>JADRCH010000124.1:4991284-5008784 GCA_019843965.1 Rhynchomys soricoides
GATAGATAGATAGATAGATAGATAGATAGATAGATAGATAGATAGATAGAGTAAAGAGTGATAGAAAGGATACCTGAGATTGACCTCTGATATCAACATGCATGCGTGTACGCGCGCACGCGCACACACACACACACAAACATGCCTTCACACATACACTATATACTCATGCATTTAAAATAAAATTATACACACACACCCATATATGAGTATCTGTGTCCACTGCTGCAAAGGAACAACACAGAACACAAGTAAGGCCAGACTTCAAATTCTCTGGAAAGCTGAGCCACATAAATATAGAACAGCCGCACACTTCACCGGAGTCACGACATAGTTGGGAAACTATGCGCCAGTTAAACAAAGAAACCAAACACATAGGGCCTGCTACATTTAAATATTTAAGTGCCACCTTCAAACAAATCATCCGTAGCCCAGAGAATTTCCAAGGCAAGAAGCACAATCTGAGCTCTTATTTCTTACAGAACACCTTTTCTTCCCCTGAGAATCTGAACCACTCACAATAATGCTTTTCATGGCTGTGATTTCCCCAAATGTTTTCCACTTCTTAGAGCTTACATTGTTTTGGAAGAATAAACTGTACGTTTTCCAAAGAGCCTCTTTCTCCCACTCAGCTGCCCCGAGGGAGTTAGCGAGATTCTGCACACGGCTTATTTTCGTTTCCCTGTACCCAGAAAAGATCAAATAAGGACCGTTTCCCCACCAGCATTTCTAGGGCAAGAGGCTCTCTGACCAGTGTGACTCTAGGCACCGCCATCTCTTCTCTTTCCTGCTCTGGCCCATCTAGGGAGCTGGGCGTGGGAAGGTTATTTAACAAATACCAACTGTGTACACATCAAGGCTCCAGCAGTTCCAGATAGCCGGGATAACTGCACAGTCCTGAGCCCGTCGGGAGGAGTACATTGCCTATCTCTCAATTCTGCCGCTAACAAATGATCATGTTCAGAAAATGCTCTGGGATCAGATCAATCTCTCTTCAGGGATGGCCCTGTCTTGCCACCAAAATAGACACTTGCTGGGTGCGTGAGTGTCAGCATCCTGGTTCAAACAAGGATATGGCATATTGCATATTCTTTACTATTTTGGAGTTGCCATGGCAGAGAGAGAAGAGATATTTTTGTTGATGGAATGTCTTAACGGAGCTCCTTATTTTGGCCTTGCTGACTTTCTGACGCAGGTTGCAGATCTATGTTAAAATCCTACCATAACTTTTTTTGTTCGCTATCAACATTCCAACATCCTCAAAAGAGGAATAATTACATTACTAACCATATAAGTAGGTACATGCCCAGAATTTAAAGATAAAGGTTTTCAATGAGAGAGACGAATGAAGTGTCAGAATTTTAATGAGCTCTCCAACTATCAGCCTCAACTCCTGGTCATTTCTCAGCTGCCCCCTTCCTTTCATCCCACTGACTTATGTCTTCTCATTATTTGTTACTGCCATATAATTTTAAAGCAGAATTGGTGTGTTAGATTGAATTGGGTTAGGGTGTAATTTAGAAAGCAACTGTAGTGGCTTAAAATAACAAGTTTTCCTCCCCCCCCCCCCCAAATACCGGATATCCTTTGTGGGTTAGTCAGGGGCCTTGCTCCGTTTTACCTCCCTCTGGGAATCAGGTTTTTGAAGTGGCTTCCATCTGAAAAGGAATTGAAACTCCGGACTATGGGACAAATTGGCCCATTGCCAGATTTTGTCTGACCTGCGAACTAAGACTGCTTTTTTTTTTTTTTTTTTTTTTATGCTTTTAAAGAGTCAAGACTTCTTCTGGAAAAAGAATATTCTGTTGTATGCGTAAAGTACACGAAATCCGGATCTCTAGGCCCATAAAAGTAGACTCAGAGGACCACGGCAGCCATGTTTGCTCATGCTTGCCAGAGGTTGTTTCTTCACCAGAGCAGCAGTTATATTGCTGCAAGAGAGAGCATAAGTCCTGTAGAAGTCTAAAATACCTATGATCTGGTTATTTAGAAGTTTTCTTGAATAGCTACCTTGGGAAACAATGAAAAGGAAGATGGTACATCAGATGCATTTTGGACTTTGGCCAGCAGCAGAGGTTTTGTCTCAAAATTCATCCTTCAAAAGTAGGTCCCACGACCACAATGATTCCAGAGGGTCCTGCATCCTGCGGTTGATTTTCTGCCTGCACTTGGAAACGTATTGCCTACCCTTTTTCAATTACACAAAATAAAAGAATGCATATGAGCAACTATCACTACAACAGAGATTAGAAAATATCGGGGGGGGGGAGTATATATCAGTAAATCCTAAAATCTAGACATGAATAATAAATTTGGAATTAAAATGTAAAACAGGAATATGTCATAAGGGTGGAGCAATTCAAAACAAGTAAAAATTGTCTCAAATTGAAATAAAGGAGAAGAAAAAGCCCTACATACAAGTGGTTTGGCATGTGTGCTCCCAAAATTTTACAGAACAGGTAATTCCTTCCTTATATAAATTATTTCAAAACAACAAAAGAATAAGTATGTTAACTGATTGTGTTAATACAAATCCATATCAGAAAAGGTACTGGGAGCTGCTGAGATAATACCTCAGTAGACAAAGGCATTTGCTACCAAGTTTGATGCCCAAGACCCATACGGGAGAAGGAGAGAACTGACTCTTGTATCCTCTCTCCTCAACACATATTATGAGTACGTGTGAATATACACATACCTCTACCATGGTGTGAGTATACACACACACACACACACACACACACACCTCTTTAAATGCAGCAAGTGCCTCCACTTCCTCCACCCACATCGAAGTCAAGGTCCAGTCGTAGCCAGAGCAGGCGGTTCCCTTGACACAGTGCCTCTATATCTTTTTACACAGCAGGAATTGTGTGCATGAGTTTTGATCATTTTTATCTTTTTATTTCTAAAAGGTGCATTCATCTGGGTTACTGAGTGACCTAAGAGCTAGTTTGAACAATTGAAAAGAAAAGAGAGATTTGATTTACAAACTTCTAATTTGTGTCCCAACAGGAATATTTTAAAAGTAAATATCACCAAGCAGAAGAGATGAAATAATAATAATAATTCGTTCCGGGCCCTTTTGAATGGAAAAGAATAATGGTTGACTCAATAAGAGTATCTATCCTTTTCTTTTGAAAGGTCCAAGCACCACACAACTGTCCATATCCAGAGATTGTTCTAGAATAATGATGGTACAGAAATGTTGACAAATAAACTCTATAATCACATGAGACGTAATGTTTGAAACATTAAAACCCTGCGCTCTTCAGTATTCTACGATAGAATGGAAAGTAGCTTTTGAAAAATAGACAGGTGGTAGGTGGCCTTTTCCCTTCCCGCTAAGTATAACTATAGGCCAGCACTAATCACATACATAGGGACACCAAAGTCTCATACACCCCCAGTCCTAGCATACAACTATCCTATGGGAGCTGAGGGCCACACCTATGAAACTGTCAGCCCTTGAGAGATGGGCTGAGAGAAGAGGGGAAGGGCAGCCCTGGAGAGACAGGATTCACTGAGTGGAGAATTCCAAGACCTCTAGAGCCAGGACACAGGTAAAAGGGCTCTGGGCTCTAGAAAAACACATCTTTCTTCCATAAACTTCTTGTCCTGTGAGGAACGGTGCAGCTAGGCCTGGGCAGGCAGCATCCTCTGAGGCACTCTTTCATACCTCTGTTATTTTCCTGAGCTACGACATTTTTAAATTCTTTGTTTTTTGAGGTTATAATTGCATGATTTCTCCTTTCCTTTCCCTCCCTCCAAACCCTTCTTGCTTCCTTTAAAATCACGGCCTCTTTTTTTTTTTTTACATTAATGTGCATGCACACACACACACACACACACACACACACACACACTCCTAAACAAATAGACACAACCTGCTCAGTCTGCATAGTGTTACTTGTATGCATGTTTTTAGGGCTGACCATTTGATACTGATCAACCAATTGGTGTGGTCTTCAATGGTACTATATAATGAGAACCACTTGCTCTGACTAGGACTGGCCCTTGGCTTTGATGTGTGTGAAAGCTGTGGAGGTCATGGAGGCACTTGCTGCATTTAAAGAAATAGGAGACTAGATCTACTCTCAGCGTTCCTTCATTGCTCATAGCTTTTCGTCTAAGACTGAGGCCCCATGAGCTTTCTCTTGCCCATATTACTATGTCTATTGGTGTTCTTGTTCATCTTATCTATTGACAGTCAAGCTAGTGAGATTTTATGGGTATGGTTTCTGATATTGCTAGGAAACTAATCATACACACATCTTTCAGCCCCTTCTACCATGTTCCCTGAACCTCAGATGCAAGAGTTACATTGTAGACTCATCCATTGGGACTGAACTCCATAACTCTGCATTTTGATTGTCTGTGGCTTTCTGTCTCTGCCTATTGCAAAGAGAAGTTTCCTCAATGGTGGGTGAAGACTGTACCTATCTGTGGTTATAAAGATAAATATTTAGAATGTAATTAGAGATTGTGCTGGATTAGTAGAATCGTAGTTGTTGGTTCTCCTCTAAGATGCATGACTTCACTCTCCATGGGTAGTAGACTGGGTTTCCAATACCAAGCCTGATTTGCCTCTTATTGAACAGGTCTTAAGTCCAATTAGAGAGCTGTTGGTTACCACCAACACATGTGTGCAACTACTTAGGGTTATCATGTAATGCTGGTCATTGTTGTGCTTCGCGTGGTTCATAGGTGCCATAGCTGGGTAGGACTCTTGATTATTTTACTGAAGCTTGCATGGCACCTTCTAATACCCCAACCCCCAAAAAGTTAGTTCTTGTGGAGGAGTTTTGTAATTATTTTTGAGCGAATACGATCCTTTTGGAATTTTCTGTATAGAGACTGTGAATGGCAGGGATCAGAGATCTCAAATGACAATGGCTTTTGAATCAGTGATAAGCAACAGGTGCTAAGGCGAAGATAGTTTCTAAGTATAGACGTGCAAGACGTAAAAGTCTCTGTCGCAGTTCAGTGGGAGGGGGGAAGTTGTTGAATGACTGAGCAATGCAAAGATTCCTGTGAGTTTCAGGATGCCAGAAATAGCTGGTACTAGCTTTACTTATAAAACAGAAGTAAAGTTTGTACAGGGGAGCAGGGGATCCTCTGGTCTGGGAAATCTGCCTCCCTGAGTTGTGACAGGTACACAGAGAATGAGTTGAGAGCCCTTTGGGTATCCCACAGAATGATAGTGTTTATGTATCCCTAAAGCCAACTAATATATCGGGGTGATTTGGAAAGAGGTAAAGAATATTCACAATGATTTATTGTATCAGGGTAGATTCAAATTCACCAGTAAAATAAGTGCAAATTTTGCAACTCTTGTTTCAACAGGAATTTTTAAGAAATATAAAAATCAATATATCCATTAGGAGAGAAATTGCACCGTAGTTTATTAGTAGTTTTCACAGTAGGCTTTAATAGGAGTTAGTAGTTTAAAAGTACTGAAGGTTCTTTTAGAGAAAAACTACAGTTTTGTTAACGTAAAACCCAACGCCCGTCTTCATAAAATCAACTTTAATTTTCTTCCTTATTAGAAAAATCAAGATAAAATGTTTTCAAAACATTCCTTTGGGCTTGTTTTTTCCAGTTACCTTTTGTTTAAAAAAAAAAAAAAAAGTAACACACCTAATAAGGTATACCATGCTCCACTGGAAATATCTTGCCAAGCCTTCCAGCTATAGCAGAATGAATACACTTCATAACTGGAACCTGCACCATCCTATTTGAAGAATGCAAACTACTGGAAACTAGTATTTGCTTTGGATACAGGAGACTCATGTGGAATAACTTGGTATCAACAAGATTATCTCCTTGTAATCACATCAAATATAGAAGAAATAACAAAGTATATTTTCAACCATTTTCAAAAGGAAACAGGAGACAAATATACATTGTTACTGCCTCCTGCATGGTGCTTTACCTCAAACCTAATGCTACATTTATATGTAAGCAAGCACATCCATTATACCCCAAACCACAGCTTGACCTCTCAACACTTCATGCAGACAACCTTTGCTGATTTCTTTCTGGCTCCCTAGACAATGTACAGCATCCAGAGTTACCAGCAATTCTAAACACAGGCATTCTTAGCTCAGGAGCAGTAGATGGCCCATAACTCTCAAACTAGGCATTGACACAAAGTAATCTACTTGCTGTAACATGAATGTGATCTTAAGAGTTTTTGGTTGAGTATACAATTAAAGAACACTAAGATTCTATAAAGACTCTCTCAAATATTTTCCATCTAGTTACAAATTTGTTTTTACACAATTTAAATAGTAGCAAAAAATGCAGTTCCAGTGTGGAATAAATGCTGTGAAAGCAGAAAGGAAAGAATTTATTGAGAGATGAGGGAGCGGAGAGGAATGGTGACGGGGGGGGGGGGGAGGAGAATAGAGATTAAATATAAACAAAGTGCAGTATTGGTGTGTAAAAATATCATAAGTATATTCATTTTTTGCATGATAACTTTAAAAAATGAGTTTAAAACGAGGTATCAGGCATGATGAGTGTACATATTCAATCCCAGCACTTGAAAGGCAGATGCCGTAGGATCTTTGTGAATTCAAGGATGGCCTGCCTGTTTTACATGTGAGTCCCAGGACAGCCAATGCTGCATAGATGGAGCTTGTAGTAAGGAAGACATGTTGACCACTTCTTTCACTTTTTAGTAATGTTTAAATTGTGATGAATGCTTCTTCCAACATTATTCTTTCCTGAGATTCGTTCTTTGAATTAATTTTTAAAATATCTCTAGACTGCAGATCTAGCTCAATGATACTGTGATTGTTACAGTACAGGGTTCGAATCCCAAGACAATAATAATAATAATAATAATAATAATAATAATAATAATAAACATTGTGATTGTTTTGTTCCACTTCTTTTTTTAAACTAAAAGACAAATTTGTACAAGTTTTTTTTTAAAAAAAAAAAAAAAAAAAACTAAAACAAAACTCCTGAGGTAGAAAACATGGCACTGTCAGCACCTGTGAAGAAGAGAGGAGAAAAGGAAACCAGCCATGTTGTTTAAGCCTGCATGGAGGTCAGACTAATGGCGGACAGGGAGGCACGTGGTGTGGAAGTAAGCATTAGAGAAACAGTAAGGAGGCACAACTATCAAAGAACCCTTCTTAGACTCCACCCAACTTCTCCACTAGGTTGTGTTTGGCTCTTAGAGACACAAGCTCACATTTGTTGACTACGGTGATACAAGTTATTATTTTTCCATCTAATAAGGCCTTAGAACCTGTAAAATCCATAAAGAATAAATTTTAACATACTATGGGAATGCGAATGTTGCTCAGTGGTAGGGTCCTTACCTGATATGAGAAAGATCCTAGGTTCAGTCCCTAAAACCCCCAAACAAAAGCAAGAAGCACATTGAACATTTTGACATTTAAAAAACTAGACATGCCTATCACTCTTTCAAATGGATCAAAAGAAATGTAAACAATACCCTCATTTGACACAAGGAGTGTACATTCTTTTTTTAATTAAAATTTTGTATTCTTCGGGAATCTCACATCATGCACCCCAATCTTACCCATTTTCCTGTCCCGTCATGTCCACGCTCACCCCCTGCCATCTCCACCCATGAAACAAAACTAACAAAATCTTGCTATAGAAGCTTCGGGGTGTCATAGTGTCTCTCAGTTTAGTAAACATTCTTTAAAATGTGAGCAAAGTTTTACCAGCAGGCCCCTTTACTCCCTGAATTCAAATTTCCTCTGCAGCTCCTTTACATGATTTTATGTCAAATAATATCAACCTTTCAGCATCGTGCTGGTCACCTCCGTGGTATAATTGTGTTTATTTGCAGTAGAACAATTCATATACATTGCAATCCGATCACTCTTGACTCTGGCCACAATGGTCTGTTTCATTACAAGCCATCTAGTTCACATTATTATGACTCTCTAATTACGGCAGACATTCTAAGAATGATGCATAGGCTGTATGATAAAAGATGGAGCTGAGGCTGAGACCTCTGACCTTCTGTAATCAGGTGGAAAGAGGAGAATAGTGAAAGTACACACATCGTGGGGGAAGTCCAAGGTTCTTGACCACAGAGATGTTCTTATTAGCATTTAGAAGGAATGAGTGGGCTGTAGAGGTGGCTCAGCAGTTAAGAGCACTGACTGCTCTCCCAGAGGTCCTGAGTTCAATTCCCAGCAACCACATGGTGGCTCACAACCATTTATCATGGGATCTGATGCCCTCTTCTGGTATGTTTGAGGACAGCTGCAGTGTACTCATACATGTAAAATGAATAAGTAATAAGAAAGAAAGAAAGAAAGGAAGGAAGGAAGAAAGCAAGCAAGAAAGCATAAACATGAACAAACCTTTCTGCTGACACCCCCCAAATTTTATGTATCCATGTATCTGCTGGGAAATCCTCATGTAACTCAGGGATCCTATATTTTGAAAATCTTTGGGTAAATGAATCTACTTTAAAGCTACACTTTCAGAGTAAAAAAGTTTGTTTGGGAGCTGGAGAGATGGCTCAGCAGTTAAGAACACTGACTGCTCTTCTGAAGGTCCTGAGTTCAATTTCCAGCAACCATATGGTGGCTCACAACCATCTGTAATGGGATCTGATGCCCTCTTCTGGTGTGTCTGAAGACAGCTACAGTATACCCATATATATAAAATAAATGAATAAAATATTTTTAAAAAAAACACTCTAAAAGAAAAATAAAGTTTGTTTTGTTTTATTTATATTATTCCAATGGTAAAAACTTAGAACTTTCTAACATGCTTTTATTGAACACTGAAGAAAATCTAAAACCATTATTATTATCACGTGGCTGTGCTTGCAAAGGGGTCAGTAGACATTAGCGGGGAGCGCCAACAATCTTTTCATCCTTGTGCCTTCCAGCTACACGTTGTCATGACTGTAGTTTGGTCTGAAGAATCGGTTGATTCCTTCAACCCTCCAACGGCCTGGAATTGCTGCCTTTATTAACTTAGATTGCTAGTTGTTGACTGAAAAGTCCTCTCTTAGGGAAACAGTGTCTTCCTTCTTTTTGAGTGTAGTCACTGCAGTCCTTAGCAGTTTTGGAAAGTCCGGTGAAAGGAGCAGCAGCTGAAACAAGCCAACATTTCCCTTAAAGTTTCAGCCCCGAGTCATCAGCATTTAATTTGTTTTCCCAGTCATTGTGGAGAGTAATTTGTCACTGTATAATAATGACAAGTAGCTTTCCACATGATGATAACAGTGTCCTCTTGCCCAATACCTGATACCTCAGCCAATGCCCACTTAAGCTACGTAACAAAATCTGTGCTTTAGCTTGCAAACTCAGTTTCTATGTTAAAGCTTCAAGTAAACCTGATTTGTGTTACATAATGATCCCGGGTAATGCAGAAGTGTGCTGACGCAGGTGGTCCAAGACACTGGGGAGCCAGGCTCCATCACTTTATTCCTCTGCTGGCTTAGGTCACTGCCCTTGTCAGAGAAGGTTGAGCATCACATCCACTAGGTAAAAAGAAGGGAGAAGAGATGCAGAAAATGATGGTCCTCTTACTCTAAGGACGTGACTGTAGTGTTCCATAACCTACTCGTGCAGAAAACCAGTCTTGGAAGTGTCGCTTGTTGGATCACCACATGCTCCAACAACAAAAGACAACCACATAGAAAAGTGGAGATTGGACTTCAAAGGATAAATAGCAGGTTCTGTTTGCTACGCTGTGTGTTGCAAATACAGGGCTTACCACATAATGCCAAACGCATCACTCAGAGCAACCTCAAAGTTACCTGAAACTGCTGTTTACTTCATCAGGTCACGTGATGCTGTCTGTTCAGAGATTGTTTTCTGAGTAAAATCTCTGAAAGCCAATTTCAGGCCGTACTGCAGGCACCGCTTTCGTTATTCAATACAGATCTGTTTCATTCATTATGTTAGAGTTTCCACTTTAGCTGAGCACAAAGTTACCCAGGTCTTTGCACCAAGCTATGGCTAATCTAAGAAGGATTTTCTGCATGACATTTAGAAAATATCCTTACAAACAGGAGGCCTGATCTTTCTTACCCACTTCTGCAATTTGTAGTATAAATGTGATGTTGGAAACTGTTCCGAGTTAAGCTTGTCACCGCACCCTAAAAGACAAATATTGAAGTCCTAAGTGTTGCTGTCTACCTATGAATTTGGACATGGATTCTTTACAGATTTCTCCAAGTTTAGGGAAGGTCATTTTGATGAACCCTGGCTGAAGATAAGAGAGGAAATGTGTCATTTGAAGACACATGAGCAGACATCAAAGAGCAGGTAATGAGGAAACAGAACATAGGGTGACATAGGCAGAGATCTGAATGGCATATCTGCAGGTCAAGAGGCACAAAGCTATGCCAATGAACAGCAAGGAAGTACTTCCACCAACAGGTTTCCAAGCAAGCATGGTTATCAGACACATGGATTTGAACTTCCAGCCCACAGAACTGTGAGGCAATAAATGACTGTTGCCAACCATTCACTTTGTGTTGCTTTATTACTGCAGCACTAGAGAAGAAAGCAGAGCGAGCCTACACATGCTTCTTGGATCACAGATGATTTGATGTCGACACCAGAAGCCTGGGGGTCTTTATGGCTTCACAGAATAGAGTTCTGACGTACACATCTGTCTGGAGTTTTACATCACAGAGACACAAGTTTGAATCTTCAAGCAAGAGCTGCTGTGAAATCCTATAACATAAATAAACCTAATTCTTTTCATTCACTCATTCTAGTCCTTTTCATTTATTTAGTGTGTATGTTG
The DNA here is from genome assembly GCA_019843965.1 of Rhynchomys soricoides. Taxonomy (NCBI): domain Eukaryota; kingdom Metazoa; phylum Chordata; class Mammalia; order Rodentia; family Muridae; genus Rhynchomys; species Rhynchomys soricoides. The sequence goes on from JADRCH010000124.1 coordinate 5,002,052, forward strand.
TTTGTGTTGTTTTTGTGTATGTTGTATATGTATATATATATTGGCTTTGAAGTAAACTGCATTGAATATTCAGGTCTGACACTCATCTGCTCTGTGAAAATTGTTGGTAATATAAAAACACTAATTATATGTCTTCATCATGCCAAGGAAGTCAAAATTAGAATTGTTAGGAACTAGTGGCATATGCCTACAGGGCTGAAATCATAGAATATTGGCATGAAAATGGTAGTCTAACGTGTGGATGAAAGCACCGACCAGGGCATCAAATACCTGGAGTTCAGTTTCACAGCTACCACTTAACAGCTGCCTGAGTGGTTGTGACGGGCTCCCGTGTACAAATCAGTGATCAAATGTGTGTGTTGACTGATGGCCTACTTAAATGTGGCACAACTGAAACGATAATGGCCCTATGGGATTGGTGGGGGTGTTACAGGTGAAACAACTAAAATGAATAGCAGCGGTCCCAGTGCATGAGAATAAACCCTTTCCCACTTAAGGGGTACCCTCATGCCATTATGACAGTCCAGCAAAATACACTCATTGCTCAATTTACATTTATTTGTAGATAGTAACACCTGCCATTCAGGATCTGTTTCCTGGCCTTACAGACACTCGGGAGGCAGCTTTGGGGGTGAGTGTACATGATTGGCTGAGGCATCCCCACCACCCTGGCCCTAGCCAATGATGTACATTCACCCCACGAGCCCCTATCCAGCCCGTAAAGGTTTAAATAGCCTTTGTTACCTCATTAAACAAAAAGTCTCTCTGAAGCTGCCTCTCTCCTTATAAGGTCGGGTCCAGCAGCATCTGAAAGATTAAAGTGGCTATGGGGCTACATGACCTCCTGGGGGTCTGGAGCAAAGGTAGGGGCAAAGGTGGGGCAAAGGGCGACATGCTCTGGGACAGAGAGCCCTAGGTCAGGGGATTCACAATCCTACTTGATCCTACTCCTGCTCAAGACAAGATTTCCGGGGTTTGGACAAGCTTCAACCTCAGTCTTGCTCCAGGCCTGACCCCAACTCCCCATGGCTCCATGGCTCCCCGACCCCACAAATACCTTTATCACTATTGTTTATTGGGATGGGGTCATTTGTATAGTGTAAACAGCTACAAAGTTTTAATATTCCACCTCAGCTTCCCAGTGAACTGGAACTACAAACCTATACACCTGGCTCCAGGTCCACTCTTTAAACTAAGCTCAGAGTTCATTTCTTCAGAAAAATCTCATCTTGGTCACCCACCACCAAAGCCTTCTTTCACTTTAGCTCAACTCTTAATAATATTTGACAGAGAATTTTATTTGTGTTTTTATTTGATTGGCTTCTGTCATCGTGCCTATGCTAACACTATTCAAAGTGTGGCGTACTGGCCAATTCTGGTCTGCAAACTATCACTCACCCACCAGGAGATTAATGCAGAAACTAAGATTGTGTTTAGAAACTTTTACAACAGTTTGGCACTGTTATCTGGACACGTACTTTGAGTGTTTGAGACTTTGACTCTGTTTTGCCAGTAACTCGTTTTCATTATCATCTATAAAAGTATCTGTCCATACTAAATGTTTTTAAACATTTTAAAAATAATCCTTTATTATATATATATTTCAAAAAGGACAGTTCTAGGCCAGGGAGATGGGATTTTTAAAATGTAGAATAATGATTATTTGGAGCTTTTTAGGCTACACAGTCTCTGCTGCAAACTACATGGACCTATCTTTATAGCGTAAAATCAACCACAGGCAATACATAAATGAATAAATGTAATGTGTTTCAATACAACATCATATTAAAGGGCTATGGTTCAGTTCAGTGATAGACTACATCCCTAGTAATGTCCTAGGCACTGAAAACACAGAGAGAGAGAGAGAGAGAGAGAGATAGAGAGAGAGAGAGAGAGAGACAGAGACAGAGAGAGACAGAGACAGACAGAGACAGACTGAGAGATGGAGAGAGAGAGACTTTTACATTCAAAGTCAAATAATAAGCTGGATTTAGTAACAGTTTACAAATACTTGTTCTAAGCCATAAATTGTCAACAGGGTATATGTCTACCGAGATTCTTCCCAGAATCTAAGAGATCTCTCACATAATAGGTATTCAATAGTAAGTGCTGCATATTACTTTTTATTTATTATTCTATATGAAAGTAAGGTAGACACATAAGCACCACTGCACATGTTTGGAGACTACAGGACAATGTTCAAGGGTTCGTTCTCTCCTTCCATTATGAGTTCTCAAAAATTAACTGTCCAACATGCTCTGGGACAGGGAGCCCTGGGGCAGGGGATTCGTGATCCTCAGAACTTCATGGTAAGCATTTTTACTTGCAGAATGCTCTAACTGGCCCACATAATTGTTAAAAGACAGCTAAATGTCTTGCTTGATGTGACAGAGAAGCCATATGTCCAAAGCCAACAAAGCCATGGGTGACCACTAGAAAGGTGTTGACCACCTAGCTAGGTGAGACGAAAAGGACACATGCCTGCTCTAGGCATCACACTGATGTGAGATGGCAAAAGCTATCACCAGTGACTTAAAAGAAGGAAAGAGAGCTGCCAATCAGAGAACTGTGAGGATGCTGTGCAAGTCTGGGAGGGATGGTAATGGAAGCTAAAGGGAACACTTAATGGGTTGATTAGCTAAGGTTATACAACATGCCAGACAGAATGGTCCAGAAGGCAACATTTTCCTCTCGAAAACCCTTGGTGTATAAGATGTCTAGCTGGAGCATTGTCTGCTCCATTGTTTGATGACTACACTTAAATTCTTTTCATGTATGTATATATTTTAGGACATACAGTGGTAGGTTTTCCTATAATTTTTCACAAGTGTTAGTTGTCCTTCCTGGCATTTCCTCCTGAACCCTGTCTCCCATCTCACTCACCAAGTAAAATCCCTCAGTGCCAGGAATGGGTTATGTTTTGTGGAGTAACTGGCCAAAGGAGTCAAAATACCATAGGCTTTGGCAAGACTATTGGCTGCTCTCCACTCCCTGATAAGACCCAATCTCTGAGAGTAATGCTTGTGTCATTGAATATTGAGAAGTGGAGTTGGTGCCTAACTAGAAGTCTTATACCTACTGACTAGCATTTGTGATGCTGGAAGGTACTCTGTATGCTACCAAAGAGAAAGGTAATCATCAATATCAGTGGGCTCCAAACCCTACAAACTACAAAAGTGATCTGCCTGCAAGATATAGAAGCACAATGGTGGTACAACTGTTGTGGGTGTAACCAACCACTTTTTCTTGGATTTAAGCACCACTCCATGAAATAAAACCCATGCCTGACACTGCTAAAGAAACCAAGAGCCTGAACAAGATATGGCATGTGCCTAAAGGAAAACCTGTTGTTATTATTCTATTACAGAACTTTATTATAGCAATAAAGTGACTCCTAATGTGACATATTGCCATATAGACCAGAGTATCCATCAACCCTTATCAGAGAAGCTCCTGTTTGCAGTAGATGGGAGTTAGCAGAGAGTCATAGTTGGACAGTGTACAGAGAAGGAAAAACTTTAGAGCACTCCATTCTAATTGGGATGTGTTAATAAGACCCTCTGCTCAAGGGTCAGGGATCTATGCTGAAAAGAATGTAGAAAAATTGTGAGAGTCAGGGGTGGTAAATAACTCGGAAAAAAAATTGTCTCCAGATGAAACAGTACTGATACACATGTGAACTCACAGACAGTGTGACAATACACACATGACCTTCACAGGTTCAAACCTGACAAAATCTAAGAGAGGAAAATGGGAAATAGACACAAAGTCCCTTCCCTAACCAAGAAGCTGTTTGCAATTGATACCTGGTGGGAAAGGGAAAATCCATTTTCTCCAGGGAAACGTGTACTGGCTCCTTAATACTTGGCTTAACACAAGCTAGAATTATCTGAAAGGATCCAGCTGTAAGACAGTGATTAATACTCCATTGCGGATAGGACCTTCCCTGGGTGGGTTGTTTCTACTAGTAGCAGGGTGAGCTAGCCATAAGGAGCAATCCAGTAAGCAGCACTCTTTCACGGCCTCTGCATCAGCTCCCGCCTACAGGATCCTGCCCTGCTTGAGTTCCGCCTCTGACTTCCCACAGTGATGGAATGTTACCAGGAAGTGTAAGGTGAAATAAATTACTTTGGTCATGGTGTTTCATCACAGCAATAGTGATGCTAACAGGGACAGAATGACACTGGGTATATCAACCACACTTCAGCGCAGGTTCCATGCCCAGAAATAGTTGGCTAACAAAAAAAGAGATCTCATGGGGTTCTTTTGTGGGCTTTTGGTTTTATTTTAACATTTTTTTCTGCCTTACTGGTTTTTATTTTAATTATTTTTCCTTTGAAAGAGAAAGGGCTTGAGGCTAAGTGGGTATGGAGGTGGGGAGTGTAGCTGCTTGTATTATAAGTGCTAATTATGTTCCCCAAAAAACCGCAGGAGAAAGTCTGCACATACCTTCTAGGACCCTCCCCCAGTTGGTTCTGATTGGTAAATAAAGATGTCAACAGCCAATAGCTGGGGAGGACAGACAAAGGCGGGATTTTAGGATTTCCCAGTCTTGGGACCGGGAAAGAGGGAGGAGGAGGAGACCTGACATGCTGGGAGAGTGGGGAAGAAAGAGCACCATGCCTGAGAATAGGGCAGGACAGAGAGGCGTGGCCTCCATGAGAAGGAGCCAGGAGAGCGCGCAGCCCAGGCTGCCCAACTGGGTCTAGGGCAGCCAAGATAGCACATAGAATTAGTAAATAACAACTCAGAATTAACCTCATAGAAGTTAGGCAGTGGCCCAGCTATTGTGCTGTTTAAGGTATTTTAAGATATAAAGGCTGTGTATGTCTTTCATTCAGGAACATAAACCATTGAGGCTGGTATCGAATCCACCTCTGGGATTTATTCATTATTTCAACAGGGAGGATCTGGAAGGAGTTGGGGAGAGAGAAGTGTGATTGAAATATACTGTATGAAAACAATTTTTAAATAATTTTTAAAGTAAACAAACAGAAAACAAAATGTCATTCACAGCGCGGCATTTAAAGCAATTCGGTAGTAACTTGGCCTGCAGAATATCTTGTTTCAGTCTATGTTCAGCCCTCCACTGCTGATTCTTAAGACCCAGACACGGAAGAAAACATTTGCGTGCAAGGTTACAAATGGTGCTAAGTTTACAGGTAAAGATGGGCGTAATACTGTCACCACACCCACAAAAGACTCTAGAACTTTTTAATGACGTTTGTCCTTTCAAGGAAAGGGAACCAGCATGCTTCTACTTGCCGGTACCAATTTAACTTATCAATGTAAGCTAGGTTGAGGTATCATTCTCCAAATACAATCAATTTCATTAAGAAGAAAAACTCTAACAGAGGGAGTGGTGGCTGTTTCTGATGTTCTTGTCTGCTTTGGGGACCCTTGTCCTCCTACTGGGTTGCTTCATCCAGCCTTAATATGGGGGAGGGCTGTGTGAAATCTTATTGCAATTTGATATGCCATGTTTGGTTGATATCCCTAGGAGGCCTGGCCTATTCTGAAGGGAAACAGCAGGAGTAGATGAAAAGGGAAGAGGTGGGGCCTCCAGGCAGGAGGGGAAGCTGCAGTCAGGGTGCAGTGCATGAGAGAATAAATTAATTTAACCCCTTTTTTCTTCTAACAGAGTGTTTTGCCAAATGAAATTTGTCACATGTCAATATTAATTAGATTGATTTCTAACTGCTTCAAAATGTGAACAAATAGCCTTTAGATTCCTTGGACAGAGAACTCACTGGAAAAATATGAAGCATCCTCCTTCTTCCTCTCTTTTTCCCTTTCTCTCCTTCTTACGCTTTGGTCTTTATTAAAACCACTTCATGGCATAAGGTAAAATGTACATACCAAAAGTGTGCAGGTTACTTGACTTCTCACCAAGATGAAACAGTTTCAGTATTTCAGTTAAATAACAAAGCCTTCTTGAACTAAAATACCTGGTGCTATTTCAAATTAAACTTTGAAGAGCTAGAACCATTCTTCCCAATTTTTTTGGTCACTTAGAGAGGGCATGAAGGTACATGCTCTCATTGTGTAAATCAGTCTCTGACTCCATCACACAAAATGGCAACCATGAAAACAACCAGAAGCTTTCAGATGAACACGATGGTTCAGAACTATTTCCAGAAAAAGATACCAGATTAGACTCGGGAAAGCTCAAAATAGACTCAAGTCCCTTGGGAATCTTTCCTGTAAGTGTCAGGAGGCTGCAGAAAAGAGAGCCATGTCATATTGATTGGAGATGAATTCAGGAGATAAATCCAGGAGATGAATCAGGGTCTCCTCATCCACAGACTCTTGAAAAACTCAGAAGAGTAGTATATTTGGTACGTAGAGTAGTATGACAAAAATAAGGAGCAGCAGGAGGTGGACTTGCTTGAGCCCTTGTCAGAGAAATGGGGACACTGAGCTGTGAATTTGGTCCCATCTCCCTGAAGCTTACACCATGATGAAGAGAGTCAAAAATCAAGGTCAGAGATTGTACAGTCAATGCAGTTAACTCCTTCAACACATCCCTATTGTCTCAGGCAAAATGACTTTTAGGAGGCAGTATTTCTTCTGAGAGATTTCAACCATAAATCCACTCCAATAATCAACTTCTGTACCGCGTGTGGACTTAATTTACTGGACAAGATTAGAACCGTCATAGTCCAGGAGGCTTGCAGTGAACTTTGGACTAATGGTTGAGTTTCGTGAGCAAATGCAGAAAGGAACTTTGCTC
>JADRCH010000124.1:5013784-5028359 GCA_019843965.1 Rhynchomys soricoides
AAACTTCTTGTTGGGCCAACAAACCAAGAAGATTAAAAATCAAGGTTAATCATCTGGGTGTGGAGGTACACATCTGTAATCTTAGCACTTGGAAAGTAGAGACAGGAGGACCAGCTATACAATATGATCTTTGCCTGCATCATGAGTTTACAGTCTAGACTACATAGGACATTAGCAAGAGAAGAATGAGATTAACTCTACAACCCTATTGCTGTCCCTTAGCTTCAACACACTGTCCTACTTCTGGCTGGAGATTACAACCTCAATATAAACGTACTGTTTGTATGGCCAGGTCAAACTAACAAATCTGACCTAATGAAGGAAGGCTGTCAATAGCATGTCAGAATTACTTCCACTATAGATACAAGTCACCAGCAGGAATCCACAGCAAGCAGAGAAAGGAGCCTCCCATGAGAAAATGCCTCCATGAGATCCAGCTGTAAGGCATTTTCTCAATTAATGATCAAGGGGGAAGGGCCTCTTGTGGGTGGTGCCATCCCTGGGCTGGTAGTCTTGGGTTCTATAAGAAAGCAAGCTGAGCAAGTCAGGGGAAGCAAGCCAGTAACATCCTTCCATGTCCTCTGCATCAGCTCCTGCTTCCTGACCTGCTTGAGTTCCAGTCCTGACTTCCTTTCATGATGAACAGCAGCATGGAAGTGTAAGCTGAATAAACCTTTTCCTCCTCAATTTGCATCTTGGTCATGATGTTTGTGCAGGAATAGAAACCCTGACTAAGACATAGGGTATGTATATGTGTGTGCACATGTGTATGTTTGTATATATGTATGTGTGTGTATATATGTGTGTGTGCACGCGCATATATATACATTGATCATTTTTACATTCTACTTATCAAAAGACATACAATGCTCTGTGAGAACAACAGGCTTTTACATTTTCTCCCAAAACACTATCTTAACATTCACTCAGTGAAAACTCCAACCTTTGAAGTATCTTTTAAGATGTATTTACTTATTACATGTGTATGAAAGCATACCTGCTTGCATGTGTGTAAGTGCACCACATGTTTGCTTAGTGCCTGCAGAGGTTGGAGGAGGCCATCAGATCCCCCTGGAACTGAAGTCACCAGTGTTTGTGAACCACTATGTGGACTGAACCACTGACCCAACTCCCCAGCCCCTAACATATTTTTCTTCTTTAAATCTTCATCTCACTTGAAAACTGCCTGGGTTCTTTTTATGGTTCCCAGCATTCTATTTCAGAATGTACTCGACTTTGTATTTAAAGGATCATCTACCAAATGTCATCCACTAGTTCATTCTGAACACTCTGTACCTCCGACCTACTCAATTTCTTCTGCCACACACACAGGGTTAGCATCACAAACACTGGCTCTTCTCTCAGTCCTTCTTCTGGTTTTGGAGAAGTTACATAACCATGCCCGCCCCTCATTCCTGATAGGCTTATTGAACTGTTAAGTTTCCAATGAAATTTTACACGAAGGCTTAGAATTCCATGAATACATACATGTATGTATTCCATGAATACAAGTTTCACAGAGGCAAGGATTTTGCAGACTTAACACTGCAATTCAACCTCTAAAATAGTTTTAAACACTAGTTTAAAGACTCCATTTCAAACACATAAAGGAAAAAAGGTGAGAAGGACGATGAAAGATCACCCTGCTTGTTAGGACCAGCATGATTCTCTCTGAGCCTCTCCCTCTGGATGCTGCCCTGAGTGACATTGGGTGACATTGAGATGAGCCCTCAGCTCTCCTGTGCTCTCTGCAGCTCCCACCTCCCTTCTCACTGCCTGACTTGTAAAAAAGTTCCTAGTTCTTATTTCTATGGCATTTGAAAATCAGCATACAAAACAAGACATCAACATAATCGATTAATTAATTGGTTACACAAAACAAATCATCAACATAATTGATTAATTAACTAATTGGTCAATGGATAAATTAATTAATTGCCTAAAACTAGGTCTTCGGTAATGTTGGTCAGACAACTTAGAGAAGATCAATGGTACCCGAGATTCTGAATCTGGCAAGATACTTGAGCGAACAAAATTGATACCTGTAAAATATAAAGCCCTCCATACAGAAAGGAAAAGTATATGCATGCGCAGTGGTAGAAACTCTGTGAATGACCTGGCAAGCAAAGCCCAGAGTCAGAAGAAGGATTTGTCACTAAGGACTGAGCAAAGTCCTGGCAGGCATTAAGTACTGTTAAGGAGATCTAAGGATGTTCTCCAATCAATGTGAACGGCACAAAGTCAAAGACCTTTGCCTCCAATACGTACTCTACTGTATCAACAACTCCTGACCAATCCTGACATTGTATGCTCACTTTGTCAGTAAAAGGGCAACAAGAACTAGAAAAAAAAAAGAGTCTTATACCAAAGCAACTCAACTTGAAAACCCCAGCAGTTTAGATATGTATGCAGGAAGGATGTGGTCTCCCTGCCTTTTCCTGAAGCTGTCTTAATTTTCAGGTCAGTAACACCTCCCCCCAAGCCACATATTTTTTCAACCAGAAGAAAAGGAGGGGGAAGACAGAAATGGGGAGGAATCTTTCAAAGCACATGAATCTTGGGAAGCATAAAGCATACTGCATACTACAAGGCTTCCACCTGAAAGACATCATTTTTGAGCTGATAATCAGCACTGAGATGTTGAAGTTATAGGAAGCACTGACTGTCTACAGCCTCTTGGAGAATGGAGTGGCAGCTATTTCAGAGCCACCAATGGTGCTGAGTGGAAAGAAGGGACCCACCAAAGGAAAATGCATTGTGGTTATTTCCTAGAAGGAGTGTGAGCTCCAAAACACACAAACAGAGATAGTAGCCCAAGCTTGACCCAGCTTTCCGAGGCAGGTCACCTCCGGGCAAGCCCCAAGTATGCAATCTGGGAGCTCTGATGGGAGAAGGCAAAGCAAGAGAGCTTGGGTACCAAGAAGTGTGATTCAGCCATGAGCCAATGTGAGTAGAAACTGCTACTGAAAACAAGAAGTCAAAGCAGCTGCCGCTTTCAGGTGGGGAGTAAGTTTGTAGACACTTCCCTGAATGCAAATATGGTTGGCTTTGGTAAAATCAAGGATGGAGTAGCATTTGAAGCTGAATCAGAGAATGTAGGCATATTCAAGGTGTTAGACGCAGTGGTTCGGAGAGTCGTCACAGGAAAACACGCATTATCTATAAAAGGCATTCAACTTCTAATGAAAGTTCAGACTCTGTATTAAACTCTTGGATGAGGCCAGCAAGATGGCTCAGTGGATAAAACGTTTACAGCACAATCATAAGGATCTGTTTAAAAAAACAGAAAAAGCCAGATGCGGTGTCTGTAAATCCCTACCCCAGAGCAGTCCCACAGCTGCATAGGAGACATAGACAAGAGAACCCACTGCACTGGTAAAGCTTCAGAAATAACAAAAGAGACCTTGCCTTATAAACAAGGTGGGGAGACAAGACTCTTCTCTTCTGGCTTTCAAATACACAGTGTAACAAGTGCCCCACCCCAAGTTCCACACTAATACATAAACATAAGTAAATATTTTAAAATCGTGTGAAGATCTCTATAAAGATAGGCCATTGAGGACTCCACCTTCAGTCCTCTGTATGATGAACTGCTCACAAGTGAAGATAAACAGTACCTCCAATTAAGCCAGAAATCTATCACATATATACATATGTTTACATGTCATACATATTTGTTCCATCCACCCCTGCTCTTATCTGGGCAATTACCTAATCTTGACTATTATACGTCCTACACATTGCCTGGCTCCTTCCCTTCCCTCAGCTGTTGGCAGGATCCACGCATTCCTCGTCTTTGTGCAGAGCACTTTAGTTACCCTTACCTGAATTCTCTATATTAAAATGAATATTCCTAAAACCCATAGTCTACTTCAATCTGTATCCTGATAGTGTTCTGTAACAACTTCTCCTGTGATGTTTTCAACATCATACTTGAATATTACTTTATATGCTTGTCCCACTGTCTAGATACTGACCAAATCATTCAGCACGTATGCCCTTAGCACAGCAAGACTTGGTGACCACCTCCAACTCCTGGTTAATCACATACCATTCTGAAAACATCTTTTCCTGTTTCTCACAGTGGGACCATTGTGTGAACAGTTATACCTTGGCATGTACAGTGTGATCGATTAGAATTTATTCTGAATTACAAATAAATGCAGGATATAATGAATCAGAATGTGGTAGAGAAATTTCAACTTTTCTGAGACCATTTTGCCTATAGCCCAGGCTAGCCTGGAACTCAAAATCCTCCTGCCTCAGTTGCCCAGAAGTTAGGATTCATCATCACACCCATCAAGAAAACTGTACTTTATTGAAATGTTTTTGCTGAGTCTATATGATACACTTTGATCAGCAGTTTGACGATACAACGGCCTGTGATTCTGTAATGTGCATATCTTTGAAGATGAAGAAAGCATTCCAAACTCAGGTGGTCTCCCTCCACTGTGGTTACAGAGAACTTCCTCTGTCTATACCATCCTCATGCTGAAGGAAAGCCAGAGGATCTTTTGGTACCAAGGGCAAGCTATCGTAATAACCTAACGTGTGGAAGTAATCAATCAGAAGTCCCAAGTAAACACCACAGCATCCTGACCATGGGCAGGCAGCGAACTTTATTCTAAACTTATGGACAGATGGGCATACTCAGATGCAACCATTTTCGATCACCTACTTAAGTGCTTTGATTATGTAACGTATGAAATTTTTAATCGTGTTTCTAGGTTACCATACTTGTTTATCATTGTTTTGATTGTGATATATGACCTGCTTTAGCTCCTCAGACAAGAGGCATTACATAATGTGATTATAGGTGTATACACTGGAGTAAAATTGCTTACATGAGACTATGACAGACTCCAGCTTTAATGAGCTTCATGTGTCACCTCTTTACCCCTCTTTGCAAGAATGTTCATTTGAAAATACAGACATTTTATCACTTTTAAGAGGTAAAAGCAGCAATGTTGTTTATATATTTTAGGTACCATGACTAATGCCCCTTTCAAAGTGACATTTTTATCTTCACAAGTTGTCATATTAGAGGCTGTTCATCTTGTAACTCCCATGAATAATTTAGATGTAATCCTGATGACTTACTTAGGTGCTTGGTGCTGGGTGTTGGGTGCTGAAAAAGTTTAGGTGATGTATATGTTGCAGAAATGGGCGATCTGAAGTTTCATCAGATGTTTCCAGAAACATCTGAAGTTTCATCAGATGTGGGAGCAGGAAGGGTAAAAAAAAATATATATGAAAATTAGAGCTAATACCAGTTCATAAAAATATTTTGTAAATATGCAAATACATCAAAGCAACCTAGTTATTTCAAAAGACATTAAGCCTTGGGGGCCGGGAAGATGGTTCAGTGCGTAACTCACTTGGATAGACCACCTATAATCCCAGCCCTTGGGAGGCAGAGACTAGAGATTCCTAGAGTAAGTGGACTAGCTAGGCTAGTCACATGAGTGAGCTCTAGTTTCAAGTAAGACCCTACGTTACTTCATAAGATATAGAGAAGGACTTGAAAAGTCAGCCAACATCAACCTCTGACCACAAACATATGTACATTTATGTACACATGCACACTCACATGCACGAGTGTGTGCTCACACACATATACACAGTAAGATGTTAAAGTCTTGTTTTTTAAAAAATAATGCACAATTTTCTCAACAAAAATCTATTATTTTATTTCGTGATGCATGCATGTTCCTATGTGTAAGTTACATTTTAATGTCAAAAGCCTTCTTTAGGAGCTAGAGAGATGGCTCTGGGGATAGCTGTTGCTTGCTGTTCTTCAAAAGGACCCACATTTATTTCCCAACACACATGTCAGTGGCTCCCAACCACCTGTGACTCCAGCTCTAGGAGATCTGACAACCCCTTCTGGCCTCTGAAGACACACACACACGCACACACACACACGCACACACGCACGCGCACACACACACAGGACATAGAAACACACATGCATACAGGTAAGAAAGACAGAAGTCAACCTTTTTTTGAAAGAAATTTGTAAAAATTCTCAACCTCTGAAACACTTAACAGGGAACCGAGAGGATGTCAAATCTAAACATCAACAGAGAAAAGTAAAGCTTGGGCTGTAGACATGGCTCAGTGAATAAAGGGACCTATGGTTAGCCACACAAGTCTGATGACCAGAGTTCGATGCCAGGGTCCCACAGTGTACAGAGATAGCCAAGTCTTGACAGTTCTCCTCTGCCCTGCACTCTATTCACATACATCTAGCATATATACAGTGTAATAGTAAATAAAATTTGGAAAAAGAAAAGTAAAACAATCTTCACCTTTTCCTCAACGTGAATTTCTGTAACTCATTAAAACCAATGTATTCAGACACAGCAAGGACTACTTATGATGATCCATATTGAATATTCCTGTAATAGAAGCTTAATGAGGATAAGGTATAATTTTGTTCATTTTCAAATGACATAGTCTAATAAGCCCTGGAAACCATTTCATGTTTACATATTGTTTCCAAGACATAAATACTAGATTATAGCCATATTAGAACTGAGGATATGAACTCTGGACTCCCAGAAACACAATTACACAGTGACTTTCTATTGATTCATACTACCCAGTGAGAGACGGGGGTGGGGGAGGAAGAGGAGAGAAAGGTGGAGAGGGAGAGGAAGAGAAGGAGAGAGAGAGAGACAGAGAGAGACAGAGAGAGAGACAGAGAGAGAGACAGAGACTGAGACTCTTACCACTGATTCACTGGGTGTTGAGTCAGTATATTAACACTCCTATCTCACTCATGTGACTTGTGGAAACAGGTTCACATGTCACATGCCAGTTGGCAAGTGCACTGGAGTAGCCTTCACCCATAAAGTGTATATTTTCTTAGTCTCTTCACCATGTTGAATAGAAGTGAGTTTTTCCTCGTGTATTTGATACAATTCGTGCAGTGATCTGTATCTGGCGTTTATGTGGTCAAGAAAGGAGAAAAGCACGGTTGGGATTACAAATGAAGAGCAGCTGAGAGGACCCCAGATGTATTTGGTTTGACAAACAGTGTTCTCAGGAAATTCCCAAGATTCAAGAACGGGATGGTTTTTCTGTTGTTGTTGTTGTTGTTGTTGTTGTTGTTGTTGTTGTTGTTGAATCTAGATTTGGAGATTTCTATAGGCAATCAAAATACCTAAAACTATGGGACTCCTGTAAGTGTGTGGCTGAGCTGAGGGCCATTGCTTCCACCACCAGGAGGGATCCACACAGGTTAGGAAATATCTCCACAATATCCATACACTGCTTAGTCATTTATATTACCTGCCAGGCTTCTGCAACTCCTGGATTTCATGGAGAAGATACTGTAAAAATCTAGTAAGCCAATTCTCCATGGTGCCATTTTCTTTTTTTCCTTCTGTTGTAGTGGATATAAGACCTTAGAAAAGACATGCTTTCTTACTGTCTTCAAAAACATTCTTTGTCAGTGTCTTATGACCCTTTAAATGAAAAGAAAAAAATTTTCACTGGTTACTTTAAATGTAGAAAAGTGAAGTCCTTCTATTCAATGGACTATCAGTCATGTTTTAAAATACTAGTTTGAAAACAGATTCCCTACAATGATTTGCCCCAGTATTAATACATCTGTTTTTTTCTTTCCTTTTTTTTTTTGTTTTTGTTTTTGTTTTTGTTTTTGTTTTGTTTTGTTCTGTTCTGTTCTGTTTTTTGAGACAGAGTTTCTCTGTGTAGTCCTGGCTGTCCTGGACCTTGCTATATAGACCAGGCTGGCCTGGAACTCAAGATCTGCCTGCCTCTGCCTCCTGAGTACACCCCCACCATCCGGCTTAGTATAACATCTTAATGCCACCTGTTGAATGACATATCCTCATATATAAAGCATCCACTTCAGTAGCACAAGATCAAGGTGGTTGGCCATCCGTTTATAGAAATTCACACATATATACATTTTTTTCAGAAGAGATTCTGTGATTATTGTTGTTGTTTTAGTGATCTTTTGAAGATTTCACTGAAGCAATAAGGAGACATTTTTAGTGTTAAAAGGTGATATATAACAAGAACATGCCTTCATGACCACTGATATTCCGTGCTTTATAACTTCTATACACTTCTCTTAGTTATTCAAACAGATCCAGAAGGGAAAGTGGCCTGTGATGATTTCAGCATGTGTGCTTTTTAAATGATAACTTCACACTCAGGAACTGCATAAAACAATCTGCTGAAAGACTTCTTGGAAACATTGTGACATCCCCTATGAGTGTTAGTGGACACACCCTGCTATAGTCTAAAGGGCATTTAATTTGTATCTCCTCATGAGGATGTAGCACATTAACCTCAAGGTTTTAAAAGTATCTCCCAGGCCTGTTTAATGTGCCTAGGAGAGCTATATGCTTATATGTCAATATAAATATTTAATGAAGCAATTTTACCAAATGAAACATTCTGTGTGCTCTATTATAGTTGTCATAGTTATGCAAGTGTACACTATCAACTATTCTCACGAAATTATGTTCTGAGGGGGGATCGTAATTTTAATATCATCCTTAGTTGCATGGTAAGATCAAGGTCATCCTAGGCTATAGGAGACTTTGTCTCAAAAACACGCAACAAGAAGAAAAATATATTACATTCTTTCTCCAGATTGAGATTTTAAAATATCTCTGCCAATGGAAGATTTAGGGAAACAAACTATAGAAAAATTACCATTGATTATTTATTGTCCAGCAATAAAGATGAATGAGAAATGCTGTCCAATCCTTTGCCTCCGTCCCATCCCATCTGGAACTGATGCAGTAGGTTGTGACACAGAGTATACACCATGGCCATAGCTCACAAGTAAGTTCTCCATTCTCTGTAGGGAACTCAGTCTGTGACTTAGACTTTCACCTGGCTGAATCAAGAAGCTAAGGGCAGATGGTGCTGTTGACACCAAGGATGCGTAACAAACTTCCCTTCCAAAGAGACCATCTTCCTCAGTTCTCCTACCCTCTCTCGTACCATTTCCCAATGTTCTTTATTAATTCTATATTTACTATAAAAATAGAAGGCTTCCTGTTCTATACTATGAGTGTAAAGACATGTCGGCTTCAACTTTACCAGGGGCTGCTATAACATGCATCAGTTCTGTCTCCTTTAGTTCATGTGGTCCACACACTCTCTTTAGTAATTACTACTAATACATACTAGTTGTACGAGCTGTTGGGCTCACTGTGATAGTACCACACATCTGTCTACCCTTTCATCCTCCTTCCCCATCCATCTAGGCATCCTTCAGTCCCTAGTAACCTTTAAATTTCCACATAAAAAGGGGAGTAGGTGATGCTACTCTTCCTATATGTGGTTTATTGCACTTTCCATCATTTGACTGCAAGTGACAAGGTACCGTTCTCTGTAGCTGAATCATACCTTGCTGTGTACGTATACTTCCTTTTCTTTATGTGCCTCCCATAGGCCGATGTCACAGTCTTTTATCTACAAACTTTAACATGGGCACTTACAGTAGCAGGGAAAACAGACTTCCGGAATGGTAGTGTGAAGTGTGCTCTCTGCACACTGCTCTTCCTAGGCATCTATAACTATCCTAAATGGCTGGGTATTTGATTTGTGTTGTGTTGTTCTGTTCTGTTCTGGTTTGGTTTGGTTTTACTACTTTGTGTATCATGGTACCCAGAAGTTTAATAAAAGAATTTGGGAACTCCTGGTGGGTAGAGTATTCCAGAGTATTAATGTGCAAAAGGAAGCATCTGGATGGTTTTTTAGTTAGATGTCTCAGCTCCATTCCCAATTTTTTTTTTATTCAGAAAGTCAGTTGTCAGCATTGCCTCATTAGCATTGCTGACCAGTTTCCAAGTGATTCTTCAGTAGAAACAACACATGGAGAACCACTGGCCTAGATCAAAAGAGCAAGTTATTACAGGACTATAAAGTGCTCTATTCACCAAGACAAGAAACTTAACCACTTTTAAACCCCCACCTCTTACCTAGGTCTTCTATCCACTAGAAAGGTTAGACAGGTTTAGCTCTCTAGTGTTTTCCAGAAAGGAACAAAGGGGAAAATAAATGGTCTTCTTCAAACGCTACAAAAAAAATCTAGTTATTATCTAACAGAAGGAACTGTGCCAACCAATATGGGAAGAAAATGATACAGTCCGAAAAGAGGGGGAAACTGGAGAGCTTTTCAGGAGCCTCACTGATGGAGACCACGGAGGCAAAAGCAGTTTTCTCACAGCAGTGTTGCTGAGCAGCCAGCTCCCAAGGCGGGAGCTTGAAGAAGACTCTGAATAGCTGTACTGCCAAACCCCCAACTTTCTCTTCCAATACAAGGAGAGCCCTGAGATGCTCTCTGCTCTCCACTCTCTGCACAAGGAATGACCCAAATGTTTCCCTCTTTTGCTTCAACTTAAAAATAGCTTAAAAGGGGTGATTTACAAAGTGCCATAGCGATGTAATAGCATCAACAACAATACAATTAGGAGTGTGGATAGGAATTCCTTTTTTTCTTTTCTTTTTTCTCTTTCTTTCTTTCTATCTATCTTTCTTTCTTTCTTTCTTTTTTAACAATGCTGGAGATTAGTTTACCTGCACTACAAAGAGGAAATCCAGATCCATGGCGAGTTTAATGCAGCCAGCGAAAAAGATGAGAGGCATCATGCAACCAGAGTGTCCATATTTAGTCAAGAACCATCTCTTCCTTTATTCATAAAAAGTGTTCCCAGTTCAGTGGTTCACAACTTTAAACTGCCTTTGCTGTTTCCTGTTGAAATCAGAGTGGCTCTTCTGCTGTCCCCTCCTCATGTCATTTGGCTTGGTTTTTGGGTTTGTTTGGGGGTTTTGGTTTTGGTTTTTTGTTTTGTTTTGTTTTGTTATTTTTGGGTTTTGGTTTTATTTTGTTCTGCTTTGGTTTTAAATCCTCTTCCCTCCTGTAAATGCAGGATCAGATTTACGAGTCTGATTAGATTAGGTTAACTATTTTTGGCATGAACGGCACCACAGTGACACGATAACTGAGTGACTGACTATGCTAGCAGCCACAAGGTATTTGATTGTTTGCCAGTGACACTGGTTTTAATCTCTATCTTGAGTGGTGGCCTATCTACATTGGAAAGGAAAGATCCCTCCCCCCTCTCACAATTGACAGATAATCTCTGGGGTGAGGTTGAACACACTGTAGGATTAGCCTTCCCCCATCAGTTTTCCCACCAAAAAGTTTGCCTCTTGATAATAATCTTTGCCAGAATCTGACTTCATCAGCTGAACCAACATGATGCTATTTCCTAATTCTTTGACCTCTTCCATAATAATGAGCTGCAATCTCTTTGTTAAAAGGACAAATGAGGAATTCTATACATTAACTGGTTTTAACAGCTGTTTCAAAGATGACATGCTTAAAAGATTTTTTTCTTATTTTCAGAATAAGTTATCGATATAAATTCATATTCCCTTTCCCTCTCCCTCTGTCCCTCTCCTCGCCCTCTCCTTCCTTCAGAACCCGTGGAATTTTATTTAGCAAATGCTTTATGATCATTCATTTACTCTTTATATATACTTAATTTGTTCCAAAAATGGTCAGTGGAAACTCCTTGAAGCTCGTTCCAGTGTCTGCGGATTTTCATGCTTTGCTTGTTGGCACAAGGTATCACAGGCGCTAATTTTTACTTACCTGCCTCACACTTGGAATCGTCCGTTTCATTAAAGAAACCTGCATCCTCTGGAGGAAGATTCAATCGCCATAATCGGGACACCAGGAAGTGCCGTTGGTAAGATTTCTTTCATAAACTTTTTATTTCAGATTTTTGGCTCCTTTTCTGGGGAGTTATAAACATACAGGAGAGGATCCTGAACTAATTTAAACAGTTACACTTCTTGCATACAGTGGTTTATCTTCTGGCTACTTCATAAAGTAACACTATGTCAATGGACAAATTCGTGAGGCTCTTAAGAAAGAAATGTTTATAGTTGCATCTCCAGAACCCACCGAAGTAGACACTTTCACATTTCCTTGAAAACGAGTAAAAGTTATTGAGATCTTGAGGAAACTACACACACCACCAGCTCTCTATCGAGAATGACAACCTTGGGATGGTAATTGTTATCACTGTCACTCAGATCATCTACGTAACAAATTCTGTCCTCCAAAAGCCAGCATCCTAATTACAAGTCAAGCTTCTTCCAAGTTGGATTTGTTGACTTTATAGCGAGAATGCGTCTAGCTTTGTCTGTCTGCCCAATTTTCTGCACATGCATGAGTCTGTGTGGGTGTGTGTGTGCGTGTGTGTGTGCGCGCGTGCATGCTTGCCTGCGTTGTCATCACTGGCTTTTCCTTAGAGTCCCAACTTTCCTGCATCTTCATCTGGGACCCTAGTAGCCTCCTATCAACCATGACCTTCTTAGAGAGGAACACATGACATCAGCCACACCAGGGAGGTTTGAGGAATCTATGAAGTACTCAGTCTAATGGAAATATTTACCCACCATTAAATAATCAAGCTTCAAAGGGAAATGGAAAGCTTTGGAGGAAAAAAATAGCCAGATTTAAGGGATAAAGGTACAACTTTGGACTTGGCTATAACAAACAAGAAGTCAGACGCCACCATGAAAATACCTTCAACATCCCCCGCCCCCCAAAATGGCTGTCAATAGAGAAAGAAATGCTCTGCCAAACTAACCAACTGTGGCCACAGAATAAAGGTATTTTAAATAGGTAGTTTCAAAACTTTACTTTTATGTACTCTATCTCAGGAAGCTATCAACGGGTGTAATTCACAAAAACTAGAGAATAAACAGAGAATTGAGAGCCATTCAACATAAGAAGTAGGTCTCTATGACAACTGACACTGGAGGCTGTTATGGGAACAATATGAAGAGTTGCTCACCTCCAGCGCTGCTCTTTCACCTAGGAGATACTATGCTTCAGGGCCTGAAGAGATGTCTCATCCTTTAAGAGCTCCTTCTGCTCTTTGCGAAGGACCTGAATTAGATTCCCAGAACCCACATGCCATGACTCACAACTGCCTGTAACTCTAGCTCCAAGAGGATCTAGTGCCTCTGGGCTCTACAGGTACCCGCATTCACATGTACAAACCCAGAAAAATACATATACATACATATATGGGGTGAGATTGAACACACTGTATGAACACACTCCCTTATCAGTTTCATATATGAAAATAAAATGTTTTTAAATTATGCTTCCTCTGTTCTCCTTCAGCTCTGTGGTCCTGTTGGTCCTTCTGACATCCTTCAGTATGTTATCAGAGCTAACTAGTCCACCCACTCTTGCACACTGTGAATTATAGGCAGCAGGAAAGGAACTGGGACTGTGTTTTTGCTATCTTTGTGTTCTCAGCTCCTGGCATAGAGCCCAACACATAAAAGTACACAGTTGATTTGTACAGAACTAAATGGAGTTCCGACATCAGAAGATAAACTTTCTTAGCAATTATAATCTGGAGGGGGTGACTAAATGTTTTTTTTTTTTCACGAGAGAATAAAATGTTATTTTTTTTTTTCATGGAACGACCATTGAGGTTTGACTTACAAAAACTTGCATACCCAGTGTCACTACACATGATAAGCTAAAAAAGCAAACACCATGTATTATGGACCGCTGAGATCATATTTACGGAAAGATAAGATTAAAGAGCAAAGTTGATACTTTTTCCCGTATGTATGCTTCTTCATGCAGTAACCATCATGTTCTGTCAGGGTGTCTATTTCTTGTGTATTTCAGAGGCAAACAGGGCAAATGAATTTTTAAAATAACAGTGAATTGACAATAGACGTGAAGTGAACATTCATGGAAAATACTTGTTTCTCTTCTCCTGAGCCATCGCAGAATAAGTAAAGCTCTTCAGGGGTGGGCAGCATCTCTGTTGACCCCGGAGAACCAGTTAAGAATGTACATCCTTAGCCGGGCAGTGGTGGTGCACGCCTTTAATCCCAGCACTCGGGAGGCAGAGGCAGGCGGATTTCTGAGTTCAAGGTCAGCCTGGTCTACAGAGTGAGTTCCAGGACAGCCAGGGCTACACAGAGAAACCCTGTCTTGGGGAAAAAAAAGAAGGAGGAGGAGGAGGAGGAGGAGGAGGAGGAGGAGGAGGAGGAGGAGGAGGTTG
Source organism: Rhynchomys soricoides (assembly GCA_019843965.1). Lineage (NCBI taxonomy): Eukaryota > Metazoa > Chordata > Mammalia > Rodentia > Muridae > Rhynchomys > Rhynchomys soricoides. The sequence continues at coordinate 5,027,887 of JADRCH010000124.1, forward strand.
TACATCCTTCTTTACTGCGTTTCTAAGGTTGGGCACAAATTCTTGAGCTGCCAATAACAGCTGTAGAACTTGTACTTAAAGGAATGATTTGCTCCATTATTGAAAGCCTTCAACTTAACTCTGATTACATTAGAAAAGAAAAAAATGATATAAACAAGGCTAAAGTTTGACCCTTCCCCCCTCCCCCAAGAGTGTTATCAGGCATCATGAAGGAAAAAGCATATTAGCACAGGATAATGCCTGATGCAAGGGTGCCAAAGTCAGGGCAGTGGGGATGAGCTGCATGTGTCTGCAATATGCCCTACTCAATGGGTGGGATTGCCACGTGTGACATCGTCAGAAGTCAGCACTCTCTCTTTCCTTCTCTTCCTTCCTGGCCAATGAAGAACTCTGACTGGAGTGAGTCCAGAATGACAAGCTGACAAATCAGCTAGCTAGCTCATTCATAGTCTCTCCCCCCCCCCCCCCCCCCC
>JADRCH010000124.1:5028459-5051978 GCA_019843965.1 Rhynchomys soricoides
CCCCCCCCCTTCTCACTTCCTTTTTTTCCATGGGACCAGATCTAAAAACCTCAAGGGTAAATTTGGAGTTGAGCTGAAGCTTTTGTCTAAGGTCTCTTCAGCCTAAGTCAATGCAGACATGGCTGCTATCCTACAGCTAGCTCTATGTAATGTATTCCTCTGCCCTGAGGTTTGGGCTCGAAACATTGAGTGTTTGCCAGTTTCCTTTGCGGATTCCAACCGCAGAGACTTCTTGAAGGAATATAGAATTTGGGTTTGGAAATTTTTGCACACCGGTCAAAGCATTTTCAAATAAAAAGCAATTATCAAATAATGATTTAAAAGGGAGAATCAGAATGTATTTCCTTAGGCACCGGCTGAGCTGTGTACTGTTATGAAAATATTGCTTTCCAGGTCTGTTTCCTCCACTAGATCATTAGTTTCTTAAGAATAAGAATTGTCTGTGGTCTACTTTATATTCCTGGGGTATAACACACAACCAGGCACATAGCAAGCACTCAAATGTGTGTTGAGAGGGACTACTGCCCATTGCCAGTTGTATAATTTGAATTTCTTTCATTCTTCCAGAGTTAGGAACAAAGCTGCAGTGACCAGCAGCTATTTTGAGATGCTGACTCTCATGGAAATGATTCCGACCTGCTTTGTTGGGATAGCCCAGGCACAAGAGCTCTAGCCAATGTGAAAACTGTATCTTTTGTAAAACTTTGGAGCAGGGAGTATTAAGCTATGCAAGGAATAGCAAACTAGAAATGTTCTCATCTTGGCTCTATTCCTTATCTGCTAACTGTGGGAAAGCTACTGCATCTCTCTGGGCTGTTAATTTCTTTTCCCCATCTATTCGGGGACTGGTATTAAATTATACAAAACTCCCCCCCAGCATCAACAGCCACCTTAAATTCATCTTTGTGTTCCAACTCAATGCTGAACTCAGAATATGTGGTTAATATTTATCAGCTGAGTTAGATTGAAGTTGCCCCAGGGTCTCTAAAACATTACTTTACAATGTTTTAGTTCAAATGTAACACTGCTTTCAATGTCAAATTAAAATTAAAATGGAAGCGACCTCCAGGCCAGGGTTGATTTATTCTCACTTTTCTTTTATCCAGATTTTTATGTAAAAATAATTTACATGGTGAGAAAGCCACAATGACTCACACTACACTTTTAAAATCTAGGCTGCCAAATTTTGTCTTTAGTTTTGAGTAAAACACAGATCTTTGTAGAATGAGATTCAGGAGAACACTTGGTTTTTTTCCTTTTATTGGATATTTTCTTTATTTACATTTTAAATGTTATCCCCTTTCCAGGTCTCCCCTCTGGAAATCCCTTATTCCATCCCCTTCCCCCTGGCTCTATGAGGGTGCTCCCTCAACCACCAACCCACCCACTCCTGCCTTCCTGCCCTGGCATTACCCTACACTGGGGCATCGAACCCCTACAGGACCAAGGGCTGCTCCTCCGACTGATATCCAACAAGGCCATCCTCGGCCACATACACAGCCGGAGCCATGGGACCCTCCATGGGTCCAACTCTTTGCTTGGTGGTCCAGTCCCCGGGAGCTCTGGGGTGTCTGGCCAGTTGACACTGTTGCTCCCCCCAGCCCCCACGGGGCTGCAAACCCCCTCAGCTCCTTCAGTCCTTTCTCCGACTCCTTCACCAGGGACCCCACACTCAATTCAATGGTTGGCTGCAAGCATCCAGCATCTGCCTCTGTATTTGTCAGGCTCTGGCAGAGCCTCTCAGGAGACAGCTATATTAGGCTCCTGTCAGCAAGAACTTCCAAGTATCCGCAATAGTGTCCGGGTTTGGCGACTGTATATCGGATGAATCCCCAGGTGGGGCAATCTCTGAATGACCTTTCCTTCGGTCTCTGCTCCACACTTTGTCTCCATATGTCTTCCTTCGAGAAAATGTGGTACATTTACACAATGGAATACTACTCAGCTATTAAAAACAATGAATTCATGAAATTCATAGGCAAATGGACGGAACTTGAAAATATCATCCTGAGAGAGGTAACCCAGTCATAAAAGAACACACATGGTATGCACTCACTGATAAGTGGATATTAGCCCAAAAGTTCAGAATACCCAAGATTCAATTCACAGACCATATGAAGCTCAAGAAGAAGGAAGACCAAGGTGTGGGTGCTTCAGTGCTTCTTAAAAGGGGAAACACAATACTCACAGGAAGAGAATACTTTTTAAGTTCCTTGAAAAAGTTATGCAAGAGAAGATGTAGCTGTATACAGTACCTTACTAGTAAGAGGCAAATGAAAAGGTGCCATTTTACTTATATGGCAAAATACATTCCCTCAAAGAACACATTGCCAGCTCTTTTTTGTTTACTCACAATTACTAAACAGACTTATAGTTAATATAAACTATCCTCAGTTTTCCTTTTTTTAAATGATCTGAGCTTTCCCCTAACAATCGGTAACACCAGTGTGACTTTGTGTATTTATGGGATTATATGCAAAAGTATTTAAAGTTTTAGCTTAATCTCAAGCAAAGCTAAATGGCTGTGAGAATTAATCTGCACTGTCAACTCGGAATCACCTAAGAGACAGACATTTAAAGTATTTCCAGAGATGTTTGACTGAGAAGAGCATCCTAAATATAGCAGCACTGTCCCATGGATTTAGTCCCAGACTAAATCAAAAGGAGGAAGAAGAAAGCTGATTAAAAGCAAGCATTCCTTTCTCTCTCTACTACATGACCTTCTGCAATGGGAGCAAGCGGTCTCTACTGTCATGCCTTCTCTGACATGGCAGACTGCACCGTTAGACTGTGAGGCAGAAATAAACCTTTCTTCCTGTAATTCATTGTATTGGGTTGTGAAAACCCCAGAAAGAGAAGTATATGATGGTCAGGGTTACCACATTGAGTTTGGGCGCCTTTATATCTCCATAGCATGAATGTAGGCACAATGAGAGCGAGGCAGCATTATAATTACCAGGATGTTCTGGTTATTTTTTGCTGCTTATCAATGACAGGTACATTACATTTACTTAATTAACATTCAGAACAACTCTGAGATTTTCTCACTTTATAATGAGAAAATGAAGACTCTACGAAGCTGATACAGCAGAGAAAACAGTGAAACTCCATCTCCAGATGTCAAATACCAAATGCTATGCATTCTCTGAGCCACTGTCCAAACTTTATGTCGACTGATTTATTAAAAATAAAAAAATCTCAAAAACTCATGAATTTGTCTGAATATAAATTCACCAAAACTCCTTTCTCTTAAATTCAACTAGACACTCAAGGGCAAAAAGGAAACTGCCTGCCTAGGAAGCTGCCGCTACAGAGCAAGCCTGGTTTACATAACAAACTCAAGGATAACCTGAACTCTAGGGCCAGATTCTGTCTTTAAAGCAAGGGCTGGAATATAGCTCAATAGCAGAGTAATTGCCTTTCATGCTTAAAGCCTGGGTTCAATCCCCAGTACTTAAAAGATTTACAGACTGCATACATTAGTTGGGTGTGGTGGCACATACCTTTAATCTCAAAGACAGAGGTAGGTGAATCTCTGTGAGTTCAAGGCCAGCTTGGTCTACCAGGATGCCAGGACATCCAGTGCTGTACAGAAGGATAACCCCCATCTCAAAAAACAATCAAACAAAACACAAATTGGATACCTCATGGGTTAAGATCTAAAATATGTAAGAAACCCAAGTTCCAAGAACCTAAACAACCCAAATTTCTAAAGATGGTTGCACAACTTAAAGAAGACTGCACATTACTCCAAAAAATAATGCTTGAATGGTCAACAAGTGTATGGTCAAGTCATAAAAAAATCACTAATCATCAGGGAAATGCAAATGAAACCATAATATTATTTCACATCTATTAACATGCCTGGAAAAAAAAGATAAGATACCATGTTGGAGAAAAGGAGACACTTGCACATAATTTGTGGGAATAGAAATTGGGGCAGCCATTATGGGAAATAGTATGAAACTTCTCCCAAACGTTAAACATGGAGCTGCCATAGGACCCAAAGACTTCCCACCCACTACACACACAAATGAAATGAAGGAATATTTCCACACCCCTCCTATCATTATTCTCAAAGGAAAAATGTGCAGACACCAAAATGTTCAAGAACGAAGTAAATGGATGAAAGACTGTGACACGTGCCCACAGGATGAAATATTATTTAGACTCATAAAAAAAGAGTATCCTGCCATTCATGAGGAAGCACCATATTCTAACTCTACCAAATGGACATGGAAAACTCAGTTCTGTATGATCTCATTCCAGTGTGGTAAAATAGCTGTAGTTACAGAAGCACCAAACAGAGTGGTGGGTGTCAGGGTGAGAGATGGAGAGTGAAGAGAGAAATGGGTTAAAGGGAAAAGTTTATAAGTGACTCTGCTGGTAGATGAGAAACTTGTAGAGGTCAAAGGAACAACATGGAGGTCACAGTTCACAACACTATTCTACATGCAAATTTTATTAAGCCATCTCTTACCATACAGACTATGTAACTATGTGAGTTTGAGGAATATCTTAAGCAGCTTCATTGTCACTGATAAACTGTCCAAGAATGCATATAACAGAGTGTCAAGTTATGAAATTAATTTTAGACAAGGACTTTTTTGTCAATTGTGTACAATGCTGAAAACTTTTAAGTGATATGTGAATCCATAGGTTTAGTAAATATAATCTGAATATGATGTTAGCAGATCTGAGGAGTGTAATTACAAGAGACATTATTTTCTTCTTCTGTTATTATTTCCTTACAATTTTGCAATTATATTGATGTATAACCAGAAAACAAAACCTGTTAATAATGGCAGTGGTAGGCATTTTGGGAATGGGGTTGACTTATGGTCATTGCTCGGAGGAGCAATGTACATGGATGCAGTGTACATGGATGTTCCACATATGAAAGAAATGTCTGACAGTCTCCCAGATACAAAGTCAATTAATCATAAGCACTTGCCCAGCACATGAACTGTGAGGAATATGATGCTTCACTGTACAGGAGAACAGGGGAAATTGAATCTGCCTTAAATGATCTAGGAGAACAAAAACCCAGGGATCTATTACTATTAACCAGTACAGAGTGCAGTGCTGATGGAGAGAAAGAAGTTTGTCCTTACCTACTTGTTGCACAGTTCCATGACTGTGTCTAGAATGATGTTGGGACAGCCTTCCAATGCAATTTACATAGCTTAAAACACCAATTGTAAAGGTATCGGCCTTTAAATGTGTCATTAAAAAACATCTGACAGTGTGACATTCCTTGCATCTAAATACTTTAACCATCTAGAGCTTACTTTTAAATGTTAGGATGTGTCAGTGTGTGTCAGTGTGTGTGTGTGTGTGTGTGTGTGTGTGTGTGTGTGCATGCGTGTGTGTGTGCATGCATGTGGTTACCCGAGTGTATGTGTGTACACCATGTGTCTACAAGTACCTGAAGAGGTCAGAAGAAGGGGTTAGATCCCCTGGAACTGGAGCTACAGGCAGTTGGTAGCTGCCTAATATGGTGCTGCAAACTGAACCCAGGTCTTCTGCCTGAGTGTTCTTGACCGCTAAGGCCTTCTCTCAAGCCCCTAGATATTATCCTTTAAAATACATTTTACTAAAATACTTATAAAATGTGTTCCTTTGTTCTTAAATATCTGAATACGATTTTATATTCTCTTCAAATGTACAATAATGAATATCCACTATGAGACTAATCTACAGTATGAAAAATTACCACTAAAGGGCTTAAGAATATTTTGCTTGATGTAATCTGTGATTCTCTTGTTGCAAATTTATGACAGACACTTGACATTTGGAGAAGCATAGATTAAATCAAGAAAAACACATTTGCAAGCCAAACACAGCTATGACATGCCAGTTTGTAAACCCATTAGAATCAAACCCAGTGAACTTTTAAGGTCAGTTCAGACTAGAGTTAAAATAGATGCCAGGTGGATTTGTTACTTTTGTTGTCGCTAGGACAAAATACAGGGAAGAAACCATCTTAAGACTTAATTTGGCTTACAATTATGTTTGTTCCATCATGATGGGGAGGGCCTGACACAGCCAAGTAATTCAAGTCATGGTAGGTCAAGACGAAAAGAAAGGGAAATGCAGACACTCTGTTGCCTAGCTCCTTTTGACCTTCTGTTCTGGTCAGAGCCCTGGTCCATGGGACAGTACCACCCACATTCAGGTTGAGTCATTCCTCTCAGTTAATTCTCTAGGGAAATATCCTTATCTAGAGGTGTAAAATTACCGATTTCTTAGATGATTTTAAATTCAGTCAAGTTGAAGATAAAGATCATCCAAGGCCAAGATTAAAGCTGGGAGGTAAAGGAAATGAGAGTAAAAGTAAACACAGGAATAATTCATAGAGAGAGATGGCTGAGAAATAGTGATTTAAAAAAAAAAAGAATTAAGAAACGAGGAGAGAAAGTGAGAGAAATGGGGTGTCTTGGAGTTTCTATTGCTGTGAAGAAAAATGTGACTATGGCAACTCTTATGAAGAAAGCATTTAATTAAGATTGGGCTACAGTTCAGAGGTTTAGTCCATTATTATCATGGTGGAAAACATGGTTGCACAAAGTTAAACATGATGCTGGAGAGGCAGCTGAGAGTTCTTCATCTGGATCTGAAGACTGCAGAAAGAGACAGTGACACAATGGCCAGGCTTGAGCAACTAAGACCTTAAAGTCCACCTCCTAGTGACACACTTCCTCCAGAAGCCACTGCTCTTAATAGTACCACCCCTGTGGGGGCCATTTGTATTCAAACCATCACAGGGAGGAATAAAGTTAAAGGCAAATGAGGAGTTGAGAGAACGAAGGACAAGAAGAGAAATGGGAAGATGCTGTAAAAGATGAGGGACAGGGAAGGAGGGAAAAGAATACAAGAAAAGTCAACAGGAGTTAGGATAAAGAAAAAGCCATACAGGAAGACAGAGGGACATAAAAGGTTGCAGGGAGAAGGAGGACAAGACATAGAAGCATACAGATGTATGTAGCAATATAGGAACAAACATAAAGGGAAGGTATAAGGAGATACCACTTACCCTTGATGTGGATACGAAATGTCCCTCAAAGTCCCGAGTGTTGAAAGTTTAGTCTACATGTGGTGGTTTGAATACGCCTGGCCCATAGGGACTAGTACTGTTATATGTGGCCATGTTGGAGAAAGTGTGCCACTATGGGGTGGGTTTGGGGACCCTCCTCCTAGTCACAAGGAAGACAGTCTTCTGACTGCCTTCAGAACAAGATGTAGAACTCTCAGTGACCTACCTGCTCCAGTCAGGCAATATCACTTCCCAATAATCTATTCAACGTTTGAATTCATTTGAATTCATCATTGAACTAATTCCCTTGTTAGGTCAGAGGCCTCATGATCTGCTCTCTGGAAATGGCTTCCCAAACACACTTAGGAGTATGTTTCACTCATATTTCCTCCACATGTCTTTGTTTCCCAAAGTCTGATCATTTATTTGTCACTGTTAGAAACATATTTTTGACTGGATGCAGACTTTGAAGTGGAAGCTCTCAGAGAGGACAGCTTCTACATAGATCTCTTGGCCATCTGTTCCTGGTGTTTTTCTCTGGCTTCCTTCATTCTCTCGGTCAAAAGTCTACAGCCTCCTCATTTTTCACAGTGTGTTGCTCCCTCAGAGCAATGTATCTGAGTTTGTGCTACGGAACACGTGGAATGACAAGATGCTGAATCTGGGCCAGATGTTGGTGCTGGGCCTCTTACCTTCTTAGTTTTAGGGCTTTCTGATAAACATTGATGGACATCATCCTTTTGAGAGACAGAGGTTTATTTACTCTGCTAGCTCTTTGGACCACAACTTCTGAGGCACAGTAGTGTCTGTCATTCCAGGAATAGCCCTCTTTCCCACCCCATCCCTGTTACCCATCTCTTTCTCTCTCAACACTAACCAAGTTGAGACCGATAGACACCCACAATAGACCACAGGCAGACTTGTATTTCCTCTCTCCATTTCTCCTTAGTCTATAAGACAAATGCCCCTAATTCAATAGCTGGCACACTCTGCCTTCTGCCAAGACCTGGCTTCATAAGAATACCGTGTTCATCATTCTCAGAACACATAAACCTTCCACTCTTTACCCAGAGTTTCAGCAGCAATGTCTGTGGCCATGAACTTTCATAAAGCATACGATGTTTGCATTCACCATCTACTAGAATGAGTTTCTGATAGCCAGTGGCTGGGAAGGAGAGATTCAGCTTCATCTTGACTAGAAGGCATCACAGAAAACAGCTCCTCTGTATTTCTTAATCCAACCATGTTGACCATAAAAATTAAATACTGAACTTACTATGTAGCAGTTTGATCAAAATTCTGGGAAAGAGCATAAGCAAAACTGGGTTGTACTGAAGATTATTATTTATTATAATATATTTAACATAATAACGGGAAAGGTATCATTCATGCTTCCTGGTACATTGACATCTTAGAACTTTAAGTGGTCTGTCCTTGCCTTGTTTGTTAAATAAGTACACTTTAATCACAGTACACTTAAGGGGTTTTTTAGTTGTAGTTTTATAAACTTTAGAAATTTATACTACTGTCTTAGGGAATGTTCTAGTGCTGTGAAGAGACGTGACCACTGCAACTCTTATAAAACATTTACCTCACCCAGGATGATATTTCCAAGTTCCATCCACTTGCCTGCAAATTTCATGAAGTCATTATTTTTAATAGCTGAGTAGTATTCCATTGTGTAAATGTACCACATTTTCTGTATCCATTCCTCTGTTGAGGGACATCTGGGTTGTTTCCAGCTTCTGGCTATTATAAATATGGCTGCTATGAACATAGTGGAACATGTGTCTTTATTACTTGTTGGTGCATCTTCTGGGTATATGCCCAGGAGTGGAATAGCTGGGTCCTCAGGTAGTATTATGTTCATTTTTCTGTGGGTCTGTCAAACTGATTTCCAGAGAGGTTATATCAACTTGCATTCCCACCAGCAATGGAGGAGTGTTCCTCTTTCTCCACATCCTCGCCAACATCTGCTGTCACCTGAGTTTTTGATCTTAGCCAATAGTATGTATTCACTGTACATGTACATGGTATTTACTCACTGATAAGTGGTTATTAGCTCAAAAGTTCAAAATACCCAAGAGTCACTTTGCAGCAACCATTGGGCTGAGCGTGAGGTCCCAGATGGAGGACTTGGAGAAGGGACTGAAGGAGCTGAGGGAGTTTGCAGCCCCAGGGAGGGAGCAACAGTGGCAACTGGCCTGACCCCTCGATACTCCCGGAGACTGAATCACCAACCAAAGAATACACATGGAGGGACCCATGGTGCTGGCCACATATGTGGCAGAAGAGGGTCTTGTTAGACATCAGAAGGAACAGAGGCCCTTGGGCCTGAGGGTGTTAGATCCCTCAGTATAGGAGAATGCCAAGGAGGGAAGACTAGAGTGGATGGGTGGGTGGGTGGGGGAATACCCCCATAGTGGCAAGGGGAGGGGGAGGGAATGGGGAGGTTCCGAAGGGGGGAGCTGGAAAGGGGGAAACATTTGAAATGTAAATAAAGTATGGAAAAAAAAAAGAAAGAAAACATTTAATGGGGGCTGGCATATAGTTCAGAGGTTTAGACCATTACCAGCATGGTGAGAAGCATGCAGGCAGACATGGTGCTAAAGCAGTAGGTCAGAGTTCTACATCTGGATCTACAAGAAGCAGGGAAAGAGGGACACTGGGCCTGGCTTGATTATTTGAAATTCCAAAGCCCACCCCTCTACCAAGGCCACACCTACCCCAAATAAGGCCATACCCGGTCCAACAAGCCACACCTCCTAATCATTTCAAATAATGCCACTCCCTAAGCATTCAAATACATAAGCCTATGAGGGCCATTCTCATTTAAAGCCACCATATTAATTATCACCATGATCAATATATAAAACCACTGTGAAAAAAAGACGGTTTATTCTTCATCTATTTTATTCTTTTATTTCTCCTGTCCAAACAAAAGGAAATATTTGTCTTTGGCTTTAACTTGGGAACATGTGAGAAATCTTTTACAAATGAGAAAGCTACACTGTATCAACAGCCAAACCTAGAAATGAAGTAGTGTTTAACTGTGATAGACGTTTGGAGAGAAAACAACTCAAAGGGAGTACCACAGTCTAGGTGTAGAAAGGATGGCGGTGAAAGTACAAGAACCGTGCCGTGAGGACAGGTTTTCATGCTTTCCTTTCTATCAGAACCAACTGTTCTGATGTCATGGTAACTGACATCTTCATGAGGGATTAGAGCACTGCCTACGGGTTTCACGAAAGTGAAGAGGTAAGTGGGGTCTGGGGAAGAAGCTCAGCCATTAAGAGCATATATTGCTCTTCCAGAGAACTGGAATTTAGTTCCCAGCACCCATGTCAGGTAGCTCAACACACACCCTCCCACTCCCCCCATCCCTCCACCCTGTAATTCTAGATCCACAGGGTCTGATGCTTTCTTCCTGACTCCTAACACATGTGTGACATATACTCATAGGCACACATACACATAGGAACACAAGTAAATAAAAATAAATTTTCAGAAAGAGAGAGAGAGGAAAGCCGGGCATGGTGATGTGTGCCTTTAAGCCTCAGGAGGCAGAGGGAGACCAAATTCTGTGAGTTTGAGGCCAGCCTGTTCTACATAGTGATCTTGTCTCAAAAGAGAGAGTTTTATCCATGCAAAGGTTTGTGCTTAACTATGGCAAAAAAAATTTTTTTTTTTTTTAGAAATCAGTTACCTTAGGTACCTCAAGATACCTGAGGTATCTTGTCAGTCTACCTTAAAACTGACCAGGGCTCCAGTGTGGGGGAGCTGGTCCTACCCCTTGTGGGTGAGGGATAGATGTCCCCCTTGCACCTCACCTGGGCAGCACAGCAGAGCTGGTCCTGGTTGGGAAGATGCCAGTGAGCCCCCTGGAACATGAAAGCAGGGGAGATGACCCTGGCCTTGTCAACTGCTATATGAGATGAGCTAGCTGGGGCAGTGCTGGAGAGGTCTCCCTGGTGGTATGGGCCCAGGAGAGTTGGCAGGCTGATCAACTCAGCTACCTCCCAGGCCCAGATCCAGAGCTTGGAGTTGGCCGGGCCCAACATCTACCCCATCTATGAACTGCTGGAACATGTGAAAGGAGCCAGGATCTCCATGACACAGGGTGACAACAGGATATCAGAGAGGAGTCCTTGTATAGGTAGTGTGGCAGAATCCAGTGGCCTTGAAACAGACCAATGACTCATTGCAATGAACATTTGCAAGTAAAATAAAAGCTTATGTCCAAAAGGGAACATTGTGTGGCACGCTAAGCTTCCATAACCAGATCATGGGTATTTTTTTGTTAAATCCTACCTTACTTTATTCTCTTTTGTTGGGGGAGGTTGCAAGGGTGGAGGGCAGACAGGAAGTGACAGGATGATGAGGTGGGGGGTGGGAAGGTTTGTGACATGAAATTCACAAAGAACCAATAAAGTTCCAAAACAGTCATTCTCACTTATAACCTCAATTTTTTATATTTTACATATCTATATACATGTGGCAAATATAACTCTATACCCTTTTAGTATTTTTTCATTTTTTAAGTATTAATAAAACATAGAGCTTTTTATTCTGATAGACTCTAGGAGTGATACAATAGTCACTAAGTAGACACGAAAAGAGTGACATGGCTACGTCATTTCACGGTGACAAAAATAAGGTCAGTAAATGTGACATTCAAAGGGATTACTTTGAAAGTAAGTTTTACAAATTGAAACAAAAACAAAGTCTTATATAACTATAGGGTGTGTGTGTGTGTGTGTGTGTGTGTGTGTGTGTGTGAAATGAGCCATTATGAGTCAAAGGTAAGATATGTACATGTAATTGTGATAAACTTGGGTATTTGAATGGATGCCATGTTGTTTTAGAAAACTGTAAGTGTCTAAAGCTTGGCAGGCAGGCAGAAGAAAAGCCAACTTGGTCCGTCAGTGACTACAACACAAATGGAATAAGTTTGTAAATGAAAAAATAAAATGGAGGCTAGCAAACATGGAAAATGCTCAGGGAAGCAGAAAGCTTTTATAGTTTGAAAATTGGATGGGCTGGAGAGATGGCTCAGCGGTTAAGAGCACTGAGTGCTCTCCCAGAGGTTCTGAGTTCAATTCCCAGCAACCACATGGTGGCTCACAACCATCTGTAATGGGATCTGATGCCCTCTTCTGGTGTGTCTGAAGACAGCTACAGTGTACTCATATAAATAAATACATCTAGAAAGAAAGGAAGGAAGGAAGGAGGGAAGGAAGGAAGGAAGAAAGAAAGAAAATTGGTGTGAATTAGTGAAAATAAGGTAACTCATCCTGGAGAAATTTCTCAAATTGAGCCTCTTTTCAAGTCTCTCTCCTCATGATACATGCTCAGTCCATCATTCTTAAATCAAGCAGCACTGCCCAGCATGGTGGCGCACACCTTTAATCCCAGCACACAGGAGGCAAAGGCATATGAATCTCTGAGTTCAAGGCCAGCCTGGTCTACAGAGAGAGTTCCAGGACAGCCAGGACTACACAGAGAAACCCTGTCTCAAAAGCATAAAATAATAATAATAATAATAAAAATAATAAACCAAACAAATAAACAAGCAACACAGCAGTTTCACAAGGTCCATTTTTCAAATTCTGTTTCCAGCAAACAGGAAAACCATGCTCCTAGCAAGCACAAACTTTCTTCTTAAACTTCCCTTTTACTTCTCAGTTAATTGGATCTTAAGGGTTTTCTCAGGAATTATGGGTTTTAGTTACTAGCAAATGTGAGAGACTGCCTAAAGACCTGTGACAAATACAGAAATGGCCTGTTCAGAGGCCGTATAAAAAATGAAGCTTTTTGATGAAGTCTGAGCCCGCCATCTATCATCCACTCAGAAACAATTACACATCCTTTGTCACATTAGCAACCATCATCCGTTAAGCTTAATTGATTTCTTGCCTCTGTCCATCTACAGTCCTTGACTGAGCTAAGGCCGTCTTCCACTGTCTTCCCAGGACAGCCACAGCTCTGCCGCACATGATCCATCTGCCCAGTGGTGTAGTAGGGTAAATGGTGTCATGAACTTCCTCCCCTTTCCCAGCCATTGTCTACTGTTGCTACGGGATTTTTCAGATTCCTTTCTTTAGAGTATTTTTTCTCTTATTTCCCAGATTTTAACCTCTATTTTTCTTCCAGAGGGAGCAGATATTTGATGATATAACTCTCCTGCTAAGAGGTCCTAAATGGCTAAAACCAAAACTGCCTAAAAACAAAATTGTAATTGTCAAAGCCCAGTGTAGTGGCACAGGTGGTCTGAGTGATGGTGAAATAAAGCAGATTAAATAGGAGCAGAGAAGTTACATTGGAGGCTATAAAACATGGGCAAAGGACTCAGAACTCCCGATCTTCAGGAGAGGCCAAAAGTTCCCCTCCCTTCCCTTCCTTCCTTCCTTTCTTTCTGGCTTTCTTTCTTTCGTTCTTTCTTTCTGAGAATTTCATGGACTCAGTAAGTACATGTGTGCATATGTATACACATGTAACAATAATAATTAAAGATGAGTTCATAAATTTGGGAGGGGTAGGGAAAACATTCTGATTTTTTATGTGAGATTTTTTTTTTTACACTTGATCCTAGCCAAAAGAAGTGAATAAAATTTCTGATTGTAAGAGTTAATAATTAGTTCAATATTTTTAGCACAGTATGAGCCAAACAAAACACTCTTGTAGCCAGAACACAATCAACTGGTGAACTATGACCTGATAGAATTAAATTCAAATTACTAAACATGGCAAAAAAAAACAAAAAAACAAAAAAAACAAAAATGAAACCAAGCAAACAAAAGACCCTGCACATAATCTATCTCCTGCCCACCTTTCCAAACATCTTTCTTGCCAGTCCTTTCCCCCAAATGCCATGTGTGTTGCTGTTGTCGGTTATTTTCACTTCAAAGGGTGGTTTTAGTTTTACTGGATTTTGTGGGTTGTACTTTCATTCATAGGCAGGCATTAGACATTCTCCAAACACCTCAGCCAATTCCCTCATGATAAATCACCACAGTAAGGTGCCATGTTCCCGCTGAAGCCATTTGCCTTCCCTACATTTCCTTCTCCATCCTTTCTGTGGGATAGATGTCTCTCCAGTGGGACTTGAAAGCACTATCCCAAACAGATGAGAAAAGGGAGAGTGTATGCCGGAAGATGCAAGCTAATTCACAGTCGCATATATAAGTGTAGAACGTTAAGTGTTGTATATGAACTTGAAGTGGGGATCTGAGAAAGCTACATAGTGGAGAAGAGGGTCAGACAGCTGGACTCAAAATCATGGAAGTAAGAAGTTGACAGAGAACAACGAGGGCTACTAGAGGCATCCAAAGGCAAGGACAGAGTTGCGAGGAAAACCAAAAGACTGGATTTTTCTCACTTCACAGGAGATGAACACATCAAAAGAGGGACCATAGTCATGGCGAAATACTAACAATATCCTTTACGTTTTGTAGTAACATCTGTGTTTATCCTGATAAGACCAGTCTCTATGGTTGCTGTAGAGTCAAACTGGAGAAGAATGGGAAATACAGTTGGGGATTTAGCTCAGTGGTAGAGCGTTTGCCTAGCAAGCACAAGGCCCTGGGTTCAGTCCTCAGCTACGGGAAAAAAAAAAAAAATGAGAAATACAGAAAGTTAAGCAGTGGGGTCCATAAATCAGGGTAGCCACTGGCATTTGGAGAAAGTTAATTCATGGTTGTTTGGAGAATCCCAGCACACTACACATTATTTAGCATCATTATTTAGCCTCCCTTCTATGTAACAGTGGTGTTCCACATTCAGTAATCACTTTGATTACTAAAAATAGCTTTACCTACATTTCAAATAGGTCTTAGGTCATGACGTGCACCATTGGGAAAGCATAGCATAGTCTCTTCACAAAATGTTTTTTGATTTTTTTTTCCTCCTCGATATTTTCATATTAAAATTTCATGCTGGGGTAAAGGGGCTGGAAACACAGCTTAGAAGCTAATAATACACTTGCTTCAAAAACAAGGGGACCAGAGTTAAAATCTATCGAACATATGTAAATGCAGAATGTATGTAGCAGCTCACCTATGCCAACATCTGGTGGTAACAAGGAATCTCCAGAGAAAGCTGGTGAGCTCTAGGATTGAGAAACCTTGCCTCAAAAAACAAAAACCCAAAAACTAGTGAACGATGGAGAAAAATTCCCATTGTTAACCTCAGCCCTCCACATACGCTGTGGTGGTTTGGCGGGGGAATGTTTCCCATAGGCTAGTGTTCTGAATATTTGGTCGCAAGCGTGTGGCATTGGGAGAGGTTCAGGAACCTTTAAGAGATTGTGCTTTGGCAGAGGAAGTATACACTGGGAGGCAGGCTTTGAGAATTTATAGTTCTACCTCACTTCCTGTACCTTCTCTCTGCTTGTGATATGTGGATGAAAACTGAGATCTGCCAGTATCTTGCCTTCCCTGTCTCTGTCTCTGTCTCTCTCTCTCTGGAACTATGAACCAAAATAAGCCCTTTCTTCCTTGATTTTTGTCAGAGTACTTTATAGCAGCAACAGGAAAGTTACTGGTGCAGAAATTGGTACCACGTGGTGTGCTGTGAAAAACTCTATCAAGTAGCTTTTATGCCTTCAGACTACTTTATGGGGTTGGGGGAGACTTTGAGACTTTGGGCAAGAAAAGGAGTTAGGTGCTAGATGCTAGAAGCAGAGCTTACTAGGACATTCCAGTGGGAACTTGGAAGAGAAAAAAAAAATGCTGAGAAAAATGTGGATAATAGATGCATGGTATGTGAGGCTACAGAGGGGAACAGGATGAGATCAGAAACAAGGGTAACCTCGTGGTATTTTGGCAAAGAACCTAGCTAGATTCTCTCCATGTTCTGAGAACTTACTTTGGTTGAATTAAAAAGCAATGGACCAATTTCTTTGGTGGGATGAATTCCTAGCAAGCATAACACTGAGTCAGTGGGACTCTTATTACTGGTTGCACTTAGGCAGGGCTACAGTGAAAAGGAGCAATAGATAGTACAGGGGGAAAAAAATACCAAACCTGTGAAGTTTGGAAAGGAAAAAAGCACCATGAAGCTTAAGATTGCAGTCCAGTCACATGCTGGCTAAGAGGCCTGAATTGTCAAATGCTGCTATCATTAGAGAAGCCATTGGCTCTGCTCTAGAACGCTAGGAACAGTTCCCTGGCGGCAAGACCACACCCCCAACCTTTGAAAAGAGAAAGCCTGGGAGCTATCCTGCTGCCATGTTTTCCTGGGCTGTTAACATGCCTTCTCCAGTTATAGTTTGTCTCTCTGAATGTGATAAACACCATGACCATAAGCAACATGGGGATGAAAGGGTCTGTGTCATCCCACACGATATAGTCCATTATCAAGGGAAGCCAAGGCAGAAACTCAAGGCAGAAGCTTCAAGTAGAAATAATGGAGGAATGCTGCTTACTGGCTTGCCTCTGGTCTCACTTTTTTTTTTTTTTTTATGGCCCAGCTCATCCCTAGTATGGATGTACCACCCATAGTTGCTTGGGCCCTTCTAAATCAACTATGAATGAAGCAAATGCTCCGCAGACATGCCCAGAGGCTAATCTGATAGAGGTACACCTCCCTCCCTCCCCCCTTGAGATTCACTCTGAACCCACTGTGTCAACCTGACACCTCTTGGCGACTGAAAGGGCAACCATAGCTATTCGTCTGGAACAATGAACCCTTTCACCCTTACCTTGCCCCACCATAGCTTCAGCAAAGGAAATAAGACCCATATGACACACATGTATGCACACACCTGCACATGCAAAAATGACTACACACACACACACACACAAAAGGAAAAGAAAAACAAATTTTCAGGGGCTCAAAGATAGGCCCTTCACCTACCGTATATAAGACCTCATGGTTGTCTTTTGTCCTTCGGATGGAGGAAGTTAAAACACAAAAACCGAAAGAATGGTAAATATGGAAAAACCTGTTATCTACTCAGAAATTCAAACATTGCCAATTTTGCTTCATATTACTCAGGCATGTATTATGTATTTTTGACATTTGAAAAGAATTTGTCAACACCATTACAAAGCCACAAAACCACCCAGTGAAATCCCTACATGATCACATTATTAGAGTGTCTTTGAAAACAAATAACAACATCTTTTATAGCATCATGAAATGCAGTCAGTTTTCAGATTTCTCCAATAATCAAAACTAGTTTCATTCCAGAACCTATCAAAATTTACATGGGCAATTTTGTTATATTTTTTTCTCTTTTAACCTAGGTTGTCTTTATTATTAGCAATAATAATTATTATTGATCAGTTGTGATTTTTCAGTGATGGTCTCCATCTGTTAAAAAAGAGAAGTTTCTTGGTAAAAGGTAAGAACCATGCTTATTTGTGGGCAGAAGGATAAATGTTTAGAATGCAGCTAGAGATTATTCTGGTTTAGTAAATTAGTTGCTGTAAGTTCTCCTCCAAGACTGATAATTTCATTAGCCCCAGGAAGTTGGCTAACTTTCCAGTTCCAGAATCATTTTCCTCTTGTTGAGCTGGCCATAGGTCCAGTTAGAGAGCTGTTGGTTACCACCAAGGTAAGTGTTCCACTTTCATACCCTCTGGGTTACTGTGCTACACTGGTCACTATTGTGGTTATAAGTTCCTCAGCTGGGTAGACTATTGGTTGCTTCCCTCCTTTGAAAGCTTGAGATGGATAGCTTGTAAGAGCCAGAGAAACAGGAAGTTTGCTGTGAGATTGTGTCTCCTAAAAATGTTAGAGAAGCCACACCCCAAAACACTCATCAACATTATTGTCTGAAAGGACCTGAACAAGGACAACGCCAATATACATGCTCATATGGAAAAGCTCATGACATCCCAATCCTAGACAAAGAACTACATGTAATGAAGGAATTCTGAGAGAAGAAGAGAGAGTCTTTCCCAGGGAAGGGTATACCAAACGGTTACCCAATACTAAATGGTCAGTCCTGAAAACTGCACATACAAGTAACATTGACCACACATACACACACCACCATCACCACCACCACCAACTGAAGGATAGAGGCCATGAATTTTAATGAGAACTGAGGAGGAGAGTGTTTTTTATGGAAAAGGTTGGAAGGGAGAAATGGAGGGAGGAAATGATATAGTATAATCTTAAAAAATTTAAAATTAAAAAAATTAGCTGGGTAGTGATGGTGCACGCCTTTAGTCCCAACACTCAGGAGGCAGAGGCAGGCAGATCTCTGTGAGTTCGATACCGGCCTGATCTACAGAGTGAGTTCCAGGACAACTAGAGCTACACAGAGAAACCCTGTCTCCAAAAACAAAACAAAACAAAATGAACAAACAAAGAATTGGGGCTGGAGTGATGGCTCGGTGGTTAAGAACACTAGCTGCTCTTACAGAGGATCAAGGTTCAGTTGCATCCATATGGCAGCTTACCACTGTAATCCTATCTCCAGGGGATCTGACACCTTCACACAGACATGAATGCAGGCAAAATACCAATACACATAAAATAAAAATAATTTTTTTTAAAATTTACATTTGTACCTTACTAGGTCTTTTGCTCCCATCATGGAAACTGCCTCTGATCATTAGCAAAATGTACTGGAAGAATCTGTATCTCCCAAAATGGTGTATGTGAGTGGAGGGAGGCAAAAAATCAAGCAGTAGAGACCCCAAGGTAGAAACTGACCTTGATAATGCTAAAAAAAAAAAGAGTGAGTCGATCTAATTGCTTTAGATAGAGGTATGTAATTTGTTTGCCTTTGTTACCTGACATTTTGGGAAAATGTCCATAATTTCATGGATTTTGGAAGGATAATGACTTCCATTATAGATGCTCAACTGGACCAGGGATTCTTTTTTCACTTGGTCTCTGACTGTAATTCATGCTGAGGACTTTGGATTGGAGAAAGGTTTGAGAAAAAGATAGGCTTGCTCATGTTTGCTGTTGGTAGCCAGGATGTCAAGGTCAGCAACCTTCATCTCCAACAGTGGAACCAACAGTCTGCAGATGACCAAGTGGTGACACTTATGCTTTGACAAACCTTTATCCTGTGTTCATCTTCAAAACTCCTAGAGACAGACAGACAAAAAGAAACATGGTTAGCAGTCAGATCTGTAATCATTTACCTGAAGGCTTAATAGGGGCTAGATTATCTGCTTTTAAGGAGGCTCACACACTTTGAGGCTTTAGTGTCTCATCATTGTGAGCTTCTCTCTAAAGTTGCCTAAGTGTCTTCAAATGAGCCAGCAGAGCACTTCCAGGGACAATGATTCACCAAGGTGATAGAGATCCAAGACTGAGGTCACAGTGTTTTTTGTTTCTTCATCTTGGAAGTAAGAGATCATTATATTTGCTGTACCTATTGGTCTCACAGAACAACACAGAGACAAGATAAAGGCTTTGCTTAAAGGTGAAGACTAGGAAGTAGGAAAGCTTCCGGCTCTAGAGTTGGAGCTAGATACAGTGGGGTTTCTGTCGTTGCTTTTTGTTTTGGTGCTGTTGTTTCCTATCTTGGGCAGTATCACAGTGGTACCAGCAATGCCACTCCTCCGAGTTTTCACACAGGGTGATTTGTGAGATATTATCTTCCCCACATTTTTTTCTACTGATTATGGTTGGCTAATTAGCAGCCTTCCCACTAACTCTGAAGCCAGTCATTACCCTTTCATAAATACTTTTGCCTGTAAAAGTAAAGTTGATGCCTAAAATTCTTATTTCTGGTGTATATACCATATATAATCCTCTCTACCTGAGGACAGGAGGGACTGTGAATGTAAAGGGTTCCAACCCCATAGTAAGGTTACATACTACACAACACAAAAGAAAGAGGTTTGGCTGATACAATTAATGTTTCAAACTTGCCCATTCATAGTTACTAAAAATTGTTTTCTTGAGCTGAGAGTGTGCTCAATGGTACAGCACTTGTCAAGCACCCATGAAGCCCCGGGTTCTATCTTGAGAACTGAAAAAAAAAGAAAAATATTTTGAACGGTGGGAGTGTAAAATGGTTTTGAGCAGAAAATAGTATGGTGACCTTTTACAAATTAAAGATGGAAGAGTCATATGATCCAGAAATCCCACTCCTGTGTGTAAATACCAAAGAAGTGAGATCAGAGGCCCAAACAGATATTTATACTCACAAGTATTTATATCAGTGGCTTCAATGTAGAAGCAATCTTACAATTATTAATGGGTAAATGAATAAAGTCGGACATGATACATCCATATCCATAGGCAGGAGGAAATTCTGACGCGTGCTATAATATGGATACAAGTCGGAGACTTTAGGCTAAGGGAAATAAACTGCTCACAAAAGGACAGACACTATGTAATTCTATTTACGAAGTACTCAGTAGTCAATCTCACAGAAACAAAGGCTCATGGTTGTGCAGAATCAGATGGAATGGGGAATAGCATTCTATTCCATGTGTTGAATTCCCACATTGCAAGGTGACCAGACACTGGCAATGGAGGCATCAAACGTTACTGCACTTACTGCAACTGAACTGGACACTTAAAATTGGTTCAGAATGACTGGAGTGAGGAGGAAACCGTGCTATCACGTCTATCTAGAATGCAGGAGGCTGTGCCTAACACCTCTACTGACACCAAAAATATGTTTAACTGACAAACTTTCAGTGTACATTTTAACAATAACTAATTAAAAGGGGAAAGGGCAATTATCTCAAATGAACTTGAATTTATGAGGAAAAGCTCTTAAAATTGAGACTGGATCCTTCCCGGAGATTTTTCTGCTGGTCTGAAGGATAAACATCATTTTGTTAGCTGTCTCATGGAGAAAGCTATACAACAAGGACTTGGGAACAGCTTGTAGATAGTAGTCAGCAAGAAAACAGGACTGTAGCTTTACATGAAACAGAATACCACCAACCAGTGGGCTTGGAACAAAACTTCACAGAGAATGCACTGGCCAGCATCGATTTCAGCCTCTTATGATGCTGAGCAGAGGGTGCTGATTTTGTATCCTGTACTCCTGGCACAGGGAGTCTAGTGTTAATCCCTTATCTCTGAGTTCATGTGTTAACATAGCAGCAGAAAATGGATACAAACAGGCATCATCAGTGTCTTTATTTGCCATCCAGAACCCCTGTACACCCTGGCCAAAGAACCTTGAGGAATATCACCAGTTTCTGTGCAACTGGACATATATGCTATTAATAGAAAGCACAAGTGATGCCAGACAAGTGGAATTTAGAAAATCAAAAAGCAGATGTCTGCTATGCATTGCGGTGTGTTATGTGTAGCGTGTGCATGCCTGCGCATATGTATTAGAAGTTAACTATCTTCCCTAACCCCCTTGTTGTAAGATAGTTTTTGTTGTTTTTATTTTTCGTGTTTTTAGTGCTGGAGATTAAGCACAAATCCTGACCGTCTAAGCAAGCGCTGTACTGCTAAGCTATGCCTTCATCCTACAGTAATCATACTTAGTGTGCTGCGATTTTGTGATAGGTAGTATTTCTAGGTACAATCCATGCTGCCCTTGAATTTATGATCTCCTGCCTCAGCCTCTCAAGTGCTAGAATTACAGGCATACTTTGCCATCTCTCCCAGCTTAGGTGACAGCCGAGTCCTCAAATAGTTATGAACAAATAATTTCTAATCATAAGTCACCATCATGCCTTAACAGGGTGTTCCAAGTCCTCGGTTATTCATTATCTTAAAATTATGATGACATGATAGAAATAAATGTACCCTGTAAGTTTGCAAGAACCTTTGAGTCACTGAGTCCACTCAAAGTCTTTGGCTGGAGTACAAATGAGACAATGCAATAGGACATTTCTAATGTTCCCAGATTTTTATCAGAATGGAGAAAAGAGCAAAGAGGAGGGGGGGGAGGGAAAGGAGGGGGGAGGGGAGGAGGGAGGAGGAAAAGGAGGGGGAGGGGGAGGGAGAAGAGGAGGAGGGAGAGTGGGAGGAGGGAGATGAGAAAGAGGAGGGAGGAAGAGGGAGAGGAAGAAAAGGAGGAGCGTGTGTTCTTCACGCTCAGTTACCACGCCAGACTTCCACACAGAAAAAAACAATACCCACTCAAGTATACAAGCATAATTGATGGCTTTTCAGTCTTCCAGAGTTCTTTTAGCCTGAGAGGGGTCATACTTCACGCCTTACTAACATGTACCATACTGTCTGTTTATGCCAATGATTAACTTTACTAACAGCAAGGGTGAGCCACTGAAAGGGTGCTTACCATGAAGTAAAGTGTTCCATAAGTAAATGTCTTCTTGACATTCTGCTCAGGGCTGTCTGCACACACACACACACACACACACACACACACACACACACACCCTCAGTCACCACACACACATCTGGCTACTCTGCTTTGGATCCAGGGACAACTTTCTTATTGTTGTGTGCTGACCCTGACTGTTCTTGTAGTGCTTTATGAGTGTGAGCCACTCCATGTCCCCTCCGCTCACACATACCACCACGTTTGTGCTCCAATGATTCGTTCATCATCATTGCCTTCCCTCATCAGCTTCCTGTAGAGGCTACTGCTGTACACTCTGAACTGCTCCTCAGCCTGTGGCTAAGATAAAATGGAAACCGCTGCCGTCGGCGGCTCTATCGAAAGTGTGTCCATTTTCCCATATTCTCTTCTGCAGTGTTAGCTTCTTACTGGTGGCTCTGGTGGCTCTGTGGTGCAAGGAGCACTGCTGTGGACTCCCCAGATGTAAGCTTACTGGTGGCAGGGTACTTTATTCATTCCTGAAGTCAGGAGCCTAGAACTAACGGCGATGGGTCAATCACAACGGGCTGACCCTTACCCACTTGTGCACTCCCTATGTGTCACTAGAATGGCTGGGAGTCTCGGGCTTTTACATCCCAGTCTCTCTGAAGAGAGCAATCTGCTTTGAGCCTGTAACAATCAGGAGGTACCTCCAGGTATGAGGTCTCTTACAGTTTAAGAGACCCACAGGCTTCTCTCTCATTTTAATAGGTCTAGACAAGAAATTTTATTCTCCATGAAAACTTGCCCCCACCATGACAACCACCAAGGATGGCTTAGATAAATCCCCTCTACTTGGTTTTTTCTTCTCCATCCTAACTAAAAATAACAACCCATAATATTTTGTAAGGCAAGGGAAACAAAGTTAGAAAACGTTATTTCGATTGAAATCTAACAGCACACAAATGTATTTCCAATAGGTTTCCAACCATCGCAAATGCTAATTGCAACCAGATTAATAGCCCAAAATTGTTATTAAATAGAAATTTGGAGGTGGCCACATCAAGCTAGGAAGGAAATAGTTTTGAAAGCCACTTCTGCATTCTCCCCAGCCACAAACGTGCCCAGAGGCAAGGAAGCAGTTGCTGCCATCTGTTTGAGTGAGTGAAGGAGCAAACCCAAGAAAACAAACTCCAAACCTTTCCCTTCGCCTCCACACTATCCCCTTAATCTTGAATGACAGAAAATAGTGCTATCCACACCAAAACTGAGACTAGCAAGGACCCTTAAAGCAGACGCCATGCTTGCTAT
>JADRCH010000124.1:5051988-5125936 GCA_019843965.1 Rhynchomys soricoides
AAACTGAGACTAGCAAGGACCCTTAAAGCAGACGCCATGCTTGCTATCTCTGCACACCTACCAAACAGAGACTAGCAAGGACCCTAAAAGCAGACGCCATGTTTGCTATCTCTGCACAGTTCCGATGTGCCCTGGGGAATTTAAAAGCTTTTCCTGGGATTTAATTAGAAGAACAGCTCAAGTCAGGCACAGAGGTTAACAACTTTAATTCCAGCACTTTGAAGGCATAGGAGGGTATCTCTGTGAATTAGAGGCCAGAGTGGTCGACATGGTGAGTCCCAAGACAGACAGAGCTACACAGTGAAACCCTGTCTCAAAACCAACCAACCAAAAGTAGAAAAGAACAATTGAATGGGTCCCTCAAGTAAATACTGGCATCTCCAGACAGAACTCGTGCACTTAAATTCTCTTTGTGGATGTTAGCTGTGAAATGTGTTAGCTTTTCTCCCAGAGCATTTAAGTACTTTCAGATAACTGTTTCTTCCATTGGCTGCCCCAATACTCTGAATGAGGCAGGCATGCATGCTATGATGTCCTTCTTGTAACCTTCTCTAATCACTGTTATAAATGGTCATTGAAGCCAGTTAGTTTCCCAAGGTACTGGGCAGGCATATGTGTGGTATAGGAAGTGATTTTTAGCTAGATGCACCATTAAGTAATTCAGATTTATAAGAATAAAGTTACTCTTTCAAGATCCTTTAATCTTTCTAATTAGCCTAATTAGATAAATCTTAGCTGTATGCTAGCATCTCCAACCCTTAATAATTTTTTTATTTATACATTAAGAGGAAGTATTGACTGTTGGAGCTCAAATTCTTGATAGGCGACCTCACTAGAATAATAGTTTTGCCTTCAACGTCTTCTTTCATTTATGACTGCAGGAAATGTTTTCTACTTACCAGAGCAGCATATTTCCTTTAAAGCAATTCTATGTAAGTTCTAAAAAGGGTACATAAACCATTAATAGTATTTCGGACTCTTGAATCTGAAAAAAAACGTGATAGAGTATTGTGAAGCAATTAATTATTGATATTAAGGGCTACTTGCTTTCTAATCCTGGACATGAAGCAGGTTGGAAGTCGTGCGTGGCAGCGGCATGTTACCGTCTTGTCAGGACTATACCTACATTCTGTATAACTGCCAGATCCTCCTTTGGTTTCCAGGTTTGGGGGAACTGATGTAGGTGGTCCATGGAAATGGTAGTTACTACGTGTGGTGTGCTACGGTTAGAGGTTAGGTCTTTGGGATAAAGCCTGATGTAGCATAAGCCTGGACCTGAAGAGTTAGAAGAAAGCTAATCATCATAGAGGGGTACAAGGAACCACTGGGCTGAGGAGAGAGACTGGCCTTGTTCAAAGGCAAAAGACTTGAGATTCCGTGACCCAGAGCTACAGATGCAGTCCAAAGCAAGGTCAGATGGTTCACTGTTGACTCTGGCCAACTCTTCGGTTGGGACTAAATATTTAATTCTAGCCCACTGTAAACGTTTCTTCAGGTTCTGAAACGTGTACTTCCACCGTCTTAACAGGCCATCTGCCTTAAAGGAATTGAAATTCCTGCATCCTAACCTGCATACACGTCATTAGGAAATGAAACTATTAGCAGTTCTTCAACTGCTGCTTAGACCAATCACTCGGTAATTAATATGAAATGGTTGCTTTTTACATAGAAACCCTAATAAAAACTTGTGCTTATTTCTGAATTAACTATAGGTCTTAGTATATATAGTCTATATAATAATATATATATATCCTAAAAAGACAGAGCTGGTGCAAGTGGCAACAGGAAGAGCTGCCTGACCTTAAAAGTTATAGAGAACGGAGAGCTAAAGTTTGGACAAGCTAACAGCTCAAGGTTTGAGGTTTCCACTTTTCTTCTTTTTTTTTAATTGCTAGCTTTTGGGAATTGGACTTATGTTTTCTTAATAAACTATTGTCTTCTTTTTGTATTATTTTTATGTCCTGAAAGAAGTGCTTGGGTCAGAAAAGACATAACTCCCATTGAAGGCCTCTTGCCCAAATGAAAACTTGGGACACCAATGAATGTGTATTTCAAGAGTACTTTTAAGAGCAAATAAATAGACCAGAACATTCTTGAAAAACAAGGAAGTCAGTTTTGCTTTTCTAGGTAGATAGAATTGACAAGGATATCCTCAATTCTTTTATTCTGAGGGCTGTATTCTGTGCATAGGGATTTTATAGTTTCACATTAAGAAAATTCATTAACCTGCCAGGTGGTGGTAGCACATTGATTTAATCCTAGTACTCAGGAGGCAGAAGCAGGTAAATCTCTAAGTTCGAAGACTACAGAGTGGGTTCCAGGACAGCCAGGGCTACACACGGAAACTATTATCTAGAGAAAGAAAAACAAAAACAAAAAAGAAAAAGAAAATTCAGTACCTAACACCATTGTTCTCACTGTTGTGCAAAGGTCTGAGGGTATGATCCTCTGCACATTATATGAAGACATAATTATGTATTTTATGTGTGGTACACTCATTTTGTCTTTCAAAGGAAACATTTTTATCCTAGTTTGGATTGTACTACTACGCCTAAAACTGAAATAGAAGATTCAGTTCTATAAGGAAGGTGGTTTTCTAAGCAGATTTTACTCAATTATTCTAATATAATCTACTAGGAAGGCAACATGCTGAGAGTAAGAAAATAACTTTTCACTGTTGGATCCCCAGCACTGGGAGTGGTAGGGTGTTATGACATTATAGATCTAAAGGGTCCGGGAGGGGAGAGCGTTTAGAAAAGACAAAGTTAAAATCTCTTTATGATAATGTCTTTTACAGCATTTAAGAAATTTAAGAAATGGGCTCAAATAAATCATATTTACTGTATTTTCGGAGCCTAGGAAATCATGACTTATTAGATATGTATCGGATAAATATCAGTCGAAATAACTGCCTTCATCCACATTCCTTTTGAATTCTAGACGCAGCCGGGTCTTTACTCCATAGAAAGCAATGGAGCTGGAACCATAAATCCCTTAAAAGGTCAGGACCAGTTAACAAGGCTGAACTAACCTCCTGGGCAGTGCCACACAGGCTGAAAGCGATGAAGGAAGAAGAAATCAAAACAGGCTTAAGAGACAGGGAAAACAAAACAACAATACCGAGCAAGCCTAAGAGGAAAGACATTTCTGCAGTGGGTGTTAGCAGGAAGCCACCGCGATTACCGCAGGTCACCCCCTGCCAGTAGGCGATCACCTCGGGCACTGCCACCAGGGCCGTGGAGACGACTCCGACCACACTTTTAAAACGCTCTCATCAGGGTCGTCCGGGTTCACCCCAGTATCTCGGGAAGAGCCCCCCCAAGCACCTAATGCACGACCTGTGTCCACTCCATTCAAATCACGCAGCCAATAGGAAAACCCTCCGCCCTGGGCAGCCTCGCGCGGCCGGACGAGCCCCGGAGGCAGGTCAGCCTGGTACCGCCTCGCCACCCGACCGGTAGCCTCCAGAGCCCTCGGTCCCGCAGGACAACCTTCCTTCACGGCCTCCTCCCTTCCAGGAGCGGCCCAGCCCCCGCAGCCAGAGCCACACCCGCTTCCCTCCGGTAGCGCCCCCGCCGCACTCGGCCGCCGCGCTCTTCCTGGGCCGGGCCGAGGCGGGAGCGCGCATGCGTACTGGCCGCAGGGCGCCTCCCCGGCCGCGATCTCGCGAAGTTACGCTCAGCCGGGCCGCGGCTGACGGGCGGCCGTGCCGGGGGCGGGAGGGCGTCTGTGGTAGGAAGAGAGGCCCGCTCTGCCGGGCTCGCCCCAGTGCTCTGTGGGATACTGGAAGTCTCGAGCGTCTCCTCCCCGGCTCGCGGCTCCGCTCCGGCCCGCTCTCGCAGACACGGTCGCACACCCCCCGGCGTCCCCTCGCCTCCCTCGCCGCCGCCCCCTTCCCCCGCTCGCGATAAGAAGAGCCGGCGGCAGGAGAGGGGATGAAGATGGCGGACGCGAAGCAGAAGCGGAACGAGCAGCTGAAGCGCTGGATCGGCTCCGAGACGGACCTCGAGCCTCCCGTGGTGAAGCGCCAGAAGACCAAGGTGAAGTTCGACGATGGCGCCGTCTTCCTCGCCGCCTGCTCCAGCGGCGACACGGACGAGGTCCTCAAGCTGCTGCACCGCGGCGCCGACATCAATTACGCCAATGTGGACGGACTCACCGCCCTGCACCAGGTCTGTGTACCCGCCGCCCTCACCCGGACCCCCGGGCCCACTGTCGTGCTCGCGCCGGGGCCTCTCCGGGCGCCGGTGCTGCGGCCGGGGGGTGGCGGGAGACTCCCTGCTGCGGGTGAGGGGGCGGCTCCGTCAGGGGAGGCTGGGCGCGGGGCTTCAGGCCCCCTTCAGAGCCGCTCACTCGCTGCCTGTGCAGTTGGGGAGCCCGCTGGTTTTCCTGGGCGCGGAGCAAAATGGACTGTGGTCCTTTTGGGGCCCCAGGGCCATTTGTGGACGTGTGTCTGGTACTCTTGGTCAAGCCGAGCAGGAGTGTAATGGGTTGTGCCGAGGCCCGGTGTCAGTGATAGACTGTGGGGGTTGGGGGGAGGGTTGTTGAAAATCCACTCGCAGGGAGCGGTAGGGACTCTCGGGGCAGATGGACCCCTTTGGCCTGTAGGTGGGCATTGGTCATGGTGTACTTTTTAGGACTTGATTACAAATGAGGATGATAATAATAGTGATCAAGAGCCCTAAAGCCGGGTGCCCTGAGCGAACGATTTCCTGTTTTCTTCTTTATTACTCTTGGTCACTGGGGAGGGGAAAACGGGGTGTAATTAACTAATCTGTAGTCACTGAAAGAAAGGGGCTTGGTAGTGTATCTGATAAGGAAGCCTTCCCAAGTGGGTTGCCCACCTCATAACCAGAGTCTATGGATTCCTGTACTCCAAGTTTGTCGCAGTCACAGATCCTTGAGCCCTAGTTCCTGGAGTGTACACCGGGGCTAGGAAAGACAAGAATAAACACTGTGCACTCCTCAAAGACCGTTGCCAAAGTTTGATACTTTTTTTTTGGTGGGGGGGGGGAGAGGAAAAAAAGAAAGCTAATCGAAATCTTTTCTCAAAATGGATGCTTTGTGCATGTTAAAGTTTTATAGTAGTCCGATTGGGATCTCTCGATGTTAGCCAAATAAGGAGAAACTATTGGCAATCCAGAGATAATGTTGCTTTGCCTTTAACAAGCCAAAAGCAACAAAACCCTTAGAGTTCTGCTTGGAAAGCAAGGTTTAAGTGCTGGTAATAGGTACGGTGACATAGATTATTTCTATTTTCATACGAAGAAACTTGGAATAACTAGGAAATTTACAGTGAAAACGACTTCCCGCTCTCTCAGACGCCTCTTGGTTGTGTGGGAGAGCATAGCTCTATTTTCAATAATAGTGTGGTTAAAAACAGAGGTTGAAACCTAAGGCTTCGCTTCGCACTTTGTACCTAAACTTTATTATTTTGTCCCTGTTAACTTTATACCTTTTGAAAAGACATGGTATGGAGGTATTTTCCTTTTATTGCTTCCTGCTTTAATAAGTGGTGGCCATTTAAAGTTTTATTTAATCAAATTCACATATCAAGCTTGGCATAGCCTTTGTTTACAAAGCTGACTGGATGGATTGAAATGCCTGACAATCTGCAGGACAGATCTGGAATTCAGCATGGCACCGAGTGAGAATACAGGGTGGTTCTCTAATGTGATGCAAAGTTCAATCTTCAAGTATTCTTTCACATGTCCTTGGCAAGTTTTAGTGAGAAATCGGTTCTGAGAGACGCTTACTGTATGTCAGAATAATTGGATAGTGGTTTATATCACCATGTTTTCTAAAACTGCTAAGTAGAAATGTAAAGTTTCTTCCCAGTGGAGAATTGTGTTGACTTGGAGGAAAAGGACAATGTCTAACATTTTTTAATGTTGCAATACTAGTTTAGAAAGTTAAAAAGACATGAAATTGGCTCTTAAAGGCTTGTGCTTATCAGTTTTTACTTATTTAAAGAAGTCAGACTTAATACCTTCTTAACTAATTCAGTAGGTATAGTCTCTATGATTGCATATTTTGTTTGAGTTGACAAGCATGTAAGGAGATGTTTCTAAGTTTATACCATTTTATACATGTATAAAGCCTTTTTATTTGCGGTTGGCATAGAGCACGATCCTTAAATCAGTGAAGCCAAAGTCCTTAAAAGATGAAGCATTGAGGGGCTGGAGAGATGGCTCAATGGTTAAGAGCAGTGGTTGCCCTTCCAGAGGACCTGATTTCCATTCCCAGCAGCCACATGGCAGCTCACAACTGTCTGTAACTCCAGTTGCAGAGGATCCAGTACTGTCACACAGACATTCATGCAGGCAAAACACCAATGTACATTAAATAAATGATTTTTTTAAAAGCAGCATTGAAATGTTAATGAGTTTTCTGTACTGCTCTTATTTATCTTGTACTTGTTTCCCATTATGACTGTGAAGACAAGGACTTCACTATGGGCAAATTCGGAACACCAGTTAGTGAGAGGTGAGAATGGAACCCCTCTCCTACTGTTCATGGGATCTTAAGCTTTTGAGAAGTCTCTCAGAAGACAAACGGTATTTGTCTTCATTAGCTAACAGTAAAATGACTGATATGGTGATTGGTCCTTAAATATCTTAATCCTCTCAAAAGATCATAAAATAGTTAAAATACTTTACCGGTCTAATTTGTCTTTAGTCTATTTGCATGTTCACTCACCTTTTGTCCAGGTTTGGTCCACAGGACAAAAGCTTTGGTACTTCGAATGCCACAGATGCACTTAGCACCCTGCTATTCCCTATGGTTGTAATACAGAGGTCTGTACTTAGTTATCTGTTGGTTGAATGAGCACTCACTGAAAGCTGTGGAAACCCAGGTACTGCTCTTCATCCCTTTGGCATAGAAATGCCATCCATATGGAGAGACTGCGTATTTCTGTCTTGGTCTCTGGACGACTCTTCCTCTTTTTCCAAGTGTACAGTACTGCGCTCTGATTTTTCTAAACCTAAGGTCCTGAGTACAATTTCACTTTTGCTAGTTGGCAGTTATTCACCTGCAGAGTTTTACTTATAGCATGTGATTATGCCTGTATTTTAGCATGCTTTGTAAACACTGTCAAGATTTTAGGGTTCTGGATAGAATGCCTCTGGCTGGTCCTTACTGCATGCCTAAAATGCAAGAGTGACAATTTGGAGTTTAGCTTTTTTATTTTAACCCAGAATCGTAACTTTTTCCTCCATGCCAATGATTTTCAAGTCAGTTTTCAGTTCCCATTCTTCTACAGCATCCAATTTATTGATATGAAATGTAATATAATGATATAATGTAATCTTTAGCTAAAGGTGTCTATCTTAAGTAGTCATGTATATTCAGATCTCGTCCTTTTTGCCAAAAATATTTCTTTAAGGAATCTTTACGGTTCAGAAATATTTTTTTTGTAATTGTAACTGAGTTTTATAATCTGTTTTATCATTTATTTGTTTACTATTTCTTGTGTCTTGAGATTGAATAGAATCCATTTTATGTAATCTGAATATTCCGCTTTAGTTTTAAATCGTCATGAGTGTCACCCTAAAGTTCTGACTAAACTGTGTTCCTCGCTGAGTGCTATCGTTTCCTTGACACCTCTATTGTGTTAATAATGTCATCAATGTCAGGATGAAGTTAAGCATTTCTGTTACTTCATTCATTGTCCCTGTGGATATATGTCCACTCAGTCACCTGCCTTTTCTTCAGGGCTACCTTTGTGTTACTTCTTTTCTTTGCTACTTTGATTATCAACCTGTTCCAAGCAGTTATGTTTTTATCCTGCTATTATACTAATAATCTGTCCTTCCATCTTTAAATGTGCGTGTATGTATGCATGCACGTATGTTCAGTCCGGCCGGGATGCATATAAAGTTTAGAAAAATCTTAGCAATCCTGTGTTGTGCCTCTCCTCAGTATAGGTTTAAACCTCACTGTCATTAGCTTATGCTTCGTAAGTGTGGAATTGGTGACCTTACTTTGGTTGGAACTAGATTTTTACTTTTCTATTTCTATGCTTTTAGTCTTTTCTTTTCCTCCGCTGAAATATCCTCCCTTTCTTTACCAGCTCAGTTTCCTTCAAGGGTCCATCCCACTGCCAACCATTTTGAACCTGTACAGCTGAGGTAGACATGCACTCCCTGTACTCATGCTCTGGCTGTCTTTGTTTAGAAACACTTCTTACTAATAGTTTCTAGATGCTTTACTTAGAAGAATCAGGGCCCGTTATGTTTCTAGGGCCTGACTTACTAAACATTTTTATTGTTTTATTTCCTTTTATAAATAAGTTTTATGGTTATTTGTATACATATTTGAAGCCTGCATGTCCAGATATTTAGAATATTGGTCCAGTATTATAGACCCTGTGATTTTATGAAATAAATGAAAAACTTGGAAGTAGATGTTTAGTGTATTTCTTTTAGTTGTTCTTTAAAATATTTCTAAGTAGCATTCCCTTCTATTAGAAAGTCCTAAACCAGCTTCAAGTTTTGGTTAAGTGGTAAAAAATGCATTCAGTTAATAACTTCCTAAGAACCTGAGGTAGATTCTATAGTGAAATCCAAGGTTAAATGGTCAGTGTTCTTTTGTAATTTTACAATAATGCTCTCCTCTCTTTTTCCAGCTAAACAGACTTGTAGATAAGCTTAATATTAAATCATTGTGCTCTTAAATACGAGTTGTATACACTTGTAAGGGACCCATTGAGAACTTCTTTGTAAAATGTAGGAATAGTGTAGTGTAGTTTTTTCCTCAAGAAGCAAAGCATTAGAGACATCAGAAGCAGTTGATTTTGAGTTTCTTGTTGCAGAATAATTCAGGTGCTATATATGAGCAATCTGTTTAAACCGAATGCATTTTCAGTTTTTAACTTTTACCTCTTTCATTTTTATCATGAGATGTTACAGTTTCAGAAACACCTATTGGATTGGTTATAAAAGTATTAAAATTAATGTTGAAAATGTTAAAATTAGTGAAGTTGTTTTTCTGTATACTTTCCTCTAGAAAAGCTGTGTTACTCCATGCTAATGGATCCTAAAACTGTTTATTTAGAATCCATTTCTAAATTTATTAAACAACTCTCCAAACCCAAACTGGTCCCTTACTTCCCACAGTAATTGGGCAGTGTAGCCATATATGGGGTGTGCTGGTACAGCCCAGCGCCTACACGGCTGCTGTTAGAATGCCTTCTCTGCAGTTGCTGGCTTTGTGCTTCCTGGCAATAGTTTTGTGGTCTGACTTTGAAGTGTCATAACCAAGACTATCTTTGACGAGCTTTAGCTTCAGTGTGATGGCAAGCTGTGACTGAGCATTTTCTCGTGGAGCCAGGTAGAAGCAGCACTGGGTAGCCCGGAGGAAACTTGCACCATCCCTCTCTGACCGTGTTTCCCATGCTCTGTGCAGTAAGAGAAAAAATGTTTCAAAATCTAAATGATTTTGAAGGAACGGCTTTTAGAAACAACCTTTATTAGGCATAAGGACAAAATATTTTATTCCTATTATAGAATGTTATTTCCTGACAAGTCCTAAAGGTGCTGCTTTCATTGCTTTGGAGTCTGTTTAAAAATGATAGCGATCTTTTCTTACACCTTTCTTTTGAAAGTGTATCGCTTTCCATAATCACAGTGAAGAGAGGATGTTAGCATGCTGATAGACTCCTCACAGAATCCAAGACCTCTAACAGTTCCTTTGCGTTGGTTTTAAGTTAGGGCTGGCTGCAGCAGCCATGACTTACCAGTGTTTGATTGAGAAGCAGTGCTTTAGAAACAGGATCACTTTAATTCTTACAGCTTCCTGCACAGTGAATTACAGTGAACCGGAATTCTAAAGCAGGTCTGGATTAAAGCCTGAGCTTCAGTTTAGGTTCCCAGCCCACCCCACTCCACCCGACGGCCTTTTTTTTTTTTTTTTTTTGAGCAGTCCTGGAGCTTACCATGTAGATTAGGCTGACCTCAAACTCACAGAGATTCTCCTGCTTCTGCCTCCTTTGCGCCAGGAGTAAAGACATGCCACCATGCCAGTTCCCTAATTTAAGTCTAAAGAAGAAAAACCATTTTTAAATGCTTCAGTGATTGTATTGATGATTATTATTTGAGTTTTCCCTGTAAATGAGCTAGGTGAAAAAACGTGAACAGGTATTTTGTTTTCTTAATCTATTTTTGTTTTAACTGACACTTGAGATCTTTATAATGGTAATTAAAATGCAATAGTAATATGTTTAAATTGATCTAGAATTCAAAATTATTCTAAATTTTGGGAAGTGCTAAGATTATTTTCTAACCATTAAATAAAGAATACTTGATTCTGTTTTTTTTTTAATTTACAAAGGAAATTACTATGATACTCCTTTTTTTCAGAATATAGAATTTAGTTTTCCTTTTCATTTTTCTACTAGTGACAGTTTATGTAACTGCGTTTGCACTGCATTTATTTACAGTGATTTTTATAACTGAGTGTACATTTGGTTCTTGGATATAAACTATCGGAAGCTCATATTTGAGATGTTAAAGAGCACAGTCTAGGCTGGGCATTGGCACAGGCCTAGCTTTAATCTTAGCACTCTGGGAGGCAGAGGCAGGCATGGATCTCTTGAGTTTTAGGACTACATAGTGAGGTCCTGTGTCAAAAAATAATCTCAACTTGTCAGCATTCTGCAGCAAAATTATTTCAGTTTGTTTTGTGTACAGTGATCGTTGATATTTGTAATCAGGACATGGGATATTACACAAAATGCTAATAATGTTATCTAAAGTGGTTTCTGATCTGGTAAAATGAGCTTGCAAGTTGTTAATCATTCTTGACTTTAGTTGGGAGCCTCTTATTAATAAGAATATCAAGCTATATATGCATTCCACAAATTACAACATATAGCCCAGTTACAATTCTGGTCTTACTTTGAAAAGGAAGAAAGGATTTTTTTTTTCATTTTGATAAAAATGTAAAATGTGATTTACTTATTGCTCATAGTTGATTCTCTTATTTATATGAACATATTTATTTCAGTCACTAAAAGAGCAAAATCTGTATTTTTCTTTTGCTCCATCAGCAAATTTTAAACAAGTAGTTTGATCATCTGGTAGCATTTTAACAACAGAAGGATGTAGCATCAAAATAAAGGGCATTTGAGATTTCCATGTCAATCTATAAAATTATCGAGAGTAACAACAGGTACGCTTTTTGCTCTGGTGAAAGTACAGTGTAGCTAAGGATGAGCAGATCCCTAACACTGCCCTGTGACCTGCTCTTAGTAGGGCTTGGTAGAGTACAGATGGTGGCATTCTTTATCTGGCTAAGCACTGTGTCTCTTGGATTGTAACAGGAAACAAGAAGTTTATCTGAAGGGATTCAGGGCTTGGTGAAAGCCTTTGGGAACCATTGGTTCCATGGTTATATATTTCCATAAGTCTTTGTGCTTGTTGTTATCCTCTGGAAAGTATCTCCCAGGTTATTTTTATTAAGGCACAGCTTGAAACACGAAGTGTGAGCATTTTTGACCACTGAAGAACACTGATTCTTTGCACGTTCTAAACCATATGCTTAGCATTTATAGACAACCTTCTATTAGAAGTATATCTTAGCTTCAGACAAAATAGAAACTTCCTTAACATAGTTTTCTGAATTGATTCTTTCTCT
This sequence comes from Rhynchomys soricoides, assembly GCA_019843965.1. Taxonomy (NCBI): domain Eukaryota; kingdom Metazoa; phylum Chordata; class Mammalia; order Rodentia; family Muridae; genus Rhynchomys; species Rhynchomys soricoides. The sequence goes on from JADRCH010000124.1 coordinate 5,063,626, forward strand.
TAATTTTTCATCGTCTGCATTTTATTTCAGTAGGTGCACAGTGTCTTAACTTTAAAAAATACCTGAATATTGTAATTTTTGACAGTAGAATTGATAGAAAATGAACTGATGTGTTGGCAACTATATCAGGATTTACAGCATTAAAAATGTAGCAGAGGCAGGATGTAGTGTCACACACCTTTAATCCAGCACTTGGGAGGCAGAGGCAGGCGCAGCTCTGTGAGTTTGAGGCTAGCATGGTCTACATAGTGATTTTCAGGACAACTGGAGCTACAGTGTGAGCCCCTGCCTCAAAAAAAAAGAAAAGAAAAGAAAAAAAAAGAAAAGTATCAGAAAAGCTTATGCCAACAACTTATGTTTGAGTATCTATTATTACAGTACAATATCTGTATTTTGGATTTACTTTAAACGTGGAATATATTACTGATTACTAATACAGGTAGAATTTTGCCAAGTTTATGTAATTTAGTTTAAAAATGAATATCTTGTAACAAATCCTTTATTTTCATTTAGGAAAGGATTTCTTGGTGGCATAGCAATAAAAGTAATACATACATTGTAGTGATTCTAATTACAGAGTCTTTTGTGAATGTCTTCATTATGGATCTCCTATGGCAGACTTTTCTGACCTCACTAGTATTTTGGGTGCTTATCTTTTCTTTGTTGAGCTGGCTGGCCATAAAAAGGCAGGCTTCGCTTCTGTATTACTGCCCTCAGTGCCTGCCTGACTCAAATGTTCTTTCATGGGTGGAGACATTCCACGTTGTCATGTGTCATATAGGCATTTCTGAAATGACATTCACTGGAAACCATGGAAAGCAGTGAAAGCATTTCTCAGCTGTCACCTTTTTAGTAATCTGTTTCAGTGTGCTGTGTGCTTGAGAAAGTGAGTCCGTGGACAGAGCCTTACCTAAAAGAAAGCTTTAGCTGGAATATTGCTTCATATTGATCTGATTGCTCTTTGGTTTAACATGGTCTCCTAAAAGAATTTACGATTGTACAAACCGTTAACTTTCTGCAGTATTGGATAATAAAAGGAGATTGGATTTGATGAGGTGTGATTGATGCCTTCGGAAAGTTTGGTAGCCATGTAGGAAAGTATTTCTTCACAAACCAATGCAGAAGTCTGCGTGCACGTTTACGAGTCACTTTTATGTTGAGATTACATGCCTACGCATACACATGTATCTTTAATTGTTTCAGAGGGAATGTCTGTGCTTCAGAACCTTTGTTAACTCATGGAGCCTCAGTTCTGGAACATGTTTATGAACGTCCTCTGTATTGAAGTGTAGTCTGGAAGTTACATTGTGAAAATGTTGGTCATTTGGAGTTGCATCTGGTGAATTAGATAGACTGTGATAGTAATGGTATCAGTAACTACATATTTTCTACAAAGCTTATTTAAAAATTGTTACTGCTTGAGAATTTTATACATGCACATGGGGTGTTTTCATCAAATGCACCCCACCCTCTTCCTTACACCTTCTCTCATCCTACCATCCCTGTCCCTCCCAATTTCATGTGTTTCGTTTTAAAATCCAAGTCCACTTAGTGCTACCAGTATGCATGTAGGCATGGGGCCTCATCCCTAAAAAACAACCAACCAACCAACCTGATTCAAGCAGCTATCAATTGTTGATAGCTCTTGGCTAGAAGTGAGACCTGATGACCCCTCTCTAGCTTCCGTGAGTTCATGTGTTCAACTGCCCTATCATGTCCTGAAAACACCATTTTCTCTCTTCTGAGCCTTGGGAGGAGGACGTCTGATGCATATGCCCTACCATAGTCTCTTATCCCTGCAAGGTGACTAGTTACGGGTTTCTATGTTGATTGCTGTCATTGCAAAATGAAGAGTTGAGAGATGCACTAATCTGTTGGTATAAAGATAAAAACTTTGGGAGCTGTTTAATTCTGTGTCCCATTTAGCAGGATAATAATGTTGGGTTCTTTCCTCCAGCCTATGGCCTATTATCTAGCTATGGATTCCTGGACCTGTTAGTGGAGCCAGGCTTGAGTTCCATCTTGTGGAGCAGACTACGAAGCTTATTTTTAATTAGAATGGGATCATAAAGAGGTCCTCAGAGTGACTTTAGTTAACTCTTTGCGTATTTTTTCCACTAGATATAAATTGTTTCAGAATTTATAATGGATCTACTGTACTCTCATCTGTGTCCTAGGTTTTCAATGCAAGAACTCAGTATTACACCTGACAGTATGAATATTTGTGTATATATGGTTTTGTTCTTAAAGTTTTGATGCTGGTGTACCTAGATTTGGATGCTATATTTTGTAAAGTACTTTGGGAAGTCTAAACAGAAATGTAGCTTCTGTCTTTTCTTTTAAAAATGTCTATTGCAACTTAATCTTTTAAGTCATTTTAACATTAAAATGTCTAAGCTCACTATCTTGGACATGAGACACTATAAGCCATCATTAAGATGTTAGTGCCTTCTATTCTTGTTTTTTGTTTGTTTGTTTGTTTTGTTTTTATTTGCTTTTGGGACAAGGTTTCAAGTAGTCCAGGCTTGTCTTGAAATAAATCCTGATCCTCCTGTCCCAGCCACTATCTCCTTTTTATCATCAACATGGTTTACATTTGCACTTGTTGTTCCATATGCATATTATTGCAAATAGAAACATTTAGGTAATTAAAACATCATAGGAAAAAAAAAAAGATGTTTAGTGCTAGCCAAACATTCAGCCTCTTCAAAGTCTAGGAAACTCACATTAATACAATTATGTAATTATCTACAAATGGCATCATACTTAGTTTTCTGGTATGTAACCTATTTTAAAAATTACACATCTTTGTTAATCAGCATTGATACACAGTTTACCTTTAATAGCTATATGGAATTTTGCTTTGTGCATCTGAATTTACTTTTCTAAATTGATAAATATTTAGCATTTCCACTTTTTCATGATATAGCATGAAAATATTATACATTGCTCATCTTAACTCTTGTATTCATTGGATTGCTTCCAGAAAAACATTATCAAAGTTTTATGTCTTGCACAAAATGCTATGTTGCTTTTGTACTTGTTTATAGAATATATTTTTCAGTAAAGCTTCTAACATATGGAATATGGAAAGCTGACCTTGACCAGACTGCTGATGACACATCTATAAACTCACGGGTGAGGTCATTCTTCCTAAGTCACCAATAGGAAGATTATGTTATTGTTTTATTACTCTGTGAATGTGTAAAATTCATGGTATTCACTTAGAGAAGTAGTTGGAAGAGACAGGATAAAAGAATTCCTTCTTGTCCACTCTTCTTTTTGTTGTTCATGTGTGTGTGTGTGAGCATGCGTGCACATGCCCATGCCCATGCCCAAGTGTAGGTGTAGAAGTCACAGGACAGCTCTGGATGTCAGTGCTTGCCTTCTACTTTGCTTGAGGTGGCACTCTTGCTTTTTCACTAACATGCCAAGCTAACTAACCTGGCCTGTGAGTTTCCAGGGATTCTTGTCTCTGCCTGCCAGATCCTCTTAGGAGAATTGGTATTTCAGAGGTTCATGTTACATATCTGGATTTTATATGGGTTCTGGGGATTCTGACTCAAAACCTCACATTTGCATGGCAAGTGCTTTTACCCACAGCCACATGCCTGAGTCATTTCTTCACATAGATTTAATTCTAGGGGACTGAGGCGACGACTACTCTTCTAGAGCATCAGGGTGCAATTCTCAGGACCTAATGGCAGTGTACAACTGTCTGTAACTCCAGTCCCAGGGTTCATTGCCCTCTTCTGGCTTCTGCAAGCCCCAGGCCCACATGTGGAATTAATGATTCATTCATTTAAAAAGAGGTACTTCACTTTTTAAAAGATTTCATTGTAATGTTTTAGAAGTTTGAAATACATGTTATTAGAAATGTTAACATAATCTGCATTGGTATAATGTCATTATCCATTTAAATTAGAAGTTAACTCCTGACGGGCAGTGGTGGCACACGCCTTTAATCCCAGCACTTGGGAGGCAGAGACAGGCGGATTTCTAAGTTCGAGGCCAGCCTGGTCTACACAGTGAGTTCCAGGACAGCCAGAGCTACACAGAGAAACCCTGTCTCGAAAAACCAAAACAAAACAAAAAAAGAAGTTAACTCCTTGCAACAAATATTTAGATCATCTTGTGTTTGACACTTTACTAATCTCTTATCCAGTGTGTGTTTGATTGGCATTTGTTAACAAGTGGTAATAGTTCAGTAACTGAAAACATACAGGGTAGATTTAAAATAAAACAAAAGACTTAGCCCAGAACATCAAAAAGCTATTTGAGTGATAATTTATTAATGTCTATCTTAACCACCTTTGAACCTGTTTCCTCTGGTTTGTTCTTAGAGTTCTTGTTCATTTTCTTTCTGATCCGCTTTTCTAAGGATGAATGTTTCTAAGACTATTTTGTCTGTATTTCTTGTTGCTTTCAGTGCTATAGTTCCAACTATTTTCAGAAAATCTGTTGTCCTTTTTACATTATCCACCTTTTTTTTTTTTTTTAAATCATCAGTGACAGCCAGGGCAGGAACCTGGAAGCAGTAACTGAAGCAGAAACCACAGAGAAATAAATGCCGCTTCTGGCTTGCTCACAACACCCAGAACCACCTGCCCAGAGGTGGCCCCACCCACCATGGCTTGGGCCCTCTCACATTTATCATTGATTAAGAAAGTGTACTGTAGACTTGTCTATTGGCCAATCTTACAGAGGCATTTCCTCAGTTAAGAGTTCTTCTTCCCAAACGACACTAGCTTGTGTTAAGTTGATATAAAACTAGCTAGCACAGTTCCAGACACTATTAAGATATATTTCTCTTTCCGGTAAAACAGATTCCAGCAGTACTCTATCTGTCCAATCAAATGGAAGTTGCTTAGGTTTCAGGAAAATGCAAATCAAAACCACAGTGAGATAGATACCCATTTCACAGCCTTCAGGATGACTGTAAGAAAGAAAGAACATGTTGCCTAGATATGTAAGTGGAACCCTGCCACACTGTTGGCAGTAATGTAAGCCATGTAGCCACTTTTTAATCATTCAGTTTTTATTTGTGTGTGAGAGAGAGAATGAATGCAGACCGGAGCCAGTGTGAAGGACAGTAGTCAACCCTTGCCTACCATGGGGTGAGGGGATCAGACTCAAGCATCAGGCTTGCATGGTTTTCCACTGAGCCAGCTCGTCAGCCCCTCTGTTGCAACAACTTCATTTCTGTATGTGGCCTAGCAATTCTGCACTACATGTATATCTTCTGGTTGAAAAGATACCTGTTAATATTTAGAGCAGTGTTATTCATAATAGCCAAAATGTAGAATACAAATCCTTATCAGCTAGTAAATGGATAAAGGGGTTTATATTTTGTTACTAGAATCAGAAGCCTATTCTTCAGCAATAAAATGAATAGGATACTAATAAATTCTAAATAAATTTCTAAAACTGCTGAATGAAAGAAACCAGTCATTGGAGACCACATGCTGTAAGATTTCATTTTGTGAAGTGTCTCCAGTAGACAGATCTATGGAGACAGATAGGTCAGCAACTGCTGGAAGCTAGACATGTTGAAGAGAGAATGCTAGTGGATAGGACGAGGAAGATGCTTTAAGATTGTGATGATGACTGTTCTGAATACATCAGCCAGGCTGTGATGGCTCACACCTTTAATCCCAGCACTTGGGAGGCAGAGACAAGCACACACATATGTCTGTGAGTTCCAGGCCAGCCTGGTCTATAGAGGTAGTTCCAGGACAGCCTGGTCTATAGAGGTAGTTTGAGGCCAGCCTGGTCTATAGAGGTAGTTTGAGGCCAGCCTGGTCTATAGAGGTAGTTCCAGGACAGCCTGGTCTATAGAGGTAGTTCCAGGACAGCCAAGACTGCACAGAGAACCCCTGTTTCAAAAATACAAAACAAAACTAAATCCATCAAATCCCAGTTCATTGTACACCTTAATTGGTTTTTACACACACACACACACACACACACATAAAATTGTATATTATATAAATTATATCCAAGTAAACAGGTTTTTAGAGCAGAGATTGTTTATTTATTCCTAGTTGAAGCATTGTCAATCCCAAAGCTTACAGTAACTTGGTATTATACAGTGTAGCTGGCCTAGCAAACAAGATGGCCAGTGTTGCCTTAGTAGAGCTTGCTGTCTGCTATGGTGTATAGGCAAGCATATAGGCAGTCATAAGTCTCTATCCACCATGTGTAATGACCTGGCATAGTAGGTCTGCAGTCTTGTGGAAGCATGTCCACACACTGCTAAGTCCACACCTGAAGTTACCCGTGTTGGGACAGATGAGAAGGGTGTCTGGAAGACTGCTTCAGAGAGAGAATAACATATACAGAGACATGGGCTGAGCAGCGGTGTTGAAAGACTTTTATCTGCACAAATGAGACAATCACATTTTTTCATTAAACAAAAAAAATGCCTTTGCTGCAGTGTGGACCATGCACTGAGAAAAGACTAAGGCCGGAGGCAGGGGGATACAATTCAAAGCTGAGTAGTCTGCAAGAACTGACTTGGTAGCAGTTGGGTTAGAAACAGATTAGCTAAAGATAGAGTTAAGACAAGGAATTGGTGAGCATGAAAAGTAGAACAACCTGAGAGAGTAGAAGCAAAGACTTGTGTGACGTGGATTCCAATGTGATTTGCTTTGTAAACGATGGGTCTATGCCATGTGCTTAGCTAAGAGAGCGGTGCACAAGAGTGATTGATGGGGATTGACTCTGAAAGGTGTTCAGAGCGTTCGTGGCTGCTGTATAGATGAGCAGCATTCGTGTCCCTAAGTATGTGTTGAATTTGGATGGGGAGTAGGGAGTTGAACTTAGTCTGTTCTGTGAGCTAAAGATTGATGACCAAATAAAACAGTGTATGAAGTTACAGAAAAAACACAAGAATTCATATGCCTGAAATAAATTCTCTGTCTGTCTGTCTGTCTGTCCCTCCCCCCCTTCAAGTTTTCCTGTATATTTCAGTTTCGGGATATTTTGTGATTGCTGGGGGGTGTTGGGGGCAGGTGTTCTGAGGGATGTAAGGAGTGACAGACAGAGTGTGGAAGAGTAGTGAGTGGATGGAGTGACTGATCGCAGTACGGGATCAGCTAAATGAACCAGGAAGCAGTTGCCGTGTATTGAATTCTAATTCTAGTATAACGTTTTCTCTTTTCCACCTGTCTTGATGTTTAATCTTAGTTGGGAGACGTGCTGCGTGCGTGCGTGCGTGCGTGCGTGCGTGCATTTTACAAGAAATGAACTGATGATTTGTAAAAGACCCTTTCTCGAAATACTTCAGTATAAAAAGACTACTTAAAAGACAGTGGTATACATATGCAGCAGAAGACTGCCTGGTCTGGCCTCAGTGAGAGACTTGAGACCCCAGGGAGTTTGGAGGTCTGGTAGGGTGGGGGTGGGGACATCCTCTTGGAGATGGGGGGGAGGTATGGGATGAGGAGCAGTCAGAGGGCAGACTGGGAGGGGGATGATAACTAGACTGTAAAAAAAGATTAATAACAACAACAAGAACAATAAGATAATAATAAAATGACAGTGTTGTGTTATCCCATGTGGAGGCAAAGCATTTGTGTAGGACAGAATATGAAAATTATTTTAGCTTTTAACACTGCCTGAAATAGACATTTTAAAAATTATGCCATCTTTGAAAGTTTTACAAGCAAAGTATTGAATTTCTATTCAGACAAGGAGGAAAATGCCTAAATGGCTACTTCTGGTAGTATTTTAAGGGTTAAATATAGATACTTGGACACAATTGCTGAGTATCAGTTTGCTAGTTTATTAAGGGGCTGGTGTTGATGGTTATGTGCTTATTTCTGTGTCTTGTTTTCTTTTCACCCTTCTGTTTTGTGAGGAAAGGATTGGCAGTTTGGTAGGCATGACGGGAGCTTTGAAGGGAATTTTTAAAGATAGCTTTATGCATATTTGGAGCTATTAGCAGGTGGATTCAGAAAGTTCAGGGACAGGTTAATTACTAAAAAGGCAGATAGTTTTCAGAGGATACTGGATTTTAAAAGATATGATTTGATGTTAGAATTTTAGACAGTCCCAGCAGAAGAGAGGTAGACAAAAGAAAAAGGTCCATAAGGCAGTTTTTATACAGTGAATCCTTTTGATTTGCAAACTATGAATATGAAAAGCATTTGGTAATGAATATCCATTTTAAGATTGATTAGGAAAATTGCCACAGGTCATATCGTTGTTAGTGATATTAAAGCTGAGAATAATGTGAATTGTTGGAAAACATTTTTGAACCTGCTGAAAGAAAATGCTTGTTGAATTCAGGACCTGAGTTCAGATCCTTAGAGCCTACAGAAGAGGCTGTGGAAGGCTGGGCGTGCCAGCATGTTGTCTGTGGTCCTAGCACAGGGGAGGCAGAGACAGGAGGATCCCTGGAGCTTACTAGTCAGCCAGGTTCCCGGAAAAGATCAAGCCCCAAAAATAAGGCAGAGAGCTATTAACTACTGAAGGAAATGTTCTCTATCAGCCTGTGTGCACCACACACCCAGACTCTGAAAGAATAATGTTGAAACCTACAAATTAGAACTGGTTTATGAGACCCAACCCCCTCTCCAAGTTGACTGAGCAGTTAGTGATTAATAGGAAAAGGGCTGCCATTCTCTCCGGTGTAGTTCCTCCCAGATTGCCTATACTTTAGTAGATAGACCCCATCTATGCTCGCGCAAGTAACCACCAATTAAACCCAGTGGGCCCCACTCAAAAAAGATAGAAAACTGGGATCAAGGTCTCTGGGGAAGAAGGTTTTCAGTAGGAAGAGAGACCAAAGAATACACGTGGAGGGACCCATGGTGCTGACCACGTATGTGGCAGAGGAGGGTCTTGTTAGCCATCCGGGGGAGCAGAGGCCCTTGAGCCTGAGGGTGTTAGATCCTCCAGTAGAGGAGAATGCCAAGGAGGGAAGACGAGAGTGGGTGGGTGGGTGGGAGAATACCCCCATAGTGGTGGGGGGAGGGGAGAGGAAATGGGGAGGTTCCAAAGGGGAGATCTGGAAAGGGGGAAACATTTGAAATGCAAATAAAGTATGAAAAATAAAAAAAAAGAAAACATCTTGAACAACAAAAAAAAGAGTGACTGAGGGTAATAAAGGGTAAAAATGGTGAACTTCAATACATGTATGTATAAAATTGCCAATTAATTTTTAAAAGTTACAAATTAGAGCAAGAATAGGAAGTAGGCAATAGTATGACGTTTGCACGTACATTTTTGTATGTATATTTATCTTAGATGACTGGTAAAATTCAAGTATCCATTGTGTCCCGGATCATTTTGGAGGAAATTGTATTGGTTACTAAGTGCCCATTTGAGTTTCTTTTAAACAAGTTTGTTGACCTTTTCAAAGAGACTTTTATAGTGTGTGTGAGTGTGTGTGTGAGTGTGTGTGTGTGTGTGTGAGTGAGTGTGTGATTCACACGCCCATTCAGTGTTTTTTTGAGGTTAGAGGACAGGTCGTGGGAGTTGGCTGTCTTCTCCCGTTTTGTGAGTTCACAGAGTGTGAGTTACAGCTTAGGTGTAAGTGACTTTACCCCCTGAGCCAAATCACTGGTCTGCCCTCTTCCTTTTTTGACAGAGTTTGTAAATTCACATGAGAGAAATATTGCCAACTAAGAATGATTTCATATCTAGTATAGGACTTGGGTAAGTTCCTATTGCCTTTGTTGTGAACATGACACAGGTCTATCACAAGTATCAGCCAGGACCATATAGACTAGCACCTGAGTGACTCACTGCCAGTATGTTAGCCTTTTGATAGATAGTTCTGTGTCAGTCCAGACTCGCTGGCTTTTACTCTTCACCCTGTGTTAGCTAGCATTTTAGTCAATACAGCTCAAGACCACTTAAAGGCCTATAGAAGTAAGTTTTAAATGATAAGATGAAAGGTGATGGTATGTTGTCAAATAACATTTCAGAGTTGCCACATGGAGGTTGATGTCATTGGAGACGGATGTGTAAAGCAAATGCATGCAGAAACCAAGGCAGGCAGGCTAGCATTGGTTGCCTTTACTTAATTGCTTTCTGTCTTACCTGAGACACTCTTTCCTTAAGCCCAGAACTCACTGCTAACTAAATTCCTAGTGACCTCTGAGGTCAGTCTTCTTAGACAACTCATGTAGACCCCTTTCCTATCCTATGAGGTTTTCTCCTTAACTTCACCCATGGTAAATGCACGTAATAGTCTTCCCCTCTTGTATTAATGAAGATGACATTGAAGATGCTCTTTGTTTGGGTTGTCAAGTTTTCGATGATAGCAGGTTCTTACATTCTTGAATGTGAAATGAATAGCTGTATCTTTAGGTGTGCTTACCAGCTTGATTTAGGCTTGTGTAAGGGTTATTTCATTATTGCGGTGAACAAAGTAAGGTACAGTTGTGTCTGCTGTGTTCCAGAGCTCAGAGATGAACTTGGACATAGTGATAAAACACTTTTGGACTTTAAACACTTTCTGTAGTGAATTTCAACTATTTGAACCAGATTCTATCACTGTAGTAGCTGCAGGAATCTCTGGGGCTTAATTATAGGACAGTTGATAGGCCAGAGAGGATCTAGTTGGCCCATTATCTCCTGAAACCGAATCAAAGAGCCAGCTGGGTCAAGAAACTGCTGAAGGAGCCAGAGGACTCAAAGGCACAGCTTTGCCTCTGCTGCTGTAGAACTTCGTACTTATGGATAAGAAATAGGGGATCTTCTTGGTTTATAGTTAATTTTTATAACATTAGCCCTTGCTTTCAATACCTTTACCCTGAAGAATGTGAATACAGTGATTAAATTACAACATAAAACTAACAAGTCACAGGTTTTAATGCTAGCACTCTACGGTCATGTGATATTCTTTTAAGATGCTTTTATCAGGAAATTTGTGAGCATTAGCAAAAGATCCTGTCTCAGTTTGTTTCAAATGTATGGGCTTATATACCTGCTTTTCTGTTTACTCTTATGTTCTCTCAGTTTTTCCATTACTAAAAGCTTGTTTGTTTTTTTGGATAATCTGATTCCAAGTTTAGAACTTCTACATTTTACATGGCTGGGGATGACAGAAAGATAAAAACAAAATCGAGCAAGATAAGCAGTTCTGAGTTGCAGGAAAAAAATCTTAAGTTTTTTTTTCCTATTAACTGTTCTTTTCCTATTTTGGAATAAAGTGGGACTAAAGCCTAGTTGAGGTGAGGTAGTGATCAGAGATGCTTATAGCAGTACACACAGTATGCTCTTCAAAGATAGGGAAGAATTCATTATATAGCTTGAGCTATTACTTGCTGGAAGTAGAAATGAATTTTCAGGAAAGGCAATTTTTTTAATTACTCTGAGGATATATTGTTTAGAGAAAGCCTTTTATTGTAAAAACCAATCATGGGTTAGTATTGCAACTATTGTAAAGGCTCATAATTTCACACTGAGACCTATTCAGATTGTTTTATTTTATCTTATATTTATGAGCATTTTGTTTATATGTATGTCTGTGCAGCACGTGAGAGCTTGGTGCCTGCAGATGCCAGAAGAACTGGAGTTACAGATGGTTACAAGCTGCCATGTGGTACTGGGAATCAAACCCAGTCTTCTGGAAGAGCAGCCAGTGCTCTTCACCACTGAGCATTTCTCCAGCCCTTTGGACATGTTTTTATGTTTTCTGTTCTTTCAGAAATTTACTGTAGCCAGTAGTAGTGTGGTTTCGTTTTAGATTGATAATGGAGTTCACTCCATTAAAAATGCTATAAAAGTTGGATCAAGCCATACAGCTCTAAGCTATGTTAGTCTTCTAGTATTTTAAAGAATGAATATTTTTATATACATTAATAAAATTAGGTGAAGTCTACATAGCATGAGGAGGTATGCTTATCCTCTTCAGGCATGTGCTTTATTCATCAATGTCTTATTTATATTCTCTAAAAAAACAATATGTGATTTAATTTTTAGTTTATTTAATCTCGTGTGTGTGCGCACATGCACATACACACCACACACATGCTCATGTGCGTGGCACATCAGAAGTGCCTATGGATGCCACAAGTGGGTATGGATGCTTTGTAGCTGGAGTCTGTATGTATGGGCCAACCTGACGTGAGTATGGGGACTGAACTCGGGTTCTCTGGAGGGGCAACAAGCGTGCTTTTCCACTGAGCTGTCTCTCCAGCCCCTAACTTGATGTTAGTGTTGGCCAAATTCCTCTGGATATCTAAACCCCCCACCCCCAACTTTGAAGGTAGCTCTAAAGTTCAATATTATTTTTTAGTTATATTACTGTTGAAAAAATATCACTAAAACTAAGGAAAGACTATGGCCTGATGTTAATGATCAAGGTAATTTTTTAAACTTTTAAAATTAGATCTTAAATTTTTTACATATATGTAAAAATACCTTATATAACATACATACATACACACATGCATATATACATTTTCCTATGTGTATGTATGTATCCATGTGCATGCCTGGTACTTGGAGGCCAGAAGAAGCCTCAGATCCTTTGGAACTGGAGTCACAGATTGTTGTGAGTCTCCGTGTTGGTGCTGGGAATTGATCACATTTCCTCTATAAGAATAAGTGCTCTTAACTGCTGAATTGTCTCTCCAGCCCCTGGTGTGGGGTTGTCTTAGTCAGGGTTTCTTTTCCTGCACAAAACACCATGACCAAGAAGCAAGTTGGGGAGGAAAGGGTTTATTCAGCTTCCACTTCCACATTGCTGTTCATCACGAAAGGAAGTCAGGACTGGAACTCAAGCAGGTCAGGAAGCAGGAGCTGATACAGAGGACATGGAGGGATATTTCTTTGGCTTGCTTCTGTTGGTTTGCTCAGCTGGCTTTCTTATAGAGCCCAAGACTACCAGCCCAGGGATGGCACCACCCACAAGGGGCCCTCCCCCTTGATCACTAAGTGAGAAAATGCCTTACAGCTGGACCTCCTGGAGGCATTTCCTCAAGGTAGGCTCCTTTCTCTGTGGTAACTCCAGCTTGTATCAAGTTGACACAAAACCAGCCAGTACGGGGGTAATTTTATCAAGAGACATTTTACTTTTCTTTTGTATATTTTTATGTCAGGGACTTTATTGTATTTACAGTCATATTCTTCTATCCCTTCTTAGCCTGTACAGATGGACAGATAGCCAGAGGAGTGGAGAGACTGTGAAGTTTTAATAGGCAGACAACCCTGCCTAGGCATGTGACATCTCTGATGTTTGAGCCTGTTTAGTACTGCCTTGCTCACTATTTAGAAATATTCGCCTTCTGTTAAAATTCAGAGTGCACTCACCCAAAAGCCATGTCCCTAAGGTGAATCTTTACAGACTAAACAGATTCCTCCTGAAAAACATTTCTGAATCATGGGCAGAAAGAAACCCAATTCTCTATGGAGGATAGATTTGTGAACAGTATGCTTAAGCCTTTTAAAAACTGTGCTTGTAAGTCTATTAGTCAGTATTTAAGTACACTGACATCTGTTGACAATGCATTTTTGAAATTGTGCATGTTTGCTCAAATTGTGGTAAGCATTTAGAGTCATAAATAACCAAAGCAGACAAAAGTCCTAGATATTCTTGTGTACAGCATATATTCTGTTTACTTCTGCTTTTATAAGATAGGTAGATAGATAGATAGATGGTTATGACATGACACCATTGTGAAAAATCATGGTTTTTTAGGGAAAGGGATCAGAAAAGAAAAAGATAAAATTGCTAGGTAGTTGCTAATCCTTTATCATCTGTAGTCTTAATTCATAGATATTTCTTATGGAAAACCCTACCCCCCAGCTTACTGAGAAAGTGTCTGGTGCCAGTGGCATGCAGAAGAACACATCATCCACCACCTACTCATGAACATGAACATTCGGAGGCATTCTTCACACCTCTTTTTCTCTTAATTTCCAATTCAACATGTTTGTTTTACTAGTTGAGGTTTTGAGGAAGGAAATATATGAGCACAGTTGGTCAGGTGGGCAAATATGCATTTGCTTTTGTTTGGAAATATTTAAGAATAGATTTACTGTGATAGACAACGAAGGCCGAGAGTGGCTTTAGTTAAAACAGCATGTTTGTAGTGAGGAGGGTTGGTTCTCAGGAAAATGATATCACCAGGATTCAGAGATCCTTGTATTTTATCATATTTGGAAAGAGTCTGTTGTGTAGACTAAATGGGGTTCTTTAGTGTGGTTTATAAAGTGAATTACAACTTCTGTCTTGCCTTCTCTCTATATCTACTTAATTATTTCTAGTAATTTGCTATTTTTTCAACTCATGGCCATTTGACAATACTAAGTGTCCAGTACCTGACATGCTGCCATTCTCTTCCCCCTTTAAGGAGTTCTTTTAACCTTTGCTGTTTTATATGTTAACGCTTTAAATTGCATTTCCTGGATGCCCCATTACTGCGTAAACTTTTGCCAGTTTTCTGAGCTCCTGCAAAGAAATGTGGCAATTGCCATATTAAAGAAGGATTATCCTCCTTCTGTAAATGATGGAAACATCATTTACAATTTGTCTTTGTATGTTCATCATATAGTGCCTAAGGAAATGGTTGATGTCCAATAATTATTGAAAAGTTATAAACGATCCAGCAGCGTGGTAAAAAATAAAAAGAGAAAAAAAGAAACACTGATTTGGGTGTTTTAAAGAACTTTTCTGGGAAAAATGCCTTATTACAATATTTTATTTAAAAACGTGTTCAGCTCACCTGCATATCTGTTTTGTTTTGTTTTTTCGAGACAAGGTTTCTCTGTGTAGCCCTGGCTGTCCTGGAACTCACTCAGTATACCAGGCTGGCCTTGAACTCAGAAATCCGCCTGCCTCTGCCTCCCAAGTGCTGGGATTAAAGGCGTGCGCCACCACTGCCCGGCTCACCTGCATATTTTGCATATGCTTTCCTATTAACAGGAATAGCTGCATCTGATATTTTCATTTGTCTTAGAGATAACTTTGTTGAGTTGTATACTTAACTAAGTTTTGTAAAATGGCCTCCTTTTACATCCCTTTTGTCCTAGTATAAATGAAAGTAAGTGACATGTAAATTTGTAAATAAGGTGTAAATAATGCAGTTACTTGGAAGGCCGTACATGCCTGTAATCCTAGTTCACATGTGTCGGAGGCAGGAGGAAGGTTAGTCTGGGCTACAGAGTAACATCTGTCAGCCGGGGGAGGGGGAGGTGGTGGGAAGGTGCTCATTTAGGGTCCTTGTGTGATTGTTTCTCCCATAGGGCTTCTGAAATCAACTGGAAAGATAGCTTCATGTGGGTTTCTTTTTTTGGTTTTTGGAGACAGGGTTTCTCTGTGTTGCCCTGGCTGTCCTGGAACTCACTCTGTAGACCAGGCTGGCCGCAAACTCAGAAATCCGCCTGCCTCTGCCTCCAGAGTGCTGGGATTAAGGGAATGCACCACCACTGCTCGGCCTTCATGTGGGTTTCTAAGTCACTTTTTTGCAAAGAAAGGAAGGCTAACGCCATTTATTAGTTTGATTTTTTTCAGAAGTCAGTTTTCTATTCCTTGCTAACCCTATCGATTTTATAGGCTGTAGTTCCTCTAATAACTTTCTTCCAGGGTTGGAAAGGTTGTGATCTAAACTATAAAATGAGGGGTGGGGCAGATCACTATAGAACTGAAGAATTTCACATTGCTTAGGCACAAGGACTATTGTATGAAGATCACCTACTTCTATGTACTGTTGCTTCAGGCTCCTTATTTTTTTTAATGTTTGGTAAATTAAGAGCTATAAACTAGAACGGAAGGTAAGATGCTGTACAGTCACTAAAAAGGTAAGAGCTGAAGGGTGGCTAGAAAACAAACCCTTGTAAAAAGCAAGTGTGCTTTCCAACAGCACGGCCAGGATCATTTAAACTATGTAAGTGCAAACTTTTGATTGCTTACAGAATCATGCATCAGAGATACAGAACGTCAGTGATGATCTTTGATACCAGAGTAAGTGAATAGAGGAAAGGCTATTCCACGTTTGTGCTTGGTTAAAATGGGGAGAGGTGTGTGTCATAGTGGAAGGAGAGTCCCACCAGAGGAAATGGAACCCAATACGTATGTACTCGGCTTTAGACATCCACTGTGAATTTCAGTAATCTTTCTGGGGCTGTCAAAGAATACACACGGAGGGACCCATGGTGCTGGCCACAGATGTGGCAGAGGAGGGTCTTGTTAGACATGGGGAGCAGAGGCCATTGGGCCTGAGGGTGTTAGATGCCTCAGTACTGAAGAATGCCAAGGAGGGAAGACTAGAGTGGGTGGGTGGGTGGGTGGGTGGGAGATTACCCCCATAGTGGCGGGGGGGGGGGAGTGAGGGGAAGGGGATAGGGAGGTTCCAAAGGGGAGATCTGGAAAGGGGGAAACATTTTAAATGTAAATAAAATATCAAAAAATTTTAAAAAACAACAGCAACAAAAACATTGCTGAGGTTGTGAGAAAATCCGGAGTAAAAACTCCAGGCTCTCTCGTGGGAATTCAGTACCTATGTTCGTGCATTTGAAGGCTTTCACGTTTGACTTTAACCCCCTGCGTTTTCTTCCTTGGGAATCCCAGAACCTTATATGGTCAAGACTCAGCTTTCAGACTTTCAGTAAAATGCACGGCACCACTCCAAAAAGAAAAAAAAAAAAAAATATGCAGGCTGGCTTTTACTTTGTCTTCAGTGTTCTCTTTTTTGGCTGCCTTTATTACCACAGTAGCCGAATTACTAAGAACCTTATGTGCTGCCGTAGTAGTCATCTTACTGGGGGAAGGAATTCCTTTTGTGGAAGTATGTTTATGCTAGAACACTAACATTAACAAATGGTACCTGACATTGGTTATATAATTTGATTTTAAAAATAAAATTGCAAAGCAATTTAGGTTCTTTTGTCTTGTTGTAAACAAGGTGGATATATTGTATCTGTCTGATACCTAGGAAGTACAGAATGTTTTGATGGCACAGTATTGCCGATGCTGAAAGATGAAGATGCTGCCTGGGAGTCTTTCTATAGTGATGTCGTTGCTTTCTGAATAGAGGACACATGAAAAGATGGGAGCATTCAGAAGCACGGCCAGCATGCTGTTGAATAAGTTCTCTGAGTGATTCTTAGTATCACTCAGTTATACCTTTAAGGCAAATTAGTATTTTGAAAATTCTTAGTATCAGTTCACAGTTCCATTTAGGAAAAGGGAAGCTATTTTCTCAGTTAAACTAAAGACTTTATAATTAACCCATCTCTCATAGCAAGTCTATGACACACACAAATACCATTTCTGTGATCATAGTGAGTTACAAGTAGCAAAGATTGCCAGCTTACACAGCTACTGGTGACGCTGCATCATTCTGCAGGCTCCTCCTATTCAGTATTTGATGAAGGTCTAATATATTCTAGTGACAACTACTGACGAAGGGGAGAAAGAATAGAGAAAGCAGATACAGGTAAATAAAACACTGTTGTCCGTGTTTTAGGATAGGTGTGTTCATAATGTTACAGAAAACAGTCCTTCAGCCCCAGGAATGTTTATTCAAGCTGAAGAAGATGTTAAAGCTAAATGCTGAGGTCTAATTGAGCAATTTCCAGGGTCTACCAGCTCTTAACCATTACCTAGTGAAGTCCAAGAATGTACACACTTTGTACATTCCTCCAGAGATGTTGTCAATTCTAACTACCTTGGTTCATTCTGAGGACCAAAAAGATTGGAATTCTTGGTAGCAGTTCCTTCTTTTTTTTCCCTCCTCCTTTGCCTTTGAACTAAAGTAGTTTCTCTCTTGAACCTCCAATTAGGGGAATTTGTGGGAGAGAGAATTACCCTAATCTTCTGAGGATCCCCTCCAGCCTTCACACCTCATTATAGAGGTGCTAGAGCACTGAGGACCAGTCTCTGGCATGAACCTGAGGAAGGACGCTAGCCATAGCCAGACCTTAACAGAACCTAAGAATGTGCTTCAGTTGTGTTTTCAGTGCTGGGATTTGTTTTGTCTAAGAACTTTAGTTATTTTAGCAAAGTTTTGTAATGTTCACTTTCTAATGACAAGAAACGTGAACATGTGTTAAACCTTTTAATGGGGTACTTCTCCCCAAAAAGGCAAACTCTGTTTGAATTTATGTAATCATTGAATATGTAGTTAGATAAAATAACTTCTGTGTAGTCAGTGGTATATAAAATTTATATACAAAGTTTTTCTCCCCCACATTGAGAATTTTTAGACATTATGAAATTTTAATTCATTATTGATTATTGTCTGTGTCAGAGATTCAGAGTTGACAGTGCTCATTTACTATATAGTAATACAGATACGTTTCTGGAGAGTGATGCTTTGGAATTCATTTGTAAGTATTCTTATGTGTTGTAGCCATTTTTCAGCATTGATTTAGATTCTATGATTGATACTAAAATGCAACGGTAGTTACCATTAAATATTGATGGAATATTTAAATTTCAGCTGATATTTTCCTTATAACTTTTTTTCTCATTGTAACAGGCCCAGGCTAGTTTCAGACTTGTTATGTAGCTGAGGATGACTTTGAGTTCTTGATCTTTGTGCCTCCGTCTCCCATGTAATAGGATTATAGGCCATGCCAAACTAATTACCAAACTAATTTCCTATGGCAGTAAGAAGATCTACTGAGGAAACGTTGTAATGGGATGATTGTAGCCATAAAGAGTTCTAAAGGGGGTCATTTGACCTCCCCAAATATGAGGCTATAGCTAGAAAAATGTCATGTGTTAGGGAGCCACCAGGTCACTCACTGATCTGGCCAGGCCTTGGTCTTGGACTTTAGACTCAAGAACTGTCAGATATAAAGTTAGGCTTAGGATAGAATTGTACTAAATGCCAAGCAAATAATTCAAGGGAAATAAACCAGCAAAAACCCAGGGTATATAGTTTTCCAGTTCATTTTTTGAATTTTTGAGACAGTCTCATATAGCCCAGGCTGACCTCAGACTCATTGTATAGCCAGTGCTGTCTCTTAAGTTCTAATTTTCTCCCCTGCGTCTCCCAAGCAGTGGGATCTAGGGTATGTTCCACCACGTAGGCTTTTCTTCATAGTTCTCTGTATGACAGATCATTGTAGCTCACTTGAGTGAGGAACCTTTAAGCTGCTGAGGAAAACAGAAAGAGGGTGGAAGTCATTAGCCCCTTTTCTGTAAATTACCACAAAGCCTTTCCTTCCTGTGCCAGTTCCCACCACCTTGTGTGGCCTGCATTTGGTCTAGACATAACTTACAATATGTTAAAAATACATATATAGATATATATTATTATGGCTTCATTTTTAACACTAGTTAGAAACTTTACTCATGTTTATACTTATGCTTTTCACTTTGTAAAATATCTATGAATTTATTTCAAATGACTCCATAAATTAGTTCTTCATTGATGACAATTAGTGTATGTTTTACTTTGATTCTCTGTTAGTTGTGATACATACCACGACCAAAAGGAACTTAGGGAAGGAGTGGGTTTGTTTGCCTTACAGAACACAGTCCATGGTTGAAGGGGAAACCAAAACCAAGGCAGGAATCTAGCGGTGTGAAGTGAACCAAAGTCCTTGGAGGAATGCTGCTTACTGTCTTGCTTCCCCTGGCTTGCTCAACTACATTTTTTTTTGTACGCCCTACACCTAGGAATGGTCCACAGTGGACTAGGTCCTCCCACATCAATTAGCAACCAAGACAGTACCTACCAGAGCATTTGGATGGCAGCAATACCTCGGTTGAGATTCTCTTCCCAGGTGTGGTTAGGGCTGTATCAAGTTGACAAAAGCTATGACAGCTGCCCCGTTTTCATGGATAATTTTGTGCATGCCTTTCTTTTTTTTTCTTTTTTCTTTTGCATGTACAGAATATGTTTCTAGAGTGAACTGCCTTGTCAAGCATATGCATTTGAGGTTTTCATAGTAGCTAGGACCACACTAGCCAGGGGTATTATTGTGCCTTGTGCTGCAGCTACTGTTTAGTCAGTTGTATGTCCTATTGGTTAGAGACACAGGTAGTAGAACCAAACTTGTCTTGCTAGTTATCAGCTATTAAATGGTCAGAATGATAATAGTTCTTAAGTATTGGGTTGCTATGGGGATAAATTACTTAATGCCTGTGAAGTACTTAGAACAGTTTCTAGCATAATCAGAAGTGCTGTGGAAAGGTTGGTGTTTGTTTGGAAGTAAGGTTGAACAAAGAGTGGCTTCCACTTTGCCGGTAGGAAGCACTGAGCCTCCTTAAAGGTTTGGTTTAGTGTTATTTCCATTTTCTCTGTTTGCATAGAACACTGCACTTGGGCTATTTATTTCCTTCTCTTTAAGATAATGCTTCTGATTCTCTTTGTTGTGGTTTTTATATGTATGATTATTGTGGGACACGCATATGTCTGTACACCATGTATGTGTCTAGTGCCTAAGGGGGCCTTAGAACTGGAATGGCAGCCAGTTGTGAGCTGCCATGTGGCAATCGAACTTGGGTCCTCTGGAATAGCAGTCAGTGCTCTTAATCACTGAGCCAGCCCTCAAGCCCCTATTCTTGTTTTCATTTTGAAGATGTTCAGTCTTTTCTGGACTGTGATACAAGCTTGTCTGAGTATGGTTTAAATATGCTGTTTATGCTTTGTCATCTGTTCCTCTGGATCATTTTCCACAGGTATCAGAGTTTATAATTCCAGTGAGATTATCTTTTATAGATTTAAGAACTCCTTAAGATAGAAATGCTGGGACCATTATGAAAGATTTTGTTTTGCCCCTATCCTGTGCCCCCAAATCTAGGTTAATATTTTTCGTCCATATAATTTACAATAGCTCTTTTTATTTTGTATTTACTTGTTTCTTCCTGAGTTCAGAAATCTAGTCTCTGTTCTCCACCATTGTATTCCTAGCAGGCAACACTGTGTGGCCATAGTGGACACCCAATAACTGTTGAATTGGTGGAGAACCCATGTTTCCTATGGTTTGCTGAATATTCAAGAATTAGATTTAGAAGCTATGAGATGATTAAAATCTGTGATCCGTTTGTTTTGAAAGCTATAAGAACGTTTATGTTCTCACTAGATAGAAGACATTTTGGAAAAACAACTCAGTGATTTAAAGGTGTCTGTTAATTAATAATTTGGTAAGTAATCAGACTTATTTTTATTTGTCAAATCCATGCCAAGAATTGAATCTTGAATCTTGATGCATAATTTTTGGCTGTGTTAAGAATTGAAACCAGGGCTTGATGAATGCTAGGCAGACATTCTCCCACTGGTCTGTATTCCCAGTTCTCCTTCTGAGACAGGCTTTCAGGCTTACCCAGCCTGGTCTAGAACACACTCTGTAGCCCCACATTGCCTTGAACTCTGGGTCCTCTTGCCTCAGCCTCCCAAGTAGATGGGACTTGTGTCACTAGACAGCATATTTTTCTGTAGCCTGTGTTATTTTTCTTTTTTTTTTGCTTTTTATTTCCTTCTCTGAAACTAATGTTGTTTTCTCATTGGTAAGTTGACTTAATAAACTCTTATAGCTGAGTTTGTAATCATGAATGCTAAAATCAGTTTTATCAAAGAAATAGCTGCTTTAGTGGCTGCCTACCTTTCTGCAGAGCCCCAGTAGTGCGGAGACCTGGGGTAAGATTTGTTCTGTACCATCAGTTTGCTTTAACTCAACTCTAAGCACATAATGACATGTCTGTTATTTTTCATAAATTGCACGGTAGGTTTTGTCTTGTTCGCTCTTTTTTTTAACTTTATATGTTTTTTCTTAATTAAAAATGTGTACTTTGAAGACAGAACTAAGTGGATTTTAGTCCCTGACAAGCAAATCATTCAAATAACATTTTTGGTATGATGTAATGTATAGGCAGTTTTTGGTTTTAGGAACCATAGTTTCAAAGACTGAATATATGCAGTTGTAATAAGACAGCCTGTGTCAGACAGAACTGAACCTAATTTTATGTACATATTTACACACTAGGTCTTTAGTACCTATTTATTAAGGAGGTTAGTGTTTTAGTGTGATTCACTTCTTGTGTTTATTATGTACTTGTGGACCATCTACTAGGCATAGAGGAAAACAAGGAGAACGTGCCCTCTAGTGCCAGTCTTTGGCTCTACAAATGTATGCTTTGACTTGTACAGAGTGCACAAGTAGAAATTTTATTAGTGAGAGAATAATTCTGAAATTTGATTCATTTCATAGTCCTAAGAATTTTAAGTTCCTGAAGAAATGGTGTTTCCGTAGTAATTCTCTAAATGAAAGTATGCCTACCCTCTAGATCTTTAGCAATACAGGGAAGAAAACTGGAAGTGTATTTGAACATGTTTGAATCTTTGGATATTTGCTGCTTCCAGTGTCGAGGTATACTTACTCAAATAGGTAGTGCTGAGTGGATGTTTGAGCAGTCCTTAGATTACTTTCTTCATAGAAACTTGGGTTTTGCTTTGTAAAATGTTTTCAGGTTTGTTTTTTTAATAGTCTGTATTTGCCACCTCCAGTTCTTTCCAGTAACACATACATCATATCGTTCCCTTGACCTAACACATACTTCATGTCGTTCCCTTGACCTAACACATACTTCATGTCGTTTCCTTGACGGGCGCTGTTGTCCCCTATGGTTTCTAGGGGATGTAAGCTGGACTTTGCCTTTTCTTTTGCCTTAATCATTATGGTGACTGTTTTGGATTTACTGTCCTGATCATTGTATCATTTGGCTGTCTGCCTTTTAAAGGGCAGGGTTTTGTTCCATACACCTGCCTAAAGGGTTGGACAGGAAAGCTGAGGAACCTTAAGCTTTCAGGAGTGCAAAGCTTCCCTTGCTTTCTTAGTTAGGTGTAGCAGATGGCCTCTCTAGATTCCCACACTGGCTCATTTGTCAATCCTTAGTGGAAGACCAGGGTGCTTGGTACTTAACGTGTAAGAACACTGCTTGGAGACCTTATTGACTGACTCACAATTCCCCTCTTGAAATGTCTCACTGCACTTTAAAATAGAATGAAACCATGACTTGGACAGTAACATTTCAGTTCCTCTTAAAACAGACTGTGTCACACAGGTATATGGACTGTTTGCTAGCATACCCCCAAATTGCTGTTTCTACTGTAGAGCTTTGTTCTTTGTAAGAGTCATATACAGAGTTTATGCTTTCACTTTGTCTTTTTACATGCCAATAACTGGTATTAATGATTAGGCATAATCATTTTAATTATTGCCGGTAATTAAATTTTAATGCTAAATTGCTATAATTACGTTCATTTGCAACTACTGTTTTCCAATTGCTTTTCTTTTTCCTCATAATTTGCATGACTAAGCTCATAGGAGTCTGTTTGAAGGAGATTTGGAATCTCTAACGTGCTCTTAGTGCACCATTTCAAACTTCCTCATCCACTTAGAAGTCATTCTTTTAGTAGTACTAAAAGAAATTTGACAGTTTTCCACCCCTTAACGTTGTTTTATAGTTTAAAGAGAGAAAATGTTCTTCTTGGATTAAAAAATATAAAAAATAAAAATCCAACGGGAGGATTTAATACCTTAGTATATAGTGAACAGGAATATAACGGTATTAGAGTTTATTTCAAATACTGTTGTTTTTGTAATTGTGGTTTTACCTCACTAAACTATGTAGTTGCTAAGCACGTTGGTTTGGACCTATTTTACCATTACAGTTTAGTGATTATCAAAGTCAGACAGGTTCAAGACAAAATTCGCCTTTAGAGCTTTGGTCTTTTCTGGAGCCCCTTCATGCAACTCTTTGCTTTCAAACTTTCCCACTTTTGCATGCACATGTGAAGACAGTGAGAACAGAAATCATAACTATTTGAGTTTGTCGAGTAAATTTGCAGCTGAAGTTAGCACACTGTCCAGACTTGGAATTAAAGGATGACACATCTCCATAACCACTTACTGTTGGTAATTGCACTGGATGTGCAAGCAGTAAAAACTTTAGCCACGTCTGTTAAGATTTTGGAAATACATTTGATTCATTCTATTTCTTACCTTGTATGGCTCAATAACTGACCAAATTTAGTCAAATATTTTAAGTCTGCAAGTCATGTGTCTCTTAATGTGTTGCATGTGTTAGCTCTTGATTCTTGTAGCAACAATATTTTTATGAGAATGCCTTGGCAGTTTCTTATGTGTAGTTTTGAAATGAGGAGAACACTTTGAACACTTTACACCCTGAATTTAAGGTGCAGATATAATACAAGTTCGTGATAATGCTTTTAGCATTAATTCGTGTTAAAACATTTTAACGTATGAATAGAATAAAGGAATAAACCGATTTAGCCTTAATTATATATTTATGCTGCTACTTTTTATATTGTATTGAGTTAAACATGTACATGTTTTAAAATGGCAGAGCTTAATTTATTATAGAATAGATATTTCCTATATGGTAATTTTTAAAAAAATAGCATTCATTAAATGGGGAAATTTTAGAAATAAATCTTTTTCCCCTGAAAAATATTTATAAGAAGGTGACCTGGGCTATTCTGGTCCCTGCTCACCCTCACCTTTACCGTATCTGCTTCCCATTGTTTGTTGCATACAAGGATGTTACCCAGTTAGTTTTACTTTAACTCAGCTGTGTGGTCTCCTGTAGGAAAATGAGATTCTGTCCCACATGGCTCATCTAATTGTATAGAAGTTTATTGAGATGTGTAGACATTGGTTCAGGTGAACTATAGTGTGTGATGGGTGTTCATGTGCAAGTTCTTTATGTTTGTTTTAAAAATATTTTGCATTACTAACTGAATAAAACTCTACAGATGTCTTTATTCTAAGTGGAGTATGCCGATCGTAATTTAGTCTCTCCTCTATGGTTTTTTGATCACTTTTATTCTTCAATGATTTCAAGTCCCATTATTTTAATTGCTTATTTATAGTAATTGAGATGATTACATCATTTGTTTCATTATTTTAAATTTTAAATTATTTCATTATTTTCAATAATTACCTCAGTTTAAGTAATTTCCTATCTGTTATTTCTAGCTCATATTTATTGCCAATCCTGAAAGATTGTAAGCTAGGTAGGTGCTCAGATGTCTAAGCTCACAGATGCAGAATTAATAAAACCGTCATACTCCCCTCCAGCCTGCACCTTGAAAGTCTGGTTTTCCTCCCCATACTGGCCTCCTCTTGCCCTGGAATCTTACTTTTCATTAGTCTTCATAGTTCGTTTTTTTGTTTTGGTTTTTTCTTTTTCTTTTTTTCTTTTTTCAAGGTTTTAACATAAGCCTTTAATTCCAGCACTATAGGAGGCAGAGGTAGGTGGGCCCCTGAGTTTAGTCAGGCCTGCTTGGTCCACATAGGGAGTTTCAGGCCAGCCAGGCTACAAAGACCTGGTCTTTTTCTTTTTTCTTTTCTTTCCTTTTGTTTGTCTTTTTAAAAGTAACTTAAATTTTCTTAATTTAGTTCCACCCTTGTTATCTGCTGCTGCTGCCTATACCTGGATGGAGATAGCCTTCCGCCTCCATGGTGCTTCTGGTGCTCATTGTGAGATGTTGGTGGGATTGGCCATGCCTGCGTTAAAACTCTGTGTTTTCCTTCTCCTTCACAGCAGGTAAACTGAGCTACTGTCACCAAAGGAGCAGAGTGCATCCCTTTATAAAAAGCCATTTCCTATTAGATTGATTGACTTATAAAACCATAATTGTGTTTGTATTATAAACATTTGTTAAGTGGTTTCATATATTGGTGATAGTCAAAATGGAAATTAACAGAGGTTGAAGGAGTGAAGTCAGTTCTTTTAAAGAAAATGTTTAGAAATATCTCCAATAAGTCAACATGGGTTAGTTCTTTTCAAATAGCATCCTGTAAAATACTTCCTAACATGATAAAGTTTAGTATCACTACTTTATTTTGATAGCTGTGTCCTATGTTTTACATAGCTGTGGTCCTCAAATCTCTTAACTTTTCTACCTTTAGTGCCCCCCCCAGTTTAAATTAATAATAACTGCTATGTATTAATTTATGGTCTCTTGTGTTCAGAACATATTCTGCGTACTTCAGACCCCTACATGAAGTGTTGTGGATATATA
This sequence comes from Rhynchomys soricoides, assembly GCA_019843965.1. Taxonomy (NCBI): domain Eukaryota; kingdom Metazoa; phylum Chordata; class Mammalia; order Rodentia; family Muridae; genus Rhynchomys; species Rhynchomys soricoides. The sequence goes on from JADRCH010000124.1 coordinate 5,089,587, forward strand.
TGAATTTTAACATGATAGGAAATTATAGAGCTATGTAAATGTCAGCTTCATTCTTTGACTTAAAGTGTTAAGATACCAGTGCCACAAATGGTTGTGGATAGATGGGTGTGGGAGGTGTTGAATTTGGAGGTTGATGTCCGGTGTCTTCTCTGTTGCTCTCCTTTCTTATGAGACAAGATCTCAGTGACCTGCTCATTTAAACCCCTAGGGTCTCCCCACTTCCGCTTTCCTGGTACTGTGATCCAGGTGCATACCTTTGTGGTGGCTTCTCTTCTCACATGAGTCCTGAGGATCCACACTAAGGCTCTCATGCTTGTTCAGCCAGCACCAGCTGAGCCACTTTCCTGCCCTCCTCACACACACACACCCCCATTTTCTTCCTCAGAGAAATGCTACTAACAGCATTTTTCTTGCTTCTATATCAAGTAAGGCAAATACTTTTTTTTTTTTTACTTATAAAGCAAATGCATATTAGGTGACTTAGGAGTGTGTTAGCCTCTGTAGGACCACAGATAGATAAGAAATACATTGAACCAGTGACGTGGCATGTGATGTGTGGAAGAGTGCGTTTGTGGAATCAGAGGCTCCTGTTTGTATTGGTGTCCAGTTTGTTTTCTCCTCAGACCACTTCTTCAAGCTGCTAAGTTCTTTTAAGTCGCTAAGATCTGTACTCAGCCTGTCCTTTCTCATGCCAAGTGCCATAGGAAGCGCTGGGCTCTGTAGCCAAGCCTTTGTGTTAGTAGTAGGAGAACTAGGTGGTGAGCAATTAAGCAAACATTTGTAATATGTTTTGGAATAAATGGCATGGAGTAAAATGGTAGGGCAGGAATTTGTTATTTTTTTATGAAGGTCTTATCAAAAAGCTGACATGTGTTGGTACTTGGAGCTCAGTACTGCTTGCTAGCATGTATAAGGCCTTGCAGTCAATTCTTGACACCACCATCACATCCCCCACTGGAAAACCCATGAAACTAATTTGTTGTAATTGCTTAGGAGCTGGAGAGATTGCTGAACAGTTAGGGATGCCTGCTGCTCTTGCATGGAACTAGAGTTGTCCATCACCCTTATTAGGCAACTCACGTCAGCTTATAAACCCATTCCAGGGCATCTGACAGTCTTTTCTGGCCTCTGCAGATGTATGCACACAGAGCGACACACAGACACACGCATGCATGCATGCACGCACGCAAAAGTACTTAATCAAAAATGGGCATTTAAGCAAAGACTCACTTGTGAAGTGCTACACATTTGTGCAGTTCTGTATAGGACTAGTTCATTATATCTGACTTGAGTCATCCCCAGACTGGTTGCAAATTTGGACTTAGTATGTTAGTTACATCGACCCATTCATGGTCATCAAGTTTCAACTTGGATTGATAAAGAACTAAAAAGTTCTCCAAATTTCTGCTGCATGTATCATATTTAACTAACCTGACATTTACTTAAGTAGCACAACAAAATGGCACTTAATTTAGTGGGTGTAGTATAGGTGCACCATTACAGTTACAGCGTAGTACAGGTGGTGAGTACCCAACCCAAGAGCCTAGTGAGACCCTCATGGGTTTGAGTTTTGTGTAACTATATTCTCTACTTTCTGTCTCAGCAGATAAAATCCCAAGGGATAAAATATTAGATACTAGCATTAGGGACACTGAAACCCCAAGGTTCTGCTCAGAACGTTGTGGGGGAAAAATGGTGAAATATAGGATATATATGCTTTTGCTGGTCATTTTGAGCACAAAGCAGCTATGAAATTATGTTAAATGAGATGTCAACAATAATAAAGTTTACTGTAAACAGCACAGAAAAGAAGCACTTTTGTGTTTTATCAGTTTCAGATCATTTTTGCCATTTCAATCATACTGTTTTGTTTTCATTCCCAGAAAATAGGTTCTTTTCCTAAGTATAAGCAGACAGAACTTAATAATTAAGGACTGACTAGGACCTCCCTTGTAGCTCTGGTTGGCTTTATTCATTATCCTTTTATCTCGTGGTTCCCCAGTGTCAAGATTATAGGCACAGGCTACCACACACTGCTAACAATTCTTAGTGTTTAAGGGATTTATTCTTAAATATTTACTTGTACGAGTGTCTGTTTATATGTATATATGTGTGCCATGTGTGTACCTGGTGCCTCCAGAGGCCAAGCGTTGGATTCACTGGAACTGGAGTTTCGGATGATTGTGAGCTTCATTATGTGGGTCCTGATAACTGAACCTGGCTTCTCAGTGAGAACAGCAGGGGAACTCTTAACCTCTGAGCCATCTCCAGCCCCTCTCCAGACTTCCTTATTTACTCTTAAGACATTTTGAAGAGTCAGTGAGCTCTTATAAATTGTATTAATATTTGCAGGGTCATATGTTAGAAACAAGGATTTAAAGTGTCAAACAAAACTATAATAATTGTATCCATTCTTTCGTTGAGGGACATCTATCTGGGTTGTTTGCAATTTCTAGCTGTTATGGATAAAGCTGCTTTGAACATAGTTGGGCAAGTGTCTTTGTGGGATGGTGGAGCATCTCTTGGGCATATGTTCAGGAGCAATATAGCTGGGTCTTCGAATAGAACTATTGGCAATTTTCTGAGAAACCACCAAATTGATTTCCAAATGCTTGTATAAGTTTGCACTCCCACCAGCAATGTAGGAGTGTTCCCCTTGGTCTGCATTGTTGCCTGCATGTGCTGTTTCTTGAGATTTTGATCTTAGACATTCTCGTAAGTGTAAGATGAAATCTCAAGGTCATTTTGATTTGCATTTCCCTGATGACTAAGGAAGTTGAACATTTCTTTAAGTACTTCTCGGCCATTAGAGAGTCCTCTGTTGAGAATTCTGTTTAATTCTGTACCCCATTTTTTAATTGGATTGTCTTAACTTCTTTAGTTTTTTATATATTTTGGATATTAGCCCTCTGTCAGATGTAGGATTGATGAGAAGTTTTTCCCAGTCTGTAGGCTGTCATTATTAATTGTTGATCTTAGTGTTTGAGCTGTGGGTATTCTGTTCAGGAAGATATCTCCTGTACCAGGGAGTTCAAGTCTATCCTCCCCACTTTCTGTTCTATTAGACTTATGCCTGAAGTGGCCACCGTCTATGACCAGGCAGGACTTCCAGTGGAAGGATGAGGAGAGCAACCCACCCACAAAACCTTGGTCCCAGGAAGTGTTCTTCCGCAAGATATGAAGGGACAGGGATGGAGCAGAGGTGGAAGGAGTGACCAACCAATGTTTGGCCCAGGTTGGGACTCATTCCATGAGCAAGAACCAATCCCTGATGCTATGATACTCTGTTATCCTTGCAGGGTGGAGCCTAGGGTTTGCCTGGGTGGGGTGGTACTTGCACGTCTCATTAATGTTAATTGGTATCTGTGAAGGAAAGACTAATTTTGTTCATTTTCAAGAAAGTGGATTGCCAGAAATCAAACTCACCATGTACGCAACTGCAACTCGTCATTTACATAAAAGTAATACTCATGGGAAAGGTAGCTAGTTGCCAGTTGTATAAATACTTCTCCTCCAGATACCTGTCGTATCCAGAGAAGAGCTTTAATCTATCCTTCCTATTTTATTCCATAGAGTATTAGCTAAACATGTATTGAAAAATTGAGTTTCTATACAATTTATATTTTTTACTGCCTTACCAAGGACAGTTATAATTAAGAGCAGCTTAATGAGTCCTTACTGGTCAGTGCAATGCCTGTTACTACAGGTAACTTGTTTCATTCACCACTGCCTTGATTTGTGCCTAAGGCACATCTGTTTTTATCACTGTTGCCTTTGCATTTCCAAGTGTACTTGTCAATAAAGAACGAGGAAGAGTACTATATTGATACTATTTTGAAAACATTTTTGTTTCTAAAAGGATCTTGGATCTCCAACCCCCTTCCCTAATTTTCTAATAGACCACCTTTTGGAAATCACTGCTATAGTAATGATATTAGTACTTGGTTCTGTTATGTTGGTTGTTAAGTATATTTGCCTTTTTGTTGTTGTCTTGGAACTCACTGTGTAGATGAGGCTGGCCTCAGCCTTGATGGTACCCACTTACCTTTATCTTACTAATGCTAGGTTTATAGGTGTGTGCCAGCATGTATGGCTTGATTGAGTTGTTTTGTTCCATTTTAGTGAGTTATATTAGTCTTCCTGGTTGGGTTCACATAAAGATTAATCACCCGTAGTACTATTACATGTATTTAAGGAGGGACTTTTAGAATATAGTATCATTGTCTTGTTTGATGGCTGAACAATCAAGATTGCTACAGATTAATTTATATAGGATATATTTAAAGATACATAAAATAAGAATTTTTTTCTGTTGACAGACTATTCAAATTTTTTCTGGTCATGCTTTCTAATTTCTTTTCAGGCTTGCATTGATGACAATGTTGATATGGTGAAGTTTCTGGTAGAAAATGGAGCAAATATCAATCAACCTGACAATGAAGGCTGGATACCACTCCATGCAGCTGCTTCCTGTGGATATCTCGATATTGCAGAGTAAGCCAGTTCTGTCTTTTAGTTTTATGCTAATATTAAAAATAGATTCTATAAAACTCCTGTTTAATGGCCAGGCAGTGGTGGCACATACCATTAATCCCAGCACTCAGGAGACAGAGGCAGGTGGATCTCTGAGTTCAAAGCAAGACTGATCTACAGAGTGAATTCCAGAACAGCCAAGACTACACAAAGAAACACTGTCACAAAACAAAATCCTTGTTAATGATTAATCATATTACCTTAATTCATGAAAATTCTTCCCAAGAAAGCAAACAAGTAATTCTTACACAGATACTGAATTTCTTCCTGCTGTGGCCTTTTGAATTTTGTGTTAAAATCAGTAATGTATACCTTCTCCATATTTTCTTTTTGAAAATATGGCTGTAGTCTTGTTGAATGATGCAGAATTAGTATTTAACAGTCTAGTGCACACCTATATAATCATGAAATATCAGAGGAAAGGAACAGTTCTTAACTTAGTTTTATTGCTCAAGGGACTATAGAGAGAGTTATAAATAATTCTCCAATTAGTCTACTTCACTAGTTTTTCTTAAGAGCATTTTCTGGAAGTATGTATTATAGAATATTTATTGAGAGTGACTGTATTCCCACTGCCTTTTGTGTATTAAACATTTAATATGGGAATGTAGACACGTTGAATGTATTTTCATTAAATTAGTTTTTGTTACTATGTATACGATTGGATAATCTATTTCTTATATCAGAGCTTATCAAATACTGGTTAGTTTAACATAAGCACAATAAAATGAACAAGAAAGCCGGTCAGTGGTGGTGCATGCCTGTAATCACAGCACTTGGGAGGCAGAGGCAGGTGGATTTCTGAGTTCGAGGCCAGCCTGGCCTACAGAGTGAGTTCCAGGACAGCCAGGGCTACACACAGAAACCCTGTCTCGAAAAACCAAAAAAAAAAAAAAATTTAAAAAATAAAATATAAAATAAAATGAACAAGAATTGTGACAGAACATTTTATAATATGCTTTCATAAAAGTTATATGAAAGAGTTAAAAAGTAAAAACCCAACTACTGTTTGTAGACCACAGTTGACAACAGCTTTGAAACTATAGAACAAAAAACTTCAGTTAAGAGGCGGCTATTGTAAATAACTTTTGTAAGCCTTCATTTTGTTATCTCCCTGTACTTTCTGTTTTCTCCATGGATATGATACAGTGTAATAAAAAGTACCCAGGCCTAGAAGCTAGAGGATCTCAGCTTTCTGCTGTGTTTGCCATGAACTACACTGAATCTATTAGAGACTTGTTGTCTCTTTCTGAAGCTTGAGTTAGTTAGTTAGTTAGTTAGTTAGTTAGTTTTTTAATCTATAACTGAAGAACGTGTGTGTGTGTGTATGTGTGTGTGTGTGGTTTGCGTGTGTGTTTGGAGAACAGAGGACAGCTTCTAGTGTTGTTTATCAGATGCTTTCTACCATGTTTTTTGAGGCAAGGCATTTCACTGGCCTGGAAGTTGGTGAGTAGATGACACTGCTGGCCACCAGGGTAATGAGGTTGACCTATCTCTATATCCCCAGTGCTGGGATTACAGTCATAATCACCAAACCTGCCTTATTTTTTTTTTTTATTTGAGTTTTAGGATCAGAATTATGAGTCAGCCACTGCATTGAACTATCTCCCCCGTATCACCTGAGAAGTTGTCTGCTATTGCAAAGTACTGGCTATCCAAAATTACAGTAATGGTTCTTAAGGTTTTTTATGTCCTTAATTACTTTTTGTGCTTAGTACCTCTACTACTTAGATGAGCTCATAGAAAAATTAGATAACTTTTTTGTTTGCTTGGTTTTGTTTTGTTTTGTTTGGTTGGTTTTTTGAGACAGGGTTTCCTTATGGTAACAGTGCTCTGGCTATTCTGGACCAGATTTGAACTCACAGAGATCCACCTACCTCTGCTTTCTAAATGCTGGGATTAAAGGCACACAACACCATGCCTGGCATGCTGTTAATTTTTCTTCAAAAAGAATGTAAAGGTTGGTACTTAGGCTTTGAGTCAGCTAATCTGGATTACAAATGCTTCCTCAACAATTACTGAGGGCTGTGATTTTGGCAGGTTCATTCATTTAGTTTGAATTTTCTCCTCTATAAGATGGAATTAATAGGACTGTTGTGAGGCTTAACTGGGGTAGCCTGTTAACCACAGTATATGGCACATAGGAAAGCCGTGGTGTGTATTCGCTTTTAATAGTTACCTTTTTGTTTACTCTGGTAAAATGAAACTCAATCTCTTTGTTCAAATGCTAATTCTTGTACTTCCTTTTTAAAATACAGCTTTTGAGACTGAACAGGCAATAATAACAGTTCTATACAGTTTCCTTGCATAGATTTGATTGAGTCATAAACCTGCTGAGTCATTTGGGATGCTTTTAGTTACATGCAGCAGAATTCCAAATTGAAAATGACTTAATCAAGCAAGGACATTTACAAGAGTATATCGTCTGGAGGAATGGATTCATCAGTCCATCCATCCATCCATTCATTCATCCATCCAGATTTATTAAACTATTTAATATTATTAGCAAGGACTTGGCCTTTCAGTTTTTTCTGAATTTCTCAGTTATAGATTTTATTCTTAGCAATGCCTCCTCTTTTTCACAAGATTACCATAGTTCCAGAACTATGGCTTATACATCCACATCTTACCGTAGTTCCAGAGCTATGGCTTATACATCCACATCTTATGATCTTAGTTTTAAAAGGGTTAAGTATAAAAATTACCTTCTTCATATTTCATAGGAGCCACTTTTTTATAGCCGGAAAAAAAAAATCCTTTGTATGTATTAATTACATTCTTTGTCTGTTCCTCTGTTGATTGACAACCAGGTGGGGTTCAAACCTTGAACTATTTAAATTGGCTATTGGCAATTGTAAACTGTACTGCAGTAAGCATTGATGTATCACATTGATATATTGATGTGTTAGGTTTCTATTGTTGTGGTAAAACACTAAGTTAACCAAAATCAACTTAGGAAGGAAAGGACTTACTCAGCTTACAAGTCTCAGGTCACACTCCATCATTGAGGAAACTCAAGGCAGGAACCTGGAGATAGGAACTACAGAGGCCGTGGAGGAGTACTGCTCACTCAGCCTGCTTCCTTATACAACCCAGGACCACCTGCCTAGGGGTGATACTACCCACCATAGGCTGGGCCCTCCCCCATCATTCACTAATTAAGAAAATGCTCCACAGAGAAGCCTACAGGCCAGTTTAATGGGAGCATTTTCTCAATTGAAGTTTCCTCTTTCTAGATGACCCTAACTTATGTGAAATTGACATAAAACCAGCCAGCACAGTTGACTTGAGATTCTTTGGGCAAATGCCCAGTTTTTGGTGTAGCACGGGTACGTGGTTAATCACTTTGAGGAAGCTCTTTTCTGACTTAGTAGCTACTCGAGCTTACGTTCTGAACAGCAGCCTGTCAGGGTTCTCTTCTGTCACACTCTCACCACCATTTGGTGTTTCTAGATGACTGCCATCATCACTGGGATGAGATAGACTCTCTGTGATTTTGTTTTGCATTTCTCTGATGGCTAGTAAGAATGAAGATTTTCACTGTTTCCTGGACATTTGTACTTCATCTTCTGGGAACCGTCTTCTGTTTTCATTAGCCCATGTATTGATTGTTTGATTTCTTCTATAGCTTTTTTTTTAATCCTGTGTGTTCTAGATATTAATTATGTCAAAAATACATGCTAACAACTTTTTTCTCCTATTACATAGGCTGCCACTTGATTATTTCCTTTGCTAAACACAAGCTTTTGTTAGTCTAATGGAATTCCATTTGTCAGTTGTTGGTGTTATTTTATGAGAGATTGGGGTCCTATTCAAAAAATCTGAGCCTATTCCCATTTCTTAAGTGTTCACTTTCTTTTACTTATCAGATCTTTGATCTGTATGCACTTGATCTTGGTACACAGGGTAAGAAATAGGGATCCAGTTTCATTCTGTTATGTGTGGATATACAATTTCACCATGATCACTGTTTGTTGGAGAGGTGGTTTTCAATGTTTATGCTTTTGGCATATTTTTCAAAGTCGGGTGGCTACATGTGTTTGCGCTTGGCTTGACTCTTGTATTCTACTGGCCTGTGTGTTCCGTGCTGGTGTAGCTCTGTGGTGTAACTGCACTAGGGTATGCTGATACCTGCAGCCAGCATTGTGTTCTTGCTCAGCGTTGCTTTGACTGTCAAGCATTTTGTGCTGCTATATGTATATTAAGGGTATTGTTATAAAGAACAACCCTGGAGTTTTGATGAATTGTGTATAATCTGTAAGTGGTTTTCGTACTTTGTCCTTTTCTGTAACAGTACACTTGCCTTAGGGTTTCTAGGGCTACAACAAAACACCATGACCAGAACGCAAGTTGGGGAGGAAAGGGTTTACTCAGTTTACACTTCCACACTGCTGTTCATCACCAAAGGAAGTCAGGACAGGAACTCAAGCAGGTCAGGAAGCAGGAGCTGATGCAGAGGCCATGGAGGGATGCAGCTTACTGGCTTGCTCAGCCTGATTTCTTGTAGAACGTAGGACTGTCAGCCTAAGGATAGCACCACCGACAATAGACTGGGCCCTCCTTCATCAGTCACTACTTAAGAAAATGCCTTATGTCTGGATCTCAGGGAGGCATTTTCTCAGTTGAGGCTTCCTCCTTTCAGATAACTCCGGTTTCTGTGTCAAATTAACACAAGATGAGGCAGCGCAGCATATTTGTAGTCTGTGAGCTTTGCAGATCTCTCCATCTTCTGATGTCTTTCTCAGTCTTCCTGACTGTTACGGTTTTTATTGTAAAATCCTTTCACTGCCTTCAGTAGGTTTTGTTTGTTTGTGGGGTTCTTTTGGAGGCAGTTATGAAAAAGTATTTTTGCTTTTGTAAATATTTGCTATTGAAGTATAGTAATGCTATTGGTATTTTATGCTGATTTTTATATTCTGCTATCTTGCTGATCGTTTTTATCAAATTTAAGCGCCTTCTGGTAGAGTCTTGGGTGTCTCTTTATTTTAGAACTGTGTCATCTACAGATTTGAAAGCTTTGATGTTTTCTACTTATGCCTCATTTATTTCCTCACTGTGGCTTACTGTGCTCCCATATTGATTTTTAACATAATGGGTTGTCTCATGAGAACCCTTCAGCAAGGACTAATTATTTTTCAAGTTAAGCACAACTTGTGAAGCTCATACATTTGAACATATTTGATGTGATGATGGCAGCCTCTTGTCAGTTGCCCTTAATTGGTTAGCAGATTTTTCCACAATTCTTGTAGAAGCCCTATTCTTTTGTAATGTGTTCTGAGAGTGTACATTACTACCTGATTGGTAGTTTCTCAGCTCATAATCAGTAGAGGTGTTACTCTTTAGCCCTTTCTTCATTGCCAGGCATTATGAGATCAAAATAACATATCATTACTAATTAACTTTGTCATGTATTAAACATACATTAGACTGAGTGTCCACCACTGGTAACAGCGTTTTGTTTTGGGTATTGTCTTTCTGTCTTTATGGTAGTCTACTTGTGAATTCATTAATTGGCTTTTTGTTTTGGTTTTGAGATGGATTTCATTATATCACCTAGGCTGGCTTGGTACTTGATACATAGCCCAGCTGGCCCCAAACTCTCCACCCTCAGCCTATGTGCATGCACCCCTTTTCCAGCTGAAGTAATCCTTTGCCTTTGGTGATACTGTCAAGTAGATAGGGCCATTTGGTTCATTGTTTAAGTTTAGTTTTAGATCTTTTTTTCATTTTAATTTTATTATTTAGATAAAGGACCAAGCTGTAAACAGTGAGTGCCCTACTGCCTGATTTCCTCCTATGTACTGTGGATATCCATTTATAAGTATTTTCTCTTGATACCCTCATATAATTTTTAAACCTAAGTATCAGTGAGAATAATTAATCCTCGGTGACAGAATGTCACAATACTCTTGCACTCTTCTACTTTAAAAGTAACAGTTAAAAGTTGTAGAGGTTGCTCATATTTGGATACAGAGTAGATGCTGGTTTGGTTCATGTGTATGGCTGTGAATGTCACAGTTTGATCTGTCCCACTTAACTAGCCGGTTAACATCATTTACTTAAATAATTGGATCCTTAGCCTTGACACTTGCCCTTCTTTTAAATTCTTGGTAATAAAGGGATTTCTATGTTTATTTAAAAAGTATTTTGTGATTTAATGTTTTAGTTGACTAGTTTCATTATCATATTCCTTTTTAAAGCTTTTATCTTGAGTAGCCATAAAATTTTCTAATATGAAAAATTTACCCTATATTATGGAAGAAGCTTCTTTCTCAACTTGATCATTAAAGACTTGAGAGGGTGTGTGTGTGTGTGTGTGTGTGTGTGTGTGTGTGTATAGAGAGAGAGAGAGAGAGAGCGCTTTTCAAGTTTGCACTTAAAACCAAAAACAGGATTGTGCCTCCCTCTTGCCTTTATTATTCGGGGAATTAAGGTTTAGTTTATTTAGGTTTAGACAGTAGATTTTGTTACTTTCCTTTGAGGTCTCAGTGAGAGGAACAGTAGCAACTGGGATAGAATTTTATAATACGCATCCTGGATTTCATCAAGTCTCAGATGCCATCCTTGTATGTCACTGTATTCTTTGCTAATTGAAACATTACATTTTAAATGGAGGTTTATTTTTATCTGAACGGACTTTTTTCACAGTGCTGTTTTCTGTGTGGGAGAGTGTTAAAGCTTGTCTTGATAATGCTCCGTAATCTTGTCCATTGGCTGCCTAGGATTCAGCATTGACGTACACAAAAGCCTTAGGATGCAGACGTTGGGATCACTATAATTAACACTGAAACTAACCAGGGACTTCAACGGGAGAGGGAGAGGGGGAGGGATCGACGGGGGGGGGGAGTTAAATTAATGAGTGTCAAATAGGTCTTACAGTTGAGAGCCAAACAAACTCAAAATCTGTAACCATAGAGTAGTGTTTTCCTCTGCCCAGTCAACTTTTTGAATCATAGATCAAAATTAATGCCACGAGACTCCGTTTATTTTTATTTATCCACTGTAAGTATTAATAGTTGTAGATGATGGTTCTAGTCTAGAATCCTGTATAGTTTTACCAAGCGTGCTGAATACATGACCATAGCTCTATCCTAGACTGTGCACTTAGGGACTACCTTGGGCCCTGCTGTTTCCAGCACTCATGGAGCTTTCATTGACGTCATTAGCTTTCATCCAGCATGTTTGTGTGCTTTGATTGTTTGGTTTTGATGGGAAATTATGCTGTATAAAGCTCACTCTTTGAACACTTCAGGTATACCTACTTTATTTTCAGTCTTTATGTCCTTTGACTTCTAACACCCCAACAGAAGCATTTTTAACATAAATCTTTTCTTGATTTCCAGTCAGATTTCTTACTACAGGTTGAACATTCCAAATCTAAAATCAAAAATATTCTCTTTTAAAAAACAACAAACAAACCTCTGACACAGGTAAAGAGTTCATACCTGACCCCGTATTCAGGTCCAACTCACTGAGTATAGGCATGCTAAAGTATTGTGTAATGTAAAGTATGATATTTGTGAATCACAGATGAATTTTGTGTTTAGCCTTAAGTCCATTGTCATAATACCTTCTTAGATATAATGCAAATGTTCCCAAACACCCAAAATGTATAATTCAAAACCACTTCTAATCCCAATCATTTTGGATAAGGAATATTCAACTTATTCTTCAAAAACCACATCATTCTAAGACTTAACAGAGCTTCACATTTTGTTGATACTGCTTATTTCTTTTAAGACAAGGTTTTGCTCTGTAGCCCAGACTAGCCAGAATTTACCGTCTTGTCTTCTTGCCTCAACCTCTAAGATCGCAGTTAGTTTTACATTTCTGTGTGTACTTAGTTTAACTCTTATTACAGTGGAATCTCTCTGAAGGGAAGTGTATCTTTATTGTTATATTGCTGACATATAGCAGACTAATATAATTTTTAAATTATTGACTACCTTAGAAATACAAGGAAAATATGTAAATAGAGCATTTCACAGAATGATCAATACAAATGCCAATAGAAACTTTAAGCCTCCTGTGTAATTAGGAATACAGATTAAATCAAAGACAAGGTATTGTATCTCCATGTTGGCAATATTGTCACGATTGGTAATATCAAGTGACCATTTAAGAGCATGTTCATTAAAAGGGTATTATAAAATGAAGACATGATCTTAATATTCTGACAGTGTGTGTGTGTGTGTGTGTGTGCGCGCGCGCGTGTGTGTGTGTGTAAGGATTACATTCACTTTCACTTAGAATAGTTTCATTAATTTTGTTTTACAGAAGTAGCTGTGTGTAAATGTATATACACACATAGATTCATAGCAAAGGTACTGAAAGATTTGTGCATATTATTGATGGTGGTTATACCTGGGGGGGAAGGAACATGATGCAATGGAAGGTATAAGATGAATGTTTCCCCCTCTCCCAGTGTAGACGTGTAATTTTTTTAAGGATCCTGGCACTGTACCTGAGTAGGTAGGACACTAACCCAGTATACTCACGGCCCTGGGTTTGATCCCTAGCACATTATCAAAAAACATACATTAAGAATATTTATATGTATCAGAAACCATAAATTAAATTAGTTGAAGGAAAAAAAAAGGCCTATTTAAATATGGAAAAACAAAAGTGTGCTACAAGAAGAGTGGGGCTGCGTAAGAAGACAAGGTTAAATCACTGAAGGACGGTCATCCTTTCTCGTTGAGCTAATAAAGAATTTCAGTTGGACGGTAACATGAGTAATACTGATAAAGACTTCTAGGAGGTACACATTTGATACAATGAAAAGAATTAATAATCTTTTTACATCTAGATTCCTTTGTCAAGTTTTAGGACTCCTGTGAATATTTTCTTAAAAACAAGTTTTAGTTACATAAAACATACAGGTCTAAATATTAGAATCCATTTACCAAAATAATAGAAAACCAAGATTTAGTCTAGTTATGTTTGTTTCTTTTTAACATGTTAAGTGCCCTTGTAGTGGTTATCTTGTGCTATAAATTTCAAAACAGTAATTGACATTAAATATTTTATTTCTTTTTTAAGACTTAAAAAATTTTATATGGGTATTTGTTTTGTTTTGTTTTATATCTTTGCACTACATGTGTGGAGGCCAGAAGAGGTCATCAGGTCCCAGAGTTCATATGGTTGTAAGCCACCATGTGGGCACTGGTGATTGAACCTGGCGCCTCTGGAAGAGCAGCCAGTGTTCTTAGCCTTGAGTCATCTCTCCAGCCATCAATATTTATTTTATTTTAATCATTTGTTTCCACATGGGTAAGTACTAAGCACTGGCATCCTTTAAGGCCAGAAGAGAGCATTAGGTCTGCTGGAGCTACCTGGTTACATGGTTTTGAGCTACCTAAAATTGGAGCTAGGAAGCAAACTCTAGTCCTCTATGAGAGCAGTACCAGCTCCGAACTCATTAGCCGACTCTGTTCTTGTTGATTATTTTAATACAGTGTCTCATTTTAGCCCAAGCTGGCCTTGAACGTGCAGTAATCCTCTTTTCTTCGCCTCCTTTAATCAGTCTACAGTAACTGACTTTTTATGTGCCGGCTGAGTTCTACTCCAGATTATTAATTACTAATAGTGGTTATTGTTGCTTATTATTTAATAATAAATATTAAACCTTTTCTTCATTGTAGTGGAATCTACTTGCAATTGTAGTAGCTGGGAAGGTGAGGCTCCATTCATGGTTCAAGGCCAGTCACAAGACTCTCTCAAGGGAAAATGCCAAACGAAACAAACCCCTCCTCTTATGCTGATGCCAGGAGCATGAAGCTTAGTTAGAAAAGCAGGACAAATGGAAAAGTGGAGGTGTCAGTGGAGGCAGTCTGAAATGGTGCTGTGAACGGCTTCTAATATTAAAACTTTACATGATTATTAGTAAAACAAGTTTGTACTAAACTTAAGAAATATGCATTTTAAATTTCTGTGATAATTTCATACATTTAAATAATGTGCATATTTATTAGTTTTTGTCCCTGTTGTTATGACATTCATTGGATACATAATGTTTCATTTCAGTGATATTCCTTTAACTGTCCTTTTCATTTATAGGTTTTTGATTGGTCAAGGAGCACATGTAGGAGCTGTCAACAGTGAAGGAGACACACCTTTAGATATTGCAGAGGAGGAGGCAATGGAAGAACTACTTCAAAATGAGGTTAATCGGCAAGGTAATATAAAAAAAGCAATGTAAAGGGAATGTGTGCAGAACTATTTCAGAATATCATTCAAGACTTTCCTGGAAAAAGTATTTATTGCCACTGAAGGACAATCCTATTTAAATAAATTTTTACAGTCATTTTAATGATTATATGTAAGATTCTACTTGAAAAAAAAAACAGTAATTCCTCTCTCCATCTTTATAATATTTTAAAAATTGAGTGTGTGTCATAAAACATGGCATAACAACATAGAATAGCTCTAGAGTGAAGTAGCAGGTAAAAGGGCAGAGTGCGTACAAGGTAGGTGTGTCGTCTGATACATTTGCACAAGATGGCCATAAACACCTGTAACGGGGAGGTTTGCCCTACGATAAGGAAGGTAGAGAGCGAGCCATGATATGGCAGAGAGCATTCTAGATAAAGGAAGCAAGGTGCGTTAGGGTGGGGAGGAGCTTGATGCATTCAGAGCCGCGCCAGACCAGCGTGGTAATTTTGTTTTCCCTGCTTGACATTCAGGTAGTTGAATGTGTGAGTTTGGAGAGAGAAACAAGATGGAGATACACAGTTAGAGGTATCTCTCACAGGGAATGGGTGCTCATGGGTGCAGAGCTGCTTTCAGCTGTGATGAGGATTATAGAATTGGTTCTAGTAACAGCTACACCACACTGGATTTTCTGAAAATACTGAACTGCATAGAAAATGACGTGTCTCATGAAGGAAGTTTTAAAACACATATATAATATCGTAATTCTGCTTCTGGAAATCGGTCCCTGAAGGTACATGTGTGCACCCATGACTGCACCATTCTTCTTTAGCTTGACTGTGGTTAGGCCTCCCTAAATATGCGTATTTGTTAAAACTATCTCAGTCATATACAAAATGTCTGCCTCGTGTCAGGTGTGCTTGAATTTAAAAAATAATAATTTTAGTCCAAAAAGAGAACGGAAGTGCAGTCAAGGATAGAGTGTTCTCTTAGTGTATCAAACACTCAGGCTCCATTCTCACCGATGCAAAACAAAACACACACACACACACACACACACACACACACGTTCAAGAGGGAACTTTTGTTATGTGTGTTTTGCCATAATAAAACATTTACATTTTTTATATTTAAGATATGTATTTATAAAATGACTTTGTATGGTTTCCACATTTAGGCAATGATCATACAGGTTTTATCAAAACTGTTATACTAAAGTTAAATAATTGAGAAAAGATATGGGATGATGTTTTAAAGAGTTGGCTTATGCTGAAGTATGGTTCATCAGGAAGTAGAAGATAAAGATTATAAAGGAATAGAAACTAGGTAAGTCTCTGGAAATGGAATCTTCTTGGTCCTCAGAATGAGAGAAATTGTGTGGCTGCTGGTTTATTGAAAATAAGGAACAGTCATTAAAACTGAGGAGTGTATTGAGTACAACACAAAGCAGTCGTTCCCTTATACGGGCGTTGCCACACACGCTGTCCCGAGTCCCCACGCACCTCATCTCCTGCACCCTGCGCCTTTTCGTCATTTACTCAGTTATCTTCCCCAGACTCCTTCCCTTAGATGCCTTTCTCCTGTGCATATTATATTACACTTGTACGTATGTAAAACTTAGGCTAGGATCCATGTATGAGAGACACCATAATAATATTTGCCCTTCTGAATCCAAGATATCTCAAAGTTTAATGTAATTTCCAGATCTACCTATTTTCCTGTAATTTTCTTGATTTTACTTCTCAGTAGAGCTAAATAAAATCCCATTGTATGTGTATACCACATTTGCATTCTCTGTTCTTCCATCTGTTGAAGAGCGTGTAGGCTTATTCCGTGTCTAAGGAAATAATTTAAAGGCCTGGAGTGGAATCAGAGCCCAGAAGAAATAACGTGCATTAGAGAACTCGTTCTGAAACTGGAGCTCACAGGCTGTAGGTGTCTGTGCTCTGGAGGAACATTTCCATAATGACATTGTCTAGAGCTGAGAAATCTGAAGGAAGACACACATATTAAATAACCTTTCTGATTTGGTTTTGCTTTTTTGTGAGAAGGCCTCGCTGTGTAGCCCAAGTGGCCTCGGCTCACAACCCTTCCTCCTCCTGAGTATTGGGATTAACATGTGTGTGCTACCATATGCAGTTAAGCAAAAATAACTGACTTGTCCATTTTGCCCTGGGGAGAATTCATGGAAAACTGTTATTTTCTGCCAAACAGTGATAATTCTTTAAACAACGTGCTGTTGTTTGTTTAACATTCGTTAGCAGTTATTATGGACAGTTGATACTGGCACAAGTGGGCTTGGTAGTGGAACCTGATTCTGGGACAATTATCGGTTGACTTCGGCATCCACTAGGTTTGTACTATGCCCCAGGACATGTAAATAACAGTGTTTGGTTCTCTGATGGTACTGAGAGATGTCTGGGTGGATCTAGAGCAGGAAGATGGATGGGGAATTCTGGGATCGAGTCTTGATGACCGAGGAAAGGAAAAGAGAAGCTAATGGCCTTCCTACAAAGCCTGAAGCACCTGTTGGTGCAGAAGTTGACTGCAGAACTTTGTGCAGTGTTTTCATTTTATCCTCAGCTGTTCCGTGGTGTTTATAGTTCCTGCTAACCCCATTTTACAGATGAGGAGCTGAAGCTTAGTTGCTGACCAAGGTTCAAGCAGAACTGATAATACTATAGTTCTGCTCCAAACTGTGACAAGACACATTGAATTTGAGATGCTCAGCACGTTAAGGTCCTCGTCCAGGAGACCAGAGTCTGTTCCCAGAACCCACATCAGGCGTCTCTGACCTCCCTATACCTGCAGCTGCTTCCATGAGTGTATGTGCATGCATATGCGCGCACACAGCTTACACTAACACAGATATACACATAAAAATAAAATAGCTTTAAAACATGCGTTGAGTTTACATTCTGCCATTGTGACATACTATGTTTTAAATTATAGTGGAATCTTAGGTTTTAATAATGTCTAATAAAACACCTTAAATATACTTCTACCAGATAAACTTGCTAGAATTCTCTCTCCGTGCCTCCAGTCCCTTGCCCTGTACCCCAAGCTGACCTCAAATTCAGCATTCTTCTTCCTCAGACTCTTGAGCAATGACATTATAGATGTACACCACCATGCCTTGCTCAAATTACCTTGGTATCAGAATTCTTCTGCACAGAATTCTAATAACTTAAAGATATTACATGTGGGGGGAGGGACTGCATGCCTGTGTGTCCTCATGTGTAGCACCTCAGGCCTTGTCAATCATTTCTTTTAATTTTATTTTATTTCATTCTTTTTACTTATTCACTTTACATCCCACGCACTGCTGTGCCTCCTGGTACTGTCAATCATTTTTAAGGCAGGGTCTTTGGTTGGCCTGAACTGGCCAAAAAAAGGTTAGCTAGGCTGACTGGCTGTGGAGAATGAGGGACTCATTTGTCTCTGCCTTCCCAGCACCAGGATTGCCAAGCACACTTTTAACAGCTGAGCCCTCTCCCCAGCTCCACTTTAAGTTTTTAAATAGTTCTTTGACTTCTTATTGTTATAAGAGGAGATCTTGTTATATAGCTCATGCCGGCCTGTATCTCACTTGGTATGTAGCCCAGCCTGGCCTTACATTCTGTATGCTCCTATCTCAGCCTCCGGAGTGTGGGCCTTATGCTTTAGTAATCTACTGTATTTAAATAGTAAATAATTATGCTCATGTAAATTGTCGTCAAAACTAGTAATGATTGAACACGGGTTAAAGAATTTCTGCTTCATATTTCATGTGATTTTTGTTCTTTTTTTCAATGAAGGTTACGGATCAGATTGGTTTGTTTGTTTCGTTGAGTGGTTGGTCAGTTGTTTGGTTGTTTCGTTGGTTGGTTGATTGGGTCTGGTTTGTTTCGAGACAAGGTTTCTCAGTGTAGTCCTGGCTGTCCTAGAATTTCCTCTGCAGACTAGGCTATCCTCGAACTTTGAGTGCCTCCCAAGTACTGGGATTAAATATGTGCACCTCTACCACCACCCCCCAGCATAGGTGAGTTTTTTAATGTTAACTATTTTATTATGCTTGAGACACTTGAGTACATTTTCTGTGTAACTTGATTACCTTTAACTGGTCGTGACAGATGTTAGTCTATTCACTTTAACAAATCCTATGTAGTCTTCTACTTGGACAGAACGACCGAAGATAAACCCAGTTACATAGATAAGATTTTGTTTCTTTTAGCTGATAAGGCAAAAAAAGAAAAGCAGAATCAGAGTTTTAGAACTGCTGCTAATTGCCAACACCTTTGTGTTTATTCCTGATCTAAAACTTGGCATGTAGTTTTCAGAATAACCCTGTGAGGTAGGTGCTGTACTTACCTCATGCCACAAATCTGAAGCATAGCATGCATTGCTCTCTCTTACAGTAAGCTAGTGAATCCCAGCTCAGTCTGGGTTTCATTTCTAGTCCTTACCCTTTCAGACGTAGCCAAAGAAATTATAGCTTGGCTCAGCATCGCTGGTCAACTTGACAAAGCTCTCAAGTGTGAAACAGGTCTAACATAAGTTGCATGACTTCTTGATAGTTTTGTTTTGTTTTGAATGGTGATGAACTAAGCATAAGTTACATTTAAAATATTCTTTAAGACGAAGGGAAGAGAGGCCTGGACGGATTGCACCGTGGTTAAGAACACTGGCTATTCCTCCGGAGGTTTTGGCTTCAGTTCCACATGGTGGCTCACAACCATCTGTAACTCCAGTTCTTAGGCTCCAACCCCCTCTTCTGACCTCCATGGCCACCTGTTGCACAGGTGGTACACATACAGTCGAACACACATAAAAACATAGGAAGGGGTTTTCTTTTCTGTCTTACCTGAAGCAGATTTTCCATAAGGTCCCCTTCACAGCACACCTTAAACTTGGATTGTTTGGGCAAGATTAAGAGGCAAAGGGATGTCGAGTGAAAAATTTATTCACAGGGAGATGCAGCATACACGTGTCTACTCACTCCAGAAAGGAAGCCCCTGACAGACCAAAGTAAGAACTGCACTAGTGTCCAGCTCAGTGAGCCAGTGAGCTTTTATTGGCCCTGCTAACAGGAGTGTGAGGGAGGGGTTGCTAACAGGAGCAGGAATGACTCAAGGGTGCTGTGTCACTAAAAAGTCCATCCAAATGAGTTACAATTAAGAAAGCTGAAATCTTGGAGCTGTGTGCACCGTTTTACAGGCGTGTCCATTGACCCCGGACTTCCCTCTCACAGCTGTTCAGTCTCTTCCCTCAGCAGCTGTTTACCCCTGTAAAGATGGACACGGACCTTGAGAATCTTGCAAGTTTCTGCTTACTCTGATATGTGACATTTTGTTTACCTGATGAGCCTCCTGGATTCTCAATTCCCAGGAAAGTGCTGTAGAACAGGGAAGTGATTGCGTTGTAAACACAGCCATAGAGCTAGATGAACACTGAAATAAGAGTCTGAGTGCTTTAGCACAGTAAAAGTAGAAGAGGTGCATCCTGGGAAGTGGTCATTTCCTAGGCAAGCAAAAAAAGGAGATGATTTGTATAAGAGATGATCCTTAACCCGAGCATGGTACACCTGGGATCCTAGATGGTGGCGAGATTGTTCACACGCACTAAGGTAGAGGAGGAAGACTAGAGATGAAATAAAAATGCAAGTCTAGGCCTAAGGCCTTTGCCACCTAAAAGGCCTTTGTCTGCCACCTAAAAGACCTTTGTCACATAGGAGATAGTCGCCCACTGTCAAAGTTTAAGGGGAAAGCATCAGATTTGGGCTGTTTCAGTGTGGCAGTGGTGGGGTGTTGGACCAGAAGGAAGGGGTGAGTTAAGGATCAAAGTACAGTGTAAAGGGAGCTCGAGAGAGGGACTGTCAGAAGACAGTCTAGAGATGACACCTCCTCATCTGTTAACTAACTGAATGGAGAATAGCTGTCGGGAAAAGGGACAGTGACTGCCAAGCTGCTGGATAAACAGTGATACTCTGTGGAAATGTAAGACAGGCAGCAAGCTGCAGGTAGTTCCGGGCAGATGTTCTGCTTTCCTGGCCAAGTTAGAGGTGCACAATGTACCACTGCACTGTTTCTTTTCATCTTTTCCTGTATCTCTAACTAGGTTTGTATTAGGAAGGACACTTGTACATATAAAATTAACTTACAGAATGGTTACAGAAAATTAGGTCTATGAATAGAACTGGCTCTTTAAAAGTAAATCTCCCTCAAGGCCAAGACACTAACCTATTCTTAGGTTTAAAAGTAAAACCTACACTGTTTTATTTGGCCCTAGCACCAAATGGAATTATTTCTTTTTTAAATATATTTTACTATTTTTTGTACATGTGACATGTTTTTCTTCTGTATCCGAATTCAAATCTGTTCAAACTAACAGCAGATTTTGTTGCTGTGCCATGAAGCAACCGGAATGAACCCTTCACTGCCTTTCCTCCTCCTCCTCCTCTTCCTCCTCTTCCTCCTCCTCCTCCTCCTCCTCCTCCTCCTCCTCCTCCTCCTCCTCTTCCTCCTCCTCCAGTTAAATAGCCTTTCTCTCCTGGTTGGGTTACAGTAGTGGCCTCCAGACTGATACAGCCATTTTCTATGTTCACTTAAGTGACACTTCTGAATTAACATAGACTAGGTCATGCAGTTCCCTGCCTGCCTTCCGTAGAGAGCATCCTATGTCGATTGCTACCCCAGAGTCTACGAGTACTTTCTTCCCTTTTTTCCAAACAGTGGTATGGCATCACTTGATTTATTTCTTGCTTTCATGTCATTTATTAGGGACTGTTCATAACGAGCTAATAAAATAGCTCCTCCTCATTGATCTCAGTCACCTTTGGCCTGTTTTAGTTTTCTTCACAGACAACCTTTTCTGCCTTATAAAAGCAGCTTGCACGTCTCAGAAAGCACCTCTTAATAGGCACTTAGTACTACACCTCTGGTTGGAAAGGAGGGTGGGTAAGTAGACGGAAGGAAAGATCACAACGGTAGTTGGGTAGATGATAGGGATGGTGAGACAGGTACTAGCTGAGGAGATGACGGGTTGTTAGGTTTTCCTCGTGTGGTTATTCACTCCCTCAGAAACTGCTCTCCTACCAAGCTTCTTGAAGCTCATCGAAGCTTACCAAGCTTAAGCTTGTTTCCTGTATCCTACCAGGAGGTAGAAGTGCCAAATAAAGGAATATATCGACTTAATACGCTCGGTCTTCTGCAGTACAATAGCTTAAATACATTGTAATATGTGTCATATATTAAATAACCATTAATTAAAACTGTAAGAAAGCATAAGATCATTTAGGAATTTCACCATTATCTTTACTAATTTAATTTTCCCCTCAAGGTGTAGAACTCCTTGAAAAGTGAAAAGAGAAAATTCTATTCGTTTTTGTGTTTTCCCTGCTTTTATCACCTTAGACAAGGACAGTGCTTATAATGCTTTGAGATGAAGGAATTTCTCTGTGACTTAGACAGTATGATTGTCTGAAGAAAATGCCATGCTAAAAAAGAAATGGTGTCGAGAGAAAGAGAAAGCAGTTTAGGATCTGATGCGTTCACAGTCCTCTGTGTGTGTGTGCGTGTGTGTGTACGTGTGCTTGTGTGTGTGTGCGCGCACACGTGATTTAATAAAATATACATGTTTGAGAATTATTCATATATAATTGTTAAAGACCTTTTATTTTGACCAAAGGATGCTGTATCTTGATAAGTGCTTAGACTAATCAGAAGGCATAACCAAACTGGAGTGGTATCACATGCCTTTAATCTCAGCATTTAAGTTCAAGGCCAGTGTGCTTTACAAAGCTAGGTACAGACTGGCAGAGGCTACACAGTGAGACCCTGTCTCAAAGAACAAGCCATAACCAGAATAATATTGTGGGTCAAAAGCTAATTGATTGACTGAGAAGACTAATGAAATATCTATTATATTTCACATTCCTTTATTAAACAAATAACCAGCAACTATTTGTTTCAAACCCCTGGTTTGTTAGGTTTTTTTTAAACATTAGTTTTTTTTGGTGCTCTTACTTCACTGTGTAGAAATGGGAAGAATATTCTCCAGTGAGGAAAATGAAAAGAATGTTTATATGCCTTTTTCCCAAAGGTGTTGATATAGAAGCAGCTCGAAAAGAAGAGGAACGCATAATGCTCAGAGATGCGAGGCAGTGGTTAAACAGTGGTCACATTAGTGACGTCCGCCATGCAAAATCCGGAGGCACAGCACTTCACGTGGCAGCGGCCAAAGGGTATACAGAAGTTTTAAAGTACGTACTACTTTTACAGAGTGTCTATACTTTGTTTTTCTTAATTTTGTTACTCTTTTTCTTAAAGTATGTGCAGATACTATTTGGAAGCCGACTATAAATGTCTGTTATCAGGAGAAAAGCAAAGACCATCTTGAATAGAATTGATTTGGTTTCTAAAGTGCTTTCTCAAATTTTGAATATTTATATTCTCTCGGTTTGTTTATTTCAGTTACAGTTTTCTCATAAAATGGATTTTAGTGTCAAAAAACCATGTTACCTGTCAAACTGATAATTATTAAAGTCACTGGCAGTTCCGATATTGAGTAGATATTGAGACTAAAAACAATATGTAAATTGGTTTTTTATTATAAAAACACTAGAATTCAGATCGCTAATATTATGATTAAATTTCAGTCCATAAACATCTGTGACTATATAAGACTGTACAGTGATCAGCTAATTTCTTTGCAACAGAGTTCCTTTATGTTAGTGTGTGTGTGTGTGTGTGTGTGTGTGTGTGTGTGTGTGAGTGAGCATGCGCGCGTGCTCGCGCGCCCATGTGCCTGTATGGGCCTTCCTCTCAGTAGAAAAAATGAGTATCATTTTTAAAAATTAGATTTGTAATGAAACATCTCGTGGAGTTATCAAAATCTCTAGTATCATTAAGTTAATAACGTAAAACTAATTATTGATGTTCATCACAGGAAAATGTCCTCCTTTTATACTCTGTGTGTGTCAATATGTTGTTTGTGTGTGTTTGGTACATAGATAGATAAAATGAGTTAAGTGAAGTCTTCTGCTTTCCTCCCCGTCACCCTGACACTGTTCCTTTCAGTTTGATCCTGGTGCCTTTTGGTCCTCTACCGTGTTGTAACTTCGTAGAAGTGCCTGCAGGGCTGCTGCGCCTCATTTTCTCTCCATCAGAGACAGTCCTTGAGTGGAGGTGCTCTTCTTGTCCCTTCTTACTTCTTTCTTTCCTTTGGGTTTCTTTTCTTTCTTTTTTTTCTGAGTGTCCTCATAGGACATTTAAAGAATGTGTTTGTTGAAGATGTATACTCCTGCTTAAGTTTTCCCTCTACATATGCTTCCAGGTATATATGTTGCTCAGGAGATTAATATTATTAAAGTTCATAGTTCCTAATAAGGATATGTTTTTATTATCTAATAGCCTAGTGTTATTTTTGCTCTATTAATAAAGTCTCTGATCATGCATATAATCGTGGAGATCTGCTTTAACATAAGTCTCTTGGTCTACATTTGTTAGCCTGTTCTTTAGGTCATTGCTTTTAAATACTAGTCTGTAGACAAGTACCAGGCAATATTATAGACAGCATCTAGGATTATTATAAAGATTATTTTGTACAAATATCATGTGTATAAAATTAGGGATGGATGGCTGCAGATGGCTGGGATGGTGGTACATACCTCCGTTGCCTTCACTGCAGCACCTAAGGCAGGGTCACCATTGGCTTGTCATGTAGAAAAAGACAGTCTCCAAACCAACAAAGTATACTTAGATACACAGAGCCTGAATGCACTGATTCAATAGTACTATAGTTGAGCTAGAGAATATTTTTTATTAAAGCAAGGTTTAGGATGGCTCTGTTACTAGGCTAGGTGTATAAATAGCTGCTATAGCTAGATACTATTACTAAGTAGGCTGATTCTCATGTTTTGGCTTGTTTTGCACAGTCTGAGTCTAACCAGGCTGGCAGCAGTCATCCTGGCTCTGCTACATAAGTGCAGTGATTACAGGTATGAACATTCAAACCCAGCCATCACTTCCAAAACAGTAAACAAGTACAGGGGACTATAAATTAGCTGTCACTACCACTTCCTGTAGGTAAGAAGACCTTCTCAAGTTCACCAGCTTGGACAGCCAGGTAAAAGTGTTCCAGATTTCTGATGTAAAGCATCGTTTGCCTGTGTGTGGGCTGTGCTATGTGCAACTTATAGGGTCGTTAAGAGAACATAATTTTTGAGTAAAACAAAGGTTGGTGTCAATGTGCAGTTAGAAGGGCTTGCTAATTTATGTAACTTTGCATTCTATTAAAATTTATTCCTATTTTATAGTTTGGTGGTAATTTGAATATCTGCTTTCTACTGCTGCAAAATCTATGACTCGATGCCCTTGAAATATGTGTTTTGCTTTGTTTGTTTCTAACTGTCAGATTATCAGGTTTTTTGAAATTTTTTTGTAGCGGATCATAAAGGTTCACAAAGCTTCCATAAACCATTTCCTCAAGTACAAAGTAACTAAGTATTACAAAATAAGCTTCTTGGATTCTGGTATATTTTTAGGCCACATTTGGTCTGAGATGATATATCATCTGGATACCTAAAGATAGCCCTTGCAGTAAATAAGCTTTGTATACGGAGTGATCCATTGTGTTTAATCTTACTTTTAAAGCTGGGCTTTTTCATGAAAAATTTTACTTGCAAGTGATACTAACAAAAATTAATAAGTTAGGATCATTAGGAATTAATTAGAACCTCCTTTTCGTGGCAATGACTCAAGAGTGTCTTCTGTAGCTTACTTGCTACTTACCCTAGTTAATTCACTAAGAGGAGGAGGAATTGGAAGTCCCAAAAGAATTAAACTACAAGTTGTGGTTAAATTGCATGGTAGAAAGCTATGGAGGGTGTTTGTTAATTTCTAGATTTTAATGATTATCTAATTCACTGTAATTTCTTTAGACTTTTAATACAGGCAGGCTATGATGTCAATATTAAAGATTATGATGGCTGGACACCTCTTCATGCTGCAGCTCACTGGGGTAAAGAAGAAGCATGTCGGATTTTAGTGGACAATCTGTGCGATATGGAGATGGTCAACAAAGTGGTAGGCCTTTTAAACACCTGAAACAAAACACTAACACCAACATATAAAAGATTATGAATCATGTGGTCTTTATCTACTGTCCATCATTAATTCACTTACTAACTTTTAAGTTGTTTTAGCTTCCAAAAGAGTTGTTTATGGCTCTGTTCTGCAGAAAACAGGATTCTTTGAGTAATCTAGTATCATACTTGTACAAAATATTTGAGTTCTTGCACAGCTACTATATTTTTGGGTACACATAAATTAAGAAATTACGTGTCTCTGTAAATGCTTGCTACTGACAATAGAAGCTGGAACAGTGTACCAGGGCGTTTCTGATTCTCTGGCTGATACTCTTTAGGACTGGAGCTTGTTTGCTTGTTGGTTGGTTGGCTGGTTGGTTTTTGAGACAGGGTCTCATACAAAGCTGACCTTGATTCCATATGTAGCTGAGATTTATATTGATTCTCCTGCTTCCAGCTCCCAAGTACTGAAATGACAGGCTTTCAGTACCCCACCTGGCTGATGATAATCTTATTAGCCTGTACCCAGTGGTTAAGTGGCAGTGGATAGTGAAACAAGATCATTGAGGTTCAGCATTTACAAGAAAATTCAGTGAGTAAATGATTGACTTAATGATCCCTAATTGGATAAAGGAAATGAAGGAAGAAATACATGCTGTTCTATACATCATATTTTTATAGAATCAGGTTACTAAGTTCTTTAGATCACTTTTCCCTTTCCAACAGTATCCTCTTACCAGGATTCCTGGTTAGTCTCCTACGCCATGTTGGTAAACAGGTTTCACACACTCACAGTTGAAAGCTTGAACTGCTTGTTCTGTCTATTGCCGTCTGAACTCTGGTTCTGCAGTTGAGCTTTCTTCCAGTGTCCTAACAGGCCACCTAGTCACTCACACTGGTAGTGCTGATAATTGCTTTATTTAGGATTAGTGACTTCCAAAGAACACTAGAAGGGAGGCTTGGGGGCTTTTCTGTTTGTTTGTTTTTTTTAATGAATTGAAATAGTTTTCCAAAAGGAATATATAACTTGTGATTATAAACATACTCTTTCCCTGACTCGATTGGTGTTCTCCTTAGATATATGTACTACACAATCTGCATGAGAAAAATTATTTAATTTTGCCTTTGGCCTATACTTCTTAGGTATAATTCATAATTATATACCGGAAGACAGGAAAATAAAATCATTTTCTTTCATAACATTGAGTTTGCTTATTAGTATTAGAGCAGCATCTTTAGTCAGCATGAATTTTTATCTTGTATTCCTGTTCTCTTATCAGCATAAACTTTTATGCTGTTAATGGCTCTGTAAATGACTTTGAGATCTGTGTGTCGCATGTTCTGTCCTGCTCTGCTCTCTCCGATCTATTATCTAACGCTCTCACCAGTCCCCAGAGACTGAGTGTACATTTAGGAATGTGCTCTGAGAAACTGAATCAGTTCCTTAAAGCCTCGCGGTGAGGGGTTTCTCTCAGTTTTCTGTTTCTCTACAGTGTTTATTTTATTTGTACAACTGCTTCTTTTATAAAATACCCAAATGTTTATCTGAATATAGTTTCTTTTTAAAAAGTAAGGCTTTAAAAACATTATGATAGACATAAGATAGAATTCTAAATGCTTTTGTACTGTATTTAATCATAGTTTTAAAGTTTATTAAAAATTTCAGTAATTACATAGCTTTCCTTTGTGAGTTAAGCTGTCTTCTCTTTTTTTGTTTTTGCTTAATATTTTCTTTTTAAATTATCATTTTATTTCATGTATATAAATGTTTTACCTGCATATGTGTATGAATGTACACCACACACACTTGGTACCTGTACAGGTCAGAAAATGCTGTCAGATCTTCTGAAACTGGAGCTATAAATGGTTGTGAGCCACCATGTGGATGCTGGGAATGGAAGTCAGGTCCTCTGTAAAGACAGCGAGTACTTTAACTACTGGTCATCTTGCTAATCAGTCTACTTTGTTTTTACTGATTGGACTTAAAAACAGTATGTCATGGTGTATCTGTTTGCCTCCCCCTCTTCCATTGTAAACAGGGTCTCAGTATAGCCCTGGCTGTCCTGGAACAATGTGTACACCATGCTGGCCTTGAACTCATGGAAATCTGCTTGGCTCTGCCTCTCAAATCCTGGAATTAAAGGCGTGTGACACCAATCCCAGGACCTTTTTCTTTTTGAGAAAGTGCTTTCTATAATAGCTCAAGACTATCTTCCACTCACCATGCATCCAGGCTGACCTGTCTTCTGCCATAGACTTTCTAGTGCCAGGATTGTAGAGGTGAACCCCTATACTTGGTACATCTTATGTGTAATTACAACAACTCATTTTGTGCCAATTGTGTAAGCCTAGTATATGAACTTATCATGTTATTTCATTCTTTTGTTAGTGCTTTTTAAAGAGTTACCTTTATTTTATATGCATGGGTGTTTTGCTGCATGTTTGTTTGTGCACATGTATGAACAGAGCCCAAGGAGGCCAGAAGTCGTAGTTGGATCTTCTGGGACTGGAGCTGTAGATAGTTGTGAGTCACCTGAGGTCTGGAATTGGAGGTTGTTTCCCTGTGGAGCAGCAGCAGTCATAACCTCTGAGTCCTCTGGACAGCTCTTTTTCATGAGTACTCTTTTCACCAAACCTTTGGAAACAATGTAGCTGGTCTTAAAGTACTGCCAGTATTGATGTGAATTAGCTAACAGTTGGAGCACAGCCTAGGGCCTCCACACATGCCAACATGCATGCACATGTTCAAACCATACACATCGATTTTTTTTTTTTTTTTAAAGTAAGGGGGGGTATGTGATATGTGGAAATAACAATATAGAAAATGTATAAATTCTATAAAATCAGTAAAAATTCCTACGCGGAAGTGATGTTCTCAAAGTAAATAGAAATTTTTTTCTCAACTTTTTAACTTGTCTGCAAACTGTAAATTATCATTTTAGCTCTTAATATTGGTCTTAAATATAAAAGCTTTTATTTTGCTTTGTTAGCTTATTAAAATAATTTTTACAAGAATGTACCTATTACATCTTCATTAATATCAAGGATAATATTTTTCTTAGTGGGATTTCTATTAATACACAATTAAGATTAGAACAATGATTATTACCTTAATGTCATGGAGGTTTAAGTGTTTCTGCCACTACTGAGCAGAGGTGTTGGTTTTCCATCATGCCCCTGCCTGGCCTCATTCTTTGTTGCTATGAAATCAGATTATCCGCTCTGGTAGTACAGACCTAGACCGTCTCCCCCATTCTCTAGTCAGTTATACACTCACCCGGGCTTTCCCATCTGAACAATGAAAATCATCATAATTTTTGTACCAGCTGACTTCACTAGTAGCTCCACCAAAGACTAAAAGAAATTAGGTCTGCAAGTGCAATTCATTTAAAATGGGTGAGAAAAAAAAATACAGAGACGATGAAGTAGACTCAAGCCATGCCCTTGATAGATCTGTGACTTTACTAACTAATTAGTAGGTATGTTGAACTGATTTTTTTCAAGCAGCTTGTTCTGTTCTTTGATTTGACAAGAGCTCCTACTTTGCAGTATCTCCTCGCTGTGTCCTTGGTTGTTTACAGTTGCTTTACCTGACTAAGCTGCTTTCCTGTGCTTGTGTTCCAGTAGTGAAGCCAGAGGAACATGATGGTGGTTGCAAGTCTTACAGTGTCAGAGTCTCCTTAAGCTTCTTAGTGTCTTACAGATTGCAGGAAAGCCATGGTTATGTGATTGGTACATGTGGCTGGGTGGTGGAGGTGTGTAGTTTAAATTGGAATTTTTTCCTCTGTTTATAGCCTACATTTTACTTGAGTTTTCGGTCTCTCAGCTGCTATTTGCAAAGTTAGAGTCATTAATGAAGGGAGAAAATGAAAACAAAGGGTTAATAAGGGAACCCTGTCTCTAACTATTAAAAGAAATTTCTTTATTAAACGACCCCTTTTTCATTTAACTGCTGCAAAAGTGTAATTACAATTCAAAAATTCATGATGGTATTTTATTCGTAAGAGTTGGTAAATTTTTAAGGGCTAATTGAGTTATTTGAACATAAGAGCATGATCTTGAGTCTTTAATAATGTGATTTTTAAATACAAATTGCATTAAAATAGAGAGTTGCTAAAATTTTAGAACTAGTTGTACAAGGAGTACAATATATCAAAACTTAAATTAACACACTACGTTAAAATTCTGAATCAGTTGTTTTATAACAGGGTTTTGGTTTTTTGTTTTTTTGTTTTCTTTTTTTAACTCAGTTTAATTCTTAGCTTTTAAGACTGAAATGGGGCAGGAAAGATGTTAAAGCTTTCTCTCTGGTTGGGTTAGAGCAAGCAGACTTTAAAATGATGAGTTTTATTGCCACAGGGAATAAAAATAGACTGACAAATGTTCCTTTTGAAGTAATTTTAAAACTAAGCATTGAGGGTGCTGCATATGCACACACACATGCATGTACACCTGCATCTATCCACACATCTTTCATCAAGTTTTAGAAGATAATCAAGTAAAAAGGCCCCAAAACTGAGAGTTACCACAATTTCTACTTTGAACGTGGGAATTGCCCACAAACAAAACAAGCAAGCAAACAAAAAAATTCTGTGCGACAGTGTTCATGGCGGTGCTTCGTTTACTTTTATTATTGTAATTTGTATGTGCATGTGTCTGTGAGTATGTGCAGTTGAGTACAGGTGCACTGGAGTGTAGGCTGTGGGCAGCAGATTCCTTAGAACTGGAGTTACAGGCAGTCACCGCATGTGAATGCAAGGAACTAACCTTGGGTTCTCTGCAGGTGCAGTCCTGCTCGTAGACCATAGCAGTACTTAGGTTAGGCGGAAAACCAAAGCAAATGATTTAGATGAGCAAAATGAGCACATTAAAGGAGTGAAGTAGTCATACATGTTTTTACATAGAATAATCTTACAGCATATGAAGTCAAAGACACCTATCACAAAGAGTAACTAAGGGTATTGTACAGTTTGATTCATTTAAAGTATTTCATCAGCAAATACACAGATACAAGGTAGGTTAGTGGTTGCCTTGGGGTAGGAGAAATGGGAAGATGGTAGAAGAGAGTAAAAGATAAACTTATTCTTTTGAGGATGGTGAAATTTTTCTCCTAAATTGTGGTGATGGAGTTGCAGCTGTTAATACTGTCAAAACAACACGGACTCATTCTGGTCCTAAACTATATGGAAGGTATTGTGTGCTTCTTCTCACATGAGTTTCTCGTATGTTCTTGGAGTTCTGTGTAGTCTATCTTTTTTTTTTTCTTTTTTTAAGACTTATTTATTTATTTTATGTATGTATACACTGTCGCTGTCTTCAGACACACCAGAAGAGGGCATCGGATCCTATTACAGATGGTTGTAAGCCACCATTTGGTTGCTGGGAATTGAACTCGGGACCTCTGGAAGAGCAGACAGTGCTCTTAACCACTGAGCCATCTCTCCAGCCCTGTAGTCTATCATTTTTAACTTCCATCAAACATGATCCTCGAGGCTGGAGAGATACCTTAGTCAGTGAAGTGCTTGCCCTGCAAGTCTTATGATCTGAGTTCAATTCCCAGAACTCATTTAAAGCTGGGTGTGGTAGCCTGTGTTTTATTTCCAGAGCTGGGGAGCAGATCTGGGATCCTTTGGGCTCATTGGCCTAGCCTAGCGTACTTGGTGAGTTCTAGGCCTAGGAGAGAGCCTATCTGGGGACAGACGTGAGAGTGCCCTTAACTTCTTTATGAACGCTCACACACATGCATGTATACCTACACAAACACGAATGTGAGTGTGCGCACACTTCCCTAGATATCTGTGTAATTGGTAAGAATTGCTTATGTCGTTTTATGGTATGTTGACTTTTTCCTGTTACTACTTCTCATTTCCCGTCTAGGGCCAAACAGCCTTTGATGTAGCAGATGAAGACATTTTGGGATATCTAGAAGAGTTGCAGAAAAAACAAAGTCTGGTATGTTTAACTGCCAGAAATGCTTACATTAATGAATTCTCCATAGCTTTGAATTTCAAGCAGTTGCAGTGTTCTGGTGATGCTTCTTGCTTCTTATTCTTAGTAAGGAAACGAAATGACAGTGGGCTTGAGTCTAGGGATGGTAGGTCGCTCGTACTGTTGGTTGCCTATTTCTGTGTCTTGTTTTTTTTAAAAACAGTACTTACAGCATGTTTATCTAATTTCCTAAGACAACATGCTTAAAGGTGTCACAGTAAACTCTGAGTTTCTAATAGCAGACCCAAACTAAGAAGGAATTTCCTAAGTAGAAAACAGATGCTACATAAGTTCCTATCCACAACCACTGTAAGTAGACCGTGGGCCGGACTTCGTTGTGAACTGGAGTTGACGGAGTTAGGCGTTTCTTTTTATTATTGGTTAGAATTGCTGCATTGTGGTGTTGGTTTAAATTGTCAAGTGTTTCTCAAGCTTTTCCTTTGCAGCTCAAAGTTAGATCTTCTTAGAATGTCATTTCTTAAAACTTTGCTCTCCTTATACTTTATACTTTACTAATGCATGTTGCCCTTCTTTTTTCTTTTCATAATTGTGGATAAAGCTCCATAGTGAAAAACGGGATAAGAAATCTCCACTAATTGAATCAACAGCAAATATGGAAAATAATCAACCACAGAAGACTTTTAAGAAGTAAGTAAATTATAAACAGGTTCTTTGACTGTTATAAATGGGTTAATGCAGTCACCCTGTAACGGCTGTTGTGGAGCTGAGGGAAAATAGTAATGCATTCGGACCTTTCATGTTTTAAATCGCAGCAAGGAAACATTGATTATTGAGCCAGAGAAAAATGCGTCTCGCATCGAGTCTCTGGAACAAGAAAAGGCTGATGAGGAGGAGGAAGGCAAGAAGGATGAGTCAAGCTGCTCCAGTGAGGAGGACGAGGAGGACGACTCCGAGTCGGAAGCGGAGACGGGTAAGACTGGAAGTGCTGTAAGTTTGAAGTAACGTAAGAGTAGGCTTCAGGTCTAAGCTTTGGACAGACTTGCTGCTTAGTTAATACCTGTTGCGCCTGCATTGGTAGCCTGTAAGTTTGTTGCTGTCTACTTGGCCGGAGGCTGGGGCTCACCTCTGCTCCTTGCCGTCCTGTGCTTACTTTCCTGAGAGGCCATGGAGTAACTTTGTTTGTTTTAAGACAGTTGAAGATACAACAAAGTATATAACACAATAAACCCTTGCCTTCTCAGACGTCAGATGTAAGAGCTCTTGAAGCTCACTCATACCTCAAGTCTTTCATAGTTTTCTTTAGCATGTATCTTAGCTTTCCTTTTCTTCCTTCCAAAAAAGCAATTATGAGGGATTTTAAATAAATTTTTAGTTAGTATATACTCTTATGGTATATTCAAGTAAT
Source organism: Rhynchomys soricoides (assembly GCA_019843965.1). Classification (NCBI taxonomy): domain Eukaryota; kingdom Metazoa; phylum Chordata; class Mammalia; order Rodentia; family Muridae; genus Rhynchomys; species Rhynchomys soricoides. The sequence goes on from JADRCH010000124.1 coordinate 5,122,691, forward strand.
ATATAACAACTGTACTATGACACAGAAGTGATAATATTGATAATATTTACTTAATGAGCTGAATGGTTGCGCATGAGTTCAGTATTTGTCTTAGAATGGAAACTCGATGCAGGTGAGATAGTTGACTTTCTTTCATTGGTTCATTTATTCCCAGTGCCTACAACAGTGCTGGAAACAGAGGGACGGTGGCCATTTTTTTAAATGACACTCTATTAAGTAGATTATTTCTAGAAAGATGAAATTGTTCATATTTAACTTCAAATTTCTTAGAAACAAGAAAGTCATATTCTCTGGAACATTTAGCCATATTGACATGACTGTAAGTTAATTGTTGTCAAAAGTAATTTTTTAGATTTCTTGAAATAATGATCTTCAATAATAGTTACTTACTCAGTACTTACAAAATTCATGAGTATTGTAGGAATTTTAATTATATTGCTAAGCATTCAAAATTGAAATTCAAAATTGTGAGTTAAGATTTCATACTCTAGTTTTAAGAGTAACAGAAGTTAGGTTCTACCTGAACCCTTTATTCTTAAATGGGTTTTTGGGTTTTGTTTTTAAAGTTATTGAAAGTTTAGCTTACATAAAGACAGATTTCTAAAAAACTTCTTTTAAAACCTACCAGTTGGGCTGGAGAAATAGCTCAGTAGATAAAAGTGAGAGTCCTAGGGTTTAGGCTCCGCAGCCCATAATGGAAAAGCCAGGCGGGCATGGTGCTTTCTTGGAATGCCAGTCTTCAGGAGGCACAGTCAGGAGATTCCTGGGGCAAACTAGCCAGCTAGACTAACTGGAGTTGGTAGACTCAGGTTCGCTGAGAAACTTTGCATGATGTTGGCTTTGGGCCTCTACACATGTGAACATAGACTCACACAAATTTGTTTTTTTTAATAAAAAACAAAACAAAAAAACCAATTTGTAAAAAGTAGTAAGGGAAGAGCCACAGAAGCCAGATTCCTGTATCTCACTGGTAACTTTGTGTTTTGTTTTGGTTAGATAAAACAAAGCCCATGGCGTCTGTAACTAATGCTCACACTTCCAGCACTCAAGCTGCTCCTGCAGCTGTTACAACACCTACTCTGTCGTCCAACCAGGGGACCCCTACATCACCTGTCAAAAAGGTAAGCCAGCTTCTGTTATTAAACATACGTTGTGTTCTGCTGAAGTACCATTTGTACTGACTGATTAAAATAGTTCTCAGTGTTTACAATTGTTTTCAAAACATACTGTATTTTTCTGTTCTTAATTTGTAATTTCCTCTGAACCATGGTATAGTGTCTTTTTTGCCTTTTACAATTGATAGTAGTTTGATATTGTAATAAATAGTTAATAAATGTTATTAATTAAAGTATGGCAGGAAATCAAAAGCTTCTACAATATTAAAATTGGTGGTTGTGGTAGTTTATATTCCCATTAGGTTTTTATTTTTAGAAACTTAAGTTTTGTATTCTTTGTCTCCTTTAACTAGAAGTGTATGCTGGTAATTTCTCACCCCAGAAAGTACAGCATGGAAAGAAAGTCAGTGGAAGCCAACAAGTCAGGGGAAAACAATAATGTAGATTTCTTTCTTCCCATCTTGTACAAGGTGTGTGGCACACCTCTGTCAGACCAGTGAGTGTTAGAGCGCCAGCCCTCTCCCCGTCTTACTTAGTTCTTTTCACTTTTGAGCAAATTACTCTTTCCTACCAAACAGAACAAAGATAGATGAGGTTGAGAGGCAGCCATAACTGGGGTTGAAGGGAATCCCAAACGCTGCCTTTGTTTCCTCCAGCTCCCCTCTTCGTTCTGTACAAAGCTGGGTTTTCCCAGTGCTGCGCTGCTCTCTCAAGCGCTTTGCTGCTCTTTCCCGTCCGGTCTCTTCATCAAGGTTCCTACTCCGCAGCCTCACTTACCTTTAGTGAGCTCACTCACATGTGCCTTTCTGAATATGTATGTACACATGTACGTTTATAATGTATTGCGGTCATCATTGAACCTCCTGACTGTGTCAGTGTGTATCTCCTAGGTGTAAATGCATTATCCCTCCCTTCCATGGTAAAATAATCGTGCTTAGGAGAGTTAACTTTGATACAGTGCATACTATATCATCTACATAACAGTACTTTAATCTATGCTAATTAATATGTATGTGTGTGCGCAGGTTTTCCAGATTGTGCTTCAAATAATATTTTATTGCAGTTTGTGTTTTCAAACCACTTGTCCATGTAGATGTCGGACGTGGTATCTGGTTGTTGAACCTGTCTGTAGCGTGTCTAGCACTGTTTGGGTCGAAGGGATTTGAGACTGACTTTCATCCCCACTGTGTTTCTACTCAGTATTGTTGGGTGCAAGTTGCTTAAAATGTGATCTTTTTTAAATTGTATGTATAGGAGGTTTTTGTAACCTGAACACTCAGTATAACTCTCTTCTAAAACTCTGATATATGGAACTGTAACTCAGTAATAGAGGATTTGTCCAGGAGTCAGGAAACCCTGGGTTCAACCCCTTATACTAGCAAAAAAGTAAATAAAGCTCAACCTAAGAAAAGCCTGGGATAGGGGGAGGTGTGGGATGTGGAACAGTCGGGGGGGGGGGACCAGGAGAGGGATAAAGTCTGGACTGTAAAAAAAGATTAAAGAATTAAAAAAGAAAGAAAGACAGACAGAAAGAAAGAAAGGTCTAAGGGAAAAAACATAACTTTTCAGTGCTAGAAACATACGGATGTCACTGGTGCATAGTTTGAACATCAGAAAGCTATTGAAATGAGTTTTCTTTCCTTTACTGTTCTAGAAGTCACGTCCTTATGGCTGTAGTTACATACGCTTGCTATGAAATGCTCTGAAACTGCTGTACATTTGAAGACTGCTATCACGTTATAACCAGTACTAGCGAAGTTTACCTGAACTGGGTTTAAGTTCTACTTTACTTCTAGACCTGTCATAGACTCTTTCCGTGAATGCTAAATTTGTGTTCCTTTCATTTAGCTCTTGATTTATTGTCTATTAACATCATAGGTTTATTTCAAGTTCTCATAAGGCCCTGCTAATATCTGGGCAAGAAACTAGCTCTCTCTTTGGTAATTTGACTCAGCAATTCCTTTCATAAAGATGAAAAAAATTGGCAGTAGACTTCTGGTGTTGGGTTATCTTCTTGTCAGGCATAGCCTTAGGCTTCGATTGCTTCTCGCTGATACCTGGCCACCAGCTGAAAGTAACTGTGTGTCAGCGTGATGGGGTGGTGCTGTTGCTCCTGTCAGCATGATGGGGT
>JADRCH010000124.1:5125946-5206014 GCA_019843965.1 Rhynchomys soricoides
ATGATGGGGTGGTGCTCTTGCTCCTGTCAGCATGATGGGGTGGTGCTGTTGCTCCTGTAAAGAGAAGCCTAATCCAAATCCTAGTCTTGATTCTGTAATTAAACTAAATTAAACATACACATCTACTAATGAAATTTGTATATTTGGAAAATCTCTGTTCTCAAACATCAACCGTCATGTGACTTCCTTGAGGATCATACTTTGAGTTCAAATTCTTAAGATTTTATAACCAATTTTGTCAAAACTAAAGACATTACTCAAAATCTGAATTATTTTTTCTGATAGAAGATTCTTACAGTATGATATGCTTATATATATATAGCAATATTTAGACTTTTACCTATTTTAATTTAGCATTTAGTGTTTTAAGTGTTTTTTTAAGGTTTTTGCCTATAAACATTAAGAGAGACTTAGCAAATTCAAACTTACTTATGAATGAATTTACAAGTACATCTTAAAGATTTTCAGCAGAGTTCTAATTTAGGTTTCGAATCACTACTCAGCTTCTAATATTAACACCATAATCTTAGGCTGTCCAGCCTTGTCTGTCAGACTCCAGACTGTGGATTTGTTTGTGTGCACTCACTACAAGAGCAGATCCCAGATGGACTCTGCACAACACAGCATTACATGTCACTTGTATTCTTTTAGTATGCAAGGTTGATTTAGCTAAAGACAGATGTGTTCAGTTTTCTTACCTTAAGTTTTAAACCCGAACTAAAAGAGAAAAAGCATATGAATCATTGCCTATCAGATAATCTGTGGGGATCTTGTGATTGACACCATCAGCTTGGTCTAGGAGTACAGCTTAGCAACAGAACTTTTCCCAGTGTGCATGGTGCTCAGTATTTCACTCTCGACACACTCGTGCACGTGCGTGTGTGTGCACACGCACACACACACACATATATACACACACTGAAATTAAACAACAACAAAATCAGCTTGATTTTAGACCTTAAATTGTTAGTTAATCATAAATTTATGGGACTTTCTCTAGTCTAAGTATTGTTAGGATTCCAACAACTCAAAATTTCAAGTAAGTGTAAACTATATTTGCCTACTAACTAGTGAAAATTCAGAATTTTCTCAGAATTGATTGTTCTGGTTCACTGACTACTTAGTTTGCTAAGCAGAAAATAATTATATAAAGACTGATTTATGCTGTGGGTATATACCATACGCCAATATAAGTGTCCTGGTGTAGAAAGCAATGTAAAGGTGAGGAAATTACATTCAGTGTGAAGTAATGTAACGAGAGCACTTGAGACAAATTAAGAGATGAATAGCCAGCGCCTTGCCATCATGTTTGTGTAACTGGACAAGAGAAACAATGAGTATGCAGGATGGTATCTAATAGGGAAAGGAACTGATAGGGTTAGTGTCATAGCATATATACAGAATAAGCCAGAAAATGGGGGTAAATGATGGAATGCCTTCATTTCTAGGGTAATAATTTCCTCGTAAGAAATCCCAGGAAATGTGTGAACAGTGCTGTGAGAGTTCATTCTCTGTGTGATCTCCTCTGGCGGTTAATGTGTGAGTCCTTGAGATGAGGATCAGGTCCTGAGGAAATACTGCCCACAGTGATGGGGAATACAGATAGAGATAGAGCCTTGAGCCTTACGAGCGCAGAAGGACATTGAGAGACATGGTCCCTGACTTATTGGTAGAAGACAAGGACAAAAGACCTTGAATATGACTGCAGATTTTTAAACACACAGGACATTGAGGAAATAACATTAGCGCTGTTGCTAGAAATAGCGAGCTGATCAAGCTTAGAAGGAAAACTGTATGATTGATACATGCTAAGTTTAAGGTCCAACTGCAATTTTAAGTAGTCTCTCGGTAAATAAAATTTAGGTCTAGGCCTAGCAAGATGCCTCAGTGCCATTATATGCCGTTAAACCTAGGAACCTGAGTCTAGTCTTTCAACTGACAGGGAAGAAGGGAAAAGCTAAATTCCCTAAGTTGTTCTCTGACCTCCACATGTGCCACGGTACATGTGAACGCACCCACACGTTAGATAGATAGATAGATAGATAGATAGATAGATAGATAGCTAGATAGATAGATAGGGGGGAGAGGCAGGCAGGCAGGCAGACTGACTGGTAACTTAAGGGTTGGGCTAGAGTAGAAGATAGGAAATTTTAGAATAAGTTTAATAAATTTAATATTTAGCTTGAAAGAGAAAACTACTCTCAGTCCTTGGCAGAAAAAGAAAGGTAGCACAGACTGCCTGTGAACAGACTCTTGGAGAACTTGAGTGGGAAGAGTAAGCGAAGGCAGGTTGTTAGCCAGAAAGAAACACAAGTGGTCTGGAGAGTAAGAAAGTGTAGGTGTGATGTCCTGTTATAAAAGCCACAGGAGAAAATGCTCAAGTAGAGTTACAGTTAAGTCTTCAGGATCTAAATCCTTGATGTATAAAATGGGAGTTAATCAACTGAGAAAACATAGCAATGTCATTTTTTAAATTGGTATTACTGCTCTGGTTGAGTCTAAGAGCAGTAGTAATATTTCATTGTGTGCATGTAGTGTTACATTAAGATAACTCATACAGAGTTATGAGGACTTAGTTTAAAGCTAGTCAGGAGCAGACATCTTTACATGTTAACCTCTGTTATACAAGGAAATGTTACCTGCTGGCTGTTTGCTTAGTCACACTGGAAAAACATTTCATTTTGCAGGAGATGCAGTTGGAGCAGAGGTTCACAAAATATGCCTATTTTTATATAGCAAACAAGCAAAGAATGCTTTTAACGTTTTAAAATACTTGGGAAAATATGTAATATGCTACTTTCTGACACATTCAAATTTAATTGCCCCTAAATAAACTTTTATCAGAACATAGGCATGTTCATTCGCTTATAATCTCTGTTTTACAAAGCCCAACATGTAGCTTGGCCTGCATGTGTGTTGCTAAAATGCATAGCTATCTGTGGGCAAGCATAATAGCACACGCACACTCATCATCCAGCAGTTGAGAGGCAGGGACAGGGTTGCTGGTCCAAGCCAGCCTGGATTGTGTACTGGGACCCGTGGGGAAGACAGCGCTAGCTAGCTACAATAAATCAGGGTACCTTACGCAGAATTCTTCTTACTCCGTTTGACATCCGGAAATAATTCAGGATGCGTTTGGGGATGTGTGAACTCAGTAGACTGTTGATGAAAATTAATTACAACATATCAGAAGTATTTTAAAGTAATGGTCCCCTAGCATCATGGCACTGTAACTAAAGTTCTGATAACATGCAGTTTGAGCAGATGTTGACCATGCATACAAAAGATTTTTCTTTTTAATTAACAATGCCTTGTTATATTTAGCTGATACAGTCTCCTCTCTGTGCATTGAATAATAAAAGTCTGCAATTGAAAAGGTGAAGCTGATAAAGTGAATTATTGAAGGATAAGAACTAATGTATTTTAAGGATGATAACAATATATTGCTTAAAAAGTTTATTAGAAAAATTAAACAGTAAATTTAAAGTTAAATTTTTAAATACTATTAAATTAAGTTTACTTAGACATTATCACCTATTAAATTTTCACCTAGGATGTGTAAAGCACTGAAAACAAAATTCATATGTAGTAATTTTTCACTCACGTGCTATATTGCTCTGTGTGCCATTAACTGGGTAAGAATTTTCTTTATTAGATTCTTCCCAATTACCTCTTGATGAAACTAGAACTTGTTTTAGTGCCTGTCAAAGGTTAGACTGTCACACAGTTCCTGGATGTTAGTTTGTTATAAAGTTGAAAGATAGGAACAAGGTGTGGTCGATTTTTTTGTTTTTCTTTTATTCCCCTTTTCTGTTTTCATACTTTCAATCTGTATCTCTTGACCTGTCTTATTTTAATTGGCTTTAGTTTGATTTCATTGCTTCTCTCATGCCTGTGGAGTCAGTAGATCCTGCATCATGGAGGCAGGGCTTGCGCAAAACTGGCATTGTGCTGGTGCCCAGTAAGGGCGAAAAATCCATGGTGAGGCATTTCTATGTGCAAGATTGTATATTGGGTTACGACATAACAAGCTTCCTATGAGTGTTGGTTCCGAGATGCATGGTTTAAGTCCTTACAGTGTGCTCATTTCCTTCTCTGTTTAAGTCCTTACAGTGTGCTCATTTCCTTCTCTGTGTCTGCATCATCGTTTTCTGTGATACAAAGTGTGTGGTGTGTGTTTATGAAGCTAACCTCTAGGAAGGCGGTCTATTTACTCGTTAAGGGTTAGAATTTATATTTTGCCTTACGACATTAACCTTAGTAAATGTGTTTTCTCCTGGAATTATCACTTAAAATTTTAAACAATATCTGTAAATTAATTATTTCCAAATTAAGGAATGATTGGTTTTGATAACTTGTTTTTATCTTTTATGAAATAAAAACAGTTTCCAACATCAACTACAAAAATTTCTCCCAAAGAAGAAGAAAGAAAAGATGAGTCCCCTGCATCCTGGAGGTTAGGACTTAGAAAGACTGGCAGTTATGGTGCTTTGGCTGAAATCACTGCATCTAAAGAAGCCCAGAAGGAGAAAGACACTGCAGGTGTAATACGTTCAGCTTCAAGTCCAAGACTCTCATCCTCTTTGGATAATAAAGAAAAGGTAATGTTTCATAATCTGGTTTCAATAAAGCTTAACTGCTTTTCTGAGAACGTAAAATCTGCAGATTTGCTAGATGTTCTAGTAAGCACCATTAGATCCTAGGTATCAGCTTAACTCACCAACCTTGTAGAATGTTCCCATCTTGTGAGTGCTTGGAAGGGCAGTTGTGTTTGCTTAAAACCAATTTGGGGAGAATACTAAGCTTTTAAAACTTCTTAATTTTTTATTTGATTCGATACATATGAGTGTTTTGCCTATGTATATGGATGTGCACCACATGAGTGCCTGATAATCGCAGAAGTCAGAAGAGGAAGTTGGATTTCCTGGGACTAGAGTGACAGATGGTTGTAGGTCCACTGTGTGGGTGCTCGGAACCAAGCCCAGTTCCTCTGCACGAGCGTCGAGTGCTCTTAACCGCTGAGTGTCTCTCCAGCCCTCCAGATCATGCTTTTTCGATAGGATGTACTAGTGAATGAATAGGTTTATTTTATTTATTATTGAATAAGTTTCCTGGAGTTAAAGAATGCAAATTTTTTTCTAGCATGTAAGCATGATCAAGTTAAATTCAATTATTTATTTGCAATTGCCAGACCAACTTTTTTTATCTTATACAAGTATCTTTGTCTTAATGAGTTTTAAGTATTCCAAACTATATTTTGAAAGACAAGTGTTTATTTTGCATTAAATGGAGACAATCAAAATTGCTCTCAGAATTGTCTGTGACTGGGCTTCTTAGGTTTTTTCCGGTACAGTTTCTTTCTATTGGGTGTTACCTGGTACTAGCCACTCGGACATGAGGCTTCTTCCCACCCATTTTAAAGCTTGCTTCCTTATGCCTTTACTGCCCCTTCTTTTCAAGGGTGTGGCCGTGTGACGGCGTCGCTAACGTTGCTAGCGCTGCATACCCTCGGCCACATACTGAAATAATATGACTTAGACAACGTCTGTTTAGAATACCTTAATTTAAATGCATGAATTGTCATAGTTGTAAACAGCTCATGTAACTGAGTGACCCCTTGATGAACTGTATTTGAGCCTTATTTCTTCAAAAGAAACCATTGTATTTTAACTTATTACATTAGTTTTATTGAAATCTTAGAAAAAGTCATGAATATGGGGTTTTTCTTCCTTTTATTAAGTAAATTACTTTCTAATTTTAGCCTAAGGAGAATGAACAGAGGAGTGGTTAAGCTGAGTATTCTCCATTGCTTTTGGAGGCCCTCCTTGATTTGCATGAGTATTAAAGCCCAGGAAGTAAACTGGGAATACTGCGCAGTGAACTGTTTGGTCGTCTAAGTAAGTGTGCATCAGTGAAGCCTTTCCATGTTCTCATCATAACTTTTCCATTCATGACTTCTGTTGTCAGGAGAAAGATAATAAAGGAACAAGGCTTGCGTATGTCGCCCCTACAATCCCGAGGCGACTAGCCAGTACGTCTGACATTGAAGAGAAGGAGAACAGGTGAGTGCAGCGGCACGGCTGTGTGCAGCCCCTGCAGTCGGCAGTGTCAGCGTGGGTGTTACTGTGGGAGTGAGGACTGTAAGTGGGAGTAGGGAAGACTGTCCAGTGTCCCCGCAGAACACCAGGTACACAGTCCTGAGGGAGAAGGACCTGCAGGCTGACTATGTTCATAAACCGTAAGGAAAGCAGTGCTGCTGAGCCGCAGACAGAGGACACTCTCACAGGTTCACACAAATAGAAACGGAAACCAGACAGATCGTAACAGCCGCACACGCCTTTATCCCAGCACTCAGGGCACAGAGGCAGGTGGGGCTCTCTGGGTTCTAGAACAGGCAGGGCTACACAGAGAAACCCTGTCTGGAAAAAGAAAAACAAAGAAAGAAAGAAAAGAAAAGGAGAAACACTATGCGTGGTCACTGTCAGGGTTTGTGGGCTTTGTTTGTTTTAACTAATCCCTCATCTTTTTAGTCTTCGGGGTTTGAGGACTTTTATTGTATTTGCAGCCATGCTTTAGTGTCTAATTATGTACCTCATTTTTTCACCTAACATTTCATATATTGTTTACGTTCTCAACACTATTTTTATCAGTATATAATATACCATACAGTGTCTATGTGTCTGTCTCATGCTGTGTGAATCACAGTATTTTAATATGTGTAATTAATAAAAGTAATTAATATTTTAATTTTTTCATTTTATAAATGATATGCTTGTGAATGCTTTCATTTCCCACTTTTTGGTAAATATCCCAAGGTTTTCCTATGAGAGTTTACTCATATCTACTCTTGTTCACTAGTGTGTACCTTTCTTAACCTTCTAAAACCTAGCAGAATCTGAAGGCTGTTCTTTTCACAGAGAGTCTTCAAGTTTGCGAACAAGTAGTTCTTACACAAGAAGAAAATGGGAAGATGATCTTAAAAAAAATAGCTCAATCAATGAAGGATCCACGTACCATAGAAGGTATGATGTGCTTTGTAAGTGGCTTCTCTGTGCTCTTATAAAAATAAATAGCCCTTGATTTAATATCAATTATGTAAATCTATTAATCTATTGATCCTTTTGTGTGTTAAAGACACTATAAATATAAAGATGGTGTGGGTTTACTCTCACTTATCCTCTGCATATATATTTAATTAAACTTGACATATTATCAAATGTCTTTTAACACTTGTAAAGTAACTTTTTATGATTGACTAAATCATCTAAAATGGGTTATTGTCATAATTGATTTAGCTATTGTCTATGATCTGAAACACTTGTTCGGACTAGAACTCAGAGCTATGAAAGTATACCTGTTTAGAATCTTAGTGTTGTAATAGTGGAGACTAGGAGTCCTCTAGTTTAGTTCTCTGCAGAAAACAAGAAGAATAAGATGTGAACACATACACTGTACACATGGGTCACTCCTGAGGAGTTAACCCCTTGCTAAAAACTTTTCTTCAGATGGGCCGTATGCCTTATTTTCCTTGAATAAATCCACTCCACATTTTTTGTTAGGCCCAGCCTGACATGACCATTTATGGTCTAGCATATTCTGAAGATGTTCAGTGTTGACTGTTACTGACGGCTTTGGGAGGAGGAGGCATAAAATTCTACACTATCAAATCAGTAAAATTAATCTGTTCTCTAGCAAGTTGTAGATCCAACTCTTGGTGCTGGAGCTGGTGGTCTGATTAGGAACACAGTTTGTTTTCTACTGTGTGCAGTTGTGTGATATCTAAGATGGGGAATGTAGACTACACATACAGACACATCCTATAGAGAAATGCCTCTTTCCTTTAGTTGCTCCTTTGGTAGAAGACAAGATGATTTGATTAGTTGTAGTGTTCCAAGCACCACATCAACACCAACAGTTACCTCTGCAGCTGGGCTTCAGAAAAGCCTCCCTTCCAGCACAAGTTCTACTGCAAAGACTCCCCCGGGTTCTTCCTCCGCAGGCACACAGAGCAGGTGAGTCACAGAGACATCTGTGTTCAGGTCTCCTGTGTGCTTATGTGCGTGCATGCATCGTTGTGTAGACAAATGTGGGCTCTGGATTTTTTTATTTACCGTGTTAAAGTTGCTCTTAAGCAAAAATTGGTTCCAAAAAACAAGCAATTATGCATGTCTGGGAAAAAAAAAATCGTAAGGTCTTAAATCATATTGCTTAAAGTAAAAATTTCTTTGGCAGCTCTGCATGAGCTGTTGGATTACTAATCTTGTGTTTTTAAAAAATCCATCCCTGTGGTCACATGTTTTCAGCTTCTAGAAATTGCTTTCGTTGTTTAGCTGTTTTCCTTTTCTCTTTTTGTGTTGCTGCTTATGATGCTCTAGTACCTCAAATCGTTTGTGGGCTGAGGATAGTACTGAGAAAGAAAAGGACAGTGCTCCTACCACAGTGACCATTCCTGTCGCTCCAACTGTTGTAAATGCTGCAGCTTCTTCTACCACAACCCTGACTACAACTACTGCTGGCACTGTTTCCTCCACATCAGAGGTCAGGGAGAGACGCAGGTGTGTACAGGTCCTCACAGTACTAGTTCTGCTGATATGTCTGTCCAGTTTTTGGTATTTTGTGTTCTTTGCTTGTTTGTTTTGTTATTCTTGGAAATGTGACATGTACTAGTAATTACTTTTCTGTTGCTGTGCTAAAATACTATGACCTAGGCAGCTTATAGAAAGAGGGGGTTTTGTTTATAGTTCCAGAGGGTTAGACACCATATGTCAGGGTAAAGGCTGCAGGCAGATGTAGCTAGAGAAGGATGCTGAGAGCTCCTCACATCATGAACTGCAGCACAAGAGAGAGGAGGAGCTGGGAATGGCGGGTGGCTTTAATATCCCAGAGCCCACCTCCAATGCCACGCTTCCAACAAGGTCACACTTCCAAAGCCTCCTCAAACAGCTCTACCAACTGGGGACGGAGTGTTAAAATATATGATCCTAAGGGGCATTCTCATTCAGACCGCCACAATGACCGTTTCTCTTAATAGGCTAATAAATGAAATATCATGGATCGGCTCCAGCCTAGGTAAATGGACACAGCTAGCAGTTATTAGCAATTAGGCGTGTTAGTCCTCTCTGAAAGAGTTGATGTGTGGGGCAGAGGCAAAGCCAGACAACTGTCTTCTTAGCTGTTAGCATCTTAGTGTTATTTGAAATTGTGTGTGTATCTGTGTGTTATGAAAACATAAAGACACTTGGGAGAAATTATATACAACATACATTAATTGTTCTCGTTACAAAGGAAATAGATGAATTTTAAACAGTTTTGTCTTTAATTTTCATTGTAAGATTTTTGGGCTGGCCATGTGGCTTAGTGTTAAAAGCCGTTGCTTCACATACCCGAGTCCCAGGTTCACTCTTTCCTCCTCTTTCCCTGGTCCTTGGCTTCCTCCTCCTTCCCAGGTTTCCCTTCTGTCCCTTACTTCTCTCTCCTCCTCCTTCCTTTTGCTTCCTTCTTCTTTTTCTTCCTCACGGGAGTCAATCAAGGGGCTTCCTTCTGTCTACCATTGAGTTAAACTGGAGACACTTGTGTCTTAATCACTTATAAATCAGCATTTCTTCTTCTGTATGAAAAGAAAGGTCCTTACTATACAGACTTTTAACTTCTAGAATCCATTCTATCTCTAAGCTTCCATGCTTTTAATTTAAACAGACTTTTCAGTGACAGATAAAGTGTGGTGACTACCCTCTCGGAATCAGCAATCCAGTCCGATTCTCTCCTCCCATCTTTCCTTCCCCCAGTGCTAGGGCTCCAACCCAGTGCCTTGTGTCTTCTATGAAAGCTCTAGCACTCAAACTGATTCTTATAGCAGGCTTATTGATTGCAGGTAATAAGAGACTTGAGGCGCGTACGGCTTTTAAAATTAGTGCTAATGTTAGCGGAAGATATTAAAGATTAAAAATAAATCTTTAATAAATTATTACATACAACAAAGATTAGTCTAATGGCATAAGAAACAAAATGCCTAACTTTTCTTCTGTCAAAACTGTGAACAGTTTTTATTACTTAAACACTATCACAGTTTTGCCTTTCAAAAAAGAGCTTTAAAGGAGCGATCTGGGTGTAACAGCATCATTACTAGGGTAGACTCGTCAGTTAAAGCCATTGAAGTAAACCAGGCTCCTTCAGAGAGAATTTGCAGAGCCCACCACACTCTGGTTTTCCTGGTTTCTCATTTCGTTTTCAGACCCTTTGTCTTAGTTGCCATGTTTTCTGCTGCCTGGCAATCCTCTCTGCCTTCAGGGCCTCAGCCAATCTCTTCCTGGATTTCTTCTTGTCTGTCTTTGGGTGTTGGTAGTAGTTACCCCTTGGCTGTAGAAATATGATGACAGATGAAGAGCTACTGACATCATCTGTTTCCATGGTAGAGGTGAGCTCTGGAGAGGTGCACAGGTCATTAACAACGCGTTGAACACTGGCTTCATCCTATATTCCCTGGGCCATCCTTGCAGGGGTTTGTAAGGGTCAACAGACATAACAGTTCCTCTTCACTGTGTCTGCCCTGCTCTGCCTTGCCTCTCAGATGCAGAGCTGCTGATTTCTCCAGCTTTCCCTCTTGCCTGTGCTGAAATTCCATTCCCAGGGTGGGGCCTTACCCAGCTATGGGCTGGGGAAGATGCATCTGATCACACTCAGGGAAATTAAAGGAGATAATAGCAGTCTGGTGTTTAGCCTTGCACCCTGAACCTCTCTTTGCTGTAAACTCCTAGGTATTATATTTCTGAGATGCTTTCCTAGTGAAGCTGGCTTGGAAATGAGTCTCCTGAAGGCCTTCCGTGGTTGTGTCTTTTGATCTTGTTTCTGTTCCATATTTCTAGAGAGTCTGTCCTATTTCGGTGATACCTAAAGTAATTTTAGTGTCTGAACTTTCTTCTACATGAAATAGTTAACTGAAAATTTTTATAAATTGTTAGCTTTTTCTGGTTATCTTTTCATTAAATTCTCCTGGTGAATCTGCCATACATATAATTACTTGTTTGCCTTAAATACATACACAGCGGCAAAAACTATATTGGGCAGGGCTAGGAATCTGGCTTAACGATCGAATACTTGCTAGCAAGTGTGAGGTCCTGGGGCTGGTAATCAATGCTAGGGAAAAAAGATAAGGTGACTGAAAAACTTAAATGTATTTATCCTATTAGGTACTTTAAGATCTAATATGAAGTTGTATAGCACACTGTTCAGTTATCCTAGTTGAACAGGATTGTATCTAATTCCTTCTTTCTTTTTAGTTAAAAATTTGAAGGCCTTAATTTTTGTTAATTTGTTTGTGGGTTGGTGGGGTGTGGTGTATCTGTGGTGTTTGTGGGTGCATGCATACTTGTACGCATACACCTTTCCGCTTGCTTTCATAAAATAGAGTTTTTCAGTAAACACGCTCTGTCTTCCCAGCTCTGCCTCTCTCAGCCCTTAATGCTGGAGTTATAAGCATGTGCAGCCATGCCCAGCTTTTATGTGGGAGCCAAGGATTTGAACTCTGGCCCTCATGCTTACACAGCAAGTTTTCTAGCCCACTAGTCATCTTTACAGCCCCCTTGATAAATAAATGTTTAAAAGTAGAGAAAAACTAACCTCAACTGTTAAAACTATAATAGCAGATGATTCCGAAGCGCATGTTAGTTACTGTAATCTTAAATGCACAGGAGCGCTTTACAGATAATACCCCTGCTTTATATAGTTGTTCTCTTCCACGGTCTTTTTATATTTCCTCCGTGCTAGACATGGTGGATCATGCCTGTAATCCCAGCACCCAGGAGTCTGAGACAGAAAAGCCATAAGACTGAGGCCACTCTGGGCTTAAATAATGATTTCCAAGCCAGTCTGGACTACATAGAAAAATTCTACTAAAAGAAAACAATACAAAAATGTATTTTCTCTGAAAGGAAAAAAGCTAAGTGTGAAATAAGAAGACTGTTACTCAATTTTTTCAATATATAATATGACTGACCAATTAAAATATCATTATAAGTAAATATTCTGTATCAGCTAATAAATAAAACTTTGTAGAGTAAATCATTAGAAAAATCTTGAATTAAAAAGAAAAACATTGAATTGATTATAAGGCCATGGTTTTATACTAATTGGAAACAGATACTGCATATAAAATTAAAGTGCACAGCTTTTCCATGCCATTCCACTAGTACTTTATCCCCTTAGCGAACAGTTATGAGAAATTAACATTCATGGAAATGTAGAAGTGAATTTAAAAAATAATCCAGGCTTATTGGAATAAAAGGTGAGTTTGTGGATTTAGGTCAGAACTAGCATTTTGGTGAGATTTGGTAGGAAAGTATTCTTCTGTTGGGGCTGGAGAAATAGCTTAGCAGTTAAGAGCACTGGCTGTTCTTCCAGGGACCTGGGTTCAATTCCTAGCACCCACATGGCAGCTCACACCTGTGTGGAACTCCAGTTCCAGGGCTTCTGACACCCTCACACAAACATACATATAGACAAAACACCAATGAACATAAGCTAAAAAATAAAATTTAAAAATAAAGCATTCTTGTGTGAAATGCTTCAGTTAGAGAAGAGATGTTCCCCCAGATAGACATACTGCTTCTGTGACACAGGGTCTTAACAATGTTGTGGTAAAAACTATCGAATATAGGTGCTAAGAGGACATAAAACAAAAAACAGTTACAGCTTCTGACCAAGATGTGACGCTCAACCTGATGACGATGGACAGTATTTCTTGAAACCAGGTTTTCTTAGGGTTTCTGTTGGTGTGACAAACACCATGACCAAAGGCAACATGAGAATGGAAAGAGTGATTTCAGCTCACGGCTTGTTGTCCACTCACTGTCCAGGGAAGCTAGGGCAGGAACTCAGGGAGGAACCTGGAGCGGGAACTAAAGCAAAGACCATGGAGGGGTGCTGCTTATTGGCCGGCTTTCTTATAGAGCCCATAACCCCTGCCCACAGTATGGCATCTCGCATCAGTCATCAATGGAGAAAATGCACTCCAGGGTTGCCCACAGCCCAATCTGTTGGGGGCATTTTCTCAGCTGAGCTTCCCTCTCCAAATGACTCAGACATGTGTCTAGTTGATATAAAACAAGCTAGCACAGAGACCATAAGAACAGCTTATGGTAAAATAATTGCTGTGGTATAATTGTGTGATTCTGTAAATTTGTTAAGTGTCCGTTGAAGGAAAAAATGACCATATTTGGACTTTCCTGACTGCCTTGATCTCAGTTTCTCTAATCATAGTAGAAGCAACAAGAACGCAGTCCTCTCGCCCTGGTTCAAGCTACATTTTATCTAATTGCCGAGATTGAAAGCCACCAATAAGAAATACATTTGTCATCTGCCAGTTACTTATCTGAGAAAACAGATGCTAAGAACAATTATTCATATATTCTAGTCTTAGCAGACTTCAGAAACAATCAGAAATATGGACAGTAATGAATACATTCCCAGTGTTTGAAAGGAATTGAAGCCTTCTAAAGAATTTTAAAACCCACTGCAGATGGAGTGTGAATCTATCTGCGCTACAAGATTCTCTGAATTTAAAGGGCTTACAGAAGAGACTCATCAAAGAACAGTGAGTAAGAGGTTGAGGTGAGCAGTGAAGCTGACAAAGCCTAAAGAGTCTAAAGAGTAGCAATCAAGTAACGAAAACTGGCTTTGGAGAGCACAGCAGGGCGATGCACTAAACCTTACAGAGAGAATAGAGGATTCTCTAATGTTTTCCGACAGGTGAGTTCAGTGGCCGAAGTGCTGATGACTGAACTACCCCAAGTAATTCTGGTTACTATGAGCAGAGCTTCAACTTCCTTTTGAGATCACTCAGTTTCTCTTCAAAATGTGTCAAAACTATGATCTCTACTCAGAGTATAAATAATAGTAAGACTTTGAAGAGTGTCCCCATGTCAGTACAGAAATTCCCTCATTTACAGTAAAGACTTCAGTCAGACATCTTCACAAGTCATCTAAGACTGTTACAGCAAAGCAAAACAGGCCAAAATGGATGGCCTAAGGAATTTGGAGCCAAGTTTGTGAAGGGACATGTACTTAAAAATAGTTTAGGTATAGAAAAGATAAAACCTTCACTCCAGTTTTTGTATGTTTGGTTTTTGGTTTTTTTTTTTTTGGTTTGGTTTGGTTTGGTTTGGTTATTTTGAGACAGGCACTCTCTGTGTAGCCCTATAGACCAGGCTGGTCTCAAACTCACAGAGAAGTGCTCACCTCTGCCTCCCAGGTGCTGGCATTAAGAACAAGTGCCATCACATGCCCAGTCCCTTCCCTCCTTTAAAATAATAGAGCTTGGCTCATTAAATGGGCAGTGCTAAGAAGTGGATTTGTATGAGTAGTTTCTTAATAGAAGTTAGATTCACCCTCTCCATTTCTGTGAATTGGCTCTGCCAATGAAGTGCTTGTATCTCTATATCTCTTTCAATAGAGTAAAACATAATCTTCAGTCCTCTCATTGTGTTTTTAAAATTAAGTTATCTTATTTTTAAAATTAAGACCATTAAATATAGCAAGGAAGAAATCAACATGCTATATTAAGTATAAGTGGTTCATGTCCAGAAAGAAATGGCCATGGGCTGAGGAGCCTCCTCTGGTTGGGAGCACTTGTTTCTCCTTGAGGGCCCAGATGCCATTCCCAGCTCCCACGTGGTGGTTCATAGTCCTCTGTGACGACACTGCCAGGGGACCCAAAGGTTTGTGGTCATTGTGGACATGAGACAGGCAAGTGGTACAGACATAACATACATATAGATAATACAGTCATACATAAATAAAAATTACATAAGAATGGTCATATTGCATTAATGAATTTCAAAGCCAGGTATAAACATTTTCTGAAGATTCTTTTTTAACCCATTAAACATTATGCTTGCTTGTTTTAATCACAAACATTGATAAATATTTCTACTCATAAATGTTGACTCTCCAGCTAACAATTTTTTATTTATTACTGTAGGTCATACCTCACTCCTGTTAGGGACGAAGAGTCTGAATCCCAAAGAAAAGCAAGATCTAGACAAGCAAGACAGTCTAGACGGTCAACACAGGTATATCTAATGTGTATAATATAGAGAACATGTATGTACTTCCTGCGTGACTTTCACTTTCACTCGTGTGGCTGATAGAAGAGGTGAGGTTGGTGTCCGAATCCCTCCATACTTTCCTGTGTAAGGTTATGCTTCTGGTATCACATTACATCAGTTAGTATCCTTGGCCTCTTTGAGTGTTGGCTTTTAATCCCCTGTTTCTAATTTGGTTTTTGGCACAAAGTGTTATCATGAATTAATTATATGATGCTCTTTTAAGGGATTTTGTTTGTTTGTTTGTTTTTGTTTTGTTTGGGTGTGGGGGGAAGGGTTGGGTTGGTGTTTTGTTTTGTTTTGTTTTGTTGGTTTTCGAGACAAGGTTTCTCTGTAGCTCTGGCTGGAACTCATTCTGTAGACCACACTGGCCTCTAACTCAAAGATCCCACCACCCGGCCATATGTACCTCATAATTATTAAAGTCTTCTGAATATGTAGAGATGAAGGGATGGAGAGGAGGCCTAGTGGTCGGTATAGAAAACAGCAGATGGGCAGATGTAAGAAGAGTGTCTCTCTGGCTAGTTACTTTCCCTCTTCCTACTCATCATTCTGATTGTCATGCTGCCTTTCCTACTGATGAGGAACTCCGTAGCACGGACTCAGCTGTTTGAACCTTGCCAGTGCTTGCCTACCAAAGTATTATGGTTGTTGGGCTTTAGGCTACTTTTCCCATCTAGCTTGTTCTCAGGGGTCTAACCTAGAAACATTACGTACTTATTGAAGATGTTGTCAAACCTCAAGTTAATGTGTGAAAATGAATATATATAGTGTTATATAAATGCTGTATTCTATAGATTGACTCTTCCTCTTCTAAAATTAGAAACATATTCCGATTTTTCTGTCTTACTGTTTTGTTAATTTTGGGGTATGGACAGTTTCTTACCTATAGTTATAACTTTCTCAATCGTTAATCATAATTGTGATTCATAAAATGAATGTAATTCGCTATGTGAAGATCATATCCATATTTGATGCATCAGCTTGTAAGGTATTCTTTTTAAATGACTGTTAATGTGTATCACAATTGATGCCTTTTTGGTACGCAGGGGGTAACGCTGACTGATCTTCAGGAAGCTGAAAAAACAATAGGAAGAGGTCGGTCTGTGAGAACCAGAGAACAAGGAAATGAAGAGAAAGACAAAGAAGAAAAGGAAAAGCAGGATAAAGAGAAACAAGAAGAAAAGAAGGAGTCAGAAACATCTAGAGAAGATGAATATAAGCAGAAGTATTCCAGAACATACGATGAGGTACTGCTGTGGGCAGCGCAGCAGGTCAGGTGGTCTGAGTGACTCTTGGGTTCTGACAGTGCTGAGCTGTGTGGCCTAGTAAACAGGGTGAAGTACATGAGAGGCGTGGGCTGCAGTCTGACAGCTTTGGCATGAGGAGGACAGTACTTGTTCTTTGAAATCAGTTTTGTGTTTTATATGTCTGCCCTTAATATTTCATTGGGTTTAATGTTTCACAGACTTACACACGCTACAGACCAGTGTCAACTTCAAGTTCCAGCACTCCGTCATCCACTTCACTTTCTACTCTAAGCGGTTCACTGTATGCCTCAAGTCAGCTCACCAGGCCAAACAGTCTTGTAGGTATAACCTCTGCCTACTCCCGGGGATTAGCCAAAGAAAATGAGAGAGGTAAGAAATCCCCTTTTCTTTTAAGTAATCCTGGGAGCAGGTCTCCCTAATTAGTAATGCAACTACAGAACATTTTAAACTGATGTACTGAGCAGAAACAATGTACGGTCATTCATGTTCTGTACATGTCTACATTGTTAGCACATTCAAAGGTCTTAATAATCTTGTAGTGCAGAAGCCATTTACAGGTAAGAAACAGAAATCATATTAATTTGACTTTAATGAAAGATAGATACTTTTCAGAAGAAAAGGTCTGCCTTTAGGGTGGGAGTGAAGTGCTAGAAGACACAGTGGAGGCCACAGGCTGCACAGGGCTACTGCCACTTGTCCCATCATGTGCTTCTGTGTGCTTTCTCCCCTCGCATGGCAGTGCTGTGGGTAACTTGCTATCACACATTGATGACCAGCCTGTCCTGCCCGTCAGCCAGTCAGCCATTTTCCGCACAGCAAATATGTCTCTAGGGATGTTTCTATTTTGGACAGCCAGAATGTAGAGTTAATTTGTTCTCGTGATCATTAAAAGTGTGTCATAATGGGAGATTAAAATGCAAATTTGTACCATGTAGGAGTACTGATGGGGACAAACATTATTTTAATTGAAGAAATCTGAGCTTTATAGAAGAAGCTGACAGAATTGGGGTACTTTTTTTTATGTTTCTTTCTTTTGTACATGCTAGGCGAGGGCACATGTGGGTAAATACGATGGCACACCTGCAGAGGTCGGAAGATGCCTTGTCAGAATCTTCTCTTCCGCTGTGTGGGTCCCTGGCTTGGCAGCAATTGTGTTTACCCACTGAACCATCTAGCTGGCTCTAGAATTGTTTTGACATATGCTTGTAAAAACATTGTCAGGATAAATTGCAACCATGTGGTTTATATAATCCATAAATAGAGGGAGAGAAAAAAGAAGAGGAGAAAGAAGGGGAAGATAGGTCACAGCCTAAATCAATCAGAGAGCGGCGGCGGCCCAGAGAAAAGCGACGGTCTACTGGAGTCTCCTTCTGGACACAAGATGTGAGGACCTCTTAGAAACACTACCCTCCCAGAAGTACTTGCTCATAATTCCTTACGTCACTGAGAGGATAGATGGTTTCAATCATCAGTCTAATTATTGAGTTTTAAAATGCTTTATAAACACAGTCACCAACTAGGTAGATTTGTGTGAGTGAGTGTGTGTGTGTCTGTGTATTTACTACCTGAATCAGAAATTCTGTTCCAATTTGGATTAATTATAATGGCTATTGGTTATGGTACACACATTATTTTAAAATGCTAGTAGCCCCTTCAAAGAAAGATGCTTTATACGTTGTGCATTTAATCTAATTTTTATATTATAACTGTACATAAAAGAACCCATTTTGCTTCAGATGAGGCAAGATTGCCGCTGCCCGGCTTCAGAATGGAACTTACCCCAAATGTTGTTTTGTTTTCAGTTCACTTTTCCTATGAACAACACATCCTGGGCAACTTTTTTTTTTTATCTACCTTTTTAATTTCAGGGGCTTAGTTATCTTCATTTTTTTTTATATTAACTGAGATTGCATGTAGTACACAGTAGCATATACAATTTAAAACATAAAGAGCTATATAATACATGAGGACAATAATCAAGGATGAATGTGACTGGTTTTGGTGTCTTGTTTTTGCTTTTACTTAAACAGGCTTAGACTATCCAGGTAGAACTTAAGGTTCATAAAACCAAAAATAAAGATTTAGGAAACTATACATGTTTAGCCTACAGTAGTCTTATATCGAAAATATAATTTACAGCTTCTGAAGTACAGGCAGAAACTCTTAAAGGTAGATTAAAATTTAAAAGCAAAAAACAAACCAATGTTTTGACAGCTGGGAGATAACACCTAAGTAATAATGAATGGTAAACACAATAAAAAGGAAATTGTTTTGTTTCCTTTAAAACTTCTAATTTAAAATAAATTTAAAGATTTTAATATAGAAGGGTTTGAACACACATAAAAGCTTCATGGTGTATTGTTGCACAGTCATTTTAAATTCCAAAAGTAAAAAATACCAAGCATTCGATCTGTCTGTTTTTGTAACCCAATCTGACAATGTGCTTTAGAGTGATGAAAATGAGCAAGAGCGACAGTCGGACACCGAGGACGGCTCCAGCAAGAGGGACACGCAGGTGAGAGGCTGGTGTGTGTGTGTGTGTGTGTGTGTGTGTGTGTGTGTGTGGTTTGTGTGTGTGCACGTGCGTGAACGGGCCGTCTGAGCCAAGCTCAGCTGTGTGCACTGTACCTACTACTCTGTGGGTCATGTGAGTGGTGCTTGATTCAGGTTGGGGGGGCGAATAGGACAGAGAATAGTGTACAGGTGATAGAAGGAGAGTGGCTTTGCTGATGTACAACCATCAGAAAACTTAAATTCAGAGTTAAACAAGGACGGAAGTAAAAAGTGAAATAAGTGCAATCAACCAAAGCACACTCAGAAGTGGCAGAGATCTAGAAGTCAGTGGCGCGAGGTTTATTTCTGAAGTTGGCAAAGTCGTGATCTAAAGAAAATGCACCTCTGGCTTTTTTTTTACATGTGTTTAGAATGAATTCTCCAAAGGATTGTTTTCTGTTAATTATTCCCTCAGCTCCTTCCTCCGTGATGCATTCCCTGCTGCTGTCCAGGATAATAAAAGACAGTAGTTGACCTGTGTCGTATGAATTAGCCTGAAAGGCTGTAGCCTAAAAGGCATTCTGGTGGTTAGTGCTGTCATTTTCTTTGTGGTGTGTTCCATCCTAGAGAGCTGTTGCATTTCCCTAGGCTCTCAAGAGTATGAAGAAGTGTAAAACAGCAGCTGTTTACCTAGACTAGGTTGACTGACTGAATGGACATTGCTCCTAGGTCCAAGTATACCTGTTTTGACCAAAAAGATTCTTTTGATCCTTAGGCAAGCAGGTAGACAGCCAGCACAATGAGTAAATTAGTACTGAGTTGAGAAGTTGAAGAGGGAAACTCTATTGCTACATGGGCTTGATGACCTAACTTTGATCGGTAAAACCCAAATGGTAGAAGAAGAGAACCCTACCACTACCTCCACACGCACACCGCAGCAACATTGGCATCACATTTCAACTTAAAAATACATATCAGAAGCCTTAAGAAAATGTTCAGGGCTGGACAGATGGCTCAGCGGTTAAGAGCGCTGACTGTCTTCCAGAGGTCCTGAGTTCAATTCCCAGCAACCACATGGTGGCTCACAACCATCTGTAATAGGATCTGCTGCCCTCTTCTGGTGTGTGTGAAGACAGCTACAGTGTACTATAATACAATATATAAATAAATAAATAAATGATTTTTTTAAGAAAAAATGTTAAGGTTTTTAAGCTTATTATTTTCACTTCTAGATAGATATTTATTCCCAAGGTTGTAAATGAAGTATATAAAGATAACTTTACAGAAAATGCATTGTTACGTCGCTTATAAAAAGAAAACATTGAAAATAGAGAAACTAAATGCATATGCAAAAGTTCCTATTATTTATAGTACAAATTACATGTAGTAGACAGTAGCATATACAATTTAAAACATAAAGAGCTATATAATACATGAGGACAATAATCAAGGATGAATGTGGCTGGTTTTGGTGTCTTGTTTTTGATCTACCTTTTTAATTTCAGGGGCTTAGTTATCTTCATTTTTTTATATTAACAGTGAGATTACATGTAGTACACAGCATATACAATTTAAAATGTAAAGAGCTATATAATACATGAGGACAATAATCAAGGATGGATGTACAGAACTAACAGTTATTGTCTGGGGATTGGATGAGTGGATGAGAAAACAAGTTTATATACTATAGACACTTATGTGAACTTATTGCTCAAACCAATGTAAAGGGTATTTTTATTTTGGAAAAATACTTAAATAACAAGGGTGTGCTAAGTAAAGTAAGCAAGACACAGAAAAACATACTATGTGTTTGCACTTGTGCAGTCTAACAATATCAAACTCAGGAAACAGAAGCTCAGATTGTGCTCACCAGGACTGGGCAGAGGTAGGAAGAGGCAGCTGTGTGTGCTGGAGCTCAGACATTGTGAGCATGTGTAATACTAGCATTCTACATCAGCTAGATAACTTAACAGTTTTTATTTAAAAATTATTTAGAAAGGAAATTTTATGGAGTTTGGAGGTTACAGTGTAGCTTAAAAAATAATGGTAACACCATGATTTTGAGTGATTTCTGATTGCAAGACTTAGTCAACAAAACTAGTAATAAATGTAGCGTGTACATATTTTAGTTGTCTGAATATTTTATAGAATTTAATATCTTTAAATTTTATTTCTTTTTAAAAGTTGATAATTTTTTTAAAAAAAAAACTGGTGAGTTAAGTCAATAAAGTAAAAATATAAGTACTGAAAGCAATGGCAAAATTAATTTTGCAAAGGAAATTTGAACAAACTTTGGTAAGCCATTTTCAGTCTGAAAAAAAGTTAAACAGTTCTAAGGGAACACAGTAATTTTAGAACTTGTAAAAATTACAAATATCCAAACCAATTTTTGAATTAGGTTATTTTACTGAAAATTACAGGTTAAGTGATAAAAGGAGAAAACTAAATACCCCTCTCCCACAAAATTTACATCCATCTCTGCCTTAGGTAGGATTCCTATTGCTTCAGTGAAACACAATGATGGAAAAGCAGGCTGGGGAGGAAAGGGTTTACTCCGCTTACACTTCCACAGCACTGCTCAGGATTGAAGGAAACCAGGACAGGTCCTCAAGCAGAGCAGGAACCTGGAGGCAGGAGCTGATGCAGAGGCCATGGAGGGGTGCTGCTTACTGGCTTGCTCTCCCTGGCTTGCTCAGTCTGCTTTCTTATAGAACCCAGGAGCACCAGCCCAGGGATGGCACCACCCACAATGGACTGTGCCCTCCCACATCACAAATTGAGAAAATGCCTTACAGCTAGGTCTCATGGAGGCATTTCCTCACCTGATGAGGCTCCTTTCTCTCTGATGACTCCAGCTTGTGTCATATTGACAGGCAAAACAAAAAACAAAACAAAAAAAACCACAGCCAATACAATCCCAATTAAGATTATTTATTTTTGCAATCACTTCATAATAAGGAGAGTTATAAGAACTTCAATGTAGTATGCTACATGCTGGAAATAATCATATTTTGTGTGGCTTAATTGCTAAATCTTGAAGAAAGATAAATCTAGGTGTTTAGGCTGTTAAATAAATTGAGAACATGCTATCCATTTGGTTGCCTCATATCAATGTCTTTAAAAATAAGAATGAATAAAGTGCTTGCTTTGAAGTGTCACAAAGTAAGCTTGCACTTACGTCACCTTCTGCTGAGGCATTATAAGCAATGGACAGTTCTTAGTCCTTTTTACTCCACCCCCTCCCCGCCCCCTTCTTGCTCTGGCCCAAGATTTTTATTTGTTTATTATATGTACATACACTATAAGACATACAAGAAGAGAGCATCTGATCTCATTATAGATGGTTATGAGCCACCGTGTGGTTGCTGGGATTTGAACTCAGGACTTCCTGAAGAGCAATCTGTTCTTAACTGCTGAGCCATCTCTCCAGCCCCTTACTTTTTTATTTAAACAATAAGTACACTAAGTTTTACAGGAACTCAACAGAAATGTTTCCAAATGAAATTGTTTTGTTTTAAACATGCACAAATATACAGTGGCTCTGTAGTCTACAATTTGCCTAAAAATGAGCGTACTAAAAGAAAGCATGTGTGATGACTTCGTTTAATAGTGTGAACATCTTTGTTACATTAGGTTGTCCTTGTCAAGCTCAGTTTACAGTTTTGTGAAAGGATAAAGTTTAATATGCTTTTTTGTTTTTTACTTTCTAGACGGATTCTGTTTCCAGGTATGTTTAATCTTTTTTCCTGTTGTTATTTTTTTTTTCTCAGTTTTATTGTTGATAAAGAATGCTGGATGCTTACAGATTTTGTAGATTTAGAGCACTAAATGGGCAATAATCTGAAAAATCGTAGTTGACCTAAGCAGGCAAGATGGCTCAGCAGGTAAAGTGCTTGCTCCCGAGCCTAACGACCTGAATCCACAGGACCCACACAGTGGAAGGGAGGAACCAACTCTCTCAAGTTGTCCTCTGCCTTACGCGTGTATGCAGTTGTGGTTTGTACAAACACGCACAAATGAGCAAGTTTGAAAATACACAATTTTTTAAAAATATAGTATGATATCCTAGTCACTGTTATTAATTTTCTGTGTTAAGGCGTATCACTTTTAATTCATTGGTTATTATAACAAATTACTGTGAAGAAAGAATGTTCCCAAATTTCTACAATAGTGTTCCTTTTTCTTAGGCTTTTCCATGTTTCTTATTTCAACATTAACCATCTCGTTATTAATATCAGAAACTGATAAAAATCCACGACCAGCCAGAAATATATTAAATTAAGTATTCAATATCCTCTCTTTAAAAGAAAAAGGATAAGTGAAGGTGTGTTTTCACAGCATCTAGCTCAAGGTCACTCTAGCCTTGCTTGGAATCTTGATCCATTTCCCTTCCCACAGCTGGTGACCAAAGGCCTTCTGAGACTGGGAATAAATTTTATATACTGGTGATTCTTTGAACTGAAATATAAAGCAGTAGCGCTTACCAGAAAAAGTACCTGAATTCAGAACCAAATAACAAAAGAATTCACAGTCCTGACAGCACACTTCCTTTTTACTCCAGACCCATTGTTTATTTAACAGTTAGGACATTCATTCATTATTTCATCCAGTCTAAGATGCTACTACTTTTATACTTTACTGTATACAACCAAAAAAAGGAAAGGTGTCACCAGTTACACTATAGGGAATCATGGTGTAAATTGTTATTCTGTGATAAAATCTGAAAAGGTCATTTAAAACTTTAAATAATTTAGCATAATATGAAACCTAAGCTTTGACTTTTATATATAGAAATTAAGAATAACTTCCCACTTATTATATAATCACAAAATTGATAATAGCTTACAGAGACTATTACTTACCACCTGGGAATATCAAGGTGATGCATAATCAATGTCTGCTAGCAAAATTTGTGGAAGACTATAATAAAGTTTATGTTTTCAACTCAACTTTTGAAGGTATGACAGCAGTTCCACGTCATCAAGTGATCGGTATGATTCCTTGCTGGGTCGTTCTGCTTCATACAGTTACTTAGAAGAAAGAAAACCTTACAGTAGCCGGCTGGAAAAAGATGACTCAACTGACTTCAAAAAGGCATGTGGGCTGTTTAGGTTTTGTTTTTGTACATTGTGTGTGTGTGTGGTATTTATATCTTAACACTACTATGAAAACTTGCATATAAAGAAATCAATATTTTAAAATAACTTATTTTATTATTAGTTTCTGACAGCTAATAGTAGGTAACATGTAAATGGCCATGTCTTAGAAGAAAAAATACCCAGGGCCTTAAATTTGTTGTGTCTGTCTTGGTGGAGTGAGCTAGAAAGGGCCATTCAGAAGGATTTTTTTATTGTTTGTTGTTTAGACACTGTCTTGCTGTTTAGCACGGATTGGCCTCAAACTTGCAAGTTCCTTCTAAGTAACTTGTATTTATTTAAATAATTAGAATATATTTTCAGTATATTCTTTATAGTACACATCTACGCTAATTTTTCTATTTTAATTGAAAATAGAAAAATAGTCATTGAAGTCTTTAGTAGAACAACAAAAGTAATCTGTTCTTCATTAATTTTTCTAGCTTTATGAACAAATTTTAGCTGAAAATGAAAAGCTAAAGGCACAGCTGCATGACACAAACATGGAACTAACGGATCTAAAGCTGCAGCTGGAAAAGGCTACCCAGGTTTGTACCGTTTCTCTGTTAGTCTGCAGGTAACAGGGTGAGTCAGTAGACCTAAAGCTTTACGTCGAATTTTTCAGTAATATTAGTTCTGAACAGAGGTTTGGTCATTTATAATGCTTTATTTAGGAATAAGAAGGAATCAACATAATTAAAAGTTAGCTGATTTCTGGAATATGAAAATAAAGAAGTTAAGTCATATAGAAAGAATTCAAGAGGTTTGTGTGATGCAGAAAATCGAACCCTAAAGTTTGCACATGTAAGTGCTCTATGTCAGAGCTGCATACATCTGCAACCTCCCAAAGTTCTTTATAGGAATTAGTGTTAAGGCTGAAGACACAGCTCAGTGGGTAAGCGCACTGGCTGCTCCTCCAGAGGACTCAGGTTTGGGTTCCAGCACCTACATCAGAGGTTCTCAACCTGTGGGCTGCAACCCCTTTGAAGGGGATTCAAATGACCTTTTCACAGGGGTCACCTACAGCCATCAGAAAATGTAGACATTTACATCACAATTCATAACAGTAGCAACTTACAGTTATAAAGTAACAACAAAAATAATTTTATGGTTGGGGGTCACCACAGTGTGGAGAACTGTATGTAATAAAGGATCACAGCATTAGGAAGGGTAAGAACTGCTAATCTACATGGTGGTTCACAGTGGTCTGTAACTCCAGTCCATGAGACCTGTGTGTTCTTCCGAGCCCTATAGGCACTTTGGGCACATGGTACACAGACATACATGCACAGAAAACACACACACACACACACACACACACACACGTGCGTGCGTGTATATATATATATATATATATATTATTATATATATTATTATAAAATATATATATTATATATATACATATTATATATATATATATAAAAAGCTTTTTTAAAAGTTGTCAAGAGTATGCCTTATAAAGAGTTCCTGTGGGTCAAGTAAAAGTGATCTGAGCAGCTAGCTCATCAGTAATGCATACTTCCTGCTAATGTAGGGATCCAAGTTCAATGTCTTAATACCCAAGTGTGTCACAGTTGCCTGTAATACCAGCTATAGGGAATCTGATACCCTCTTCTGACCTCTGAGGGGGCTGATCCCCTTCTCTCTCTCTCTCTCTCTCTCTCTCTCTCATTAGAAAGCTCTTCTATGTAATCATGCTTGATAATGTTTACTCTTTTATAACTTCTTTCTCTGGACCAACTTTGTCTGAGATGA
Source organism: Rhynchomys soricoides (assembly GCA_019843965.1). Taxonomy (NCBI): domain Eukaryota; kingdom Metazoa; phylum Chordata; class Mammalia; order Rodentia; family Muridae; genus Rhynchomys; species Rhynchomys soricoides. The sequence continues at coordinate 5,151,699 of JADRCH010000124.1, forward strand.
CAAAGCTCAGATTTTTGTACTTAGAAACTTGGAATTGTTTCCCAAGGTCTTTTCCCATGGAACACTATATCTGAGAAATAATAGTTTATCTCCTCCTCCTTTGCCTCATCATTTTAAACAAACAAGAAAACAAAAAAATTGATAGAAGAATAGTAAGGAGCTACATATTTTATATCTTGAAGACTTTTACAGAAATCTATGTGTTAAAGGCTCTAAGGACTGCTTTAATTCTTAAGAAAACAAACTTGCTTACAATTATTAGATTGCAACTTGAAAGAATTCATCTCTGTCAATTATACTGCATGGTTCTTTTTTAGCCAGTTTTTATGCCTGCCCTTTACTTTTTAAAGTTTTTTTTTTTTTTTTTTTTTTTTATGGTTTTTTTCAGACAGGGTTTCTCTGTATAGCCCTGGCTGTCCTGGAACTCACTCTGTAGACCAGGCTGGCCTCGAACTCAGAAATCTGCCTGCCTCTGCCTCCCAAGTGCTGGGATTAAAGGCGTGCGCCACCACTGCCCGGCTGTTAAAGTTCATTTTCATATTGAACTCTTATTGCTAGGTCTTCCCCCCCCCCCTTTCTAACTACTGCTGTCTTATAAAGCAGTTGTCTATGCACAACAGATGCTGTGCTGAATCCGGAGTCATTTAATAGATGCAGTCTTTTGAGAGGGTTTATTGTGAAGATAGACAGAAAAGGAAGACAGAAAGCAGTAGCACACTTCATAGTATGCTGTTGCAATAACTCAGAATGCCCGTCAAGGCTGCATAAGTACCAGGCCTTTGAGCATATAGCAAGTACACAGGACATTGTTTTAATTCTGGGGATTTGGTCATGTTTTCTCAGGAAAGTTACCACTTCCTGTCTACCTGCAGTGATGATGCTCTGTTACATGGTGAATCAGTTAAGCTGTGTGTTCACTGCTGAACTTGATTATCTGTCTCTGTTCCTCCTTTTCTGTGTCCTTTTGTCACCTAATTTTTCTTGTCAGGTTAATTCTGATTAATCCTATTTCTTACTCAAACTCTGGGGGAGGAAAATTGATCCTAGTCAGTTATTATCCCGTCTGGATCTGATTGGTAAAGTAAGTAGCTGGACATGTCTTGTACATAGTGTAAGTACAGGTCACTAGTGTATAGAAGCAAGCATGGGAGTGGGGGCTTGGGGGAATTAAGGCTCAGTAGTGCACAGTATGCTGAAGTCTGGCTCGGAGAGGAAAGAAAGGTACTGTTTTGCAACCATGGATACATACAGATTTCTGATTCTGTAGTCAGAGAAGCAAATCTCAGAGTGACCTGCTGAGGCACTGTTGTCCCGCTTCTGCCTGCAAAACCGCTCCGCCTGCTGATAGCCTCCTTTATTCAGGGTGCTGGAATCTAATCAGTCAGATTCGCTATTCCTGGTGCAATAAGAGGGAAGTAAGCGTCTGAGGGAAGGTTGTGATGCTTGTCGTCCCTTGGAGGTATTCCTTTTCACCCTCTATGTAAAATGACAGCTATGAAGGCCATCCGTTCTTATATGTCACTTTTACGGCTTCTGCACAGACCCTTTGTTAATTTTTCTTAAATTTACCATTCATACCACCTGAATATGTATTATGCCACCTGAAAGTTGTTATTTTTATGATACCCACCAGTAGAGAGTTAAATTGTATACCTCATCTTTATTGCAGAGACAAGAACGATTTGCTGATAGGTCACTATTGGAGATGGAAAAAAGGGTAAGTGTCCATGTAACTGAGTCAGCAGTGTTGGGTGTGCAGCTGTGGATTTGGCCGTGTTTCTGTAGATGGCAGCTGGGTAGTGCAAAGAAGAGGAGATGTTGGTAGAGGGAACCGTATATCGTTTCCTTTTCTACAGTATTTTGTTGGTTGTGGTATTTTACTTGTATTTTTCTCCAGTTACTGTTATTGCTCCTGGGTCTGTAAGAATGGCCATAAGAATAGTCTGAGAACTTGAGACTTAACAGTGATCCAGATGTCGAAAAGAAACCTATATAGTAATAATGCTCATCTGAGCGGCAGCTAGACTTACAGGGTGTGGAAGAACAAGATGTATCACAGTAACCATGACATGCGTTCTTTAAGTCACAGAATAAATATCAGAAACAGTCGATGTGGAAGCATTGTCCTTCTCCAGCATTTTTTTTTTTTTAAATTACCAATTTAACGTTTCACACACAAAAAAAAACCCAATAAAATGGTACAGATTAAAATAAAATAAACTATAGTTAAGGTCTGTTTATTGAATTGTTCTGTACAGTAGTTCCTCTTTTATTATGATTTCTGCAAAGTTTGAAAAACAGTGCTTAGATGCCTTTTTAAAGATTGATGGAGCTAGTAATTGCTAAAAGTTCAGAATCACATTAAATTAATATTACATAAAATTTAATATTACTACATATTGTTCGTATTGCTGTATGTCTACTAATATGTAACACTGAATTTTATCCCTAAAACATATAGAGGGACTAAGATCAGTTCTTCTGCCTGTATAAATAGTTGATACGGAAAACATAGTGAAATAGAATAAAATTTATATTTTGTTTCACAACACTTTGAAGAGTGTTTCTTACAAAGTCAGTGACTATTACACAAATTTAAGCACAACAAAGAAGTAAAACCATCAGTGATCTTATCATGTATAGGTAATTGCTAATTTAGTGACTGTCCTGATGATACACACACACACACGTTTATATTCTGTTCTTCTCACCTGACCTTGTTTCTGCTTGTCAAATGCAGATAAATTACAGAGTAGCTAATGTGCTCCTATTTAATAGACCTTGATGATTACAGTTTCATTGGCATACAGATTAATGTTAAGAGGTGCTAACACTTATTTGGTGTTCTCTCTGTATAAGATAGACATTATACTAAGCAGTTTACATATATGGTTTTTCGTTTAACTATTAACAGTTTCTTTGAGCTGGTAAGATGAGGCAGTTGGGAAGCGTGATCCAGTGTTGCCCTATAATTGATTTACAATCTTAAGTACACCTAATAAAATTGAAGTTTGTGGGAATATTGCATATCAGTCCAGAAGAGATTATGTATGTGTTTATGTTTTTTGTATACACACACACACACATATTCTACAAAGTTGTAAGGGTCAAATATAAAGCTGTATTTTATTTGCTGGTGTTTTGAGAAGCATAGTGGTTTATGTGAATTTGTCATTGTTATGTTCTTAGCTAGAAGGAAGGTCTTTAATAAAGTAACATTTATGTCTGTAATAATTTTTAAGCATGTTTGATATAAGTGGGTCTCCATCCCCTTTTTAAAAGCACATGCCCTAAACACATTGACATTTATAATAATTGTACTAAATATTAACATTGATTGTTAATCTGGGAAAGAATGTCATTGAAATAGTTTCAGTGTTGTTAAACTAAATGTAAACGGTTTGTATCTGAAAGGTGACCGGCAAGAGTCAGTACCTTCTGGGCGGTATGACCTAACCAGTTTTACAGTTCATCAATGACTGCTGCTTGCTTTCGCTTAACACTGGAGAAATGCTTATCATAAAAGGGGAAATAAGATGGGACCCTGCATTAATACATTGTTTGTTGGCTTTGCCTGCCACTTTGAATTTACAGTAAATGCTGTAGTTGCTGTCCTATAGGCACTGCGTTAATGCTACACACTGTATCAACCTCTGTGACTGAACCTGCACAACTGTAGAGTGAACCGAATCCCTCACTCACAGTAAGCATTGTGAGCAGAGGAAAGCAGTTTCTCTGAGACCCATCTGTAGTTGTACCGTAGTTTCGGCACGGTTGCTTCTTGCCCTCTGCTCCTGTCACTGTAGTGTAAGTGCATCTTTGTGTGTGCGTGTTCTTTCCTGTACAGTCTCAGCCTTGATGTTGGCTTACTTTATCCCTGAGTTTATCTGAACTAAACAAGCAATAATTTGAATATGTTGTATAACACCCTACTAGAAAGAGAACATTAAAGAAAGAGCCTCTGGGAAGTAATTTTAAACGATCTTCAGCTTATTTCCCAGTTCTGGAAAGCTCCTACACAGCACCGGCATCACATCTTTTGTTCACTGCTCTTGATTTTATCTTGAATGCTGAAGTGTCACCATGTCACAATACACATGACCGTGTGAGTATAACTGAGTAATTACTGGTCTCTTCCATTGCTCTAGGAACGAAGAGCTCTAGAAAGAAGAATATCTGAAATGGAAGAAGAGCTCAAAGTAAGTAAGGTGTGCTGTTAAGAGCACTGCCGACCTCCTGTTCATGTCCTCTGTTCTGACGGTCGGTTGTGAATTCTCTAGGTCATGTTTCTCTTCCTAAATCCAGCTCTTAGTTATCTAGAAGAGGGTTAAAACCTAAAACGTTTTTGTTACATTTCCCACTTATCTATTTGTTTGTGTTTTTATGTTCATATTTGTATGGGTGTGTATGGCATGTGTGAGTGTTGAGGTCAGAGGAAGGAGTCGGCTCTCTCTTTCCACCCTGTGGATCCTGGGGACTGAACTCAGGCCATCAGGCTTGGAGGCAAGCCCTTTACCCCCGAGCCATCTTGCCAGCCCAAGAGCATTTTCTTATTTTCATTTCTATTAGTGTTTTGGCAGTTTTGTACCTGTATATAATTCCTTCTGGTTACTGTCGTCCCCCACCTTCTGCCGCGTCCCTCCCCCCTCCAGCCTCTCCTTGCCCTTTCCCCTACAAGCTCCTTTCTTAACATCCATGTCTGTGTTGTCTTCCCAACTCCTGACTGACCAGTCCCGTCTGTGTGCTGACAGTGGGTTGGCTTGGGTTTGGTTTTTAAAGACAGTGCCTCACTGTGTAGACCTGGCTGCCTGGAGCTCACTCTATGGACCATGCTGGCCTTAAACTCACAGAGAACCTCCTGTGTCTGCCTCCCGAGTGCTGGGATTAAAGGTGGGCATCGCTTCATCTGCTGACCTTGGGTTTGGAACTACTAATCAATTTGTGTGGTGTTTCTAATATCCTGGTATAAAAAAATTAAATAGACATATATGTATATATGTGTATGTATATATGTATGTATGTACATATAATGTGTCTTGTCACATAATTAGTAGTATAAAATAACGATGCCCTTATCAGCACCTCAGAATTATGCTTATGAAATTAGAATTTCAAGTTTTAAACCTTTCACTGAATTAGTTTGTAATTAGACCATTATTTTTAATTAGCTTTGAAAAGCAGAAACAGATCTCTTGTATTTTGTTATGTATTGCCTAGCTGAACATGGAATTTTAGCAATAAGTTGTTTACTGTTCTAAATGTGTTGGAGTATTCCTTTAAATTTTCATTTTTTTAGTTCATTTCCTATGAATCTTTATGTTCTTATTGTACTTTTAAGTATTTTCTTATCTTTTATTCTTATTTCTTTATGTTCTGATTCCTGCAGAACCTGCACCAAATAAACCAAATTGAACCTCTGAGAGAGCTAAATGAGAGGCTGCTGGCTGAGAATAGGGCCTTGACCAGAGTGGTAGCCAAGCGCTCAGGGTTCTGTAGGCAACTGCAGTCTGGGAGCCTGTAATTCATAGTCTCGTCATTTCTTCTTGGTAGAGCCAGGCGGGGGTTTTCATGTTAGTAAGCGTGTTTTTGTAAAAGCTCACAACTACAAATTAATACCATGTGTCCAGAACTGTCACATACATAACTGTTTAATTATGCATGGCTTCTCAGAACATTAAAATTACCACTAATTGTATATCGCAACTGATAAACCACAGTAAAATTAGGGGAAGAGTTCAGAATTAAAAGACTTCTTTGTCCTTTGTTAAAGCTCATTCATAGTTCTTTTGCTTCAAACATAATTTCGATATATCTAGTATTTATCATCTTTTATGAGATACAAAGTAACATCCAAATTCAGCTGAAGATTGGGCCAGCTTTCTCTGCCTTTCATAATAGTGTCGTTTGTAGTCAGTTCATCCTCTTCACTGTCTGTTTCAGTCCCATTGGCAGCCTCTGGGCTCTGGACTATCCCTGAGCACCGAGCTCGGGAAGAACTATGGCTCGCTGATTTATGATTTAGTGGTCCCTCCTCCTGTAGGCATGACTTGGATGAATAGTGTTGCAAGTTCCTTTTTTGTTTTCCCTAATGTACAGTGCCTCAGGATATTCGGAAAACTGAAAAAGAGCAGAGCTAAATGTTTGTGGAAAATACATTGTAATGTCCAGAATAAAAACTATTGCAGTTCTAGTCAACCTGCCCAAGTAGGTAGTTTCAGTCACCCTCAGTAGAGAGTTAATGTAACTTCTAGCATTCTCACCCTCCACTTTAGTTTGTCTGTGCAGCAGGAGAATATTGAATAAATACATACTGCTCTGTATACGTTGATTATTTCCATTTAATGCATGCCTTTCTTGGATCAGACACTATTAGGCTATCAGGCCTGGGTCCTATAGATGACTTCTCTAAGAAATTTTATTAACAATTCAGAATGAGTCCTCGGTTTTTTCTAGTTAAGCTGGTTCTTTTGTTGTTGTTTAATGGTAGTGTTACCTGGCTTAGGTGTTGACAGGAGCTGTGGAAGGCACTCACTTTATGATTCTGTGCTAACAACAGGTTTCATTTCACGGCTGCTCTAATATGACATGCTTGTGAGTCATAAAATCAAGTAGTCTAGTGAGTTCAAGTGGATAATTTTGAGAGATAAACCTTCATCCCATCATTTATTAAACTAATTAGCTTATAAGCAGTGTTCTTCCTTCATGGTGTATGTTTTAGATATTAGAAACACTGACAAAGCTTGATCATTTGTTCTGTGGTGACTTTGTAACATTTGTGAAGAGGTTGCTTTGCCCTCTGTACTGAAATGGGACTCTCTCCTTGTATGGTTTTCTCCTCCTAGATGTTACCAGACTTAAAAGCAGACAACCAGAGGCTAAAGGATGAAAACGGGGCCTTGATCAGAGTTATAAGCAAACTTTCCAAGTAGGACAGAAAACAAACAAGCAAACATCGGGATCGCACACTCCCCAGCGGACCACATTGGCAGTCACCGGAGCCGGAAAGAACCCTTGGAGACTGTCGTTTTCCGATATCCTGCCAAACGCCCTCTTATCTAGGAGTTTTGTTTCGTTGAATTTTCTGCCCCCAACCCCTTGGTTATCAAGACCATTGTTTCATGTTAAAGCAGCTGCTGAGAAGATTTTTTTTTTCAATGACTGAGAAAACTTGTTTACAGCTCCAGCAAATAAAGAAAGTGTTCAAGGCCAGATATGCCTCAGATATTTAACCAGTAAGCCTTAGTTGTACATAAATACTTTTGTGTCAACAAAAACTTCCAGCTCTCACAGAAGACAGTTAGTCAACAGGTTTTTTTGTTGGTGGTGGTTTTTTTTTCTTTTTCTTTTCTTTTTCTTTTTTGATGTGCCACAGTTTCTAGTTTCTCAATATTTAAATTGTTTGCTTTACATCTGAGTTTGGGTTTGTATTTTTCCTTCTAACTCTTCATGTGTCAGAATCTCTATGTTCACAGCCTTCTCAATTACAGAAATCTTCGCTCTTCTAAGCATCTTGTCACGTGTTAGGCTGACATGTTGCCTCCCACCTGGAACTGACTTGCAGGGTGGGACACTTGCTGTCACTGTTTGTGCAATACGCATTTATTTCTTACATGAGTGCTTTAACGTCCATTGAGATTTGATCTTGTGAGTCCTATCTTCTGCCCTCATCCGTCACTTCTTGTTTTTTTACTGTAGTATAAGATGCTAGGTTCTGTATTCTTCACATTCATTTTAGCAGGTACCGAGTGACGCTGGATATATAAGTGAGTGTGTTGTTTTGATTTTTAGGCCACCACATGGCATGCTTGACCTTAATTCAAATGTCTGCTAATGCACAGTAGGCTACTCCATAATGGTGTTTAAACCAGAACTTGCTAACAGCGGGACAAAAGGACCTTAAAGGTTACACGGTTTATGGAGCCCTATCTGTACAAGTTTTTCTACTGTAAAGTGCTTTTACTTTTGTTTTCATTTGGTAGTATTCAAACCTAATTATAAAGTTGCATAAGATAATTGCTTCACATTTCACTCGCCTGTATTTATCTGAGTGCTGTCTGAAACTGATGTGCTAGCCAAAGTAGTGCTAGGAAATCCTTCGCAGATCTCATCTGTGAGTAACGTTCAGTGCACTGTTACCGCCGTGTAACGAGGCATCAGCTTTGATACCACCGCCATGCTCAGACCATTCTTATACATTTCAGTGGCCTTTTTTTAAGGAAAAAAACTAAGCAACATGAAGTCCGTAATGAAAGTGGCTTTTATTTGGACAATAAATTTTATATTTTCACCAAACCATGCAAAAAAAATATTAAATCTTCCTGGCACGTAACTGTCTCCTTAACCACTGAACAGTTCAGCCATCTGAATAAACTGTACATTGTAAAGCTTCTAGTAGCTGACTGTATTATTGAGTGTATCGTATACTATATTAAATGTGAATTTGTACCCCTTCATTTTAAAAGGTCATTGTGTTCTACTGCCTATTTTAGATTACTGTGGGGATGGGAAAGGGTGTTTGGTAAGTAGAATTTAAGTCCTCTCTTGATTGGTTTTATGAAGACATAAGGTATGCTCTTACTACCAAGCTCAGGATTCTTTAAAGGTACAAGGATAGGTGTGAGGATTTATTTTTGGTTATATTTGAGCTGTATGAGTGGTGGGGTCTGAATAGAGAGTATTTCACGATCTAACGAGGAGGTAAAATACACAGATAATTGGTCAGTTTGAGTGGCCGCAACGTGTTCTGGGTGCACAACAAACACTTAGGCATGCTGTGCTTCATATTTGTGACGTTTGGATGCCTGTGAAGAATGATTAAATACGTGTTTCTAATATTTTACTGTTTTGTATTTAGGTTATTTATTCTTTGTATCTAAAATTGAACAGCTACTGTGCTATATTGACTTTATTGGTAGTACTGAGCAGACCTTGTTTCTGCATGAAACTAGTTGCAAAACCCACTATTTTGGAAATAAAAAAAAATGTATTTTGACATATACAAATAAAATGAATAAAACTATTTTAAATGTGTGAACTTTTAATGAAAACAGTTTAAATTTTGTTCTGAGATATTTAAATTCTGCATGGGTATTTTTTCACTAAATGCTTTACTTGGATACCAGTTTGAATAATTTTTGAAATTGTAATATTGTGATAATTTGCACAGCAATGTACATGCTCATCTGTAAATGCAAACTTAACTGCCATATTTATGCAATCTGTGTACCAATTTGGACAAATGTTTATGTATTTTACATAAAGCTATCTGTATGCAGAATCTGAGAGCTAGTTTTTTATGCCAAGTGGATAAAAATAATGGTAACTGAGATTTAAGATAGTTGCTTTGTAGCATGAGATTCCATTTCCATAAATATCTGCAGTGTTTAAAAACTAAACTTCTGGTTTTTTCCTTAGCTGTAAACTTAGGCTTAAGAACATACATGAAGATACTATTCCACTGAAATTTTAAATTTTTCCTATTACTATTAGATTATTTTCCATCTTAGCTTTGTCCAGGGTTCAGTTTACCAACACAGTTCTAAGTGGCTAAGTTGCATTTTTAACTTCTCATGTGGGCCTTTAGGTAGGGGACCTAAAGTAAACCAAATTCTTTTCTCTAGATTCCCAGTACTTTGTGTGTTTCTGTTCACAGCATTGTCTGTATTGCTCTTGTTTTTAAAACAAAGAAAAACAGTTCATAAACAACTATCTTGAAAGCCAAGGGGAAGGGAGAGTCTGCAGAAGCATTTCAGAGAGGATGCCCATGCCAAGTGAAATGGGGGTTGCTCGTCATTAGGCTTCTTCATTCTTTTACCTAATACGGTGTCTTCACTGCTGGAGGTGGAGGCATCTACCTACAGTGTAAGCAACTGAATAATAGAGGCTGGGAGAGCGGGTGTTCAAGGTTTTTCTTAACTACACAGCTGGCTTCAGCCAGCCTAGATGACATGAAACCCTGTCTCAAATAAGCAAAAGAGAAAATACATCGTGTTGCCATTTGGTCTTCCTGGCTTACAGATTCTTCTCTTTTCTTTCTTTTTAACTTTTATTCTTTTCTCATACATCCCAATCATAGTTTCCCCTCCCTCCATTTCCCCTGAGTCCCTTCCTCTTCCCCTCTCCCCAAGATCAACTCCTCTTCTGTTTTCCTTCCAAAAAAAACAAAGAGCAGACCTCCCAGGGATACTCACTGGGCGTGGTCTAACAATAAGACTAGGCACATACCCCCCCATCAAGGCTGGATGAGGCAACCCAGTAAGAGGAAAAGGGTCCCAGGAGCAAGCAAAGGAGTCAGACACTTCACACACACTCCCACTGTTGGGAATCCCACAAGAACACTAAGCCACACAACCATAACATATGCAGAGGACCTAGATCAGACACATACAGGATCTGTGTTTTTCATTTCGGTCTCTCTGAGTCCTTATGAGCCCTGCTTAGTCAATTCTGTGGGCTGTGTTCTCATGGTGTCCTTGACCGATCTGGCTCCTACAGTCCTTCCTCCCCTTCTGTGTGGTTTCCCTGGCTCCCCCTAGTGTTTGGTTGAGAAGGACCATCTTTTCTAAAGGCCATATAGCTTTGTGGATTTTCTTTGACCTTCTATGCAGAACACAGAGCAAATGCTTTGAGCAGGTATTAACTATCCACCATTCCTCTCTTCCCATAGAAAACGTCTAGTATAGAGATGAAAGAATACTGATCCCGTCTTTTCTGTGATGCTGTTTTCTGGTATATAAGTGTGTTTTCTGAATACAGATGTGCAACAGGGATAACATACGTATAAGTAATAAATACTGTGCAGAAATACTAGGTTTAGAATGAAGTCTTATTTTCTCCCAGTATCTCCATACTAAATCCATTGCTTGGTTTTGGGAAGCATCTCTGCCTAATTTCCATGTAAATGACAGTACCTTTTCTCTTGAGTAAATAACATGTTACATTGCTGTTTTGTGCCTACAAAATAACAGGATTGCAAAGTACTAAAACGATGTGTGTGTGGTGTGTGTATGTGGTGTGCATGTGGGAGTGAACCCGAAGTCCAGAAAGGCAAAATGTTATTTTTGTAATGTGGTAACCTACAGCATTTGGGTGGGGGATTCGTTGTTAGCTAATGTGTTCTAGTATTCAGCTAGTTGATTCCTTGATGCAGAGTCTGACCCTGGCCAAAAGTAAATAATGTTTGTAAAAGGTTTCATATTCCTGGGGGGGGGGGGGATCTTTTCATAGTCTTCCAAAAGAAATTTTTTCCAGCTGTCAGCTGAAGCTAACTTTATTCCGTGGTAGATAGGCAATTTTGATAGTCATGGTATGTTTTTCTGTCAGTAACCCATCTGTGTAGAATGCCAAATATATAAAAAGAAAAATTGCATTTCTGTAAGCTCATAGGAGACACACACACACACAAAATAGAACCAGCTTCCCCAAGGCTGTGGTAGATGGCATCAGGACCTTTGGCCTACTTTGTCACAGTTCTTGGGATGTGATCGGATCATTACTGATCAGATGTACCTATCTCATTTTTTTTTAATAAATATGTTTTACCTGTGCTCTAGTGTAATTATAGTGTGCCTGAAAGAATATGTATTTGCCTTAATGTTAAGTGTGTTACCACCCTGTCCACCAATGAAAAGAACTACTGTGATAACTCCATAGTCAAAATTAGAGCTTTAATGTACCTCTATAGTTAGAATGTGGACCAGAGGGAGAGATAGAGGGTGAAGTGCTTGCCTCACAGGCATGAACACCTGAGTTCCAGCTTGAGAACCCATGTAAAAAGCCAAATACGGTACCACTTCCTTGTTACCTCAGAGTTGGAGAGGTGAAGACAGAGCCCTGGGACTCACTGGCCAGCCAGTCTAGCCTTATTGTTTAGCTTCAGGACAGAAAGACCCCATCTCAAGGTGTTTGACATTTTTGAGGGTGACACCTGAGGTGTCCCCTGGCCACGCACAGGCATGCACATACATGAACAGACATACAGCTTTGGCCCTGTGTGTTTATAATTTCTAAAAACAAACAAAAAGCAGTTTGAGCTGGCCAAATTTGAACTGAACTTTAAAAGCTATAAAACACAAGACTTAAAAATTTGCAAACCTTTGACATAATGGATTTTTTATTTTCTTTAAGATTTTTTTTTATATGAGTATACTGTCACTGTCTTCAGACACACCAGAAAGCATCAGATCCCATTACAGATGGTTGTGAGCCACCATGTGGTTACAGGGAATCAAACTCAGGACCTCTGGAAGAGCAGTCAGTGCTCTTAACCGCTGAGCCATCTCTCCAGCCCAGACATAATGGATTTTTTAATTGAGTCATCTCTACATACAGATCCTAGCTTCCTTTGAGAAAGGTCAGTGTTAAATCTCTTGTATTAGGCGGTTTGATACTACTCTTTCTGACTAGCATACATTAGAAGAGAATTTTGAGATAATACACCATGAACATCTAATTTTTTGGTCTGAGACTAGTAAGAGAAAGATCCAAGAGGTGGGTTTCAGAGAGCTTCTCTTGAGCACCATTGTCAAGAAGTGGAGAGAGTCACTGTAACCATTGCTACCACATCTATCCTAAAGGATTCCAAGGACACTGACCTGAACCTGTGAGTTTCATTGTGAACCGGTTGCTTGCTGTCATCAGAGACACACAAGGAATGGTAGCAGGACTTTTATAGCTGTCACAAGCAAATTGGCATGGCGGGTAGAATGGGCTGTAGTGTTGAATTGATACTTCACAGTCATCATGGGTCGCTCTTGTTGGTGTACACCTTCAATCCCAGCACTCAGGTGGCACTGACAGATGGATCTCTGTGAGTGGGAGGCCAACCTTGTCTAGATAGTGAGTTCCAGGTCAGGCAGGATTACACAGTGAGACCCTGTCTCAAAAGACAAGTCGTTATTAATTGTTATTTGCTGTGTCCTAGTTTAAATTAATGTATAGATGGAATTTTAGGCTTATCAAAAAATGCTGTTTAGACTATAATAGTCCCCATGGTTGGTCGTTTGTCTTCAAGGCAGCCAGTTCCATAGGAACCGCTTGCCTCGATTTTTAACCTGTGATCTCTGTCTGAAGTTTGAGTCCTGCCCACTTCCTTCTTACCCTGCACCTCTGAAACCTAGTCATTGCCTTACTGAGGCCAAGAGCAGAAAACTCTAGTATTTAGTGGGAGAAAAGTATAGTTTAGTATTTTTCTGTGTGCCATATCCTGCTCATTTTTTTTAAAGGTTGTTTCATTCTTTTTTTTTTTTTTTTTTTATGACCTGGAATGTCGTTATTCAGTGCCTGTTACATAGTAGGTATTGATTGGATCTTTAAGAAAGAAGTGGCTTAGTTTGATCCCTGATCCCACGGTGGAAGAAAAGCCAGAAGCACAAACACACATGGTGATGACAAAATGTTTTAAGGAAATAGTGAAGCTAAATAATTCAATGTAAGTTTTGTGGAACAACTACAACAAAAAATCCTGGCTGGCGTGTGTGTATGTTTGTGTATGTGTGTTTCTATTGCTGGGGAGCCAATCAAGGACTTCACATCAATTAAATGCCTTGTCCATGAGCTGCGCCCTCTGCAATGGCATCTAGAGTTTGAAGACTGCTGTTAAATGTGTGTTTAAGCTATTCAGTTAAAACTGCTGCCTGGGAGTATAGCTCAATTGTAGAATGCCTGCCTACAATTGAGGCAGATTCAATTGTACAACGCCCAGACTCTGTCGCCAAAGATGCAAACCATAAATAAAATGAAGTGAGTCTTGCAGATGTTGTTTCAGTTATTTAATAATCTCTTGTTAATACCGACAAGCCAAGCACCCACCTGTATGGGGAGGATACATCCAAAACTAAAGGGCAAACAGAAAGATTGGAAAGAAAGCACATGGCGTTTTAGAAGTAACTAGAATTAAAGCTGCAAGAAATTTAATTAAAATTAACCTGCTTTGGTTCCAGGGAGAAAAGCATTTCCAGCAGAGAAAACAAACTAAGGCCTTCAGATGAGCGTGTGGTCAGGGATGAAATCAGTAAGCCTTGTGATCTCAGAGGAATGATCACTGCTCTAGGAGAAGCAGTAAGAGTGAATGGCAGTTTCCCACCTAGACACTGATTACGTATTGTGCTGTGCTTGCTCTGCAGTCATACCTGTTTCTTCAGAAAGTCTTGACTATATATGTTTTCCTGAGGATTTGTGAAGGGGGTGGGGGGTGTTGCTTGGCTGCTTGGTTGGTTGGTTTGGTTTGGTTTGGTGTTTTTCAAGACAGTTTCTCTGTGTAGCTCTGGCTCTACTGGAACTCACTCTAGACCAGGCTGGCCTTGAACTCAGAGATCCACCTGCCTCTGCCTTCCAAGAGCTGGGATTAATAGTGTGTGCCATCACTACCCAGTGTGGTTCTTAATATATAAATGTAAAGATGTTTTAATAAGATTATTAAGTTATGAGTTGTCAAATGGTAAGAGTAATTATCTATGGAAGCCTCTTAGTAGGTATTTAATTCATCGATCCTAACAGCCAATTAGAAATTAACTCCTCCTAAGGAGGACTCGTCGTTCATTACCATGTGTGAGACCCTGGACACCGCCTCCAGCACAACAAAAGACAGAAAAAACTTGATTTTTGCAGGGAGAAAAGAAGCTCACCAGTTCTTGCAGTTCTTCTCATTGATTTATAAATCTAATTTACATGGGCTTTATTTTTTTGTGTAGATTTATGTGTGTGGTGCATGCATGCAAATGTGGATTTGTGCATGCATGTGCACATACAGAGCCCAGGCCAGGACATCAAGTGAGTGTCTTCCTCTATTACTCCCCCTTACTGCTTTGAGACAGTCTTGACTCACTGTTTATCCCACAGTGCTGGGGTTACAGGCACGTTTGGCTTTTTACATGGGGACTTGGGATGCAGACTTGGGTTCTGCCTGCATACGTACTCCTACCTACTGACCCGTTTTCTTAGATACTTGTGGGCATTTTTGTAGCCATTATGTTCAGATCACGTATGCATTCCTGCTCTGAATAGCGGGATTATTATGGTGTGCTTCCAAGTGTGTATGTATGACATAGTTCCAATCAAGATGATAGCACTGCTGTGTGTGTGTGTGTGTGTGTTCACCATCTTCATCTGAGAGTGGTTAGCTTAGCCCTTCCTCCTAGCAGCAGCACTTTATCTTGAGTTCCTATAGAGCTCAAAACAGTTGGAAGCCTGATGTGGATTTTGCATTTCCATCAGATTCTAGAGTGCTGATACTGCTATTTTGGAACCGTAGTTTAAAGTGTACTGGATGCTGATGTCTGTCTCTTCGGAAAGGAAATGGAGAATTTCAAAGTAAAATCAGTTACAAGAGCTTAAGATGCAGATGTGCAGTGTTTATCGCCAAAAGAGATTTGTGATATAGATATCAAATGGTGACAGCCATTATCAATAGTTTAAACATCATGCATTCAATCCTATCACACCCATGGCCCCTGATAGAGTAAAGAACTGCTGCAGACAAATGCAATCAGGTTTGCCTGAAAAACAAAACAGGAAGTCTTCTCCTTTGGGAGACAACTGGAGAGCAGTCCCAGACATCTGATGGCGCAAAGGGTAGCCAGTCTTGGGTCCCTTAGAAAAGGTTTTCTCTAAGAGAAAACTCTTAGGACTCCCAGTGTAGGAGGCAATAACCTAAAATCAAGGTCCCATGTGAATTAAGCATTGAGAAATGGTTCATTTGTAATGATTGCCTTCCTTTCTGGTGGGATTCAGGCTCCCTGTATTGTATAACGAGCTTCATACTGGGGAACAGCACACTGTAGATACTCTTCTGCTTCCTAAATATTCCTCTTTTCACTCCATGGTTTATGAGTGGCTTCCCTAGGATTGCTGTAGTTGAGGATGAGGTTGAGTCTCTGGAAAACTCAACTGCCAGGAAAAGCACTCTGCTCAGTGGCTTTGAGGGGTTGTCTCCTCAAAAATTTAAAGAATGAAATTCACTGACAACAGAAAGTGAGTTTTTAGTTTTATAGATTCATAAGGTGGGGACCTTAAGAGAGAGAGACGACTGTGTCCTCCAGTATGGCAGGAGCTGGTCTCCAGGGATTGGGTGCCATTGAACTGCTAGGCTAAAGGGTTTTAAGGTCTTATGTCAGAAACTGGGGAGTAAGATAAATTGGTCATTCCTGTTAACCTAACCTGGTGCCTCTCAGTTTCGGTCATGTCTTCCAGACAAAGGTGTGTGATGACAAGGAACTCTATTGTTGCATACCTGGCCTCCAGCAAGGACATTCTCAGAACTGCTGCCTTGGGTCACTGCCTTACCTGAGAGTATCTGTCTTCCTTTCTCGTCACTACTGTAGATAACTGCCTTGCAGGAAGGTGAGATATTTACATAGGTCCTATTAGCATATGAACTTTCTAATTCTCAAAACACTATCCTTAGACCAACAATATCAGCATTATGTAGCGATTTGTCAGGAATACACACATTGTCAGGTCCAAAGAATAAGACATTGGAACAGTCTTCAACAAGTTCTCCTGTACTGGCTAGTTTTGTGTGTCAACTTGACACAAGCTGACGTTATCACAGAGAAAGGAGTTTCAGTTGAGAAAATGCCTCCATGAGATCCAGCTGTAAGGCATTTTCTCAATTAGTGATCAACGGGGGAGGGCCCCTTGTGAGTGGTACCATCTGTGGGCTGGTGGTCTTGGGTTCTATAAGAAAGCCAGCTGATCAAGCCAGGGAAAGCAAGCCAGTAAGAAACATCCCTCCATGGCCTCTGCATCAGCTCCTGCTTCCTGACCTGCTTGAGTTCCAGTCCTGACTTCCTTTGGTGATAAATAGCAGCATGAAAGTGTAAGCTCAATTAACCCTTTCCTCCCCAATTTGCTTCTTGGTCATGATGTCTGTGCAGGAATAGAAACCCTGACTAAGACATCTCCCAAAGGATTATGTTGCAAGCTAAAATTTTAAGACCTGCTGGCCTTAGGTTTCAAATCTATATCATTTGAAATGGAACTAAGAATTAGGGAGAAAAAAAAATATATTTTTGCCAAGGCTGTGAGTAGGAGCAAAGGGTTGTCACTAGCTGTTGACTGTGGTGCTGATTCTGTTCCCTTATCTGAAAAACAATAGAGATCTAGAGCCCAGTCTCTGGAACGAGGTTGGAGAAGTTCATTGTCATTCATTAACTCAAAGTGCAGCTAATCCCCTCAAGAGAACAACTTTACTCCAGTGGGTTCCTGTCGAAGGAACCAACCTTTACAGGAGCAGCCGATTGTATAGTAAAATGTGCACGTTAGTAATAGGTGAAGCTGCAGGGGTGGGGGTGGAGGGAGCACTCAGATTCATTCTGTCCTTGGTCAAGATTCAATCTACTGGCTGTCACCTCTGCCTTTCATCCCCTTCTCTCAGTTCAGTGACCTCATTCATTACAGGTGACCTTCCTGACCTCATATAGGTAATGAAAGTATCCTTTGACTGTGAGTGGCAAACGTCTCCAGTATAAAGAAATAGTTTGTATTATCACAGTATCTAACGCATTCAGTCCCACGGCATGAAGTTTGTTTTGTTTTCTTCCGTGATCTCATGAAACTGGGTACAGCTTGGTCAATACACTACTCTGAGCAGGCATGAAGTGAAGTTCTGTGCTTGGTAGTAGCAGAAAATACAAATGAAACCATGAACAGTACCCTATTCCCCAAAGGAGAAAGCTATAGTCAGGAAAGAATGGCTAGTATGAGCAGAATCAAAAAGAAGCCTAATCATTCAGATTTAACCCTTCAAGTGTGCTCACCATGTGTGTTAAAATAGTCTAAACATATTTAATCAGGAAGCTTTGAATATATTATTGCTGAATTTATTAAACATCAAAACCCTTATGCTGAGTTCAAAACACAAATCCAAACTGGAGATATTTTTCAAATTTTTTTATTTATTTATTTCATATATGTGAGTACACTACACTGTCGCTCTCTTCAGACACACCAGAAGAGAGCAGTGGATTCCATCACAGATGGTTGTGAGCCACCATGTGGGTGCTGGGAATTGAACTCAGGACCTCTGGAAGAGCAATCAGTTCTCTTAACCACTGTGACATCTCTCTAGTCCCAAACTGGAAATTTAAATTGGGAGTTTGATCACGCATGCGTGTGTGTGTGTGTGTGTGTGTGTGTGTGTGTGTGTAAGATTTTGAGACCAAGACTGAATGAGATCCTGGAAGGAGGAGATTCAAATGTTAGGTAGCAGAAAGAGGAGGAACCCATAAAGAATATAAATAAAGTTTAAAATGTATATACACATATATGTACATATATACATATGTTTGTGTGTATACATATACATGTGTGTATACATACACACATACATCTATATATGTGTGTGTATGTGTATATATATATATATATATATATATATATATATATATGACTCAGGTATTATAGCTCAAAGTAAAGAATTTCAGTTCTATGATAAAAAATTTCTATGCATGAGCAGAATGCCAAGGCTATTCTTAACTGTTTTAGTTATTCAGAGCAGTTTTGAAGATTTAATAATACAGTGAAGTCTTATCCTAAGAATTTTTTAACTATTGCAAAATCATAGAACTTAGAGCAAGGAGTGATGACTCAGAGGTTAAGAATACTGCTTGCTCTTCAGAGGATACAGGTTCAATTCCCAGCACTTACATGGAAGCTCAACACCATCTGTAGAACTCGAGTCCTGGGGGATCAGTGTCCTCTTCTGGTCTCCATAGACACTGCATGCATGTGCTACACATACAAACATACAGTCAAGACATCTAAAACTGCTGGGCAGTGGTGGCGCACGCCTTTAATCCCAGCACTCGGGAGGCAGAGGCAGGCGGATTTCTGAGTTCGAGGCCAGCCTGGTCTACAGAGTGAGTTCCAGGACAGCCAGGGCTACACAGAGAAACCCTGTCTTGAAAAAAACCATAAAAAAAAAAAAAAGATAAAAAATAAAAAAGACATCTAAAACTAAGATTATTTAAAGCAATTTTGAATTTCCCCAAATAGAAAAATAAGTAAATGATAGAGGACCCCAAGATGGACCCCAACTTTTCCAGGAACCTAAGCATGGATACAGCATCAGAAGTTGATAGAGAAAAAATGATTGGGTGCTTTAGATTACCTAAGGGAAATAATAACATTATTGATCCTTATCAGTATTATTGTACAAGCAGAAGTAGATTCTGACAAATTATGTGGTTAAATATGAAAGTACACCCTCAGTATTTGAAGTAAAATATAAGAGACCATTTTTGTTACTCTAAAGTCAAAATATAAGAGAAGCACTCGAGGAGCGTATCCTGCATTACCTGTAGGTTCTGTTGGGATTCAGAACGGGACAAGAGGCTAAGGTACATGTTTAACATAATAACACAGACCTGGCCTCCATCCCTCGGTCTCCACCTGTTGCAGGGCATGCCTAGCACACCCTGCCCTCTATGCTGACCTTTCCAGCTCAGGCCAGAGGCCGGGCTTTCTCTCAACCAGAGGCTCTTTGCTATATAATCTGGATGTTTTGGTCCCTTCTCTACCACCACCCTCCACCCTACCTCACTCCACCCCCATCACACACGTTTGTTCTTCCTCCCTCCCTCCCTCCCTTCCTCTCTCCCTCTCTCCATCCCTCTTTCCTTCCTTTTCTTTCTTCCTTCCTTCCTTCCTTCCTTCCTTTTCTTTCTTTCTTCCTTCCTTCCTTCCTTCCTTCCTTTTCTTTCTTCCTTCCTTCCTTCCTTCCTTCCTCTTTGTGTCCCTATTTGCATGGCAACTTCCCTGGCCTAGTTCCCTGGGATCAGTGAACCCACCCAAGAGCTTCGTCCAGTAAATCTGCCTTTATGCTTTTATTTGGCTTGAATTGGCTCATCTTGTCAGCAGAGATAACCTATCAGCTTTAAACCAAACAATGAACCAGTGAGGTTACTAGGTTGAGATCTTTGTAAGGCTATAACTGATTAGTCATGACGTATTAAGAATTTGCTGGGGGATGGAGAGTGGTTAAGAGCACTGGCTGCCCTTCCATACGTCCTGAGTTCAATTCCCAACAACCACATAGTGGCTTGCAACCATCTGTAATGGGATCCGATGCCTTCTGCTGGTGTGTCTGAAGAGAGAGACTGTGTGCTCGCATACATTAAGTAAATAAATAGAATTTGCTGGAGCATCTTAAATGAAATTCAGTGGCTGATAAATATTACAAAAGTTCATACAACTTCCTGTTCAACCTCACTGTAAGTGAAATATAATCTAAAACCACAGTGAGGCATTACAGCTGGAGAAGAAGGAAAACCTGGCGTAACTCTGCGACTGACAGCAACTGGGACGTTCTTGTACTCTGACTGTCCATGTGACTATAAAGGAGGCTGAAATTTTTATCATAGGATCACAAACTATGACCCACAGTCTAAGATCCTTTTTCTCTAAGTGTGTTCCCTAAGTGTGCTTGTCAGTCTTTTTCACTCTGGTCTACCTAGGAAGTGCTAATTGTCTTGTATAGTGACCTACATTTGCCTTGCATAAATGAGTGAGATTGGTCATAGCTACAGATGATCATCTGCAGGGCTCCAGCACCCATTTCTAGCCCATTTAAGATACATTAATCATATTTACATAGCTAGCTGCACTGGTATCTTTATGCATATAATTGTAGCTATTTGAGGGCTGAGACCGAAGGAATGACAGAGGCCAGAAGTCTCCCCCCCACCCCCCTTCTCGTTTTTTTGAGACTGGAATTCTCTGTATAGCCCTGGCTATCCTGGAACTAACTGTGTAGGCTGGCCTCGAACTCAGAGATCCTCCCTTCTCTGCCTCCTAAGTACTGGAATTAAAGGTGTGTGCCACCACACCTAGCTCAATTATTTTTTCTTACATTGTGCAGAATCTGTAGCTGGGGCATTTAGTCTGATATAAAGTGATGTGCTGCCATCACTGGAACCCAGACCTCGGTATTATTTTTATAATGTAAACATATCTTTTTCAAAGGAGAAATGGAAAGTAGAAGAGAGAACAGTGAGGGGAGAGAGCTTGGTCCCTAGGTACAAGGGTAGATTCTACGGGAAGATCCACGCTGGTGCTTGGTTACAGGAGGGCAAGCAAGTGGGTCCTGTAGCCTTTACATGACTGTAAAACCATTTCAACTACAAGGAAATGGTCAGTGTTTGGGAAGATGAGTCTCCTGACACTGATTTAAACATCACACAATGTACACATGTTTCAACTATCACATGATATGCCATTTAAAAAAAAAAAAAATACCATTTTCTCCATTAATCTAAAAACAAGAAAAAGCATGGGAGAATAGGAGTCGCTTTGTCAGTAATATTTTGTTCTTTTATTTTTCTCTGTGGTTTTGTTGACGGGTTTTAACACTGTATTTTGGCAGATCAGATTAGCATGGAGAAGAAGACAGCCCAGATGGTAGGGTAGGCACAAGCATTCGAGTGAAGAAGAGAGTTCTCTTCCGGTCAGCTGTTGGTTAGGATACGGGGTGATTGGAAGGGCGAAGAAGTGTTGAGGAATTAGAAAGTAACAAGCTCCACTCTAGACAAAGGCAATGAGCCTCAAATGACTGCTGAATTCCTTCTGTAGTGAACTCATCTAACCAACACGGCTGAGCATGTTTTGTTTATACTTTTCCTTTATTTTAAATTTCCAAATTAGCGTCACATTAAAGTGAATACAATGTACAGATACCATTACTGTGTGCATTTAGAGGAAACTCAGAAGGAGACATAAAAGAGGAGAGGAGGTAAGATTTGGGGGTGGGTGGTGTTTTTTTTTTTAAGGCAGTAGCTCTAAAATATTTTTCCCCCTTGGAACACACAAGATGGGCGGCTTCCACATTCCAGTGTTTTTAGTGTGGTAGCCTGGGGCCTAGATGGGATGAACTGGAGATCCTGAGACATTCCTCAATGCCTGTGGTGAGAGTCTCCCCACTCCCTTTTTTCACATCACTGGTCAGGAAAGCACATTAGAAACAATAGGAAGAACATTATAATCGGAAAACCCAGAGTCTGCTCTACTTTATTACAGTAAAGAACCAGCAAACTGTATTCCTTTGTGTAACAAATGTTTACTGACTGCTTTCTCTGTGCAAAGCACTCTATCTGTTTACTATTGTTAAGATTTTATTATTTAAGATATTATTATTGTTATCACACAGATTGTGACTGGTTTATCTAAGGTGCTTATGAAAAGCAAAGGGGACTCTCAGAGGAACTTTGTTTTGAGTAATTCTGAATGCTACAATTCTGGTGTGTGAGCAAATTAAATGTTTAATGTTAAAAGGCTCACCAAGGAGAAGGCTCCGGGGACAAAGTGCTTGCTGTACAGGAATTACGACCTGAGTTTGGATCCCTAGCACCTACATAGAGGCTGAGCATGGAAGCAAGCCAACTGCTCTCCATGAGCGAAGGGATGGAGATGGATGGATCTATCTGGCAGGCCAGCCTACACAATCCATGAGCTCCAAGTTCAGTGAAAGGGCCCCGTCTCAAACAATAAAACCAGTGGGGTGGAAGGCAAAGGAGGAGGGCACCCAGAGGTCACCTTTGGTCTCCCTGGGCACACACATAAATGCTTCCACATACATATACCACATACGAATGCCTACTGTTGTGTTTATAAAGAGATAAAGACAGAGGGGGTATGTTTGGTGGATGTGTAGTAAGGTGTGGGGGGAGGGGTGCCTCCGAAGCCCATGCTGAGGCATCCCTTCCCCCTGAGGTACCAGCCACACGGTATAGTATAGAATAGAGTTTATTCAGGGCATGAGGAAGGGAGTAGAGAGGGTAGGAGAGAGAGAAAAGGCAGAGAGAGAAAGAATAGACTGGCCATGAACATGTGGCGAAAGAGGGGGGAGGGGAATGGGGAGCGAGGGGAGCAGGAGCAAAGGGACAGAGCAAAAGCAGGAAGGCAAGAGAGAGAGGAGGGAGCAAGCAGCCCCTTTTATAGAGAGTCAGGCACACCTGGCTGTAGCCAGGCAACTGTGGGGCGGAGCTTAGACAAAATGTTAATACCTACATCTAATGACCTAGAAAACTCAGGCTGTAGAAAGCTCAGAAGCTCTTGAAGTCTTTGGAGCATCTTTTGGGCGTAGCCTGGAGGGTGGAAAAGTAAAGCAAAACAAGACATCCCAAGCTCTTTTCTCGCCCGGTTTACTATCTTCCCGTCCTATGCAAGACTTTCTGCCTCTGTTCGTTCAAAATGCATTTGATGGGCATTTTCTTGGTGAGCGCTAACGTTCCTGCCCAGGTATGTCCAGGGTTTCTTTTATCACCAAAATGTTTTCTTCCTACGCAGTCTTCACGATCACGGGGAATGCAATACTTTGTGTATACACACACACACACACACACACACACACACACACACACACACACGATGCTTGTTGTCTCCAAATCATCTTTAAGATAAAGCCTGAATTCTTGAGGTTTGTTTTCAAGGACTTCTTTGTAAACTGGTTACCAAACCTTCTCTCTCCTTCTCCTCTGGTTTTAAGATTCTACCTCATTAGATGGCTACCAGTCTGCAAGTCGCAGCCAGCCTTTCCCCCATGCTCCACTGTGTCCTGTCTGCTCCCTGAGGACACGCAGGCCCTGTTAGCCCACACTCCTTATCTTTCCTCTCCTTTTTAAGAGACTGACAATCGCCATGTGTAACCAGTGATCTTTTCCCCAGAGCTACCTACGTTTTTTTTTTAAACAACTTCAAATGCCTATGTTGCCTGTTGCCACTTCGTTTATAAGTACCTAGAAGACAGAATCTAGAGATCCAGCCCAGGGAAACACCTTGCTCTCTTCACTTGCCTTTGTTTCTGTGTTACTCTTTCCCTTTCTCTTTGTACATACCTGACTCACCTCTCCGGTATCTGTCCTGGCTGTCCTGGAACTCATTCTGTAGACCAGGCTGGCCTCGAACTCAGAAATAGGCCTGTCTCTGCCTCCTGGGTGTGGGGATTAAATGTGTGCACCACCACTGCCCGGCCCATCTCCTCTCTCTTAACTTGCCTGTGGTGCTTCTCTGTCATCTCCCTGATCCACTCTGAGTACTGCAAGCACACACCAGTCCTGGTGGTCACTGGTCCATTTTCCAGAAGCTGGCAAAACAGGTAGTTGCTGGATATTTGTTGATTTAATGAGTACCTCTTGGTTTCCTTGGTTTCTCTCTCGGGGTAAGTATTTTAATACTTCCCTGATAGAGAAGTAAAGACATTCAGCAATGAGGATAAGGATGACTAGGCAGTGTCACGCAGACTTGACCTGTGTTCACAGTCCTCCACTAGCTGGCCCTTTGCTTCTTTCTTTCTCTTCCTAATACTTAACTGAAACCTTCTGTGGTTGTTTGAATGAAAATGGCCCCACAGGTTCATAGGGATTGAAGGTGTAGCCACTCTTAGGAGGTATGGCCTGGTCGGAGTGGGTGTGGCTTGGTCACAGGGGGTGGGATTTGAGGTTTCAGCAGCTCAAGTCAGGCCCAGTGGCTCCCTTTCTCTTCCTGCTGCTTGAAAATCCAAATGGTGAACTCTCAGCTCCTCTCGAACACCATGTCTGCCTGCATGCTGCCATGCTTCCCACCATGATGCTATGGATTAAACCTCTTAACTGTAAGCCAGCTCCAACTAAATGTTTTCCTTTATAAGAGTTGCCTTGGTCATGGTGTCTCCTCATAGCAATAGAAACCCAAACTGAGATACTTTCTAGGTGTAGACAGCACTACTAATGTGACTAAGCAAATCAAAGCCACTACTTTTGGTAGCTAAACTCATAGGCTAGACAAAGGGATCCAATACCAACAAGACATGGACGCGATGCTGTCAAGATGTGAAAAGAAAATCAAGAAACTAGAAGTCTAGCTCAATTACTGGCTTGCTTGTCTTACACGTTCAAGACCTTGGGATCCACCCCCACCACCCCACCCCACCCCGACCCCCACTCCCACCACCCCTACCCCTAACCCCCGCACTTTGTAAAACTGGGCTTGGTGATACAAGCCTGTAATCCTAGCACTTGGGAGACAGAGGCAAATGTCTTTTAGTGTACCTTCCCCATTAGTCCAGAGAGGTTGTCTGCTAACCTGACAGTATGTGAAAGAAACAAATTCTTGCAGCAGAAGCTTCTTTGAGCAGGGAGCAAATGATCAAAGAGGAAACCTTAAGAGGGCCAAGCGCTGAGATAAGTGTTCGTCCCAAACAAGACATCTATGTTACCCCTTCCGAGGTCAAGGGAACATGGTAGAAGGACTATGGAACCAAATGATGTGGAAAGTGTGTTGGGGTATTTCCTTCTGAATATAACAGTTTGTTGTAGCGATGAACACACAACTATGAAAGCATGTGGGCCTGGAGAGAAGTGAGTGGGAGGAATGGAGCCAGAGGGAAGGACACTAGCAGAAAGGGAGAGCTAACTGGGCAGAATGGGTTGGAGAGCACCAGAGAGTTGAGAGAGAGTCGTTGAGAGGTGAATACGGTTACAGCCTGTTGTACACAAGTATCATAATGTTGAAAATAAAAATACATTTTTAAAACCCTCTACATTTTTGCAGCCTCAGAAATCCCTTGCACATGCCAGTGGTTTTAACTGGGGTTTAGCTCCAGACTCATCTTCTCCCCTGCACATCCAGATCTGGGGACTGTAGCAACCTTTGGAAGTTCCTGGGCTCACACTGTTTGTCCCCTGAGCCAGGAACAGAGGGGAGTGTAAGAACACAGTCACCATGCTGCACGTGAGGAACACGGCACCCTTCCAAGTGCTTCCCCTGACTCATTGGCTGCAGTGAGTGAACAGATCAGAAACAGTCAACGCCAAATTTCCTTAGTCAGTGTTCTCTTGTTCTGAGGAGACACCAGGAAGACCTACTGCTGGAGAGGACCCTGGAGTTCTAAATCCAAAGAGGCAGGCAGCAGGAAGAGAGAGCACTGGAGCGTTGGAAGCCATAAAGCCCACCCCCAGTGACGCACTTCCTCCAGCCAGGCCACACCTACTCCAACAAGGCCACACCCACTCCAATAAGGCCATACCTCCTAATGCCACTCCCTAAGCATTCAAATATATGAGCCTCTGGGGAGCCATTCCTATTCCAACTACAATACCCAATACTGAGTGACGAATACATAGAGATTTGGTAGATGTAAGCTCACAGAAAGCATAGAAAAAGTGCCCAAAATGATGGGCTTAATTTTTTTAAAGGATTTACTTGGGGGGGGGAAACCACAAAAATCTATTAATGACGTAGTTTAATGAGTTAAATAAAATTTAAGTGGCAAAGCTATGCATTTAATAGGCACACATAGGTATTTTTATCTAAAGCTAGTACTTCACATTTTAAATATTTTTTAAAGAAATTAGACTATATTTTTACTTTGTATATTGAGATTTTTTAAAACAAAAATGACTGAGGTTGCCACTTACCAATGACCAGCCTTTAATTTGTATTAAGTTCATCATCACAGTGTTGAAATGGTCATCCATCATCAAGAACTGCCGACATAAGAGTATAGTCTACACCAGTGGCTCCTAACCTTTCTAATGCTGTGGCCCTTTAAGACAGTTGCTCATGTTGTGCTGACTCCCAACCATAAATTTTGTTGCTACTTCATAGCTGTAATTTTTGCTATTGTTATGAATCGTACTGCACATATATACTAACACTTGTACTCTCCCACCTGTGCCAATTTTAATAGCAGCAGAAATATATTCTTGGGTCTTGGTATACAAATATCTTTGGAACCCCCATTTCATATTTGATGCTGAGCCCCAAAATAGAAGGGTTATTTTTGTAACTTTCATATTTAATAGACTCTTACTCTTTAGGAAAGTTCTCTAATGTTGGCTCCAAACTAAGAAGATTCGCAAGCTCCAGTTGAAAGGGAACAATTGTGTAATTACTAGATTTTAAAAATATGTACGACTGGCACAAAATCGACTTGTAATTAGGCATAATAATAGATTCTCTGGGTATTAAGAATTTTATATAGGAAAGCTGTTTGGAAAGGAAAAAAATACTTGTGGTTTTTTTTTTTTTTTCTAAAACAAGTCTATGCAACATACGAAACCGAAGACTGGGGAAAGTCTGAGGCCTGGGCTGGTTGCTTCGCTAAGCATGTCTGGTAGGTTGCATCATCAAGAGAAAAGAAGAAACTTGGGATCTCTGTCAGGCAGGCATTGGTAAACTCCCTATGCACAGTAAATGGTTTAATTCTCTCAATGACCATATATCATCACCACTTTACAGCGAAAGACATAGAATCTGTGAGCTGAAGGCGTCAAGGCATCCGCCATGAAACCAGCTAGCTACAACTACAGTGCTTACCCAGCATGCACCGGGCCAGGGTTGGCTCCCCAGCTCCAAAGTGAAACAGACCCAAAACGGCTAGGTATGAACAGTGTCCAACTTACTGAAGCTTCAAGAAATCAACAGAAAATCACGTGCCTTTCCTTCCAAACCCCCTTTTTGCCCTCTAGTCTCTTTAACGTTGAACTAAAGCATTCTGAGGCTAGGCAGACTTGTTGGTGCACACTTTTAATCTCAGCGGCACTGAGGAGGCAGAGACAGGCAGATTTCCGAGTCCGAGGACCACGTGGCCTACGTTGTGAGTTCCAGAACAGCCAGGGCTATTTAGAGAGACCCTGTCTCACAAAAGCAAAACAAAACGAAAGAATTCATTCT
Source organism: Rhynchomys soricoides (assembly GCA_019843965.1). Lineage (NCBI taxonomy): Eukaryota > Metazoa > Chordata > Mammalia > Rodentia > Muridae > Rhynchomys > Rhynchomys soricoides. The sequence goes on from JADRCH010000124.1 coordinate 5,179,344, forward strand.
GAGGGTTGTTTGGATGTCCTATCCTTTTTAAAGACGGCAAGTCTTCAAGCCGTTGGTGAAGATTTTTATGAAGAACTTAGTATTCCTGATGTGAGCAATAGGTGGTAAACATCAGTTTCCTCTCTGATACCAGCCCACTGGACATGAGCTGTATCTGTATATTTTTGTAGTCACTCTTGAGCCACCAATCTGAAAAACACACCGATACCTGATTGTTTAAAAACTCAGGCTCGGGCCAGGCATGTTGTTACATGCATACATACCTTTGACTCCAGCACTGGAAAGGCAAAGGCAGGTGACTTCTGTGAGTTGAAAGCCCGCCTGGGATACATAGAGAGCTACAGATCATCCAGGACGACATCGGGAGACATAGTGTCTGTATAGAGAGACGCTCTCTCAAAAAAACAAACAACAGTAAAACTCAGTCAGGAAGTAAGTGAGGAACATCTGGAAGCACAGGGTGGGGCAATGCATGCTAGACATGGGCGTGGCATTCAGAGGACACCTTTCAAGATTCAGCTCTCTCCCCCGTGTGGGTTCTGGGATCAAACTCAGATCATCAGCTCTGGGTTGAAATTTTTAAATAGTCCCTTGAACTCGTTTTCTAGTTCTTCCTTAGACACACAGCCTGTTCAAACATTACCCCAGATCTTCCATTTTGCCATAATGGTGTCTTGTTTTCCTGACTCTTTTCTCTTTCCTCTTGTCATTTGCTCCATGCCTCTCTGTGTCTTTACTTTGTTTTTCGGTTGGTTGGTTGGTTGGTTGGTTGGTTGGTTGGTTGGTTGGTTTGCTGAGGCAGGGCTTGTCCGTGTAGCCCTGGCTGTCCTAGAACTCTCTCTGTAAATCAAGCTGGCCTCCAAATCGCAGCGATCCACAAACTTCTGCCTCATGTGTACTGGGATTAAGGGCACGCACCTCCATGACCATTTTCTGTAGCTTGTCTGTTCCCTGCATAGACTGGTCAACCGCTTGCCCTTCCCTGTCCACCGAGCACCCTTGTGCACTTGAGTACTTAGTCATCACTGTCATAATCGTTCTGGAAAGATCTGTGATGAGTGGGCCGGTTCAGAAGTCCAGCAGTTTCTACAGTTAATAACACCCTGAGCAAACAAATTATTTTATGATTCACACCCTTCATGCCCCCTCAGGAGAGAAACACGGTTGTTTGGCGGTGCGGATGTACATGTAATTGAGTATTTAGTTGTTCAGAGGTGGGAGTGAAAGGTTTACTCTGGTCGGATCATTTCTTTGATGTTAGGGCAAGGGTTATTTCATGGAGAGAAATGCTCTTACATACGGAACTTCAGTTTAAAAACCTCCTAAGGATAAATTACGCACCTAATTCTAACTGCAGATATGTTCATACTAGGGTACAATATAACCACAAATATTATTTCACAGAATAGTGCCTGATTCAGTGAAGAAGTCAAGATCAAAGAGGGGAATTGTTCTATTAAAAAAAAATGATAGTACTTTTAAGCACATGGAACTTGGAGATTAATTTTTACAGAAATCATACAGAGCTGCACTAGGGATGAGCTTGCTAGTCTGGTTTAAGAATTGTATGTAACAAATAATTTTGGTTTAAATACAGGCTTTTTTTGGTTGGTTGGTTTATTATTGTGTGTGTGTGATGGGAAAGACATGTGACACATTCATATGGAGGTTCAGAGAACAATGTTGTGGGGTCTGTTTTTTCCGTCTATATTCATGCGTGTCCCAGAGAACAAAAGTAGGTCACACGCACAGGAAGCGTTTGGTTTTTTGGTTTTTTGGTTTTTAATCTACTGAGCCATCTCGCAAGCTCTGTGTATTCGTACAATTAATCTGTTATTCGGTCAAGAAGAAATATTTTAATGAAAAGAGAAGGATGTCGCTAAACCAAAAGGCAGTCTCTTTCGTTTTATTAGAGAAAAGTTTTTTGTTTTTGTTTTTAAACCTCCAACACCATGGAAGGGAAGTAGAGGCGGTGATGACTGTATAGGAATTACTGCTGGGCATAGCTCTCAGTCCTGCCACTAGGTGGTGCCAACAGGCTTTTCCCAGCCTCTGCGTTAAACCATGGCTTTTAAAGAAGCAGGAGCTTCGTTATAGATACAGCATCCACCTGTTTAAAAAACCATGTTCCAGACCACGGCTCTCCACCGGTCCACGCTTTCCATGCATCTGACAACTAAGATTGGATAATAATATGCATGACACAACGGTGAACAGTGTTGCTTTGGCAAATTACTAGATATTTAAGGAGATACTTAACAGTTGAAAATCTCGGGAAAGCAATTTTAAAAATATAAGACACCATGACAAGTAGGGAAAAGAAAGAGCCCACGGCCCTGAGGAAAAAGTGTGTTTGCTCTGATCTTGAACCCACGGCGCAGGACCTCAGCATCTTCTATCAGTCACAACGATGCTGTTTCTTCGCTACTTTCCTAAAATGACAGACTGGCATTGGAGGAGTTGATTTTAAAATCCCTAAGATAAAGGCCTTTTGCTATTGAAGCCTACAGAAGGCTTCAGAATTGTAATGCGGACTCGGAAGAAAACATGGCCGGAGGAAGGCAAATGGGATTGGATCCCGGAAGAACAGGAAACATATACACACAGAGACAAAAACAGAGCCAGCAAGTTGCATGTATGTATGTGTGTGTGTGTGTGTGTGTATACGTATACATATATGTATACAAAAACATATACATGTAACAATCATTAAAAGAAACCATCAACATGGGAGGGGTTGGAGGGAGAAAATGGAAGAGGGAAGTGATATAATTATATTTTACTTTAAAATATTTATTTTTGAAAATTAGGTGCTGGAGAGATGGCTCAGCAGTTAAGAGCACTGGCTGCTCTTTCAAGGACCCAACTATGATTCCCAGCACCCACAAGATCAGTGGCTCACAACCATCTGTAACTCCAGTTCCAAAAAATCCAATGCCCTCTTCTTCCGGTTTCCATGGGCAAGGGCACATGTATGGTACACAGACATAGTACTGTCTGTGTATGCTGAACACCTAGACAAACAAACATACACAAAAAATATTTTAATTAAAATAAGTAAATATTAAAAACAGGAAGAAAAATTAATTCTCACTTACAATATCTGGAAAACATATCTCAAATAAAAAACAAAAGACAAATTACAGCCAAATCAATAATAATAGTAATTTAGAGACCAATGTAACAGAAGATTGCTGAAAGCTGTCTGCTCTTGGAGTCTTTCATGCTTCAGTCTGTAGCACACTATGTCTTAGATTTGAAGCCCTTTCTGACTTTTCTTGCCCAATTCCAGGACACAGTGACTAAGTGACTACCATCTTTCTATAAGCCACCTAGACGTAGACCAGAACCCAGATCTTCTGGTCTATTTTGGTTTTGTAACTAAACTTTTTATTTTCAGAAAATTTTACAGTCACTTGTTGGAGAGAGAGAGACAGAGACAGAGAAACAGAGAGACAGAAAGAGACAGAAGGGAACACGGTGGAATCACAAGCACCATCAACACAGTGTGCTCTGTGGTAATGAACAGCCCAGGCAGGATGACTACAATCAAGACCCAGAGAGCCGCACCCCACACAAGTCCCTGCATTTCCTTTTTCTTCTCTATGCATTCTGCACTGATTCTCCACTCCCCACTCCTGGGAATCGCTCATTTGTTACATCTCAGGAATGTCATTTCAGGAATGTCATATAAAGGGAATCATACAGTGTGTGCTCTTAGGATTTTGTTTCCATGTGCGGGCTGGGGCCCAAACCCAGGACTTCAGGCAGACTGCCAGGCAAGCAGCATGCCAATCCCCAGTGTTCATACACATAGGTGCACACATGGCATAGCACACATGTGGAGGTCAGAGAACAACTTTCAGGAATTGGTTCTCCGTCCCCACTATGTGCTTTCTAGGGTATGTATTCATCTCGTAGGCCTGTTGCTTTACTGAACGAGCAATATTTGAGTCTTTCCTGATTCCTATCTGCTTATTCTTCTAGTTAGATTTATTGCATAATTCTTGCTTTCTTTCCTTTTTTTTTTTTTAGACAGTGTCTCACTGCTCACTGTGTATGTAGCCATGGCAGGACTAAAACTCCCTATGTAGACCAGGTTGGCCTCCAACTCCTAGAGTGCCTCCTGCCTTTGCTTCCCCAGTGCTGAGATTAAAGGCACAACCTGCCACATATGGCTCTTTGGTTTTTCTGTGTTGTATTTGAGTTGGGTACACATTTTTACCTCTAATACATTCAGTTTTAAGTATCTTCTATGGTGCTGGCTTAATGGTCATAATTGTTTTGGTCTACATTTAACATGGGCAGTCTTTATTTCTCCTTTGTTTTGAGGATTAATGATGTATATGTTCATCTTCATGAATAGTTTTTTTTTTTTTTTCTGGGCTTAAAATACATGACTCTATGTCCTGTATTCTTGCAGCGATATCTATTTCTGTTATGATAAGTCCCTTTCTAAGTAACTTGGCAAGCACCTTCTTGAAAGGAGGGTATGCAAAAAACCACACACACACACACACACACACACACACACACATACACACTCACCAGTAGCCAATGACCCTATACCACGGTGGCCCAATGGAAGACAGCCACAAGATACACCATAGAGACAGCAAGGATTAGAAGAGACAAGTGAGAAATTTAAGCACCAGAGAGGACTGGAAAGGGTGTGAGGGACCCACTTGTGGGCTAATGTGGAGTCTGAGTGCTGAGCCCATTGTCTGATATTCTCCGGTGTGGCCGGTTTCCATTCTTCACTCTTGGCATTTAGCATTAGATGGTGTGTGGAGTTGATTCTTTTGCTCATGCCTACCTTATGCTCTAGATGCCTCTTGCCACTTATTGATTGTTCTTTATTTTCTTTGGAGCTTGGGTGCAAGCTAGCTGCTTCAGCTTGGATGAAGGGGTAATGTCTGGAAGTGCTGAGACGCTGGATGCCTTCAGTGTGAGATTAGATGCAGCTCCTTAATGAATAGACAGTCCATAATTCTAAGACGTTTATTGACATTGTGATGAGTGGCGTGGATGAAATTGTACCCCAAAATCTCTGGGATGGGCGAGGCAGATATAGTAACTGGGAAGGGGCGTGGCTAAGTCTGTAGGTGTCTCATTAACCTGCGTGGCCACGCCTCTACCTGAGGAAGGGCTGGTCAGGGGTCTGACAACAGGTCTCCTATGTGACAGACCTCACATGACAAACCTCTCTACAGGAGGCTGTGTGGGGTTGTACTTGACAGGAGCCAAAAGGCCTCCCGGGAGCATTGGCAAAACGCTTTCCTGTCCCTTGCAGGTTGCCCCACTGGGTACCCTGGAGTTAAGCCTGTGCTTGACCAGGTGCCAGACTGCCTGTCACAGACCACTGCCCCACAATTCCCCCGATTTCTTTTTTAAGGGAGAGGTGTCATTTGTAATGAAAATTTTGGGTGGGGTGACAATATCAAAAGAAAACCCTGCACAGGTTGGAGTGCTAGCACAGCTAAGCCAGAGGGTAAGGAGGGATAAGGGTGGGGGGTTGGGAAGGCAAGGGATCATTGAATCAATTCATTGTTCCATGGATGGTACAGTTGGAGGGTAGTAACATCAGTTTAAAACAACATTTGATTAATCTAGACAGACATCATGGGTTCCTTACTATCATACAGCTTCCCCCAAGTTCAGTAGCCATTTGACTTTGGCAAAAGAGTTCATCTGTAGCTTGAAAGTCTCATGTCTGTCCTCTGTGGAGCTGAGCACGTGTCTCTGGATCTCATCATGTGTCTCGAGAGTCTTCTATCCAGAGGAAGGCAGTTTTACAGTCATAGGCAGGTCCCAGGAGATGGCATTGTCTCCTCTGGATCTGTGGCATCCCCACACCGTACCAGTGGAATTAGTGTATATTGGGCATCTCTACAATCTGAAGCATATGAAACAAAAATACAACTTACAGACTTTGCTGCTGCTATGATAATCTTTGACTCCCACAGTCTCCGGCTGGTCTGCCTGTCTTTCCTCTTTCTCCGTCCAGTTAGTTTGTTTTATAAATGGCACTGGATTTTTGGTTAACAGTTAGTAGGATGAGTAAAGAAAAATGTTTTACTTATGTCCTTTTTAATCTCTTCTTTGAGATATTAGCATCTCCCTACCAAATAGAACAAACTGAAGCAATGAATTAAGATCAGCTTGGGAAGCAATCCTTACTTCTCAAGAACTCCTGATGAGGGCAGAACAGACTTGTGGCTTCATCCCTTCAGTCCGAAACTCCACAACCATTGTTAAATATGTTTTTGTCTTTTACCACATGGCAGCTCTTTCCAGTGATCAGATGTAGGAAATGGTAAACATTATGCTTATTTACTAGGGAGACTTGAAGTACAATAAAGTAGGCTCTAGATTGGAATCCTGTTCTGTATAAGACCAGATCATGAAAACATAACTCTGCCACACTGATGTATTCCTTTGTAATCAAAACCGATGCTTGTAGAAGGGACCTCAGGGTAGCAGCCACTTGCCTCTGTTGTCCTCTGTGTCTCTGATGTATGGAAATGGGCGCTGTCCTTCCATTGCCTGTGATGTAAGCTGTGCCAGCATGATGAATCACAAGACAAATGAAATGCTTCATGTGGCTTTAGAGCTTCCAAGCTCTTGAGCCTCAGGGCAAACACATTCCTGCTCAGTGAGGTGTTACGAGGTGGTGTATCAATGTCTACCATTTCCGGTGATGTAAAAACACCTTTCCTGTAGCCCGTGCTGTCCTTTCCAGTAATCAAACAGACAACCTTGATGTCTTCCTTCCTTCTGAGCACACAGATCTCTAGCCGAGTCTTTCTAGATCAACATTTCTCATATGTTGAAAAACACTCAGGTCTGGTCTTTTGTATTCATAGTCTGTTTATAAATCTCCCCAAACTTCCAGGCGTATCTTAGCTAACATGCTGGGTCTTTCCTTACTCTTTAAAAGACATCGCATAAGAGCATTCTGGTTGAAAGCTGATCAGCTTAGAGTTGAAATGTAAGTCAAGCTGTAATGGTGCATGCCTTTAATCCCATACATGAAAGGCAGAAGTTGGTGGATCTCTGTGAGTTCAAGGCCAGCCTGGTCTACAAAGCGAGTCCAGGACTGCCAAGGCTACACAGAGAAACTGTCCCAAAAGAAGAAGACGAAGATGAAGAAGAAGGAGGAGGAGGAAGAGGAGGAGGAGGAGGAAAAGGAGGAGGAGGAGGAGGAGGAGGAGGAGGAGGAGGAGGAGGGGGAGAGGAAGACAAATAATCAATGTATATATTTTTTTCAACAATTTTAAATTAGTGTATATTAAGTACCCACACTATACTGGCCCTCTGTGAGATGCTAGGGTACAATAAAATAAAAAGCAAAAAAAAATCTATGTTAGGCTTAGAAGAATTGAAAGAACAATTTACATAGAGAACAATTAACTGATTCCTTCTTGCACTATTAAACTTCATGCTGTGGGCTAAGGCACATAATAGAGACTGTCCTTTGGCCAAGACTTGTTCTTCAAAGTTTAAGTGATATACATCTCATAACCTTTATATCTCTCATATTTATTAAGGGTGGTTCTTTTTCATATTCCCATGACTTGCTTATATACTTGACAAACATTTGCTAAGGGCCTTCTTGTGTATCAAGCCCTTGTTTAGTACTATATAGTGCTGTAGAGTACAGGGAGTGACAGTGGACAGGATCTATTCATTGACTTGGAATGGCTCTCAATGAAGACATGTTGGCAATTATAAACCATGCTGAAGGCTAAGCACAGAGAGACACCGGGTCCTTGAGCAGTGGGCATGAAGGGTGTCCGAGAAAGGTTATATTTGGAGAAGCAATATTTGAGCTGAGTCTAAATCTGATGTATTTAGGACCCAAAAGGGAGAAGAAGAAGCCATTACCAAAGCTCTTCTGTTTCTATTCTCCAACTCTAGCTGAAAAGTGTAGTGTGTAGTTTTATGCTCTATCCACCTTTGCTCTGAGAAGTGACTGCACTACCAGCCCCCTCCCAGTTTCCCTTGAATCTTCGGATAAAAGACATAGACACACAGTTGTTCAATTTCAACTTGCCTTCTTGGGACAATTGCTGGGCACTATTTCCCATCTGGAAAACATGCCCTTATCTATACTCTTAGCTCTGCTCCTCCCACCTGCCCTAAACTTCAGCAGCTAATTCCATCTAGCCCCTGCCAGGCATCCCTGACCACCTGCCTGTAGTAGTGGACACAGGCCTCAGCGCTTCCCAAGACCTCACATGGCTGCTATATTCTTCTCCCTCCAAAGCATGGCAACTCTCCCTCTCCTTCCTTGCGTCTGCCTTTTCCTCCAGGGACCTGCATGTCTCACCTGTACCTACCGCCCAACAATTGGCCCATGGCTTTCTTTACTGTCCGATCAAGAACCAATTGGGAAACAGGACCTTCACATCAAAAACTACCCCCGTAGAAAAGGAAATAAAGATGAGATTTCAAAATAACGTTATGAAGGAGATTAGAGTTTATTCTGAAGCAAACTAAGGAAAACATTTTACTTCTACTAGTATAATCATCAGATGGATATTTTGTAATATGGTTTTTATTAGTTTTTGATAATTTCACATGGGTACATAATACATGCTGATCACTCTCATTCTCTACTCTCTCCCATCTCCCTGCCCACATCCCCTCCCTTCTCTCCTATAAATCTCTGTCTCATACAGTTTAACCAGAACCATCTATATGGACATGGGTTTGGAGCTATATACGGCAGCCTAATGGAATCGGTGATGAAGACATAACTGGAGATAATGAATGCCCATCTCTCAGAAATTGTCACTAGCCAATATTTCAATAGTAATGGGGATGGTCATCTGTCTTAGTTATGGTTTCCATTGCTGTAAAAAGACCATGACCAAGGTCACTCTTGTAAAGGATAACATTTAATTGGGGCTGGTTTACACTTTCAGAGGTTCAGTCTATTATCATCATGACAGGAAGCTTAACAGCATCCAGGCAAGCATGGGGCTCCACATCTTGTTCTGAAGACAAAGAGAAGAAGACTGAATCTTTCAGGCAGCTAAGAGGAGGGTCTTAAAGTCCACCCCCACAGTGACACACTTCCTCCAACAAGGTGCTTCCTACTACAACAAGGACACACCTTCTAATAAATAGTGCCATTCTCTGGGCCAAGCATATTCAAACCACCACACCCTCCAAGTCCACCCACTTCCATGACTGTTGACAGGGCCTGTCCTGTGCAGGTCCATTGCAAGTAACCAGTTGTCAGTTCATGATTGCCATGGTTTTGTCAAGGCTAGAAGATAATGTTGTACAGCCCTTCACCCTGCCTTCTGACTCTTACATGTGTCTTATTCCCTCTTTTAAGATGATCCCTAAGCCTTAGAGGCAGAACTGTGAACATCTTGTTTATGGCTAAGTATTAAGCTATCACTGATTCTTTAGTTACCCCATTTAGGTCTCTGACCTCCTCAGTGTCAGGTATATGTTCCCTTCCAGGGAACAGGCCTCACATCCAGTCAGAGGTTGCTATTCCTGTAACAGTTATACCACGATTGTTCATGTTTATTTTTCTGGCAGTTTGCTCTTTCTCTTCCTTCCTTTCTTCCTTTCTCTCTTTCTGTTCACACATAGGTAAGACCCATGATATCTTTTATTCTCCAGAAGCCTACATGGCACCCTCTATGCCTTTGACAGCTAGCCACCAGGAAATTTCCAGCTCAGTTCCAGGTTACTTTCTCTGCATTTTGCAACCTGCGTGTTGTCTTCAATAATAGTATCTTATTCTGTAATTCTGGTGGACAATTAGGAGCCATTATTGTTTTGGGGGCTCTCTGGGGCTACCCTAACCAACTCCTCCAGAGATATCCCACAGCTAGGTCTTGGAGTGTTGTCTATTAACACACTGCTTCTGGGATCAGCACTGTCTAGCCATGCAGGGTTCCTCTCTTCAGCCTCTCTTTTGTAATAGAGCGCTCACAGACACCAGGAAATTAGAAAAGGCCAGTGTGGGGAGAGGGAATAGTAGAACATAGAAAAAGGGGAAATAAAGAGGAAGAATACTCTGGAGGGAAGGGGTTGAACAGGGAGAAAGCAGGAGGACTGTAGAGACGAGGGTGGGGGCTACTACGGACTCATCTCTGGCTCTTTAATTTTTTATTTTTATATGGAAGGTGAGCTTCTCATCAATGAAGCTATATTGGCTAGAACAGATAAGACTTTTCAAAATGAAAGGTAAGATTACAGTGGCCAAGATGGGAGAGTTTCATGGGGTTAGGGAGAGTAGCCTATTATGACCCCTGGGATCCTGACTAGATACACAGAGATATCAATCCACAGTTCATCACTTTTAGGGAGATCTTTTTCATGGTTTGAAAACATGCCCAAACTTGAGCACATAGTGTGTTTAATGGTTTGTCTCCTTCATTGCCAGTATTGATAATTTTTCTTTCTCTGTAGGTAGCATGAAATACTTTTGGGATGGCATAATTTGGGGAATATGAGAAATTTTCAAAGAGGATAATCAAATCAGATTTGGATAAGATGGAGAAAGTCATCAACTGTGGGAGGAAGGGGGTGGGGCTTTCATTGTTGCTGTTTGTTTTATGTCAGGGCTTGAAGGCAAGGCCTTGTGTTTGCTTAACTGTGCTTTACCTCAGAGATGCTTCAGCCCGGGCTTTGCATATTAAACAAGACCTCTCAGTTATTTGCATGCATATTAAAATCTGAGAGCTGCTGATCAAGTGTTTCACAACTCAGAGTTAGGAAATCCATTTGGCACGTCACTGCCATCAATTTTGTAAATGTGTATGGTGGGATGGATAGGATAGGAAAGATTAATAACAGAAATGTTATGATGTAAAGCAGAAATATTAAAATATTATAATGTAAATGTAATATAAAATTAGAGTAAGCATTATTTAAATTGGTGTTAAATAACTTATTTACTAACTGCATATTATAGTCAAATGAATATTTGACACCTCTGACCCATAGAGTAGCCGGAACTGCAGTTAAGGGTCACCCTCTAGAGGAAAATGATACTGAATTGTGACTGTAAAGTCAATCAGATCCTTCTTCTGAAATTTTAGCGCAATGCATACCATGGGATGTGAATTTGGAAGAAATAATAGAGAGAACAGAAGGGAATTGGTAGTAAGTCTGAACTGGCAGATCATTGAATCTGCTGCTGTAGTTTACTTGGATGTGGTCCTTTAAGCTGAGCCTCGTAATCGCTGCCATGGCTTCTTTTCTTCCGTGCGTTCCCATTTCCTTTTACTAAATCTTCACCACTGACAGACACTGAATATAAAGCTCTCCCTGGCAACTAGCAAGAGCCCAGAACACTGACCATTGCCTTATAAAGTGGGAGAAAGCAGCCTCTGATGGCTTCTAGATGGCTAGAGGCACACACACATACCCAGACACACTCACACAGAGACACATACAGATATATACACATTCATTCACACAAACACACAGACACACACACATGCACACACACACAGAGAGACACATACACAAACAGGCTCACTCACCCAAACACACACAGACACACACTCACAGAGACACACAGACACAAACACACACATGCACACACATGCACATACACACACAAATGCATGCACATGCACACACACATTCACACAGACACATGCACAAAACAAAACACACAAACAAACAAACAAAAAAACCAAAACCCAAACCCCTTGACTCCATGTGTCACTATGAGACCTGTTACCTGATACAGACTGGAGCATGGGAGTCATTATTCTTTAAGCATCATGGGCCTTACGACTGGGCTAGAATTTATTTCTAAAAAGACTGTGGGAACCAAGCAGGTAGGGGGAAGTATTTGCAGCAGCTGGGTGAAAAGCCTAGGAAAATAGTTTAGGGACAGACCTACAGAACTATCAAGTGCTTGATCCCTGAGAAGGATTCAGCCTGTTAATACAAAACAGAAACAAAGGTCGGGGGGGGGGGGGCGCGGAGGAGATGACGGCTGAGGTTGGATCCTTAGCACTCAAGCAGAAGCTAGATGTAGTAATACACACTTGGAATCTCAGCATTGGGAAAACAGAGACTGGAGGCTCCCTGGGGATCGTTGACCAGTCTCGTTAAATTAGCTAGCTCCTGGTTCCATGGTTACAGTGAGCAGCAAGGAGACATCAAAAGTTGGTTCTGGCCTCTGTTTATATACATTCACATGCGCCCACACACACGTGGACATAGACAAATATCCCTCAGGTGCGCGAGTGCGCGCGTGTGCACACCCACACCCCTACACACCAAAATAATAACACTAATATGCCAGTCAAGTCAAACTTGAAACTTGTTTGCCACTGATTATATAAGTCCTGTGTTAGGTAAGGTCTGGTGTTTTTCCAGCCTTTCCCACTTAAGGAAGAAGTTAGGTGCTTTCCTTAAGCGAGTATTGATGACCAGCCCTCCCAAATATGATGCGCCATTCATAAAACTCTATTGTGTTTTGTCATCTTATTTCTTGATGGTGTTGAAGTGCTCCTAACTCACTGAAGACGTCAAGAAAACAAATATGAACGCTTTCTTGTTTTAAGGGGAAATGTCAGGTGTTGAGAAGTATTTCTTCTTAGTCAGATATCAATAGCTGAAACCTACGAATTCAGTTTCATAGACAGTCGTAGGTAAGGCATAATTTTAAACTGGGGTCCTCACTCAGTTTATTCATCTACTGTCGATTATTAAGTGTTGGCCAATTGAACTGAGGACTCACTATTTATCGTTTGTGTTCATAGAATGAAGCTTGAGCCCCTTTTCTTTGGGATGGGTCATATACAATGAACACCTAAAGTATTGGAGACACAAACTAAAGGGATTGTTCTGAATAATCTTTTTCCAGCCGATTAAGCTTCTCTACCTTTTCTGCTGTCACGTGTCGAGCATATAATGTCACATGCGTTCAGTTCTTTACCCCTCCACCGAAACTTCAAAGAAGAGTCAAACAGAGACCCAAACATCCGAAAGTCAGCAATTTGGGGCATTAGAAATGTCTTTAGCTCAGCATGTGTGCAGTTAATAAATAACAGATTTAGAAGCTGGCGTTGCCTTTGCCATGTTTTAAAAGGGGTAAAAAAAATTAAATTGCATAGGATTGAATAGATTTTTAACCATGATGGTTGATAAGGTTTCAGTATAAATCCAATTTTTAAGCAATTTATAAACATGATATTTTGGTAGTAATAGGGCATTTTGAAACTATCCACATTCATGAACTTTACAAAAAAAAAAAAAATGTTCATGCCAGACTGACTGAGACCCATCATTTACTCCGCAGACATTGCAACATTTCACTGATACAAAACCACACAGGGCATGCTAATTGCCTAACAATCACTCACTCAACAGATTGTTTTAACATCTATTATTTTTAAGGCATTTGTGGGGATGAAAATGAAAGTCTTTGCACAATTTCAAGGTCATTTTTCTCAACAGGGAATTTTGAATCTGGGCCAGTCAGGGACTGATAAGTTAGTGTGGTATTGAATCCCTCCCTATGCTTGGCGGTTGACAATTACATTACAGATGGGTGTCCACCATTAATCAATGAGTTGTTTTGGAGAGATAAAGTGGAGTTTTTATCAGTGAAATTCCTTTAACTCCATATGATATGTGTCCACATATTTCATGGTTTAACAATTGTCTGTCTTCTTTGCACCCCTCTCCTGAAATGTAAGCTCTGTGCAAGCAGACATTTTGTGGATTTCATCCAATGTCCCATCTTTAGTACCTGTGAGTATCTGGCATGTGGTTGTACTACACAGGAACGTATCGAACGAATATGGGATGAATAAAGAGCTCCAAAAATCTACATTAAAGGGAAGGAAGTGAGGTTCAGTGGCAATCTACTCTTGGGGTAAAAGTAGATGCGCAAAGTGCATAGACACACACCTGAAGTCTGAACATGGGGCCAACCAGATTCACTGAAGGGACACACAGGAAAGTGGTCCATGGGTTATCTCATATGAGGCAACACAACAATATACCTGGTCACCAGGAGTGGAATTCCCTTGCCCCCACTTTCTCTCTGTAGATTTGAATATTAGACCATATAAAACATTAACAAATTAAACACATTAAAAACTAACTTTAAAACCTTCTGTTTTAAGGGACTAGAGGGAGGGCTCAGCAGTTAAGAGCACTGGATGCTCTTCCAGAGGACCTAGGTTCAATTCCCAGCACCCGTTTCTCCAGCTCCAGGTGATTCAACATTCTTACACTGACATACAAGCAGGCCAAACACCAATGCACTTAAAAGAAAAATAAACCACTTTTTAAAAATTGGTGATTTGGTGCAGCATGGTGGTATACAGCTTTAATTTCCACACTTGAGAGGTAGAGGCAAATGAATCTCTGTAAGTTCAAGGCCAGCCTGGTCTACAGAGTGAGTTCAGGACAGCCAGAGCAGAGGGCAGAGAAACCCTGTCTCAAAACAAACAAACAACAAAGAAAAGACAAACAACAACAAAAACAAACAAAGTAAAAAACAAAAACAAAACTCCAGCTGGTTTAGAGAATGAACTGAGGAATACAGAAGCTTCTGAGGCAGAATTAATATGCAGAAAAAGCCCAAGAGGTAAACCATCAGAGTTGAGGGTTTTAGGGAGGGGAGAAAAGTCTCCCAAGCCTTGAGCCTCACTCCATCCTCAATCCCAGCTTCCAACGTGCACCACTGTCCCCTTTCTCGGGAGACACTGGGTTACTCTGTGCCAGTGTGGTCTACTTGAAGAGTCTCTTCGTTCCCGGTGAATCATCTCTTTCCATGTTCCGAGCTCCCCCCTTGCAGTTAGTTCTTACATCTGTACAGAGCTGGCGACTACCCTGCTTTTTAACTTAGGTTTTCTTTTGGTCACACACAACTGCAGTGCTCTGTGAAGGCGGGGCCATCACTTCTGTGTCTATTTGCTACAGCAACTTGGCTTGATTGAGAATTCTGAGGATAGTGTTTTGAGCAGAGGCTTTGCTGTGTGTTTTAACAGATCAAACCAAACCAAAGTGGCGTCATTCACACTGTCACCAAAATTGAACAGAAACTTCAAGGAAGCAGATCACACAACAGACCAGTTTGTCCTGAAGTCTCCTTGAAGATTCAAAGATTCAGCCTACCTGAGTCAGAGTTGACCAGGAAGTCCTTGCCCTAATCCTTACAAAACAAAAGCTGATGTTAACTGTCAGGTATTCCTCTATTGTTCTGTTTCCCTGTCCGTACCTCAGGGAATCCACAGCTGCATTGCTCAGTGGGAACGCCATTCTAGTGTGTGTGAGACTAACCAATCAGATCTATAACTAAGTTTGCAGTAATATTTTGATAATTCGTAGGAAAAAAAATTGGCTCAAGATTCCTTGAGTGAAGGACCATACATATTGTCTTAAAACTAACAATTTCTGTTGGAAGACGAAGGAGACAGACCTCCTTCTAGGGGCTTTGAAAATATTAGTTTCTAATACATGGACCTTATAGTAGAATGGTCACTGATAAAGCATCCGGGAAGGGAGCTGAAGAGGTGGCTTAGAGAGTGAGGTGCTTCCTGTGCAAACAAGAAGACCTGCTTGCTGGGCAGACAAGCTAAAACAATGAATTCCAGGCTCAGTAAGGGAACCTGTGTCAAAAACAAAGACAAGATGGAGAAAGACACCAAACATCAATTTCTGGCATTCATATGAGTAGGATTAAGTGCACATACACACACACCAACTTGCAAACACACATACACCACACCACACATACCACACACACATAGTACATACACAAACACACACCACTCAGACACACACACAAACACACACGTACCACATATACAAACACACCACACACACACACAAGCTCACAAACACATACAACACACACACATACACACACACACACCTTCTCTGGGATCTGTGCTGAAGAGAAGGCAGAATTTAAGATAAGAACCAGAGCCAGGGAAAGGGTATTTTTCAGACACAAACAACAAGGACAATGCACGGATGAACTCACAGAAACTGGGGCAGCATGTACAAGCCCTGTACAGGTTCAACCCAGACAAAATCCCAGCACTGAGAAAGGGAAGTAGACACAAAGTCCCACCCCTAACTAAGAAGCTAACAAGTGATACCTGCTGGGAAAGAAAACATCAACTTTATTCAATGGAGTGTCACTGGGCATACCAACCACACTACTGGGCAGGCCTAGCAGTAATTGACCAACCTAAAATGGGCTCTATGTTTGTGCATGTGTGTGCCTTTTGTTTTCTTTTTGTCTTATTGATTTTCTTCTCTCCTTTATTTTGTTCTGATTGTCATTTTTTGTTGGATTTCCTTTTTTTGAGAAAGAGGGAGGGGGCATGAAGCTGGGGAGACTGGGAAGGAAGAAGGATCTGGGAGGGGTTGGTGGGAAGAAAAGAATATGCTCAAGATTTATTGCATAAAAAAAGTTAAATTAAAAAATTTAAAGTTCAAAACAAATTAACCTTTTTAGAAATAATAAAACTCACCTGAAAGATCTCTGATCAAACATGACCATATGCAGACTACATGTGAAGGATGGACATGTCCATCAGTAGCAAGTGTATCAGCCTTGTTAGCTTAATTTAATGATTGTACATTCACAGAGTATTTTCCAAAGCTCACGTAGACAGTTTTCCCAAGTAATGACCCAGAAAACAGTGAGTTTCTGTCTGGCAAATATTGTCTGATATAACACCTGCTGAATGTCACACGGTTGTACAAAGACAGAGCGTTAGATGAGCCAGAATAGTGTTTTTGTTTAGTCCAGTGATTCTTAGTCTTTTATAAATATGAAGTCCTATAATTTTGATGAGAAACGAATAAAACCTCAAAGAAGCATACAAAGTGAGTGATTTGCACTCTTATTTTCCTATAAATTAACCCTTTGGTGTATAACCTAAGATGGAGTCTGGAATCAGACAGACTGACAAAATATTTTGCATTACCATGTCCTGGTTGTTAATCTCTCCTCATTTCTTCTGACTTGGCCAAAGGAATGATGATGCGTCTCTCCTGGGACTCTTTAAAGAGTTAAGTTAGACACTGTATATAAAATGGGTACCAAAGTGCTCACCTCATAGTAAACAATTCCTGCTCAGTTTTAAGTGGCTAGCCACCTCGTGTTTGACCATGCTCCCATGAGTATACAGATAACATGAATTGGATGCTTCTTCTCCTCTTCCTCTCCCTCCTCCTCCTCCTCTTCTTCCTCCTCTCCCTCCTCCTCTTCTTTGTTGTCTGTTGTTTTCTTCTCCTCTTCTTCCTCCTCCTCCTCCTCCTCTTCCTCCTCCTCCTCCTCCATCATTCATTTTTAAGGGAGGTCACAAGAGTAGACCGAGAAATGAGTGTGCTCAGGGTTCATGATCATAATAAAATAATCTATAAAGATATTATGAAAATATTATCTTTAGCAATTTTAATTCAAGCATGTTAAAAAGCCAACTTTTAATTTGGCTCAGTAGTACATCAACAGTGGTGGAAACTGCTATATGATTTGCCCAGATGGGTTATGTTATTAGTGCTATCTAGCTGACATCAGAAAACAGTGAAAAACTTTGATTCGTGTAAGTCAATACAACATCCATACAACTCAAGTAATTTGATAGCTGCTTCACTCCTGTGAGTGTGCCTTGGTGAAGTACACAGCTGCTGTGGATAGCCCTGGGGCTGTTTGTATTTTGATGCTAATTCTGCCCTCCTGGTTGGGGCTTGGACAAGGAATGAGTTTGCATACTCATGTGACTTCTTGTGAACCAATCCCCTAGAGAATAAAGGAGCCAATCACTGGGTGAGTAGGAGGGACTTCCAGGCCAGAGAGGGTAAGAGAGGAGGAGAGAGAAGGTCTTTTTGGAACAGGGATAGTAGATAGGTAAGATGTAGCTACTAGAGTCTCCTGGTATCATGGGGGAATCCACAAGGATTCGCCACCAGAGGAATCAGATTTTAATAAGGCTTACAAGATTAGGTTTTAGTTGCGCCCAGAGATTGAGTTACTATTGAGCTAAGTTTGTGTTGCATTTTCCTTCATGCAGCGGCTCATCTGCGTTCCAGAGAGAAAGGTACAGCAGCAAAGTGTGGGTTTGCCTAATGTGCACCACAGAGGCCATGGGGGTATTGAAGCATGGGGCTGGCATGGTAGCAACCTGCCAGTGGAAACCTATTGAGCTGGGTAGAGAGACCGTGGAGCTTAAGAACTCCACGAGATAAAAGCAGGTCGGCCATTACTCACCAGTGCATGGCTGGCCAGGCCAACCAGGGTAAGAGAACCAGGCCCTAGCTCAGGAACATGATATACTCCTTCTTTATTGGTGGTCAAAAGGGATGATGAATAATTCTTCAACTTTAAGTTTAGCTGGGTGGAAGAAACACTGGACTGAATTCAGTGGTGTGCTTTTTTTTTAGGTGGTGAAGATTTCTGCTCGCAGAGAAGCTAGTGAGAATCCCCCTGGGATTTGGGCCAGAAAAAGGACTTCCTGAAAGGAAATTTTATATGTCCCCTATGCTTTGGAAATGGTGGCTGATCCACAGAAACCCTATGGACTCCTTCAGTAGCATCCATAACACTCTGTGTAGGACCCAGGATGAGAAGATTTACCTTAATTCTCAGGAGCAAAAAGTATTCACAGTCTAACCAACATGGATGGGTCCCAAACTGTTCTGAACAGGTTTCCCTGCCTACCTGCCACCAAAGTTCAATCAAAGATTTGAAGCTCTATCCAATGGAAAGTCTGGACACTTGCGTCTTTCTATTCTGGCTTTTTTTCCATAGGCAGAATTTCTCTGAAAAGTTGAATCTGGGAGTGGGCTCTCATGAAATTCATGACTTCTGCAGCAGCAGATGGGACTCAGTGAGAAGTGCTGCAGAGCCCAACCTCTGTCTGTGGAAGAGGACAAGGAGCCATGGCGGCATGAGGAGCACCCTCAGCAAGTGGCCCATCCAGGAGGTTCTACAGGCTCCTTTCGTGTGGACCACATCCACACATAGTTTTGCTTGATGAAGATGCTTATGTACAAAGAGGAACATCAAGTTTCAAAACAAAAAAAAGATTTCAGCAAAGTTGGAAGAATTCCTGCATGGCAATGGCATCCCAACACAGATAAAGAATGGGGATCAAGTCTGCTAAAAAGACAGGAAGTTTTATCCAACTTTTTCCCTGTCCAGGCAAAGGCCCAAGAAGCAGCTCTGAGATCTGTTTCTAGATATTAGTAGCAAGATCAGGGACATGAGGGGAAAGATCAGTGATGCTAAAGGGGGCGGGGACTTTGAACTGGCTTGGCTTCTGTTCCCTTGTTTTGCTCCAAGCCACAAACCATTTTAAATATTTGCAGGGCACATGGTTTCACTCCGGTCCTTGCAACTCTGCAGAGATTTTACTTGTCAAGGATAGGGGGTGGGGCGGGGGGTTAGAGCTGCCTCATGACAACTTGGGGCATATCCAAGTTGGTTAAAGTTGCAGTCATTTTAAAATCAACCTTTCCTTATGCTAAGATTTCTTTAAGTCCAGCTATTTTCCTTAAACTTTATTTTAGATTCTAAGATAGTTCCAACACACACAGGCACACACCCCACAAAAAGTTATCACACAAACCAAAGTAATGATTTCTTTCACCCAAAGTCCAACTTGAATAACCAATGAGTTTTCAATTGAGGCTGGCAATGGAGCTGACAGAGCCCTTGCCCAGCTTGTGTAAGGCCCTAAGTTTGCTCCCCAGCACAGCACTCAGGAAATACCCATGCCAGGCACCCTGTTGCCCTTATTCTTTTTCCCGCCTAATTAAAATGTAATTAATACATTTTAAATTGTGTTACCAAAGTACATGTTGTCCAACAGTATACGTTATTGTTTTCCAAGTTTTCTGTCAGTGAATGCTTTGGATCCCATTAGTTTTAATGATGTGTCTCTGTGTGTCTGTGTGTATAAGTGGATTGAATACAGGTGCCCTCAGGGAGCAGAGGAGGATGTCAGCAGCCCTAGAGCTGGAGTGGTAGGCAGTTGTGAGCCATCTGATAGAGACGGAAGGAACCAAAGTATAGCCCTTCGCAAGAGCTGTGTCTTAACTTTCACTCCAGCATGTAAAATCTGTTTTGTTCTGAGTTTCCAGGCAGAGCCTTACTGTATAGCCCTGGCTGGCTGGGAACTCTCTGTGTAGACCAGATTGGCCTTGAACTCCTAGATATCTACTTGCTACAGCCTCCAGAATGGTGAGACCAGAGGCAGGCACCATCACTCCCAGCCTGAGAATGTTTCTGTTTGTTTGTTAATTTTGAGGTGCTACAAACTGTCCTATTATGTTAAAGAGAAACTATAATGTATTATACCTGTCTTTTGCTATTTTGAGATAGGATAGTGCTATGTAATCCGGTTCACCCTCAAACTCACCATCCTCCTGCCTTAGTCTGCTGAGGCCTGGGATAAAAATACTATCACCTATAAGTCTACTTGACTATGGATTAGCGGTAGTTTTCCCACAATTTCAGTTACTGTTAGCTGTTACACAAAGCATACCCAGGAGTCGGAATGTCTCTAGGGTATATGCCTAGAGCAAATACAGTGTCGTGGGAAGTCACATCTTCACTAGATATTGACAGATTTCCTCAAAACTATTGGATCAATTATGACTCGGCACTAACCATTCCCCTGTGACTTCACACCACCTTTGGTGTTTTCAGACCTGAACTGTGCCAATGCAGAGAGTGTAAGATGATGCCTTCTGGAGTATTTGGCCATTTCCTTTTGATCATCTTTTCCTGTTGATTTGAATGCTTTGAGTGGAATATTTATATTCACGGTTATTTCTTCTTCTCTTAGTATGCTGTCATAATTCTCCTGGTATTCTGGATAATTTTCTTTATACAATATGCCACTGAATTCTTACCTCCCACTCTGCTATCTTCATTTTATCATGACTGAATACTTTGTCTGGTTGAAGTCCATTTTAAGATACTGTATCTCTTTCAGCTATCTCCTAGTCCTCAATATTTTCTTCTTTTGGCTGAAGAATTTCAAGGTGGAAGGTACTCTTTCAACTTTATTGAAATTTGGTTTTCACTGGCAAGAATACACACACACGTGTGTGTGTGTGTGTATGTATGTATGTAACATGTATGTGTTCAGTGGTTACTTCAATAACATAATCTAGAGGCTGAATCTCATTTAATATTCCAAGTAATCCCATGGGATAAATGACTTGACCAAGAACTTAAGCACACTCTCCAAGGTCGCATGACTTGGTGGGAAGGGGCATGTTTAAGTTCCTGGTCTTGACCACAACCCTACCGGCTTCAGCAGTTCCCTCTTCAACATTATGTGGAGGTTAAGTGCATTCTATTATCCTAACAACTTAATGTGTTCAGTTTCTAACAACACGTGGATAACACAATTCAAAAACTGTACGCTACCTAACTCCTTTATATTGGTTTAGAAGCTTCAGACACTATAGCTGGGCAGGTTCTGAGCTATGCTAACCCCACAATGCTGGCCTTAGACGATTTCCCAGCCACATGGGGGGTCACCTGTCATCCTAGTCTCACTCTGGCACCCCCTTTTTTCATTCCTGTCCTGATGGTGACACCTCTGCTCTCCACCTGAGACCCTCTCTCACTCTCTCTGGGCCAGGAAGTCCTGCCTTTCCCTCTCCTGCCCAGCTATAGGCTGTCCAGTTCTTTATTTAGCCAACCAGAAGGTGATGGAGAACCGTGTTCTACAAAATAAGGAGTCAGGAGATGCTTCATAATAATGATGACACCAAAGTCCAGACTGCAACCAGATCTCTGGGTGCAGTAATCAGCATTCGGATACACAGTGCACAAAAGCTTCCTCCACCACCCCATAACGTCATAATTGGACATTCTAAACAACGTTCTTTGCATGTATACAAATTCCCTGCCAACCAGTGGGGTATATTTTATTCGGTTTGCAGAGCTTTCCAAATCTCCCAGAGAATTTAGATTTGATATCTAATATTTATTCTTCAGTGAATCCCTAGGGTTTGTTAGAAATTGCTGGTATGTAGAGATAGAAAGTTGACATCAACTGGCAAGATGTCTGTTTCAGAGGTTTATCCTAGGAGAGATAAAATAAACACATACGGACGATCCCCACTTGTGATAGTATAGTGAACTATAAAACAATATTGTTTATGTTTATGTAGAGTTTGGCTTGCTTCGGACTGGGCAATCAGGGAAAGCCTTTCCAGGGGAGGTGAGAGTTGAGCTGAAATTTCAATGACCAGAAAATATGACCATATCTAGATATTGAGACAGGAATGAAGTTAGAATAGTTTAAGAATAGTTTTAAAAGGTGAACTTAATGCAAAAGGGAGTCACCTGACTTAAAGCATGTGGCAAAGGCAGGAACTAAATTATCTAGGGTCTGTATTTGTGAGGTTTTCATTACCAGAATGAAATATGTGTGGCGAGGTAATTTTATAAAGAAAAGTGAGTTATTTTGCTTAAAATTGTGGAGATTCAAGTGCATGGCACTGGCATTAGTCTACCCAAGGGGGAATCTCATAGTACACAGTAGGAGTGTGTGCAAAAGGGAGAGATGATCATTGTCTTAGTTAGGGTTTCATTGCTGTGAAGAGATGCCACGATCAAGGAAACTCTTATAAAAGAAAACATTTAATTGGGGCTGGCTTACTGTTTTGGATTGCCCTGGTGTGGTTGGTATTCTGATGTTAATTTTGTTTCCTCAAGAGAGGCTGCCCCAATGGAGTGGATCACGTACTCAGGTGATTTCCTGTGAATCTTCTCCCAATTCTAACTGGTCAAATAAAGGTTAGAGCCTGTGATTGGACAGTGGAAGGGAAAGGTGGTGCTGGAGGTCAGAAGGGAAGGGGGAAGATGGAGGAAGAAGAAGGGGAAGGCAGATGGAGCAGAACCACATGGCCTAGAGAAGCCACAAGTAGCAAGGGATCTCATAGCTGGGGAATAGAGTAGTGTAGTGGTGGATCTGCCCAATCTAGGCATGCAGCTTATAAATATGATAAATGGGTTGTGTGTGTTTTTACACAGGCTTATTGGGATTGGAGATTTATTGCAACAGCTTACAGTTTCAGAAGTTCAGTCCATTATCATCATTGGAGAAAGCATGGCAGCATGCAGGTAGACATGGCGCGAGAGAAAGAACTGAGAGTTCTACATCTTGATCCGAAGGCAGGCAGAAGGATACTGCCTTCCCACAGGCAGCCAGGAGAGACTCTCTTCCGCATTAGGTGGAGCTTGAGCCTAGAAGCCCTCAAAGCCCGCCTACACTGTAACACACTTCCTCTAACAAAGCCACACCTCTTCCAACAAGGCCACACCTCTTACTAGTGCCAGTTCCCGTGGGCCAAGCATATTCAAACCACCATAATCTTCAAACCAAACAGGAAGCCAAAGAATCTGCAATCTCACAGTCATGTGCAAGAGACTTAATGATCTCTCACTTAAGTCCCTGTCACCCATCACTGCAAGATGGACCATGCCTCCAACACATGAATCTTTAGGGGACAACTCAAATCCAAATCATTATATTCACCCAGAACCCCTAAGCTTCATGCTCATTTCTCAATCCAAAAGATAAGCATTCTTCCCTCAATAGTCCCAGAGTCATAACTATTCCAGCATCAGTCAAAAGTCTAAGTCCAAAACCTCCTCTGGGCCTCAAGGAAAACTCAGATGGAAACCCCTACGAAGTAAAAGAATCAAGTTAGTTCCTTGCAAGACAAGATGGAGACAGAATAAACATTTCTATTCCGATAGGGAAAATGGGTAAGTAGGAAAAAAAAGGATTAGCTCAAACTAAGTGTGGAGGTTTGAATGAGAGTGGTCCCCATTGGGTCATATAGTGAATACTTAGTCACGAGTTAGTGGAACTGTTTAGGATTAGAGGAAGTAAATCGGCCTGGGGATCAAGATGTAAAGCCCTTAGCTACTGTTCCAGGTCCATGCCTGTCTGCTTCCTGCCATGATGATCATGAACTAAAGCCACTAAAGCTGTAAGAAAGACTCCAGTGAAAGTTTATAAGAGTTGCCTTGGTCACGGTGCCTCTTCACAGCAATAGAGCAATGACTACAACTGTCACATCAAGACCCAGCAAGGCAGACAACACATACTCATTGCTCAATCCTGTGCACAGTACAGTACGTAGTAGCTCCAAACATAGCAGGTCTTGGCCCAATGGCTCTGCTAGTTGCTGCCCACATGTTTTCTCTCTCACACTGATGTTGGCAGCTCTCCATAACAGTCCACCATTTGGGGTCCCCCTTATACCACCATGCCCATAGTTTCACAAGGCATCCATTACCCATCAGGACCTATCTGCTGGGGTTCCAGCTCAGCAGCAAGTTACTGCCTCACCTCCCAGACTCTGACATCTCAGTGGAAGCTTCTATTCCATTGCTTTCTGTACGCCTGCAGAACAAGTACCACGAGGATGCTGACGAGCGATGCCACTGGCCTGAGCCATAACTGATGACGGTAGAGTGTTTGCAGGAGTTAATACAAGGAAAGTATTCTTGAGGGGCTCGTACATCTGGTTATATTTGGAGATCATTCTGGTTGCTCTAAGGATTGAATTTTGAATTGGTGGCTGAGAGGATGATGTAATGGATTTAGGTGGTAAAGGAAACACAAGAAGCAAGGGAGCCTTTGGGGCTTTTGGTTGAACCACCGGATTGATGGCAACTCTATCAAAACAGGGAAGGAAAAGGAGAGGAGTGTGATTGGATCAGATAGAGAAGAGGATGGAGAGTCAGGCCTAGCCAAAGTTTCACTTTGGGAGGATGCTTAGACAGCTATTTGGAAATGTCACCCAAGGAAATAGATCGTGAAAGGCTAGAATTTACGGAGGAAAAGGTTACTTTAAGGCATTAATTTGGCAGTGATTTCTAAAACCACGAGATTCCATGGAATCGTCTAGGGAGAATATTGCCTGAGGAAAATAGGAACAAGAATAATAATAACTATGTTCTGGGTTGACCCGGGCTTCTCGAGGATAAGCAGAAGAGGACTGGATAGAAAAGACGAAGAAGATGCCTTGGTGAAGTTAGTGGAGAAAATAAACTTTCCTTTGGTGATTAAATTACAAAAGGGAAAACTGAAAAAAATGAAAGAATCATTATTGCCAAACGACGAAGAGAGGCTAAGTAGGAATTTTTAAATATGGAAGGGCTGGGTTTGTCGACATGAGGCTTGCTGGTAATTTTGACAAGTGGTGAGTCCATAAGCGGAGTAGGAGGAAGCAAAGACCATTGGGGAATTATGAGAAGAACAGCAAAAGTGGATGTAACAATAGTGACAGCAGTGACAGGGGACAATCCTTTCAGGACTGTTGACAGTGACCATGGGAACTCAGAAATACAACACTGACCGGATTGGATCTTGGAGTCTGGGGAACTTTATTCTTTAGAAGGGTATGGTAGGGTACAGTACTCAAAGATTTTTCTGCCTCTTATCCATGGAGCTTGTGGTTACATAAAATTGCACGGGAAGGGGAAATTAACATTGATAGTCAATTGATGCTAAGATGGTGAGAGCTGTGGAGTGGCAAGATTCTGGAACTGTTGAGCTACCCACAAGCTGTGCAGGAAGTCCCAGGGATACAGCTTTTGTGAGTCTCCAATCACGTTTGGATGGGCTTTTTGGTGATATAGCTGCTTTCCTGAGTTATCTCTGCTCCTGTAGCTATCAGGGCCCATACCCCTGCTAGCAGCACCCCCAGGCCCCCCAAAAAACAACAAAACTCACTGGCTATTCAAGTTGGACTTTGGGTGAAATCGTTACTTTGGTCTATGTTGATCTATGTGATAACATTCTGTGGTGTGTAAGGGTGTGTGTGTGTGTGTGTGTGTAAGAAACTAAAACATTTTGTGAAGTCCTTTGTTATAGTATTATCTATCACTAGTCGGTATGGGCTTTTGATGTAGTTCAATGAGTAAGGAAAAACATTGATCTAGACTCAATACGGAGATTTCAAAGTATCTGGAAATCTGTGAAGTAGATAAACCGATTTCCTATTAAACATAACAGATTAAACACACACACATTCACCTTTACTTCCTCAAGAAATGTCTATAAAACCAAAGTAAAATGCTGGAACAGTCAAAGCAAATGGGTTGGGCTTAAGAACAAAGGGTTGGCCGATGAGAAATGGAAACAGACAGACTTCAGCAGAAAAAGGTAAATCCTAAGGCTGGGGGACAAAGGCAATAGGACTGATGATCTTTGTCTTGCAGCTCACTGAAGGGAGGCTCAGAAATTGGAAACATGGGTTGGGAAGATGGCTCAGTGGGCAAAGCACAGAAGAGACAAGAGGGCCTAAGTTGGAACACCCCCCCTCCCCCCCCCGTTCCAAACACATATAAAGCCAGATTCGGTGTCTGTAAAATCAGTATCCTCCTGCAGAAGGTGGGAGGCAGAGGAATGAGATTCCCTGAATGATCAAGTGAGATTGGATCCAATCTACTGGAGAATGGTTTTGTGCCCTGTGTATTCAGATTCTGATTTCTATGACCACACATCTGGCCAGCTTCATCTACCAAGTGAGTTCCAGGACAACCAAGGCCACACAGAGAAACCCTGTCTCAAAAACAAAAAACAAAAAACAAACAACAAACAACAACCACAAACCAAGAAGAAGAAGAAGAAGAAGAAGAAGAAGAAGAAGAAGAAGAAGAAGAAGA
>JADRCH010000124.1:5206024-5223524 GCA_019843965.1 Rhynchomys soricoides
GAAGAAGAAGAAGAAGAAGAAGAAGAAGAAGAAGAAGAAGAAGAAGATAAAAAGGAACGAAAGAAAAATCAAGAGACTTCTGTAGGGCTCGTAGCAAGGAGGCTGTCTTACCAGACTCTCTGAGAAGACTGCTGGAAATTCCTAGTCCACAGAAGTTGAATCATGAGTGCTCCAACTCCAGTATTGCAGCCACACTGAGACCCAAGAGTCACGTATCCCAGGAGAAAAGCAAAACAAAGCCAATAAAATAGCCAACGTTCTAAACCGCATCGAGAAGAAGGACATTTGGGAGCCAACTTATAAGCAGCATATAGAGAAATACAGCAGAATTGAAAAAGAAAACAAAAGCATGCTTTCACTGCAAAGGAATAGCTTCATAACAAGGAAATGAAGTTGTAAAAACGAAAGATGTGAAATCATTGCACACCACACAGCCCGGGGTCACAGCGTGTCGTCATAACGCTATAAACATGGGGTGGGTGTTCAGGAGGGATCATGATATAAATGTAGTTGAGAGTTTCAGAGTAAGAAAAATGTACACATGGGTAGCATGACAGAACTCATTTCCCTCAAAAAAAAAATGGGCAAACCAAAAAGTAGAAGACAAGGTAAGCATACTTAAACAGTGAGCACAAGAGCTTACATCATCAGACACAATGAGGAGTTTCTTGTCATTTCAGTATGTGTGGTGGGGAAGGTAAGGGAAATCGCGGTCACTTGTTAGCATTCTTGTCGAACTGAAATATTCAGCGTTTACACTTTCCTTGTCTATTATTTTGATTTGAGGATGGACTATACGTTCTAGAGATATTTGTACTGAAGTAAAAAAAAAAAATGGATATTTTCCCAATATACTATTCATTATTTCGACACATACAAATAGGCTCGCTCACAGTACAACTGGTCTACTGTCTGGAAACTAAAAGCAAGGGTTCATTTTTCTCACTTTGACACTTTCGATTAGATCTTGCTCCTTTTGTTAGCATTATCATATTGTACGCTCTTACTAAGTACAAGCGGTTCATTACAAGGAGTTATGTCAGGCTTTTACTGTTGACTAGGAGCATTTGGAGATGCTGCAGAGGGGGTGGTGGATGCTTCCGGCATCTGGAAGGCCAAAGTCCAAGCTGATGCTAAGCCTACTACAATGAATGAAGCAAACTGCTGAACAATGATCCACCCAGCCCCAAAGGTCAATAGCATGGAGGCTGAGAAAGGAGCTCCCAGCCTTTGAGGATTATTTCACCAGGACTCTATACATAAAGATGATATGCAAACATCTTGCCGTTGAGGCTTGACTCTGCTGCATACTTTGCTATGATGTTGGAAGAAGCCCTGTTGTGCAAGGCATCTTTGGGAATACTGAGAATGCTAAAGTCAAGACAAAAGGCATAATAAGCGATAACAATAACAAAATGAAGTGCTTTGTACCTTAATAATCTCTTTCATCCGCGATTCCCTGGGCACTTTATAGACTAGTAACTGCTCTGGTTCCCACCTATTACCTTTTATCTAAGGACCCGAGGCACTTTCACAAGGCTCTGACGGCGGAGGGAAGTATCATTATCCCGTCTTATACGCAGGTAAACAGAGGCACAGGAGTTAAGCAACTCGCCCAAAGCCAAGCAAGCCAGCACTCCTGACTCAGAGATGATTAACTAAGAGATTTGTATTTATAAGAGTTACCCTTGTTCATTCAAGGTATATTGTTTTCAAGTTAATGGATATTCCTTGCCTGTCTTTTTCTCTTTAACTTCCCAGACAGAAACCTATGATTGTTTGAAATCTTATTATCAGAAGTAGTCCTTGAATCACAGCTTTAAAATATGCGGTACTATATTTCATGGTAAAGAAAGCTACTGAATTCAGAGAATTTAAACATACACTAAAGATCTGTGTGGCAATTTACATGTGTACCCAGGCTGAGCCTGTCCTCTTTCCAGCGTGGTGTACAATCCTTCCAAGTGAGCATCCTCAAGTAATGTGAACGAATGTGAACGTTTATAGCCAGACTCCATCTTGCCTCAGAAAACAAAACAAGGCCGAGAAACCTACACAGCTTACCTAAGTGGGTACCAGCTAGGCTAGCAGTCAGCCTGTTCTGGTGGGTTGGGGGTAGAGACCTTTTACTAAGCAACTTTCTAAGCCTTCTCCAAGTTAACCGTATGTCCAGCCTGACAGGCAGACCGAAGACCAGAACTACTTCTGAGAAATGCAAGACTGTGAGTCATTATTGCCCGTGCCCATTGCTGTGGCATGTTACCTGCCGCCTCCTTACCTACATTGTGTCACCATTTGTTAGGTCAGCCTGTGTGCCTCCCGACTCTTACTGTTTGGGAAATGAAGGCATGGTTTCATAGCCCCTGAAAATGATGCACTCTGATATTGCACGGATGTGAGAGATAAGTCCCCTCAGCCCTGATCGCAGGTGAGGATGGACTCATCCCTGGGCAAAGTAAAGATGGAAAAATAGAGACGATCCAGCTTGACGACGACGTTGGTGGGGAGATTTGCTGCTAAATCCATCTGTAAGCGGTGTAGAGAAGATAGAGTGAACATGGGATGAATTGCCAACAAGAGCTTGGAAGAAAAACAAACTTTTGATAATTCAGCGATCATTTTAGCCTTTCCTTTTACCTAACTCCCGTTTTACTAAGACACTAGCTGCTTTTGAAGTGGCTTGCTGGGTTTCTCAGCCTCCTACCTGCCACCCCCTAGCATCTGAAAAGGGGGAGGGCGGCGAGGGGAAGGGACTATGTGGTTATTTCCCCACCCCGGCGAGCCAGGTCCTGAATCATCCCTAGCTGGTAGCACTTTTCCTCCGGCAAGTCACAACTTTCCCTAGAATAATACCGGTCTTGGACTTAAAAGGAAGAGTGGTGGGAGACCAGAGAGGCGGGGAAGAGGAGTGAGGAGAAGGGCGTGGATCGGCCGTTCCCGCCCCAGAATAGGACGAGCTGGGAGGCCGCCCGCTGCGAGGTTGCGAGCCCAGGAAGGAGGTATCCCGGCAGCAGGCGCCCCGGGAGGGAGGAGGCGGGGCGTCGAGAGGGGCGGGGCGTCGCGCACCTGAGCGCGGAGGGCGGGGCTATGGCGCCACTCCCTCCCCATCCCCCTTTCTGGCCGCACGGACTCGGCCCTTTCCGCCCCGCTTCGGCCCCGCTTCGGCCCCGCTCGGCTCCCGCCCCCCTCCGCCCCTCGCTCGCTCCCTCCCTCCAGTCAGGGACTGCCCCGGAGCTCCGGCCGGCGAGTCTGCCGCTGCTGCTCGTGCGCGTCCTGGGCGCTCGGGCTCACCTGGACAAGCCTCATCCCCGCCCCGCGCCTTGTCCCATCTAAAACTTCTCGGAGGTAAGGGGCTCTCCGGGCCGCCCGCACCGGACTCCGAGCACGGGTCCTCTCTCCGCTGGACACGTCCCCTCCGGTTCCAGCCTCCTAGGGGCTCCATGTCCCGTCTCGGAATGGAGGCGTCCGCGGCGCGGAGATCAGGCCCGCGCGAGCGGAATGGGAGTCGCGGGGAGCTGTGCACACAGGTGGCAGCGACGCGGGTGTCCCGCTGCGGTATCGCTGACCTGGGTGGGACTGGGAGGGCGGCGAGGGTGGGGCCCGCCTCTCCCTTCCTCCCCCCGGGTCGGAGTTCTCGGGGTGCACTGCGGAGTTGCGCCCTGCGAACTTGGCTGCTGGGACGCGCGGGCACGCCGAGGGCGCGGCGATCGCTGTCCCGCGGCCGCCCCGGGGACCTGACGCCGCGCCCCCTTCGCCCCCGCCCCGTGTGCTTCCTTGCAGAGCGTCGGTCCGGCAGCGCGCTCGCCCCGCGCCGTCCCCATCGCATTCTCGCTCCCCGGGCAGGCGGAGGCGGCGGGAGTCGGGAGTCGCGGCGTGAGGGGCGCCCCCGCCGGCCCCTCTGGGAACATGGCGACCGGCGGCTACCGGAGCGGCGGCAGCACCACGGACTTCCTGGAGGAGTGGAAGGCGAAGCGCGAGAAGATGCGCGCCAAGCAGAACCCCGCGGGCCCAGGTTCGAGCGGCGGGGATCCAGCCGCCAAGTCCCCGGCGGGATCGCTGGCCCCGACCGCGGCCGCCGGGACCTCGGAGCTCAACCACGGCCCCGCGGGCGCGGCCGCACCTGCCGCCCCCGGGCCCAGCGCCCTGAACTGCGCTCACGGCTCGTCCGTGCTGCCCCGCGCGGCTCCCGGCTCCCGGCGGCCGGAGGACGAGTGCCCTAGCGCCGCTGCGGCCGCGGGAGCGTCCGGGTCCCGGGGCGACGAGGAGGAGCCGGATAGCGCCCGGGAGAAGGGCCGCAGCTCGGGGCCCAGCGCCAGGAAGGGCAAGGGGCAGATCGAGAAGAGGAAGCTGCGGGAGAAGCGCCGCTCCACCGGCGTGGTCAACATCCCCGCGGCGGAGGTGAGCCGGGAGGGGCGGGCCGGGCCAGTGCGGGGCTCGGGGCCGCCTCCCGTGTCTTCCACCAGGGAGCTCCCTCGGTCCGGGTCCCGGAGTTCCTTTCCACTCTTTGCAGCGGGGATGAAGTTTTACTTGGAGCAAATGATTGCTGGGAAGTTCCCCCGACTCAGATTAGTTGGACACGTGCTCTTTTTCCGTCCCTGGAACCCGGTCATTGCTTTAGAATGATAGGCAGTTGGTGTTCCCCACGATTTGGCAGCCTAGACTTCTGCCTCTGTGTGTGTGTGTGTCTGTCTGTCTGTCTCTCTCTCTCTCTCTCTCTCTCTCTCTCTCTCTCTCTCTCTCTCTGTGTGTGTGTGTGTGTGTGTGTGTGATCAGTTAGGGAAATCGATTCGTGGAGGTGATGACGTCTTCTGGTTTCCCACGTGTCCATCTCGGGCTATCATGTTGTTTTATCTCCACTTCCCTAGCAGTGTTTACAAGGAAAAGCACCTGTAAAGAAAGCGTAACCGCAGCAATATCTAAGACAGCGTTATCTCGAAGTAAACCCGAGTAAAAGTCTGTACTGTAGCATCAGACACCACTCCCCCCCCAACCCCCCCTCTCCCCAGCGATATTTTGGACAGCAGAGATGCTGTAGCAACTAAGTTCTGGAGTTTCAGGAACTCATTGCGGACTTGAACAGTCGGAAAAACATTTGTGGGAGGTGTGTGCTCTTTTGTTTTTGGGGAGGGAGGTATTTTTGTTATGCCATCAAACATTTCTTCAGGCGGCAGGAGCGTTCTATTAGAGAACTGCGTGAAAGATTTTTAGCCAACTGTATAATCGCACCTCCTTCTACCTGAAAGGAAGAGATTCCAAAACTGTTTGGGGGAAGTGGTTCAACCACTGTGTTTCACCAGAGGAAGCCACATCTTTTACTCAATGGCTTTTCAGTTTAACTCTCCACGCACGGCTTTTTAATCCTCGGCCTTGTTATCCATTAAAGGACTGTTGAAATATTTACTAACTTTGGGCTGGGAGTGTAGCTCACTGGTAGAGCATTTGCTTAGCACGCATTAAGGCCCAGTGTTTGATCCCCAGCACTGCTTAAACAAAACAAAATATAAAACCACATTAAAAGCCAGGTATCAAGGCTCATACCTGTAATTCCAGCCCTTTGAGGCTGAGGCAGGAAAATGGGGAGTTTGAGACCAGTCAGGGCTATGTGTTGGGAAGTCTGTCACCATCCCTAACCCCTACCAATTTATCAACTTTAATTGTGCTTTAGGTAATTTGTAGTAATGAGTATATTAGAATCATAATTTAAAGTATTAATATGATTTTCATACCTAGAGAATCAGTGTGTCTCTGTAGGATATATTTTTGTACTTTTATGTGAATGTCTCCAAGATTTTTATCAGCCAGAACAACTGTCCTGGTGGCTTACCATTTATTCAAGATATCTGTTATTCATTAAAGTTGCTTTCAAAGGAATTCATAAGAATGGTAATCAAATTTCCAGGTTTCTTCTCTTTTTTTTTTTTTTTAAATGTAAAAATATGAAGATTAGGGGACTGAAGACAAAGCTTTGGAAAGACTGCATTCCTTAGCTTTATTTTTGAAAGCAGCTTATGGTCCAAATAAAAGAACTTGTCATTCCCACTCTTCTTTCAGGGTTCATCTGACAGGGGTCTTATTTTGGGAAATATGTTGGCAGATGTTAAACTTCATTTTTTGGTCTGGCTCCTTGGGCTAAAATTATATCTTTTTTTAATTACTTTGAAAAAATCAGGAAAAATAAGTAGGGTGTATCTTGTGAGAGGGCAAGAAACATCTTTTGTTAATGGGTCCTCCTCCTAGTGAGGGAGCCTAGTGCTGGGAATGTGGATGGCTCCCCACTGTAATTGAGCCTAATACTCTGGAATGTTTTTCGTTTGGGTGTTGGCAACTCCTAAATTTAATCTTCCTTAAAAACAAACAACCCAGGGTACCATTTTTTTTTTTTGGTCTGTGGAATTTGAACCTTTTTTATTGAATAGGGAATTGAGGATTGCTTCCTTTTACTGGTAACCATGGCTCCATTTCAAGCTGTAGGACCCAACAAAACAGAGTCATATTTTACCACAGTATCTAATTAGCAGGCATACTTCTCCACTGTCTCCTTCCCTTAGTTTTAGACTTTTCTCCCCCTTAGATGGTTTTACCAGCTGCAGAATATATATTACAGAACGTTGAAGCTGAACCATTTCCCTGCCTCTCAGGTCGTTGCTGATTTAGAACTGTATGCCATTTCTTTTAGCTGTACAGTGAAATCTACTTGCTGAAAGGTTTTTGTGGGCTACATAGTTTGGCACTTTTCTTCTAGTAAGCTGTATTTTATAAACCTACTGTCTACTGTCAAATATTCCTAACCAAGTTTATTCCGTTACCCTGGAGTGTGCCTAAAGGATCTTTTTCAGGGGTTGAAAAATATTGTTCCTTCAAGAAGTCCATATTGTTGGCTGTGGTGGCACATGTCTTCCGATCCCACCACAGAGGCAGAGACAGGCAGATCTCTCTGTGGTTGGGGCCAGCCTGAAATACAAAGTGAAACCAGCCTGCTCCCCATCCCCCAAGGTGTGCTCATTAAACATCCGTGTGATGAGTATGTTCTGGCTTACACTAGCTCACTTTATTATTCTGTTGGCTTAGATTGCTGGGGAGGCCACAGCCAAACATCCCAGAATCAACTAGGAGACAGTTTATGGAGGAAACAGGTTAAAAGCCAAAACCACCTGATGAGGACTGGAACACAGGCAGATACTGGGAGAGGAGTATATAAGTCCAAATTTCCAGATATCCTTTGATGGCAAACTCTATAGTTTTCATTAATTAGGGTTTTTTGAAATGTCCCCTGACTTTTACCATTTTCTACCTTTCCAGTGTGGTGGTAACTAGCTCTATGTCAGATAATCGGGACACGGTATGCTACCTCCTCCTGGTGTTTGTGTTTTTCAAACCAGGCAGATGATCCTTACATGCCTGTGTTCATTGAGTTGTCTAAGGAAACTGGGCAAAACAAGAATGAAATGGTTTTGAAGAGAGCAAGACTAGACTCTAGGAAGAAGGCTAAGACTTAGCACGGACTTACCAGCGGACAAGCATGGGACCACAGCCCGATGTTGGTATTTATTGGCATGCTCTAGAGGGAAGAGATGATTGAGTTGGGACCAACTTGAGGATGAGGCTGTTGGGTGGAGCCACGCTTCTCCCTGTGCGTACAACTCCATCCACGCATTCTCATGTGCATACATGTAGCATTTTTTAAGTGTCTTAAAGAGTTGGGGTTCTTAACCTTGGCAGCCTGTTGCTATCATGCGCGGAACTTAAAAATAAATGCTCCCCCTGCTGATTCTGGGCCCTTCCTGCCCTCCACTCCCACTCCCATGTGATTTAATGGGTTTGGGAATGGAGCCCAGACCTTAATGTTTTTATAAACTCTCCATGTAGTTGTGAGTCAGGGTCAAGAGCCACCGGGTCGTGGTCTGGGTATAGGAGCAGCTAGAACACGGGCACTGTCCACAAATACTCCCAAGTCTAAGAAGAAAACGAACATGGCAAGAAGGATGAGTGTAGCTTCACCCCTGCGTGGTACACCGACTTCCAAAGAGGCAGCCGCATTGCGGCGTCTCAGACAGTTGTTTGTCTGCCCTGTTTACAGACGTGCTGCCTGAAGACAGTTACCCCAGCAAACAGGACTCCTTCCTAGCTACGGATAGCACTGAAGGCGCTATGCTAAAAGCCAGTATCTCTTTAAACCTTCTACCTGCATAGTGCAGGGCTGAAGTGCTTAAAGGTCATTTCGGCACTATTAGGTAGCTATTCCCTATCCCCATTGCCAGAGTAGAAAGGAGAGGCTTAGACTTTAAGTGACTCAAGATTATATAAACGTGACAGCCATGATGTACAGATGGAAAAGGAATGCACACAGTAAGTGACAGGGCCGTAGTTTAATATGTGCCTGTATGGGGGAAGAAAAGCAGACTTCTAAGGAATGACCTTGCATTAGTTGGCATATTTCCTTATCTTTTCCCCTTCATGTTTTATTAAAATCGTCACTGATAGGCATTTGAAAGAGAGAGCCTGTAAAGTTCCGGATTAAACAGAAATGAAGCCAAATCTGAAGGCTCAGAGGTCGCTTTCTGATCCGCTCCCTTTGCTTCAGAAGGTGTTTAACACCAGGGTGCTATCAACATGAAAACATACGAAATTGTTTTTGTTGTTGTTGTTAGCAGTTAAAAAGTGTATACTTTAATACAACTCAAATGATTATTTTTTTTTTCCTGTTAAGATTGTGTTGCTCCCACAGCATTTGAACTCAGGCCTTCAGAGATGAGACCAGAGGATCATTTAATGTAGAGAGCATTTTGTTATTCAGTGTGTTTGCTGAACCCTGCATGGGGCATGTTCTACTTAGTAACCCTTATAAATCCTGGTAGAGTAGGAAATGTTCTTAGTACATAGCAAGCCCAGTGTCCTAAGTGGCTTCAGTGCTTGGACTGTCCCCTATTCACATGTCAGATTTTCTCCATCTGAGTCATTGGTAGTGACTCTGCTGATTCATCACACAGAAAGGTAGACAGTCTGGATCACCATGGGAATACCAAAAGGCATTTCTTAATCTACCTAGAGGCTCTAATAAGAATACTGACACGGGCTGGAGCGATAGCTCAGTGGTTCAGCACACTGACCGCGCCTCGGGTTCAGTTTGCAGCACACACATGGCAAGTGCAGGATCCAACATCTTATACAGACAGACATGCGGACAAAACACCGATGCACAGAAAATAAAAATAAATAAACTAAAAAAAAAAAACAAAATCAAAAACCAAAAAAAAAAAATGATACAAAATGTTTTAGAAGTTTAAAATTGTTGGTAAATGTCAGGGCTTGCAATTTTCTCAGGTTTCTTTTTTCCTCCTTTAAAAGCAGAGAAAGCCACATACTGTAAAATGCATCCTTTTAGCAGTGTATACTACGGGGCTGGAGCCTATTGTTCATCACTAGAGCGCTTGTTAACATGCATGAGGCCCTCGATGTGACTCCCAGAGAACAAGAAATGAATGGGTAGTTGTGTTCCTTCATTGTATGAACAGGCTGTGCTCTACAAACAGGCTCATATTTTTTGTCTGGAGTTTTCTTTATGTTCTGGAACCTGTAGTTGCCTAGTCTTCCACTCAGTAAAACACAGTAGTATTCAAACTGACAAGGTAGTAATTTTAAATAATTTAATAGCAGTCTTTCCCACCTTTCACAGAAAAGGACGTCTGATGTACTCCTTCATTTAAAAATTTTTTTTTTTTTAAAACTTGGGCACCTGCCACCAATCGTTTCTCCTGGAATTTGGTGCTATTGGTAGGTATTTAACAGAATATAAAGTTTTACACTTATTTTGGGCTTTTCATGGGGGCCTGCAAACCTCGAGAGTATCAGTGCGTAGTGGGAAAGCAGCAGAGCTTCACAATGCTTGGAAGTTGAACTGAACCGTGTTAGCTGAAAGCAGTATCTTTTGTGACTTGGGTGGGGGACAGACCACCTGTGTGACATTACCTGTTCTTTTTAGCAGACTTCCCAGACCCACCTGGGGAGAGGGAGTCACCTGAGACTGTGTTTTGACATGTTCTTGAAGGATTCAGGGGTGTGTGTACTGTAAGTTTGAGAAGACCTGACTTGAATAGCCTTTATAGTTTACAGTTTATCCAATGAAACTAACACTACCCATCTAGCAGAATTGTTATGTGACTCTAACAAATTGATGTGGGTAAGGCAGACAGATCAGGAGGCTTAGGCAGGGAGATGGGGGTCTGGGACCTGCTTGACCTCTACAAGGAGACATTGTTTCAAAACAGAAGTTATAGAATGCTTAAATGAGAATAATATAAATGGCATTGATAGCTGCTTGTTGTGTAGTGGACTTGATACAAGGATGGCAATCATTTTTTTCCTGTTAAGACTTACAGTTTAACAGAAATAACTTGATAACCTTGGAAATTTATATCACTTTAAGTAGGTATATAATGTGTATTTAATGTAAAATGCTTCTACTTTGCTTCTTGTCCTGTGTTTGTCAACCATAGAGAAACAGATGTAATGTTTACCTGTAACTAGGACTTACCTGTCACTCATGTTTTACATAGGAAAAGCAGAAAGTGTGTTTACATTAATGGAAACCTTTACCAGCCGACAGTTCTAACTCTGTAATAGTTTTCTGACCTTCTTATCAAAGCTTGTATTAGATGCAGATGTATTAGATTAGATTAGTTTTTCTTTGCTTCCTCCTGTAACCTGTTAGGCTGTTGGCTCTGAGGACTAGCAGCTGTTTCTTTACAGACTCGGAGAAGAGGGAACTTCCTGTTAGTTTTAGCCAACTGTACTAGAGCCACGACACCAGCTGATAGAGGATCAGCCTCAGCAGTCTGTGCCTTTAGCTTTACCTTTACGCCTGGCACCTCGGCACATGCCATCAGTAAGAACACTGAATCTCTAAAAGTGGCAAAAAACAGTACATCTCAAAGGTAGAAATAGCTCCAAGTTCAAATCTTAATATATGATTTACTGTTAGTTGATCATGATGTGATGTTTTCAGAAATATTCACCTAATTCCTCCCTCCTTTTCCCCTTCCCACTCTTCACCCCCCCATTCCCTTCCTCCCTCCCCCTCCTTTCCCCTCCCTACTTTGCTCCTTCCCTTCCCATCCTCTCCTTGATTCTCAACTCCCTCCCTTCCTTCCTTCCTTCTCTCTCTTCTTTACCCCGAGACAGCAAGGTCTCTATGTAGACCATGTTGGACTTGAACTCATAGATATCCTCCTGCCTCTGCCTCCAAAAGGGCAGGGAACATAGGTGAGCAATATAAACCCACGTTCCATATGTTCGTATGAAACAAATGTTTGAAACATGTTCCGAGCAGTGTTGTTTTGTGTTAAATATCAAGAAATAGAACCATTAAGTTCTGAAAGCCATTGTTTAGTTAGGGGTTTGCTGGGATGGTTGGCTATGAAAGTTTATGGTGCAGATCAGTTTGTTTACAGATCTGTAGTCAGCACGCAGGCTAATTATATAGGGTTACTGAAAATAGAATCAAGTGAAAACCAATGTCTAATGTCTTATAATCTACTTCAAGGCTAAACTTATCTAAGGGCATGTAAACAAACTAGTATTTCTTTGAGAAATTACTGTATGATGTGTGGATTAACTTTATTATTATTTTATTTATTTATTCACAAGGTGGGTTTTTTCCCATCCTTGTACCAGACAAAGAATTTGAGCCTCAAAGAAGCTGTGTCTTGCCCAAAGGCTGTCCTGGCAGAACATGGCCCTGACTTCCAGTCTGTTTGGACGAAGGACTCACACATCAGTTATCCTTGTTGGAAACACCTTGGGTCTGTTCCATCAGAAGAAACTTTGATGTGCAGAGAATCTAAGACGGGGAGGGAGTAGAGAACAGCTAATGAGGAATGACCAGCTCAGCTTGGGATGGATCCCAGTGACAAGCCAAGGAATCCAACTGATTCTGTTGGTCTTTGTTATTTGCTCTTCTTGTTTTGGCAGGGAGCTTCCTTCCTCTGTCCATACATGTTTCTACAATAACTCTCATTAGTTCCTGGAAAGGAAAAGGTTACCTGCTTAATGTGAAATCCTTACTAAGAGGACTCTTTGTTCAGGAACAAATAAATCTCCTGAAGAGGGATGATCTGTATAAAGCAGTGTCAAACAGTAGGTAAAAAAACGAATTTCAAATTCCTGAGTTAGAAAGTAACCTGTGACTGAGTGGTGGTAGTGCATGCTTTTAATCCTAGCACTCAGGAGGCAGAGACAGGCAGATCTCTGAGTTCGAGGCCAACCTGGTCTACAGAGTGAGTTCTAGGAAGGCCAGGGCTACACAGAGAAACTGTCTAAAGAAAAAAAAAGAAAACTAAGTAACTCGGGGATAGAATCCAACAGAAATGTAACTTTATAAGAAATACATTTGTGAATGACTTTGGATAGTCAGGGTTTCTATTCCTGCACAAACATCATGACCAAGAAGCAAGTTGGGGAGGAAAGGGTTTATTCAGCTTACACTTCCAATTGCTGTTCATCACCAAATGAAGTCAGGACTGGAACTCAAGCAGGTCAAGGAGCAGGAGCTGATGCAGAGGCCATGGAGGAATGCTGCTTACTGCTTGCTTCTCCTGGCTTGCTCAGCTTGCTTTCTTATAGAACCCAAGACCACCAGCCCACAGATGGCACCACTCACAAGGGGCCCTCCCCCCTTGATCACTAATTGAGAAATGCCTTACACCTGGATCTCATGGAGGCATTTTCTCAACTGAAACTCCTTTCTCTGTGATAGCTTGTGTCAAGTTGACACACAAAACTAGCCAGTACAGAGGTGGACAGAATAAATGAGGTGAGATAAAGAAACTCTGATAGTAAATAAACATCTTCAATCTGGGCCAGTGAGAGGGCTCAGCTGGTAAAGAGCCTATGGCCAAGTCTGAAAACCTGAGTTTGCTCCCTAGGGCCACGTGAGGAAGGAGAGAACAGATTCTTGCAACTTGTCTTTTGACTTCCATCATGGCAGACACTCTCCACTCTCCTGCCCCACAAATAAATGAATAAATAAAAAGATGCAAGACCTTTTATTTTTTTTAATTTCCAGAATATGATCTGGGAGTAAGTCCCTCCGAAGTTTACAGCTTGCTGTTGGTTCTTGACTTTGGACTGTGAAAGGCAGGTATCTGTTGCCTTCTTAGCTGCTTCTCATCCTTCTTGGAATACGACTCCTTAGAGGACAGGCATCACCTTGGAACCTTTCTCACTCCTTGTGCAGCTTCTCCACGTGTTCCGTCCTCTCCTTGGTTTCCTGTTTGTGATTTTTGAGGAACTTGGTGTTTTTCCCAATCATGATTTTAGGAATGGTACTTTTTCTGTCTCGTGTGTGCAAGTGCATGATGTATAAGTGATTGTGTGTGTGTGTGTGTGTGTGTGTGTGTGTGAGTGTACATGCCTGCACATTCATGCGCTGAGGCCAGAGAGGATGTCAGATATCCCGCTCTATACTGCCCTGTCCCATTCCCGGAAGATACAGTCTTTCCACTGAACCTGGAGCTCACAGGGTTTTGGCTAGGCTGCTGGTCAGCCGGTCCCCGGGATCTGCCTGTTCCTTCTGCCCCAACACTGAGGTGCATGTGGCCATGTTGTTTCCTGTGTGGGTGCTAGTGATCCAAATTCAAGTCCTCATGTGTCTTTGGGTTTTATTGTGGTAAAGGGACACCATGACCAAGGCAACTCATATAAAGGCAAACATTAAATGAGGGCTGGCTTACAGTTTTGGAATCTCAATCTATTATCATCATGGTAGGAAGCATAGCAGCATGCAGGCAGATTTGGTGCTGGAGGAACCAGAAATTCTACATCTTGGTCCAAAGGCAGCCAGGAGGAGACTCTCTTCCATCACCGGGCGGAGCTTGAGCACTAGAGGACCTCAGAGCCCACCACCACAGTGATGCACTTCCTCCAACAAGGCCACACCTTCTAATAGTGCCACTCCCTATGGGCCAAGCATTTTCAAACCTCCACGTTATGCGTGCATACCAAGCATTCTCTTATTTCCTGAGCCATCTCCCATCTCATACCTTTCCCTCATCTCTTAAGATAATCTCTCAATGCACTGAGGACCTTGCCTTTTGGGGGAGGGGCGGGGGAGGTAGACCAAGCTGGCTGTCAAGCTCTGGGTATCTGCTTCCTCCCCAAGCCCAGTGCTAGGGTCACAGATGTGCATTAGCCAACCCAGGGCTTTTTTGTTTGTTTGTTTGTTTGTTTTTGGTTTTTTGAGACAGGGTTTCTTTGTATAGCCCTGGCTGTCCTGGAACTCACTCTGTAGACCAGGCTGGCCTCGAACTCAGAAATCCGCCTGCCTCTGCCCCCCAAGCACTAAGATTAAAGGCGAGCACCACCACTGCCCGGCTGCCAACCCAGTTTATAATTTTTCTGGGTCTTGCTGTAGTGTGAGTAATTTCTGTTTGTTTGTTTGTTTGTTTGTTTTTGAATTTTGTTTTTCTTTTCTTTCTTTTTTTTTTCCCCTGAGACAGGCTTTCTCTGTGTAGCCCTAGCTATCCTAGAACTCACTCTGTACACCAGGCTGGCCTCAAACTACAAAGATCCACCTGCCTCTGCCTCCCGAGTGCTGGGATTAGAGAGATGCACCACTATTGAGTGGTGTGTTAATTATTTTTTATTTTAATTGTTGTCTTTAAGGTTACCAAAGATGCTCAATAATCTTATAAAAAGAGACTTACAGTCTTCAGTATAGACTCCATTCAATTGAGGCCATTAGCAGAGTTAAAAACACAAGACTCAGAAAATGTCAATAAACTGCACTCAACTCCAGAGTGGTGGCCGTACTTTAAGGCTGTGGAGGGAAGGCTTTTGTGAAACCAGGCTTTTGAATTGAGATCTGAATTTGGGGAATGAACCAGTTGTGTATACATTAAGGGAAGGAGCTGAAGGGAAGGTTCTGGTGGAAAGTACAGAACTGGCTTCAGGGGAGTGATCTTGCAGTGTGCCTTGTGTTAGAAAGGTCACGTGTTGCCTATGTTGGAAGAGAGAGGAAGGCTCGGGGTCTTGACAGGTAAAGTGCAGCAGGGAGCTATGTCGTCAGTGACTAGAAGTTGACTTGACCTGGTTCTCATGGGGGTAGTGCCACAGTTGAACCAGGATGCCCTAGGTGAGTGCCCTGCCAGACGGCTACTTCCTTTCATTACATTTCCCATATCTTCATTTGTTGAATTACAGTTTAAAAGAATGATCACAAAACATTTACTTTGTAGGCTGGTTAACTATGAGTATGCAAGGTATTTATTGTTAGTTTTTTGTTAGTTTCTCTGGAAACTCTAGTTTCCTGAGAGTATCTACAGCACGTTTGTTTGTCATGTAAGATTGTAATAGAATCTTTTATTCCGTTGTCGCCTGAGAGGCTTAATGCCTCAGTCTGCTAACCTAGTCCTAGTCCTGGAAGTATCTAGCCTCTGTACAATCTAATGTAGGTCTAGATAGAATGTTTTCAGCCTCTGAGACTTGTGGCTGGATAAACTCACTCCTTCCTAGTTCTTTCTGAACTCTGGCTGGCTGGTTCAATTCAGCTGTTCTGTCTTAACCTCCTCTCCAAGCTGACTGATTCAATCTGGCTTCTGTGTCCTTGCCTCTCCTGAATTGCTCTGCTTGACCTCAAACTAGCTCTAGCAATCTGTTCTAATCTTCTGGCTCTTTCTCATTCTCTGGCTGATTCTGTCTTCACCTGTGTCTAGCTTGTTCTCTCTCTACGACTGTCCCAGTAAAACTGCCTCCTTCTCTTTTTCTCTCTCTGCACGGCTCTCTAAAGGAGCTTCTGTTTCCTCTCTCTTCCCATGTGAGTTGGGCAGATCCTATTCTGTCAAATCTTTTCTCTGATTCGTCACTTTGCCTGCCACTCAATTAGACATCACTTTCAAACATGGCTGCTTCCTTCTACAAACTAACTTTACCCTCATTGTTTGGGATTAAAGGCGTGTCCTAAGGGCGTGTCTGTATTCCAGTCCAGGGGATTAAATATGTGTGCTAAGGCTGAGCCACACCACGACTAGAAACAGCTTTTTCCAGTAAATAAAACAATCTCAGGGTTCACAGTGTGATCGAAGATCCTGCAACACAAGATTAAGAAGAGTTTTAAAAGAATAATATATTCACATGGAGTGATGATTTTATTTAAATTTAATGTTTTTCTCCTAGAGTTCTCTAAAAATCACAAATATTGAGAAATATACTTAAAACTTGTAGCAGAACTTAGATATTCGTTTTTGAACATTGTAAGCTACAGATTTAACATTGAATATTAGGAAATACCTACTAACAATTTGTTTGAACAGTTACAGCCATTCCTGTTAACTTTGATATTATGCAAATTGATCCCATGTGATATTTGCTGTCTTGGGAAGTCTGATGAATGATGATGGTGATGATGATGATGATTAGGATTTTTTTTTCTTTTTAAAATGTAATTGATCAAGGGGGGGGGAACCATTATTTTTCTATGAAAAAAATTCAGTAGGCATTTGATTTGCCCTTTAAGAAATTAGTGATACTAATGCATAAGGTGGTAAAATGTATTGGAACTAGAAAGGTGGCTCAGTGATAAAGAACCCAGGGTGCTCTTGCAGAGAACTGGAGCTTAGTTCCCAGAGCCCACATAGCAGCAGCTCACAGCTGGCTTTCACTCCAGTTCTGGGGATCTATTCTCTCTTCTGGCCTCTGACACCCAACACACAAGTGGTGCACAGGCATTCATACAGGCAAGACACACATACACATAAAAGATAAAGCAAAAACCTTATGATTTTAAAAATGAAGGGAACCTGTTTCTGCTGTAGTTTAAGGAAATGAAAAATGTGATTAACAGTATTTTCAAGTAAAGACCTATTTTTGCCATTTTTGTGGGCTCTTAGGTTAAAACTGTGGACATTTTCCTCCCTAGGCGAGCATCCTGTTGAAAATAAAGAAGAGAATGGTGATTATCATTTTTAAGTAATGTATTTAACAGTTTGAGTGCACCACCTCCCTCCCACCCCCCATCCCCCCACCCCCACCCCCCGTGCAAGTCTCTTAACTAAGGATTGATGATAGGAATGCCGGTTAAGGTGATTATCCAGTTTCTAAGTTACTGACTGTCTGAGAGTGTAGGTAATTTGGAGGAGTAGAGCTAGGTAGCCTGGCTTTGCATAGCAAAGGGAGTTTTGAGCCCTCAGCGCAGGCACTCAAATCACCTTTTGTTTTAGGTTGCATTAAAATCAGTGTATACAAAACCCTAAATTTAAGGTTTCTTGGCCCTCCCTAGTTTTGTTTTTTTTTTTCATGCTCTAGTGTGGGGAATTTTGTCCATACTCCAGGCCGCCAGCATTCAGGGCTAGTCCTCCAGGATCTTAAAAACTGAAATCATTTTAATAAAACAGGGTCTTTGAAAGGTCTGAAGTATACAAGTCAAGATGGGAGAAATCCTCTTAACCGGCACCACAGTCT
Source organism: Rhynchomys soricoides (assembly GCA_019843965.1). NCBI lineage: Eukaryota > Metazoa > Chordata > Mammalia > Rodentia > Muridae > Rhynchomys > Rhynchomys soricoides. The sequence continues at coordinate 5,223,476 of JADRCH010000124.1, forward strand.
TCATCCCTGGGCTTGTCTCTTCTGAGTCCTTCCTCGTGTCGTGGTCTGG
>JADRCH010000124.1:5226024-5236962 GCA_019843965.1 Rhynchomys soricoides
ATGTTTCTTACTGGCTTGCTTGCTTCTCCTGGCTTGCTCAGCTGGCTTTCTTATAGAACCTAGGACTTCCATCCCAGAAATAGCATCACCCACAACACCACCCAAAAGGGGCCCTCTCCCCTTGATCACTAATTGAGAAAATGCCTTACAGCTGGATCTCATGGAGGCATTTCCTCAACTGAGGCTCCTTTCTCTGTGATAACTCCAGCTTGTGTCAAGTTGACACAAAACCAGCCAGTACACCTATAAAGAGTGTAATCACATCATGGACACACGTCTTAAGCTGGAGAAGAGATGAATTCTTTTCTTTCATGTTTTTAGTCTGTTTCATATTTGTTGAGGTATAGAGCAAATGTTACAGTTCAATCCCCAATGTATAAATCTTCTTGACTTTTGGGGAAAGGGTTAGTGAACCGCCCCTCCTTCCACATTGGAAACTGAAGGGTTAGCATCCCCTGTAGGTGATGAAGTCGGTGGCAAGTTCAACCGTTTATGGGAGTTGACTGGCACATGTTATTGTGAGTTCCAACTTTTATTTAGGTCCTCTTTCTTTTCTTTCTTCATATGCTTTGGAGCTTAAAGAAGGGTACACTGGAATCAGAGGCAGTATAGTTGGTAGAATATTTGTCTAACATGCAAGAAATACTTACCCCGGCACAGGCCAGGTTTGGGGGAGCATGCCTGTCCTCAGGAGGTGGGGACAAGAGGATTAGAAGTTCAAGTTCGTCCTCACCTGTAATTAGTTTTAGGCCAGTCTGCTCCAAAAAAGAGCTTCTGACCTTGAATCACATATATGACTTTATTTGTGATATTACATTAAAAATGTTGATGATCTGAAACATTTTTCCAAACTAATCTGTGGTCTCAAACATACCTACCCAAACACGTATCATTTCTTTACAGTTTCAGATACCTTTCAGAGACATGTTCTACTTTATATTTTCTAAATTTTTTTATGAAGAATTTGAAGTCTCTTGCAAGTTGGAAGTATGATAGTTAAGGGTTGGAGAGATGGCTCAGCAGCTAAGGGCACTTACACTCCTACAAAGGGCCTGAGTTGGCTTCCCAGCACCCTGTCTGTGACCATCCTTAACTCTACGTTTTTATTCCTGTTAGCAAATATCAGAATTTTTATAAGGTTTTTTTTTTTTTTTTAGTGGCTAAATGATATTTTGTTGTGTATATGTATTGCGTTTCTTTAGTCATTATCAGTTGACAGATCCTTAGGTTGATTCAGTTACATGGCTTGGGATATAGCTCAGTGTGAGAGTATGCCTACTATGCACAAGGGCAGGTGGCAGGGAGGGAGAACAGAAGAGAGAGAGGGAACTGTGGTTCTACCATTTGGAAGTCTGTTGTGAGCATGCAACTGTACATAAATCAGTGGGTTACACTGAGGGTGATGGTTTAACCATATGACACCATTTAGCTGGTCAGTGGTGCCTCTTGAAAAGCCATAGGGATGAGAGGAGCAGAGGGAGGGAGGGACTTTTGCTCTTGCGTGTGCAGAACAATGCAGTGTAGTGTCTGCAAGCTTCTAAGATAGCAGGCTTTTCTGGTTTTAAAAAAGCTGTGTGTGTGTGTGCATGTGTGTGTGTGTGTATGTGTGTGTGTGTGTGCATGTTTGTGTGTGTGTATGTGTGTGTGTGTGTGTGTATGTGCATGTTTGTGTGTGTGTGTGTCTGTGGAGGCCAAAACATCTCCTGGAGCCAGAGTTGTAAGTGGCTGTGAGCTAGCTACCTGGTGTGGGTGCTGGGAACCAAACTCTGGTTGTCTGCAAGAACAGCAAGTCTTCTCAACTCCTGAGCGATTTCTCCAGCCTTAAATGGAGCTTTAAAAGTCCAGTCTAAATGTCCTGGGCTGGAGAGATGGCTCATTGGTTAAGAGCACTGTCTGCTCTTCCAGAGGTCCTGAGTTCAATCCCCAGCAACCACATGGTGGCTCACAATCATCTGTAATGGGATCCGATGCCCTCTTCTGGTGTGTCTGAAGACAGCTATAGTGTACTCATAAAGTAAATAAATTAATTTTTTAAAATGTCCTTTTAGATCCATTTTTTACTTTACCAATATTCCCAGAGTTTTTTTTCTGTCAAGCTTGTGATCATACAAGATAATGGATTTGAAATCTGCAGGTTAGAAACAGTATATGTATTTAAGGGGGTGACAGGACAGCTCAGTGGTTAAGAGCACTTGCTGCCCTTACAGAGGACATGAGTTTGGTTCTCAGCACCCCTATCTGTAACTACCTTTAATTATGGCTCCAGAGGATCCACACCCTCTTCTGGCTTCTGAGAGACTCTGCACTGATGTACACATACCTATACACAGATACACATACATACACATACTAAATTTATTTTTTAAAAAATCTTAAAATTATACTTAAGAATGGAAATGTGAGATCGTACAAGCAGATTTTTTTTTCTGTATTTTTATTCTTTATATTAATTATGTTAATCGTCTGTATAGTCCCATCCTCTTAAAAAAATACAAGCAAATGTTTTGGCCATCCTACTAGATATGTCTAGCTGGGAAGAGAAGGGTCTGCCATGGAGATAGTGTTTCAAGTTCATCAGCTGGTGGCTGTGGATCTCATGAAGCACAACCTCAGCTTCACTTGGGACTGTTGGAACATCCCAGTTCCCCATTCAGTAAGCAGTGATTGATGTGCACTGAGAATTTGCATATCTGACTTGTTTCTCGATAATATAGTTGTTACTCCTAGGATGTCCTTGGAAAACTAATCACATTGTTTAAACCACCTGAGACTAGAGAGATCCCTGGGGAGGAAGCTTAGATACAAAAGCTTCAGTGGTAAAGCCCTGACCTGGAGGAGCAGAGTTTACTCCAGTATCCAGAAGGATCTGAGAACTCAGTGAAGGCAAATCAAAGCTTTAAAGTAAAAGTATGCTGTAGCTGCCCGGAAAGCAGCAAGAAAAGTTTGTAGCCAGCACACTGTTCCCCTCTAAGGTTGGCTTGGAGAGGTGGGAATGGCAGGTGGTAGTGGCCAAAGGAATATCATCTGGATTTGTGACCAAAGGAACCTGCTAGCAACAAAAAGCTTCTAGCGGTTTCCCAGTTTAGAAGTGAGTTTCCTCACGTTTGAATTTGAGTCTTCAGGAGTCGCTGCCTGAAAGAGGCTGTTAGCCCTTTTTATGAATGAATGTTAGACACACTAGGTACTCCATTAATACATTTTTACTTTTACCAGATAACCTTAACTGGTAAAGGTTAATTCCTTTGATGATACATTTTGATTTTGCTAATACAGTCAGTGTCAGAGTTTTGCTCTGATACACGACCAAAGAGGAGGTGAATAAAGGCCTTCTGTCTGTCCTAATTGCTTTGAAGATTAGCTAGGCACGAATGCCAGGAATTTGGAGCCTTCTGTTCACTGAAACCTTTGTTCTTCTCACTTGCCATATGATTCCTGAGCCACTTGTCGTCTTTGAGCACCTGAGACATAGTCTGGAGTAGAGCGCACCGTAACTGTACAACAAGCACCAGTTTTCTATGAAATAATAGTAATAACGAATTGATATTAAGGTTTTAAAATCCTATTAATATTTTACAAATTATATACTGAAATATTTTATATATTGAGCTACGTAAGATATGCTGCTAAAAGTAATTTTACTTTTTCTTTCACTTTTTTTGTTTCTTTGTTTGTTTTTGAGATACTCTTGCTATGTAGCTGATTTGCCTGGCTTGGATGTTGCTGTGTAGACTAGTCTGACCTCCAACTCATAGAGATCTGCCCACTTCTGCCTCCTGAGTGCTGGGACTAAAGGCACTAGTCACTGCGCTGCTGCTGCTGCTGCTGCTTCTCCTCTTCCTCCTCCTCCTCCTCTTCTTCCTTCTTCCTCCTCCTCTTCTTCCTCCTTCTTCCTCTTCCTCCTCCTTTTCTTCCTCCTCTTCCTTCTCTACCTCCTCCTCTTCCTTCTCCTCCTCCTGTTCCTCTTCCTCCTCCTCTTCTTCTTCTACCTCCTCCTCTTCCTCCTCTTCTTCCTCCTTCTCCTCCTCTTCCTCCTCCTCCTCCTCTTCCTCCCTCCTCCTCCTCCTTCTGTGGCTACTAAAACATTTACAATTATATGTCTGACCCCCCTCCTACCCCCCCCATCCCCCTTCTCTTGGGCATGCAGCTCTTTTGTTCCAGAGCCGTGTGCATGCTTGTTAAGCACATGCTGTACCACTGAGCTACGTGCCCATTGCCTGAGTTATTAGCTTCTGTTAAACCCCAATAGTTTAGAGATATGAAAGCCATAGTAGACATATACAGCTTTTGATACTTTGACAACAGATAAAAAGCATTATGTGGAAGGATATCTGGATAGAGAAATGTACCATGTCATAAAACAGTTCACAAAAATCAGTCATCTTATCAGAAGTAACTGCCACATATCTTCTCTTCTCTTTTCTTTTATTGATTATTGCAGACAGGATTTCTCTGTGTAGACTAGGCTGGCCTTAAACTCAGAGATCCTCCTACCTGTGTCCCTGGGAGCTGGGATTAAAGGTGTGTGCCACCATCTCTTGGCAGCACATATATTTTAAAGATAGAGTGGTAGAGAATCTTCTATCAGTGCCAGCTATAAAAGTGACTTTTCTGGGCAGGGCAGGCAGGAGGAAGACACCCAGAGGCCCACTAGCTGTGTGGTCCACACCCAGAGGACTGCTAGCCAGGTGGCCCACTAGCCACAGGAGCCATTGTAATGTGCAAGTCTGTGGTGGAGAGATGAGAGAGAGAGAGAGAGAAGAAAGAAAGGTCTGGGCGCTGTGAGGTGAGGTGGAACTAGAGGCTTGAGCATACAGAGGAGGAGCCTGTTGTGAGTAGCCTGCCCTGCCACCTGAAGCCATGGGAAAGACCCAGCCAGTGCTGCTGCTGAGGGCCATGTCTGGGTCAATGCCTGTGCAGCCGCAGGGGTCTGTGTCAATGCCCCTGGCTCCTGTTACCACCAAAGGTCATCCAGATGTCTCTGGTCTGGGATGCTACCAGGGACCATGTTTATGCCCAAGGGCTGTGTAGCTGTGTGGTCCTGGTGGCAGGGGTGTGGGTATGCTGGTCTTAAGGGTGTAAGAGCAGGAGAGCTGGCCCTGCCACTCATCTGCTGTGCAGTGACATGGCAAGGGAGAGGACACCCCCGTACCCTATACCACGCCCCCACCACTCACCAACTGTGGCAGGAGAGTTGGTTCTGCCTCTCATCAGCTGAAACACTCAGGGTGTCCTGCACCTTGCCTGGGTAGCACAGTAGGGCTGGCTCTGGTGGTGTGGGTGTAGGTGAGCTGGCAAGGGTGTGATAGTGGCAGAGCTGGCTCTGCCCCTTGCCAGTTGCAGCACTCAGTGAGCTGGCAGGGGCAGTGCTGGAAAGCTCACCCTGGTGGTGCAGGCAAAGGAGAGCTGGTCTACTGAGCAACTCAGCTACTACCCAGGCCCAAATCCAGGGCTTTGAGTTGGCCCACCCCGAAATCTACTCCATCTGTGAACTGCTGGCTGGTCTTACAGATCCAAAGCTGCAGAATCTCCGTGATACATGGCAACGACAGGATATCCCAGAGGAGTCCCAGTGAAGGTCCAGTATTAACAGTGTAGCAGGAGCCAGAGGTCTCAAACCAAACCAGTGGCTCACTGCAGTGAACATTTGCAAGTAAAGACCTGTGGACAAAAGGCTGTACTGTGGGACACACTGTGACACACTAGAGCTTCCACAGGGAGATGGTTGTTTTATTTGGTTTTGTTTTTATTTTGCATTTTGAGGGGAGATAGCAAGGGCAAAGGGCAGGTATGAAGGGACGGGGAGATGAGTGGGATTGGGTGCATGGTGTGAGAGTCGTAAAGAATCTATAAGCAGTTAAAATAAAACAACAGAAATGTGACTTCTTATCCTGGGTGGGGTAGCATATGCCTTTAATTCTACCATTTAGGGGGCAGAGGCAGAGGCAGGCAGATTTCTGTGAGTTGGAGGCCACCTTGGACTACATAATGAATTCCAGACCAGCTAGACCTACACAGTGTGATACTGTTTCAAAAAACAAACAACAAACCCAACATCTATCTCCCTTCCTTCCTTCCCTCCCTCCCTCCCTCCCTTTCTCTCTCCCTCCTTCCTTCCTTCCTGGAAAGAAAACCAACAGTTTGTGACACAGCGTAAACATATTGTATAAATTTGATCATAAGACCTCGTTTTTGCTAACTGTAGAAAGAGATTAAACGTTCTGTCATAGTACAGATCCGTGCTTCTCACACTATGGAATTGCTTCTAGGTAGGAACGGGCATGCTTTCCTAAGGTACTCAAGCTGTGGTACCATGGCTTAGGTCTCCGTCTCCTGGCCTGTTACTTTCTGAATACCCTCAGTGCTGTGGAACCTTGTCAGTGCTGAGCTTCTGCAATCCAGGGAGCCGGGTTGTATTCTTAGGTATGTATACATTCCCTAAAATCGGAAGCATGGCTTCGGAGCCAGGGGAGCTCTATCAGATCAAGTCTGTCCTGAGGGTCTACCCAGTTTCTTTCTTACATTCCTCAGCTCTTGTTGAGAATTGATTTGAATTGACAGGATTTGGAGTATAGATAAAAATAAATAAATAAAAACTAAGCTGTCTGGATAACTTAAGTAAATATAACTGACTTTTCCATCTCGGGACCTAAAGGCACCTAATTTTGATTTCCTCACTTGTAAAATGGGGCTAACCTCTATCTGTGTCTTAATACCTGCATTAGTATTGGGAATGGCCCTGACGGTAATGTCAGATGCCAGTATTGTTGCTGAGTGGTTACCACCATGCAGGGTTCCTGTTTTGTAAGTGAGGAAACCGTATTTGGAATTCAGACCTGAGAACTGCTGTGCTCTTGGGGTTTATCCTTTACCACTTGGATTGTCATTTAGTCCCTGAGACGCCCCCTTCATCATCACTAAGACATTAAGACTAAATGCTAACAAAACCAATACAACACAACACAGTTCATTAGAAAGGATAGCAAATAAGAGGTGGAAAAAAAATAACATTTAAAGAAAGAGTGAAAAGTTTGCCTAAGGTCATTCTACTGGGATGAGGTAGAAAAGAAAACCAAATTAGACTTTTTGGTTGAGAGCATAGCCATTAAAGGCTGAGCCATCTCTGCTGCCCCAGATTAGAGGTTTTGGCCTTACGGTCAAGGACATGATTTCACCACCTGTAGCTGAGATTATTCATCTACAAACTGTAGAGAATCGCTTTCTTAGAGGGAGTGATTAATGTTATGTCCACTCAACTCACAGACACTTAATGATGGTAGTGATGACAGTGAAGGTACGAGACACCCAACGACAGCACATCCATCAAATGTATCCACATACTTTAAAGATTAATGGAACTTTCCACTGTGAAAATCTCTTAGGTGTGTATGCCTGTGTGTGTACACATGCATACTTATATTTGTGTGGGTGCACACACAAACACACAGGGTGGGGGTCAGAGAATAACCTTCCGAGTCATCCCAGAGGGAGGGATTCTGACCTTGGGGGAGAGAGGTTCTGTTGGTGGTGATGGCTGCCTGCGTGACGTCACCGTTAAGTTCCGCCTCCATGGTTCAGTCTTGTTTCTGTCTTGTTGTCATCAGTGTGTAACCTGCCTAGTGTGTTGAGTTGATCAGGGAAGGGCCATTCTGACGTCTGTGAGGTGTATCCTTGGAAAAAGTATCGGGCGTCTTATCTCGGCTGTTTCCTTCATTTCATTTTCCCTGGAATAAAACTGTCAGGGTTGCGTCGGTCTCCGTTCTAAATAGTAACTTTCCTAATGCTGTGTCTGGGGTGTGTTGCCGTTGTATCTCCAGAACTGTTAACGTGGAGTCCGGCACTAAATAGAGCAGGCAGTGTGTTGTTGTGTTTTCTTTCTATTATCATTTCTTTCAGCCTTGTGTAATAAAATAGTGGCGACTAGTGAAGCTTCCAACCATGGCTTATTTCCTACTCTCCTGCCTTTCATCTCCTTTTGAACAATTTGTAAAACTGCTTTAGGGGAGTATGTGGTCTTTTAAACACAAATATTTTTCTTTTGTTAAGTAGCCAGGGGGAAAATGTGAACAGGATGGACCCCAGACAAAATCTTTTCTGAATACAACAAAATAATTTTTCAAAAGTTACTGCACGTTTTATCACAGATAGACTTTTTATTAATGTGGTCTCTTGGCAATGTAGTTCTCTCTTTAGCTGCATAAGAATGCAATAAATATTCTGAGAAATCAAAGATAAAAACGTGCACAGTTGGGAAACAAGCCAGCTGTGAATAATTGTTTTTAATGTTGAAATCTTATTCAGGGATTATTGGCTGTTTGGGACACTGTGTGTGCTGGTAGCCTTTCTCCCGTGTCACCTCTGTACAACTGGAGGTTTAGCTACTGACATGGGACAGCCGTGGGGACATGAGAAAGGCAGTGTTTTTAAGGACATGAGGAAATACAGCCAGTCATTGTGACTATATATGGTTATCTCTTTGCCTTCCATATTTGCTTATTTCAGTCAGTCTAAAATATCCCCTCCCCCCATAATGTATGACATTTTTAAATGCTTATGATATTTGACTTTTTTTATGTTTAAATTTTTTAAGTGATGGGAGTCAGGAGGCCAGATAATCTGTTTTATAAAACTATTCACTTTGAGATACTTAGTAAAGTGAATGTATTAAAAAAAAATAAAAATTAGGTATTGAACATAGCCACTTTCCCTTATCTCCTTTAAGGAGTAACCAGCCTGGGCTCTTAATGTACTTCCTACGACAGGAATCTGCATGTGTTTTGAAGATTGCTCATCTGTGGTGATAGTACAGCAGGTACAGGTGATGGGCGTCTATATGAAAACAGGCTTTTACTATAGCATATGGTTTTTTAAAACTTTTTTGTCTTTGGTTGTCTGCTAGGAAAATAAATAGCTCTGTTACTCATTTAAAAAAAAAAACAAAAAACTGGAAGGGTTTCAAGTATTTCGTTTCCTATTGAATGTAGATGAGAAGATAGCTCTCCAGATCGGACTTTCCCTAATGCTTAATGAGGGTATGCATTAATAACTGCCTAATTCTGATTTAATTTCTTTTCAAGACTCAATTAAGGGCAATTAATTCTTGTTTATGTTGAATATATCATGAAGGTTAGAAGGCCAGTGCAGGAAGCTTTTGGTATCTGGGGGTTCTAGGTTTTCTTCACTGTTGACTCAAAATTCCTCCATGGGGATGGGAATGTAACTTGGCAGGAGAGCGTTCCCAGCAAGGGCAAGGTGCTGGGCTTCGTTCCCCAACCCCCAATCCTGATGGTTGCTTATATATTTAGGAAAAGTGCCAAATAAATAGATCAAGGGTGAGAATTGTTTGTCGGATGCCCATTTTCCTGCCTCATCCCTCCCTCCTCCTCTCTCCTTCCTATACTTTGAACTTGGCCCTCACCTCATGTTTGACGCAGGATAGCGTTCTTTTTCCCACCCACAAACCCCCAAACCACAGTCTCCTGTATTTCAAAGACACAAGGCTCTCCCAGGGTGAGTTCCAGCTCTGAGGTTCCTGCCTTATCGCTTGCTACTTTCTTAAAGGTTGGTGATGTTTTTTTGTATCTGTTTCTCTTTTAAAACATCCTGTTCCGGTCCCTCAGGATTCAAGCGGCATAGTATTTCGTGGGATTGTAGCCAGCTCCATAACTGCAGTTAACTATGTGAATGATGAGAGTCTTCAGGTTTTCACTGACATACAATTAGCACCCAGCAACCTGCACTCGCTTGACGTGCCCTTGGACTAGTTGTAACACATACATAAAACCATAAAGCTATCAGTACAGTTGGGATATTTAAGAGACAGCTCCCCCTTCCCCCTTAAGCTTCTCCTGGGTTCTTTTGCAGCATCTCCTTGCCCCGCCCCCAATCTTCTGATTGGCTACGATAGCTTACTTTGTAGTTTCCAAAATTTTAACATAAATGCAATCATGCCTATCTATATTTTGTTTACAGCCTCCATTCCCAAGCTTGGCTTCACTTAACACATTTGAGATTAGTCCATGTTGCCTATAGAAAGATGTCGCTAGCCCGTGGTCCATGGGTTCTAGGACAGTTATAAATGCCAGCTACACAAAATTTGTAACCTGATATAAAATTGAAATAGTATGAGTGAGTGTGTGTGTGTGTGTCTGTGTTTGCAACTTGATCCCACAATTTAGAAAATGGACTTTGTCGATATTATGACGCTAAATGCTTGGGCCTGCCTGCATGCTTGCAGGTGGTTTTCCTCTCGGCCTTGGAGTTTGTCATCAGGTTGCATATGCTGGTCAGTACCACAGACTATGGGGAGACTCTGGACTGCCTCACAGACTCCATCCACTGCCCGGGTCTTCCTGGACTGTCACCTTCATAACTCAGATTCTGAGCTGTTTTCTCATGCCCATTAGTGGTGAGAGGTAAGGGTAGGCCCGAGGTTGGATGGCATTGGAGGTTGCCAGGTAAAACTACTGAAGTTCAGGGTTTGCTTAAAAATGCAGATTCTTAATGGCATTTTTTACTAAACTAGAGTTTGTTTTAAGAGCTGATTCATAGTTTACCAAACTTCTGGACAACTCCATGGGAAACTAATAAAAGGTACCATGACTTCAATATCAAATTATTCTGCTTCCTCAACTTTTCCCTCAGAGTCCATCACAGGGCACTGCAGCAAGCTGAAAGAGATTTTCTGAACAGAAGGCAGTGCAATCCCCAGTTGGACACTCCTCTTCCCCTGGGGTGCAGAAGCACTTACATTTTGAGCTGCTCTCCAAGAAGGAAAGCCAGCTCTGCAGACCTTTGACCATGTGGTAGAGAGTAACACTTGGCTTTTGTATAGGAGACAAAAGAGCTGTCTCTTGAGCTGTTGTCTTAGAATTGATGTGCAACTTGCCTCTATTCCTCCTCCTCCTCCTCCTCCTCCTCCTCCTCCTCCTCCTCCTCCTC
>JADRCH010000124.1:5236972-5254113 GCA_019843965.1 Rhynchomys soricoides
TCCTCCTCCTCCTCCTCCTCCTCCTCCTCCTCCTCCTCCTCCTCCTCCTCCGCAGTAGTAGTAATAGTATTAGTAGTTGTATAACTTTGGGTTGCTTAGTCCATACCTCTCCTTCCTTTGGTGAAATAGTCTTTGTACTTAAGATAAATTTTAAGTGTAATCATATGTCGTCAGACATTTGTGTTAAGCACATGGATGCCAGTCAGTGTTGCTGGTAGATCACCGCCTATTTGGGATACTATGTCTCTTAGTCGAAGAACTGGAGTATTTGTGAGTTCCAGCCCAGCCTGTAGCATGAAACTCAGTCTCAAAACAACAAACAAATATCCTCAAATGAAAAACATTTAAGGGGTTTGAAGTTGCAGCAATTAAAAAAATAAAAAGACAGAAACAAAACAAAAAGCCCCAAACTATCTTGTTTTCTAGTACAGAACTGGTTCTCAAGAGCAGAATAGTGAGGTTTTTAATGCGTTGCCTGGCTAGATAAGTGATCTAGTCCCTCCCTGCCCATCCCCATCCCACCTTCTTTGTAGTTTTTGGGTGAAGGCAGAAAAGTGACTTATGTCTTGGGAGACAGGTAAGGCCAGCACAAGAGACGCGCAGCCAACCGTCAGCACATGTTCTTAGTTCAGATTTTGTATGATTCGTTGCTTTACTGGTGCGTGGGAAAACCTACGTTTGAAAACTCATGATGGAATGATGTACGTTGTTTGGAAGGAACCTCCTTGTCAAGTCCTAGATCCAAACCCTTTGTTTGTAAGCCAGGTTTTAGTCTCTCACAAACTAATTTAAATCCTCTCAGGAATGCATAGTGTCCCTGCCAAAGGTCTTCCGATGGTGATTGGTGGAAAGATCTGTGGCCAAACATGCAGTCTTTTCAAATACATTTCAGGCATAGGTTAACACAGAGGTTGGAAAATTAGGTAACTTCATGATCCACTGTGTGTTTTTATTGGATGACTGAACTCTTTCCAAGGATCTTTTGAGAAGACATGGACCCTCGGTGTCTGCGATCTGAAGCCTTTTCACATAAAAGCCTCACTGATTGCCGTTGAAAGCTTTTTGTTAATGAGCTCAAGTTTTCTCACACTTACTTTGTAGTCTGTAGTGCAAGGTACCTTTAGCCAATGAGACTCTTTGAGTCGGTATATTAAATATTTATAAATGTTCCACGTATATTATGGAGAGGCTTTCAGGGTCTTTACAGTGTTGTAAGCTTAACTGCTTTCATGCTTTCTTTCACTTTGTTGATGCAAAGTATACATAAAATAGAGTTTGCCATTCAGACTATACCATTCGGAGGCATTAAGTACATATGCATGTTGTGAAGCTACCATACTGTCTCTCTGCAGAAATTTTTCACTTTTTCAAACAGAAACTGAAGATCCATGAACTCAAGAGCTTTGCGTTTTTCCGAGGCTCCCAGCCTCACCCTCTGGCAGTTACCATTCCACTTGGGTCTCTGTTAATGCAATTTCGCAGGGCACTTCACATATGAGGGATTGTCTGCTGTCTGTCCTTCTATGACTGGCTTGTTTCATTTAGCACAGTGTCTTTTACGTTTGTTCCTATGGTGGCATGCCAAATTTTGCTCTTTGTTAATGCTTTTTGTCTTCCATGTTTGGTGTGTTATGGTTTACCCATGCCATCCGTGTGTTGGTGAACACAGGGTTGCTTCCACTTCTTTCCTTTTATAGCACAAATGTTAAATACTGATCATGTTGTATCTTCCGTGATCCTGTAGGAGGTGCCAAGAAATTGGATGGTAGGAACGGTGCCTTCCTTTGTTGATGTTTTCAGCATCACTGTTTTGATGCCTGGACTATACATGGGAATAGCTTAATCTTCTGGCCTGATGAGGTAGTTTCATTTGCTCTGAACTAAAACATGGAAGACTAAACGATCTGGCGCCAGGTCCAGGCTTACAAAGTAAAGCTTTGAATACAAGTTTTGAGCCATTCTTCCTTTAGTAAGTTTTCTCTCTTTGATGAGAGTTTGCTTTTCTTTTGGACTGTGGACAGTATTTGTACTATGGCGTTAAGACTTTGTATTGGGGCTCACAAATTGTTTTTCTTCCTTACAACACATACATTGCAACTTGTAAGTTGGGTGTTTGCATAATCGGAATGAGTTCTTGCAATGTACTAATGGCCTCTGGAGTGCCTCACTGGAAGGGCTTACTTTCTGATCATTTGGACTACTAGTTGAGCTCGACATGGCCTGTGGTATGGACTTAGGTGAAAATGCAATAGAAAAGAGTGGATATTGATCATTCTTAACATGATGGTTTAACCCATCAGTGCTCACCAGAGAAATAATTGAAGCAGTAAGGCTTTGTGGAACAAGGACCATTGGCTTCCAGTTGAGAAAGAAGGTTCAGCTAGAGCCAGTACTGTTTGCCAACAGTGCCTATGCAGACATTCCTTTCTTCCCCCAGATGCTCACTGAGCCTTCTGTTTCCCGGTCTACATTATTAGAGCCCTTAGTCACAGGGAAATTAAAAAGGACACTGAAAACACGATAGCTGGGTCTCCTTTCAGCTTTACCAAATTCCTTCTTGCTGTGATAATGTAAATATGGAGCGATTTCTGGAATTGTAGAGAATTGTCTTAGTTAGGGTTTTACTGCTGTGAACAGACACCATGAGCAAGGCATCTCTTGTAAGGACAATGTTTAATTGGGGCTGGCTTACAGGTTCAGAGGTTCAGTCCATTATCATCAAGTTGGGAGCATGGCAGCATCTAGGCAGACATGGTGCAAGAGAAGCTGAGAGTTCTACATCTTCATCTGCAGGTCCCTTAAGACTGACTTCCGGGCAGCTAGGTCTAGGGTATTAAAGCCCAGGCCCACAGTGACACACCTACTCCAACAAAGCCACACCTCCTAATAGTGCCACTCCCTGAGCCAAGCATATACAAGCCATCACAAGAATATTAAGTTTAAAGTTGTCAAGCATCCTTTGGTTTGTAAGAACACAAACCATAGAAGTATAAAGCATATAACCAAGAGGAGGGTGTGCATGTGCATATGCATGGAAATGTGTATGAATGTGTAGTGTAAGGCATATAACCAAGAGATGAGTGTGTGTGTGTGTGAAATGAAAGCTTTGGGCTCCCCTGACCCAGGGCATAGTAGTACCTCTGAGATGCCCAAGCAGCAAACCTAATGTATTGGCCATTTGTTTGCCTATGGATCTAAAGTCATTTTATATACCTTACAGATTGTATAAGGAGTCATAAGGTTAGAAATGTTGGAAAGATATATTGGGAATTTAACTAGAGTGTTTCACTCCTTTTCCACTTTGAACTCTTTCCCCCCCCCACCCCCCCACCCCCCCAGTGATAAGTGAGTTACTTTAAATTAACATAGCTCAAAGGCCTCATTCTTCTATTAGGAAAATGTTTGTGGCCAGCCTATGTTGTCAGTAAAATTCCAAAGGGATCTACATCCTTCCGTCTTTTTAGAATTAGGGGCTAGAGAGATGGCTCAGCAGTTCAGAGCATTGGCTGCTCTTTTGGAGGAACTGGTGTTTGGTTTTCAGCACTCACATTGTGGCTCTCGGCCATCTGCGTCTTCTTCCACCTCCAGGGGATCCAGTGCCCTCTTCTGCATCAAGCACACATGTGGTGAACAGACATACACGTAGGCAAAATATCCATAAATGTAAAACCAAATAATAAAATTTAAACGTCTCATAAAAAGTTTCTAGAATAGCATGGGAAGGGGTCACCCACTTTGGTAGGCTTTGGGTCTGTCTGGCTTTAACTTGACCACTCAGCCAAGTTAAAGTCAACTGCCTCTGTAGGAGTATCGTCCTGGGCATACATGTATGGCTGCTATCTGCAGAGCACCTAGGTTGATGCTCACTTACTGCTTTCTAAATGTAGTCCTGACTAAGCAACATTGCCTGAAATCACAGGCGCAGGAGACCTTTTTTTTCTAATATATATTGACATAACAATGTTGTTTGATCGTTACCTAGAGTTGTATTGAAACATCTCCATGTCCATGAGTGTAGCCCTTCGGGTGGGCCATCTAATCTCTAAACATGGGCCTTTCCCTTCTCTTCCCTGATGATGCAATATGGCTTTGTGGTGGACAAGAACCATTATAGATACTTACTGAATACGCTGTGGTGGATACGTTGGAAAGTGAGACCTGATTGTTTAAACTCTCTCTAGGAAGTGGTCGCTACCCATGTGGGGAAGGGGCTGGGAGAGCCACTGCGTTGTGCATGGACTTTTAACTCCTGGTTTCCTGCAGAACTCTCTTCTTTCCCCTATTCTGGACAGGAGCAGGTAGCTCAGTCCAGCAACCCTTTGGCTTGATTCTTGGGGAAAACTACCTGTTCCTACCAGGAAGGTATAGTTGGCTGGACTGAGAAGGGAAGGGGTGGGATCCTCACCGTTTCTCTAGCTTCTGACTCTTCTTCCCCTGTGCTGTAGGGACTTGAGATGTTTTGGCTCCTCATCCTTTTCTCTAAGTCGTGGACACATAGTTTCCTCTGTTTTTAGTCGGTACATACACTCACTTTGCTTTCCTTGCTCTGCTAAATTAGCTATTCATCCGCTCCTTACATGCTTTACACGAAGTTGCTGTCTCAGTCTGCCTATGGTTGTTGTCATATGTTCTAAAACATCTTCACTGTGACTGTATTATTATTAAACCTGTTTGTTTTCTGCACCGTAACTTCAGATTCCATGCAAAGAGCTCCTTTGCTCTTTTGTCTCCGGTTGGCTCACAGTGCCTCTTGGACAGTGACTTGAGAGGAGGATGTGGACATAAGGCTGTGGCCTTTTACAAATGGCTTTCATAATGACAACTCCATTTGAATGTCATCAAACCTGTAGTTATGTAAAATGGTTCTCCTGGTGTTGAAGAGCCGGGCTTAGGAGGCTGAAGGAGCTCCGTAAGTTTTGTTTTTGTTTTTTTTTTTTTGGGGGGGGGGGGGATGACACACAGAACATGGATCCAGCTCTACCTGTTCTTTCTTGAGATTTGGTGCATTGTTTCCTGAAAGCTGTTTAATCAACAGATTGCATTGTGCTGGCCTTGAGGGCCTTCACAGACAGGATATAAAGAAATGGTGTAGTTGCCAATCTTCTGGAAAAGTTGTATATAAAGTAATGTTTCCATTGGATGGATGGATGGATGGATACACACACACGCACACACACGCACATACGCACACACGCACACAATTTGTTGCTCAGATCTGTGTTAACTTGCTGAAGAGTCTTGATCCGGAAGTACTCTTTTTGTATTTCCTAACAACCAAAATAAGATGACTTTGCAGGACCAGGGAGCATTTTCTGTCAGAGATGACGACAGAAGAACGAGACTGTTAAAGAGACTGTTAAAGTCACAGAGAGACTTACATGCGCGAGCATGTGTAAAAGCATGTGTGGTACGGATGTGCACTTGTTGGTGGAGGTCAGAGAAGAGTTTCAACTCTCCTTCCTTCTCAGGCACAGTCCTCCTTGTCTCCAGAGGCAGGGTCCCAGGACCTGGAGCTTGCTTACTCGGCTGGCCAGCCAACAAGCCCCAGGAGCCTTTCTCCACCATTCCAGTCTTGGTCACAAGTGAGTCCTGTCACACCTGGCTTTTCTACGAGGCTTCTGGGGAACCTCATCTTTTCATGCAAGCACTTTACAGACTGACTTACCCCCCACCCATCCTCTGACAGACTTTTAATCATAAAATAAGACACATTAGTTAATGTTTCATTGAGTTTTGTTCTATCCCCAGTGACATTTCAGTGTGTACCATATATGCATGTTCCCAGTTTACCATCACTGGGGCCCAGACATCTTTCCTCAATCTCCTTGGGTGTGTTGTTTACTGATAGTGATGTGTTCTTAGTAATATATCTTTAGGCAAATTGTAAATAATGTTTTTTTCAATGCTGTAAAATATGTTCACACTAATCTGGATGATATACAACAGTCAGTCAACATGACCTCTTTCTTGATGCAGTGGACTGTGTAAACTGGATGAGGTTCATGCTGACCTAACAACAGGACATGCTGTTTATTTACAGTGAACTTAAGTTTTAAGCAGAAGAACTTAATGGTAAAAATCACAATGCAGAGAACTCAGAAACTCACGGTTGTTGATCATCAGTGTCTGGTTTATCTCTTTCTCCTTTTAGATTTGTTTTTATTTTACATGTATGTGGTTTTTGCCTGCATTTATGTCTCTGTACTACATGCGTGCAGGGCCTGCAGAGGCCAGAAGACGGTATTGGATCTCCTGGAACTGGTTGTTACAGTTGCTGTAGGGGTCCTGGGAACCGAACCTAGGTCCTCTGGAAGAGCAGCAGTATTCTTAATCAGAGAACTGTCTCCAGCCCTGTCTGCTGTGTATATACACAGTCTGCATGTTTATGAGTCTAGGCTGTACCATGTGAGGCTTGTGCTAAAATGTCTCCCGTGATCTCTGTCCCACCACTGTGGGAGCCATAGTGTCATCACTGGGAGACTGCACACTTTGCCTCTACTAAAACACACTTTTTAAAAAATGTCTTGTGTGGTAACATGAAAATTAATTAAATAAAAATTTACAAACTCTTTTTTTTTTTTTTTTTTTTAAATTTTGAGGCAAGGTTTTTAAGTTGCTCAGGTTGGTGTGGAGTGAACTTAGGTTCTTGAACTTGGGATCCTCCTGCCTCAGCCTCTCAAATACCTAGGACTGGTAAGAGTGAGCCACCAGAACCAGCCCAAAGGTCATTTGCTGTGTGTCACTGTCATTCCATTTACTTACTGCTTCGGTTCAAAGAGCCCAAGTATGTCAATCAAATTCTTTGTGGCTAGATATATACTGCATAACTTCTTAATCCATGGAATCAGGTTGAGACCCCTACCTTCATTATCTATTTCATGGTGATTCGTGAGGGGGGGAGGTCTTCTTTTCTTTTTGGTTCATAAAGAAATTTGTTTTTAAACAAATTTTTAAAAACTTGGTGCTTACAGTAAATATTTGATGATTTTTTTTTTAAGAAAAGAAATATTTACTTATTTTATGCATATGAGTACAGTGTCTTCAGACACACCAGAAGAGGACACAGATCCCATTGTGAGCCACCAGGTAGTTGCTGGGAATCGAACTCAGGACCTGTGGAAGAGCAGCCAGTGCTCTTAACCACTGAGCCATCTCTCCAGCCCAAGTATCTGATTTTTAAAAACAGAACTGCCATAAGTTAGTGAGTTGGTATTTGAATTTGTTTCCTACAAAAAAAATTTGAGAAGCCTATGAATTAGTGCACCTTTGGGCCCAGATTGAAAACTTGCATCTTTTATTTCAGAACTGGTAGCCCTGGGACAAGTGGACTTGTCTGTTTATAATCTTAGGAAATAGTTTCATTTTGACACCACACACCATTTTCTTTCATTTATATTTTAAATATTTTTTTTAAAATTTATATTTTATATTTTAAATATTATAAATATTTTAAATATTATAAATATTTTAAATATATACATATATATATAGTTTTAAAGTGAAAATGAAAGCACCAATAAGCTTATCTTTGTTTATAGCCTTCTGCTCTTCTTCCTTCTCTCTCTCTCTCTCTCTCTCTCTCTCTCCCTCCTTCTGCCTCTCCCTTCCCACCCCTCCTCTGCTGTCTTTAATATTAATAGGATTTTTTTTTTTTTTTAAGTTTCTGGAGAGAGGAATTATTTAACTATTGGTTATTTGACACAAAGACAACAGAAAAGCGAGCGAGATATGAAGACATGCCATGTGTTACCCAGTGTCCCATTTAAGTCTCCCATTGAGGGACCTTAAATGGCAGGGAACACTTCTGAAGACTGAGGGAAGGCGTGTAAATGAATACTTCATGGTTGCAATTGTTAGGCATATAATTTGATCTGAACTGTGTAATATGAAAGCATATTATTATCATATTATTATCGTTCTTTAAAAGGCTTTGTAAAGAATGCTATGCAGGAGCATTTTCCAAGAAATGTTAAAATTAAGACAGAATTTACTTACTTTCTGAAGGCATTCTGTTATTCTCTCTCTCTCTCTCTCTCTCATTTTAAAAGTCTTATTTTGTTCTTCTGACATGACATCAGGAACTCTGGGTCCTTGGAAGACAAACTAAAACCCAATGATAATGGGAGTCTGGCAATTTAGACAAATCTTAAATTTCAGTTACAAAAAGGAGAATCCACATAATGAGCATGTTTGCGTCAAAGGAATGTTTCCCTTCTAAATGACTGTTGTTTTAATGTCTGACTTGACACTTGTGAGTTGGTGAGCAGTACTGTTGCCTCCCTTTTGCTTCAGACTGAATCAAGTGTAGGAGAAGGCCCCGGGCCAGTAAACGTTTTCTGATGGTTGGGTACCTACGTTAATGGTTGTGTGCCCACTGTCAATGTTCGGGTACCTGCTGTCAATGGTTGGGTACCCGCTGTGATGGCTGGGTACCTGCTGTTAATGGTTGGGTACCCACTGTTGATGGTTGGGTACCCACTGTGATGGTTGGGTACCTGCTGTCAATGGTTGGGTACCCACTGTGATGGCTGGGTACCCGCTGTGATGGTTGGGTACCTACTGTCGATGGTTGGGTACCCACTGTCAATGGTTGGGTACCTGCTGTCAATGGTTGGGTACCCGCTGTGATGGTTGGGTACCTGCTGTCAATGGTTGGGTACCCACTGTGATGGCTGGGTACCCGCTGTGATGGTTGGGTACCTGCTGTCAATGTTTGGGTACCCGCTGTGATGGTTGGGTACCCGCTGTGATGGTTGGGTACCCGCTGTGATGGTTGGGTACCTGCTGTCAATGTTTGGGTACCTGCTGTGATGGTTGGGTACCCACTGTCGATGGTTGGGTACCTGCTGTGATGGTTGGGTACCCGCTGTCAATGGTTGGGTACCCGCTGTGATGGTTGGGTACCCGCTGTGATGGTTGGGTACCCACTGTGATGGCTGGGTACCCGCTGTCAATGGTTGGGTACCCACTGTCGATTGTTGGGTACCCGCTGTGATGTCTGGGTACCCGCTGTGATGGCTGGGTACCTGCTGTCGATGGTTGGGTACCCACTGTCGATGGTTGGGTACCCGCTGTGATGGTTGGGTACCTACTGTCAATTGTTGGGTACCCACTGTCGATGGTTGGGTACCCACTGTCAATGGTTGGGTACCCACTGTTGATGGTTGGGTACCCACTGTTAATGGTTGGGTACCCACTGTGATGGCTGGGTACCTGTTGGCTGTGTAGGCCCTGTTTTCCTTTCACTGTGACAAATGATGGTTTCCCCTGACGGTTGAAGACCACAGGAAAGCAGTGTCTCTTACTTCCTCTGCCTCTCTCCTTTCCTCTGTCTTTTGCCTTTGTAGATTTGACGCACAAATGTAGATGAACCTTGTGCTGAGCATACGCAGGATGGTTTCTGGATATATAGGGTTTAGAAGTAGATACAATATGTAAATGCTGTGTTTTAGGACAGCCTCTTGTTGGGGAAACGCATTTTTATCTAATAGGCTTGCTCAAACTGAGGAATTAGCTGCCTTCAAACCATATTCTAGGGCTTTCTGTGTGTCTGACTGGCTAGGATTCCATCGCTAGTATCAAAACCTTGAAAAAAATTCTAGTGGACTGGCAGTTTCTCCTTTCATTAGTGGATCGTGTGTGTGTGTGTGTGTGTGTGTGTGTGTGTGTGTTCGACCATAAGATTTTCTTGTTCTCTGATGAGCCATGGCATGGAGCCAAGAAACAGTCAAGGCTTCTGTTACACTTTAAATTTCTGGGTATTTTCATACCTTTTTTGGATATTGTTTTGGGTCAATCTGCAGAGTACCAAACCAAAATATCTAAAGATGAAGTATTTTCCTGTAAAAGGATGAATCTCTTCCCCCCTTACTCCCTCTTATTCGCCTCTGTCTTTCTTCTCCTCCTGGTTTGTATTGAGCAAGTGCTGTATGCAGATGTCACCAAGGCGTTAGTGGGCCAAACATAAACAATGGTCTTGTTCTTAATTATAGTAGAGAAGGCCACTTCATAATGCAGATTGTAGATTGATTCTGGTGTAATTTATTTAGCAAGAACTGACATTAAGAACATTTTCTTGGGCCCTACAAAAATGTTAAGCACCCCGTGGAGTTACTAACATCAGTCTCAAATGAAGAGCTACTCTTTTCTCCCCCCCCCCCCCCAAATCCTCCCCTCCTGTGGAAATAACTTTACAACACTGTCAGCTCTACAGTGGCTAATGAAAGCTGAGATATTCATGTTCTAGGACAGGGTTCAAGTAACAGCCCTGTTACTGAAGTCATTATAGACTCCATTATGTGACCCCAGATTTGTATGCCTTAAGTACAGATTGGGGGCAGAGAGTGGGAAGAAAGAAATTATAAATCTCAAAGATGCACATACTTAGTGGCAAGACCCTGCCAGCTGCAGGAAGGCCTCCACACGCCAAGGAGAAGTCACACCTAGCACTTTCATTTTGGACTTGTAGCCTCCCGAGCTGTAAGAACAGAAATTTCTGTGGTTTACTTCATACCTGTGGTGTTTTGTTTTGGCATTACTGGCAAACAATTGTGTATGTTCTCTTATGCTCATGGTTGGTAGAGCGGCGTCTCATATTTAAAATTTCTACAACCACAAAACCTCAGTTTTAAATTGTTGGTGAGGGGTCTCACTGTATTCTGAGCTGCCATCTGACTCGCTGCTTGGTAGCCCACACTGGCCTCGAACTCATGTACCTCCTGCTTTTTCTTCTGCAGTGTTCTGGTTACAGGTGGGGGACCCCATGCCTTGACTTTAGATCTTGATTTTTTTTTTTTTCCCCATATTGTATATAGGTTTGGAGAATGACAGCCGATTTCAAGAGTCATGCATTTTCTTTTTCTTTTCTTTTTTTCCTTTCTTATGCAGCTGTGTATTGGAGGTTTGAGTGACAGTTTTTTTACACTGTGGATACTATACTTTTCTTCACATTTTGCATAATGGCATATTATGTAAAATGCCTGCAGGGCTTGGGACTCTGCTGAAGTTGGGAACAAGCCTGGTCTCCTAAAGCAGTAAATACAGCCTAGAAGTTAAGTACTGGTTCCATCCAGGTGGCTCTGCATTTAAATCCCAGTCCCATCGCTTATTAGTGATGTGACTCGGCCTGCTGTGTAGCTCCTTCCAAGTCTGAACAGAAGAGTAATCAATGCCTCCACACAGGGCGGCTGTGATTGAGAGTTAATGCCCTGAAAGTCCTCTCCAACAGTGTGCTTCATGCAGTCGACAGAACTGACTTTCTGTTGTACTGCTTTGCCTGTATTTGAGCTAAGTTGAACAGTGTTTCTCTAAAAATCTTTCCTTTTAGTATTAGTTAATGTTTCCAAATACTCATCTGTGTGCTCACTGATTGTATAGTTCTCAACCCTCCTCAAATGGCTGCTCAAATAGAGACTCAGAGAAGAAGGGAATGTGGAGTGTTCAGCTCTCAAGAGGACACACAAGGTTTAGGGTCATGAGGAAAGATTATGAACCAGACAAAACAGCTTTCCAGGCATGACAGGGCAGTAGCACACATGACCTGACAATGACTGAAGCTGAATGTTCAAAGCCAACCCAGTTCAAGTCAGTCATGATTTTAATGTGGATAGATAGGGGGCGGGACTCAAAATCCCTCGAGGTGTTGACAACTGATAGCTGCTGGTGGAAGGAGAGTACATTTTCTTCAGATGTGGGCCCTGAGGGAGCCATGTATGGTCATACATCCGAGTGCAGACTGACAGCACTAAGAATACATGACATTGGACTGGAAAAATGTTGGTGGGAAGAGGAGTTGAAAGGGGAGGGACTTGAGGTGGGATGAAATTCTCAAACAATAAAAAGATTTATCACTTAATTTGCCTTGCTTAAGAATGAAGTCCTCACAATTCCACTGATACCAAAACCTCACAAAGACCCAACAAAGAAAGAGAACTTCAGACCAATTTCCCTTATGAATATCAATGCAAAAATACTCAATAAAATTCTTGCAAACAGAATCCAAGAACACATCAAAATGATCGTTCACCATGATCAAGTAGGCTTCATCCCACGGATGCAGGGATGGTTCAATACCTGGAAATCCATCAATGTAATCCACTACATAAACAAACTCAAAAAAACCACATGGTCATTTCATTAGATGCTGAAAAAGCATTTGACAAAATTCAACATCTCTTCATGATAAAAGTCTTGGAAAGATCGGGAATTCAATGACCATACCTAAACATAGTAAAAGCAATATACAGCAAACCTGTGGCCAACATCAAACTAAATGGAGAGAAACTCAAAGCAATCCCACTAAAATCAGGGACTAGACAAGGCTGTCCACTCTTTCCCTATCTATTCAATATAGTACTTGAAGTTCTAGCTAGAGCGATTAGACAACAAAAGGAGGTCAAAGGGGTACAAATTGGAAAGGAAGAAATCAAAATATCACTATTTGCAGATGATAGGATGGTATACTTAAGAGACCCGAAAAACTCCACCAGAGAACTGCTACATCTGATAAACAACTTCAGCAAAGTGGCCGGGTACAAAAGTAACTCAAACAAATCAGTAGCCTTCCTATACTCGAAGGATAAACAGGCTGAGAAAGAAATTAGGGAAATGACACCCTTCACAATTGTCACAAACAATATCTTGGAGTGACTCTAACCAAACAAGTGAAAGATCTGTATGACAAGAATTTCAAGTCTCTAAAGAAAGAAGTCGAAGAAGACCTCAGAAGATGGAAAGATCTCCTATGCTCATGGATTGGCAGGATTAATATAGTTAAAATGGCCATCTTGCCGAAAGCAGTCTACAGATTCAATGCAATCCCCATCAAAATCCTAGCTCAATTCTTCATAGACTTAGAAAGAGCAATTCTCAAATTCATATGGAATAACAAAAAACCCAGGATAGCAAAAACTATTCTCAACAATAAAAGGACTTCTGGGGGAATCAGCATCCCTGACCTCGAGCTGTACTGCAGAGCAGTAGTGATAAAAACTGCATGGTACTGGTGCAGTGACAGGCAGGTAGATCAGTGGAATAGAATTCAAGACCCAGAAATGAACCCACACACCTATGGTCACTTGATCTTTGACAAGGAGCTAAAACCATCCAGTGGAAAAAAGACAGCATCTTCAACAAATTATGCTGGTTCAACTGGCGGTCTACATGTAGAAGATTGTGAATTGATCCATTCCTATCTCCCTGTACAAAGCTCAAGTCCAAGTGGATCAAGGACCTCCACATAAAACCAGATACACTGAATCTAATAGAAGAGAAAGTGGGGAAAAGTCTCGGACAGATGGGCACAGGGGAAAAGTTCCTGAACAGAACACCAATGACTTGTGTTCTAAGATCAAGAATCGACAGATGGGACCTCCTGTAATTACAAAGCTTCTGTAAGGCAAAGGACACTGTAAGTAGGACAAACGGCAACCAACAGATTGGGAAGAGATCTTTACCAATCCTATATCCGATAGAGGGCTAATATCCAAAATATACAAAGAACTCAAGAAGTTAAGACTCCAGAGACCCAAATAACCCTATCAAAAAATGGGGAACAGAGCTAAACAGAGAATTCTCAACTGAGGAAACTTGTAGGGCTGAGAAGCACCTAAAGAAATGTTCAACATCCTTAGTCGTCAGGAAAACGCAAATCAAAACAACCCTGAGATTCCACCTCAAACCAGTCAGAATGGCTAAGATCAAAAACTCAGGTGACAGCAGATGCTGGCGAGAATGTAGAGAAAGAGGAACACTCCCCTATTGCTGGTGGGATTGCAAGCTGGTACAACCACTCTGGAAATCAGTTTGGTGGACCCTCAGAAAAATGAACATAATATTACTTGAGGACCCAGCTATTCCATTCCTAGGCATATACCCAGAAGATGCTCCAACATGTAATAAAGACACATGGTTCACTATGTTCCTAGCAGCCATATTTATAATAGCCAGAAGCTGGAAACAACCCAGATGCCCCTCAACAGAGTAATGGATACAGAAAATGTGGTCCATTTACACAGTGGAATACTACTCAGCTATTAAAAACAATGACTTCATGAAATTCGCAGGCAAATGGATGGAACTTGAAAATATCATCCTGAGCAAGGTACCGCAGTCACAAAAGAATGAACATGGTATGTACTCACTGATAAGTGGTTATTAGCCCAAATTTTGGAATACCTAAGAGTCACTTCACAGCAACCATTGGGCTGAGTGTGAGGTCCCAGATGGAGGAGTTGGAGAAGGGACTGAAGGAGCTGAGGGAGTTTGCAGCCCCATGGAGGGAGCAACAGTGTCAACTGGCCTAACCTCCTGATGCTCCTGGAGACTGGATCACCAACCAAAGAATACACATGGAGGGACCCAGGCTGCTGGCCACATATGTGGCAGAGGAGGGTCTTGTTAGCCATCAGGGGAGGATAGGCCCTTGGGCCTGAGGGTGTTAGATGCCCCAGTACATGAGAATGCCAAGGAGGGAAGAGGTGGGTGGGTGGGAGAATACGCTCATAGAGGCGGGGGGGGGGGGGGGGGGGGGGATAGGGGCTCCCAAAGGGGAGATCTGGAAACGGGGAAACATTTGAAATGTAAATAAAGTATCAAAAAAAAAAAAAATGGCAGCCTCGGAGAAGTTCTTATGTTACATGGTGAGGGTAAACTAAAGCATTAAATGATAGACATGCTGTATCCTACTTAGATAACATTGGTCTGAAAATTTTCAGTTCCTTTTCACTTTCTTTAGGATCTGGTTCCTGACAGCATAATAGAACACACAGTCTAGTTCTTTCTGACCTCAGACTCTCGGATGGCCCTGCAGACACAGCACTCATCAAAGATCCCCACTGTAAACTCTGCTAGGAGGTCTCCCAAGGGGTCAGCCTCCTCTAGGCTTCTCTCTCCTCTATAGTCAGAGGGGTATGTATCCAAAGAAGTGCAAGCTAGAGGGGGCAGATTCTCTGTGCTTATGTTCTTGGTCTCAGCGTAGTTCAAGGCCTGGGAGAAGATTCATCAAATCCAGTCTTTGTAGCTGCTGGAGGAGGGATGGGAGAGAAGGGAGGATTTAGAACTCATTTGCTTTTCCTGTTGTGATAAAAGACTCTGAGAAAAGCAACTTCAGGAAGCAAGAGTTTATTTGGCTCACAATTCCACCTTGGCTGGGAAGTCACAGTGACTGGAGCTTGAGAGAACAGGTCACATTACATCCGCAGTCAGGAGCAGAGAACAGTGAATTAATGCATGCATGCTGGTGCTCAGCTCGGCTTTCTCCACTCTGAAACAGTCCTGGATCTCCAGCAAAGGGCATGGTGCCGCCCACAGTGTGCAGGTCTCCTCACTAATGAAAATAACTCCCCATGGAGGCATCCCCAGCCCACCGTAATCTCCAACTCCTTGATTCTAGATTGTGTGAAGTCACTTACAGTTTGAAACTGTCACCGGGACTGTGCGTGGAGGTGAGCCAGGGGACCTTTCCTTCATGGGGACAGGGCAACTGTAAAGTAGCAATAGGTTATTGTAATTGTGATGTTGTTCATTTATTTCAGATTGCTGACATACCTGTTGGGCTGTAGCCTCTGTGCTAAATGTGGGTTTCCATTCTAAGCCAGTTGTGGTTTGTTTTAAACTAGGTAGGAGCATGTATTAGGGTAAGTGATTGCTTTGATGGGGTCCCACTTAATTTCAGATGAAGCGAGAAGAGATTTTAAACAAGAATAAAGCTTCTCCAGCGTAAGGGGAGAAAGGCTGAGGAGAGACAGCACAGACACCAAACCAAACGGCAGACACTGTGCTTGCCCACAGAGTCCCTTTCCTGTAACGATTTCCTGAGTAATACTTACCAAATGATGGTGTTCTCTCAAAAATTCTGCCCAAAGGAGTCAGAAGCTGTTTGGATTTGTTTCCAGAAGCATGCATGTGATTGCAGGGTGATTGCTAAGCTCCCTCAGATTCTGAGCTGTCATTCCTTCTGCCCAAGTATGTATACAAATCATCCTGCCAGTGGGTTTTCAAATGTTTTTGAATCCTCAGCAAAACATACTGGCTTGGAGAAATCTCAGCATGTGGTCTTCAGGCTGAAGCTGAACCTCTGTCTCCACCACATGGTCAATTCTTAGCTCATTCCTGAAGCACACTCACAGTCCCTGTGATAGTTTCAAACTGTAAACTACTTCACACAATTTAGAATCAAGGAGTTGGAGATTAGGGTGGGCTGGGGATGCCTCCATGGGGAGTTATTTTCATTAGTGGGGAGACTTGCACACTGTGGGCGGCACCATTCCCTATGCTGGAGATCCAGGACTGTTTCAGAGTGGAGAAAGCCGAGCTGAGCACCAGCATGCATGCATTAATTCACTGTTTTCTGCTGTTGACTGCAGATGTAATGTGACTATATTTTCCCCCAAACATTCCCACCCAAAGTGGCAAGACCAGACTTACTTAAAGTTTCAGGGCTTCCACAGCCAATTTTAAGCTACAGTTTGACTTAGCTCTTCTAAGGCAACCAATGTATTCAACCAATGTGATGGACTGTGGTGCTGCAGTGACCACACTAACCACTTCCACTTTGAGAAGTGTGACCACAGGGAGTCCCCTTTCTGTGTGAACGTGCTGTGTGTGAAAAGCTGCAGGTCTGTTTGTCCAGACAGTCTTCAGTGAAATTGCCTAGGGTAAATACCGAAGTAGGTCCAGAAGGCCATTCTTTGTACAGAAGGGTTTGACTTTGTGTTTTGAAGCCAAAGGAAAGAATTAATAAGCAAACATTTTACATTAGAGTCATTTAATTTTTTCATGCTAATATCTTAAGAAATATTAAATGAGGGACTATCCATTTATATCCATTTTTATTTATTAGGTTCCTCTTTCTTTAGGTATTGGCTGAGTAGAGACTCAAGGACCCTAAATCAACCTTGGCTCAGTTCTCTACCTCTGGGAAGATTAAAGTCTTTTTGACTGAGCGGGGTTAGAAACAGCGAAGGGAGGACTTGTCAGGGTGTAAACACCTGAGCTGTGGCAGGGATCTCAAGGCCAGTCCTGGGGACATAATGAGACCTTGTGAGAAAGGGTCAAACTGTTGAAAATTAAGAAATGGAAAAATTATTATACACTTGTGTTCGTGTGCGGACATTATCTGCGGACATTATCTGCGGGCATGT
>JADRCH010000124.1:5254123-5303163 GCA_019843965.1 Rhynchomys soricoides
GTCACAGACACAGACACACACACACAGACATACATAGATAGACACACACACACACATAGACAGACACACACTCACACATCAGCATTGAGGGTGCAGGTATAAGCCTACACGTGGGGCCTTTATGTGGGTGCTGGGAACCTGAACTCTCCTCATCAAGCTTGCAGCAGGCACTGAATCTGCTGAGTCAATACTCTTAGAGCTAGGTTTTACATTTTTTAATTCTAAACCATAGGGCATGCTTTCATTCAGTGAATTAATATGAACTCCTGCTCTGTGAAAAACTGAGCATTGGTCTAGTGATTAACAGAGAAGTGAAGGAGTGATTGGTTCCTGTTGAAATGCATCGAACACAAGTCTAGCAGTTGAAACAGCATCAGGACTGCTGCTAACGTGCTTCTGTGGACATCAGTGCTCTTTGGTGGGAGTTACAGCACTCTACAGTGTGACGTTGATGGAGTGCTGTGGACCAGTCACGCTGAGTGTTCCCTGGGGGCTGTTTCCATTTAACAGATGTGAAAAGCTGAAGCATCAATTAGTTAGACAGTGTCCAATCTACTAGGGAGTTCAGCATAACTGTTATGTGTCTAGTTTTCATCGTCAAAATAGCCAAAGAAAGGCGTTGTGGCCTGGCCTGTGTAACTATGGTCACGTTGAGAGCTAAATGCACTTTTAGATCCTTTGCTCTCCTATGGCCCTGAGCCTACTGCTCTGGGGGTGCGTCCATCTTTGTGGAAGTGATGTTGACTATCCACTGTGGGTGTTAAAGGCTGTCAGAGATACACGTGAGGAGGGCCTCCTGCAGATTGCACGTTCACCTCATGTTTCTTCCTAAGATGTCCCCTTCTCTACGGCAGCACCTTCTGTGCTTTCTTCTCTGCTTCTGTGACTCCCATTGAGGAATTTTGGAGTTGGAAATGCCCAGGCTTACTTACCTCCAAACTGGAAAGCACTGAGACAAGTCTATTAGGTTGGAATGTTTGCCGTGGGTATTAACACACAGCGTATGAAGAAAGGGGTTTCACCTAAAATCAGCCCTGTTCTAGACTCGTGACTGCATTTAGTAACTTAGAAATGCCAGTGGGGTAAAAGTCAGATGTTGCTGGAAGACACCATTAACAAAAGCATGTTCAGATATAATTGCGTACTTAATGGCCTGCCTGTCAAGACTTGCTCCTGAGCAACCTGTCTGAACAGTGAAAAGATATGCAGTGAGCTTCCTCCACATTCCAAAACATAAGAAGGGAGTCGGGCCTGATAGTGCACGTCTGTGATAACCAGCCCTTGGGAGGCTGAAGCGGGAGGCTTGTTAATTCCAGGCTAGCCTGGGCTACAAAGCAAGATCCTGCCTCAAAAATGAGCAGACAATAAACAAACAAATAAATAAGCAGACTCACTGAAGTATGAATATGAATCATTTTTCAAAGGAAGATTGCATTCCTAGCACCAATATAATTTTAATTAGTAACAGCTAATTAGAAATACTATAAATTAGTGCCATTGAAGTCTTAGGGGATGTCTTTCTGTCCCAGACCTTCAGGACTTGTTTGAAAATTCTTTCACATTTGTATTTAGTTCGTCTTCATCTTTCTTCCAGGATTTACCCTAAGCTTCCCGTGTATGCTAACCTTATTCTGTTTCTGTTCATCGCAGAAGGGTACGTCATTGCAGTCAGTAGAGACTACTGCTGGAGCCCGCTGCCTTTTGTGCCTGGATTGTCTAAGTTAATCAGTTTGGATTAGTCTCCAGAGCTTTAGGACAAGGTGGTTCACCTTTCTTATGTCCCTTGGATCCCTCTGCTTACATTGTGTCCCATCAGCCGTGCCAGACCTGTATCCCACTCCCTCAGGCCCCCATCGTTAAAGCTTTCCACCTATGTAAGTGAAGAGTAGGGGCTGTGTTGTGGCTGGGCCATCTTAGTTCCTCTTCCTAGGCTGTATTTGCTGTGAGTCTACCCATGACCCAAACACCTTCCTTTGTAGGCACTGACATGGTCCCCATTTTACAAGGTTATACCCTAACAAGTATTATCCAGAATTTTCTCTGAATAATTTATACATTCATTGAAAGATACCAAGGCATCCAAACGGGAAAAGTACATTGGCTGGGGAAGATTTAGCAATGCATAATAAAGAATGGAACTGGCAGCAGGCTGGAGAGATGGCTCAGTGGTTAAGAGCACTGACTGTTCTTCCAGAAGTCCTGAGTTCAATTCCCAGCAACCACATGATGGCTCACAACCATGTGTAATGGGATCCGATGCCCTCTTCTGGTGTGTCTGAAGACAGCTACAGTGTACTCATATACATAAAACAAATAAATACATCTTAAATAGAGAGGTCAATAGCAGGGCCCTAGTAATTTGAAGGGGAAAGAGGAAATATGGGGAGGGGCTTATGGAGATCCACCTGCCTCTACCTCCCAAGATGCTGGGTTTAAAAACGTGTGCCGCCACACCCTTCTTGAAGATATCATTTTGAATTGATAAATACCCTGGGGGAACTTGAAGTGTGCTAAGCTCTTGTGGGCACCATTGTTCACACCGTCTACTGCCAGTATTACCACTCTGGATTGGTCGTGGCAAAACAATTAGTTATTATTGGGAAAAAAAGAAACCAGTACATTCCAAGCTCATATAATAAATTTAATTTATGAATATGAAAATTAGGAAGCATGTGACTGACTAGATCTTTAAGTTTCAAATCTTAGCATAAAACCACAGGAGAGAATGTGTGAGGTAATCACAGTGGGAAGGTAAACTAGGAACAGATCTTAGCATACACAAAGATTCCTGTCTTTACATTATATAAAGAGATCCTCTTAGATGCTCAGAATGTGAAAAACAAACACAGAAGATACTGGCTAAGAAAATGAAGATGTGTAAAGAGATTCCTTAAGCCAATAAAATTGTGAGAAAATTCTACCCTGCTGATTGAGGTTCATTGAAACAATTAACTTCCCTAAAGTGTGTAGAGAAAGGTAAAATAGTACTAGTTGTCGTAACAGTTATTGTTGACGTCATCAGCTAGCCTTCTATAAGATTTGGGGGATGGAAATCGTTAACATATTACAGAACCATCAGAGTTACAGATAAGCCCAAAAATGGATAGAGAGAGCTATGTAGCTTATAGTCACACACAGAGACAGGAGACAAAGTATCTCTAGTCACAATCTTTGCTGCATGATGGCCAGGATTTGTGCTGCAAGTGACGAAGCCACGTAAGCACAGTGCCAAACAGGGCTCCCATCGCCTGCTTGGAGAGAATCCCGTGGGAAGATTTGAATCACATGAACAGAAGGCTAAGCAGAACCAGAGTTTTTCATCTATGTTGTTAAAGTTTTTTTTTTTTTTTATGACGCAGCTGATTGATTTAATAATTAGGAGAAATGCCATCTTGTTGTCGGAAAGCTACCCAACTCAAGTTCATTGTTTTTGTTGAAACTTGCAATAGAGCTTTCTTATCATGGAATATTGTTGTTTAGGAGACTTGCTAGAGTTTCGCTGAGATCTGGTGACAGGACACACTGACCATGGCTGTCCCAGAGTCATGAGACTTCAGGGGTAGAGAAGGTGGTTTAAATTCAAGAAGAGTAAAATTCTGTTTGTGCATGGCACTTGCACGTGGTGGTGTGTGGGTGTACAGAGAGGTCCAGAAGAGGATCTCTCATAGGTCCTCTGTGTCATTCTGACCTTAAAGCTGAGCTGGCAGCCAGCAAGCCTGTAACATAAGGTGCATTCTCCTATAGAGATGCCATGCATGATGAAATAGGTGCCCAGGCGACAGGTAGAAAGATGGACCATGGGGAGAATGTGAAGAATTTCAGTACAGGTTACTTTACTTGCCTTCTCAATTTGTCTCATCTTGGTGATGCGTTATCAAGCATGTACTGGGTTCTTTTGTTTTTAATTTGCTAGCGGGGGTGGGGGTGGGAGTCATCTTCAGTTACTAAGGGAGGGGGTGGCACAAAGGAAAAGGCAGCTGAGGTACTGGTCTCAGAAGATAGAAATAAACACAGACAAAAGCACATCCAGTGTTCAGACAGTCCATGGCAACCTGCCCCGGCCTCAACATTGGCTTTCTATCTGTGCACACTTGTGGCGTGGGATTCTGACTTTAAGCTCCCAATGCTACATATCAGTGCTCAGGGACTTTGCTGTTTAGATCTAGGGGATGAGGCTAGTGGATGTCAACGGCAGAAGACCACAGTGAGACCACTCTCCCTGAATTTCTTCTCTTCTCTTCTCTTCTCTTTTTTTTTCAAGACATGGTTTCTCTGTGTAGCCTGGCTGTCCTAGAACTTGCTTTGTAGACCAGGCTGGCCTCAAACTCACAGAGAGCCACCTGCCTCTGCCTCCTGAATGCTGGATTTAAAGATGTGGGCCAACACCATCCAGCCTTCTCCCTGGATCTCTTCTTCATGCTTCTTAGCCTCATCGATCCATTGAAGGGTTGATATTGCTTCCGAGTACATTGCTGTTGTGTTGGGAAAGTATTTATTCCTCATGTTTATCGAAAAGAAGTCTTAAGGAAATTTGATGATAAATATTTTTAATTTAACGTTGAAAAATAATCATAAATAAAATGGCAACAGTTGCTCCCTTTCTCACACTTGCTCTGTAGTCTCCTGAGCTGGTTTGTTACCCAGCACTTCCAGATCAACCATGCTGGAGGACTTCACTATCATGAGTCTGATTTTACTCTTGAATCTTGTTGGTTTTGTCACTAACCATGATAGTCTCTGTTGGTTTAAGAAAAACTTTCACCCTTAAACTCCTAAGAGTCTTTTTCCCAGTAGGACTAATGGGCAGTTCTGTGCCACGTTCTGGGTTTCTTTTGTGGATGGTGTTTTTCATTTACCTAGGATTTGTGTTTGATTTTCTGAACTCAAAGTATCAATTTTGTTATCTAGTCTTTCCATTTTCATTCCCTGCTCCTGTTCATTTGGATTTAATTGTTATTCCTGTGCTGCCTCCTCCTTCCCCCCAACTCCCCAAATTTCGGTCATGGATTGATGTTCCAAGTCCTAGAACAGCTTTCTGTTCAGACTTCTCAGCTTATTTATTGCCTGTGTTTCTTGGAGACCAGAGTGTCTACCTTTCTAGTCCTTGCCTCCCAAGCTGTGGGGCTGAAATTTTACCCCGCTTACAGGCTAACCTGTGGGTTCTAGCAGAACCCGCTCGTATCCAGGCTTAGCGTCAAGAGCTGTTTACACTCATTGCTGTTACAGTAGCACAGAATCATTTCTTTCACCTAAGTTCTTGCTGGCTGGTCCACTGAGCCTCGGCTCAATCATACCTGTGTAAGCAATCTGATGCTTCCCAGAAGGGTCTTAACAAGCTCTGCCATCTCAGCCTGCCTGCTCCTTTTGTTTCTTTTTCTGGTCTGTTGCCAGACTCTTCTTCATTTAGATAGACTGCTTTCCAAGTCTCTCGCTGTCCACTTTGCCCTTGACAAGCTCACTGTGCCCTCCTCTTTACTGTGTTCTCTTTCCACATCTTGAAGTGCTTGGTTTGCACGGGGGCCTGTTCTGATCCTGCAGGTAGATCCTGGTGTCTTCCCTGCCAGCCATCGTGGGTTGTTTGGTCAGTGTCTTTGTGGGCAACACCTATAAAGACCACTGTTGGGATCTCACAGAGAGAGAACCCAATGAGGTCAGCACATGGCTTAAATGTGTTGCTGTGAGGCGCTCATAGCCAGTGCCATAATAGCATAATAGAGAGGGATTTGGTTTGCTTTGGTTTCCTTGCGGCAGGTTTGGAGATAGATAATTGCCGCTGCTGAGTCAGCTCTTTAGCAACCCTCCAGTAAGTGTGTTCAGTATGCTGTTCTCACCCTGTGCGATTCACCTTTGTCCAGATCTGTGCTTCCAAATTATACCCATCTTTAAATTACTAGTTGTTCCTGAGCCTTTCTCAACTCCCGCGTGAAAATATTCTTTGTATTCTCATAGGCAGTGTAAAGGTAGAAAATGACCCTACTACTAACACACACACACACACACCTTCCCTACTGAACTATAAATTCTATGTTTATACTGTTGCCCTCTGCAGAATGCCCCTGCTTAAGGCAACACTGGGTTTCCATGTTGAATGAATGCTAAGGAATGAATGAGCCATATCCTTTAACTTGTCGTTTGTAATTAGACCTTTGCGAAGAAATATGTTGCTCTGGATGAGAATCTAAAGGTGCTGGATTTTAGCAGAGAGTTTAACTTCTAAGAATGGAATCTGTGTGTTGCTGGGAAGAACAGTTTCTGAGCACACGAAGGTTTCCTTTCCTGCTAGCAGATGTGTATTTACATACAGTGAACGCGTTCTGTTACTTATGCGGGAGTGAGACTGAGACTGTTCTTTCTCTCAGTGCTTAGATGAATACGAAGATGATGAAGCAGGACAGAAGGAACGGAAGCGAGAGGATGCTATCACACAGCAGAACACCATCCAGAATGAAGCTGCCAGCCTCCCAGATCCAGGCACATCCTACCTGCCCCAGGTGAGCATTGAAAATGACCAGGATTCCCAGGCTGTTTAAATCACTCTTGATCCTGTTTCCAGTATCATTTTGGGAGCATCAGGCCAACCCAGTCATTTCCTGTGGATTTAACCACTGATCCCCTGCTAGCCAAATCCTTACTGACTTGATCATTGTTTGGCTCTTTGTACAGTATTATACACAGTGCAGTGCCGTGAACAGTGTCATGTTGGGAGTTCCCAGAAACACTTGCATTTCTGTGTAGTTTAAAATACATTGGGAGGGCTGGAGAGATGGCTCAGTGGTCAAAAGCACTGACTGCTCTTCCAGAGGACCTAGGTTCAATTCCAAGCAACCACATGGCAGCTCACAACTGTCTGTACCTCCAGTTCTAGAGGATCCGACACCCTCACACAGACATACATGCAGGCAAAACACAAATGCGTGTAAAATAAAAGCGTCATAAAGTAGAAATACTTTCTAAAAAGTACTTCTGGAAGTAAAACCTAATTCAGTTTTACTTTAGTTGCTCATTTTGACTATGAAACAAATCACTCCATAGAATATTTTTTACATGCTTCTGAGGACAGAATCCACTGTCCTGATGTGTCTCCCATCTCTGGAATCAGTTATGTTAAGTGCGTTTTGAAATATTATTGGTGAAATTTGTCCCAGTCTTGATATTTTTGGGACGTTTTAAGTCTGCCTGCCTACCCTTCCGCTCCCCCGCTTTCCCTGGTTCCCCCGTCCTCCCTCTCCTTCCTCTCTCCCCAGTCCCTCTATTTCTTTCTCCACACTTGTGTGTTCCTGCACAGGCCAGAAGATACATAGCTCATTTCAGATGCCGTTCCTCAGATAATGTTCGCTTCTGTTCGAGACAGGTCTTTTCAGGGTCCTGGTATTTGCCAAGTAGACTAGGCTGGTTGGTATCAGCCTCACGGACCTGCCTATCCCTGCCTCACGTCCTTTCAGAGTTCCAGTCTCTTTCCCTTCACCTTCCTCCCCTCCCATCCCTCCCCATGTAGCAAGGATGACCTTGAACCTCCGCTCTTCCTTCCTCTGACAGCTGAGCATTAGGACTGCAGGTATATGACACCATGCCCAGCTTTTGCTGAGCTGGTAAATGAACCTAGGCCTTTAGGCAAGCAGTCTACCAGTTGAGCAGCATCTCCAGCCCCTAGGCTTGACTTTCTACATGAATGTTATTATTACATCACTTTATAAGGCATTTCAGAGGACTGCACACAGTCTTAACTGACGAAAGATTAAATGCATACTGTCCTAGTTAGAGTTTTATTGCTGTGAAGGGACACCATGGTCCCAGCAACTCTTATAAAGGCAGACATTTAATTGGGGCTGGCCTACAGCTTCAGAGGTTTAGTCCATTATTATCTTGGCAGAAAGCATGGCGGCGTGCCAGCACCCATGGTGCTGAAGAAGGAGCTGAGAGTTCTACCTCTTGACCCACAGGCAGCAGGAGACCATGTGCCACCCTGGATGTGGCTTGAGCATAGGAGACCTCAACACGATCCCCCACAGTGATGCACTTCCCCCAGCAAGGCCACACCTATGTCCATAAGGCCACATCTCCCAACAGTGCCACAACCTATGGGCCAAGCATTCACAGATGAGTCTATGGGAGCCATTCCTATTCAGACCACCCCACGCGCCTATTTGCTATTGTACCATTACGAAGACATTTGACAGAGCGAGGCAGACTATATTAAGGTGGTTAGGGAACACAGATACGAGCCTCTCTCTTCCCAAAGGCTCAAGTTACTGACACAGAGATTCATAGACTGATGGGGTTCATCTTTCCCCCTCAGTCCTCCAAGTAGCTGTTACTGCGAGTGATGACCATCATGGCTCTGTGGACAATAGAGCCCTGTTATAATAATACTAAGAGCTCACGATTCTTTGTGGCTGGCCATAATCTAAAGTACCTCTGTACTTTGTCTGTTTAATAAAATTGAAATCAAGCCTGATCCTCTTTCAGTGATGACTTCCCACACGAAGTTTGGGAAGGTTTAACTTACTGTGGGGTGATGGAGAAAATACGCCATTTTAATTAAAAGTCTAGACCTGGTTTCAGTGCTTGTGCTCCTACACTGGACAATTTAAGAAGGAAGGCGTGCTAACATAACCTCAGACAGTGTCTCTAGACAGAGGCTGATTTCTTTCTCTAGGAAAAGGCTCTGTGTGCTGCAGTCTTGTTATTTCCCGTGAACGCACCCTAACATGGACTTCTAGCTGAGCTGGCCCTCACAGAGTTTGCTGCCCTGACACATCTGTCTTCATTTAACTATTCTGAGCTCTTCCCAGGCATGCTCTTTGTTTCTTCAATTTCTGTCTGTCTGTTTGTTTTGTTAGTAATTGGGATTAAAGGTTGGTCGCTTGCTGGTGACCTTGGCTTCAAATGTATTTTGCCAGGCTGTTTGCTTAGCAAGAGAGTGAAGCTAAGTTCTCTCCACAGGCCTCCCTAATCACCTCATCAGAGGTGCCAGTGGGAACTGGAAATGCTCTGTCCCCATAGTTGACATCTCTCTGAGCTACAGTCTTAATGTGCTGTCCCCGTTACTCCTAAAGGATAGTGATTTACAGAGCCAACATCTACAGGAGTGATGTGGGAGAGGAAGGAGCAAGAAGGGAACAGAGTCTTAACATCACTGGTTGTTTTATTTTAATAGACAGAAAGGCCACATCGTAGCATTGTCTGCAGATCTTAGCCACTCGGGGAAATAGGTCTTTTGAAACAAAGACTACAAATGCAGTCTGGGTTTGGCTTGGCAGTGTGCTTTGTGAGTGGTTAGAATATTTTATTTCTGGTTTAAATTTTTTTTTAATGTAATTCATATGATGGTAATATAAAATGAAGATTCAAATGCTTTCTTTTAGATAATGGCTTCATACAGCTTTTAGACGTGGTCATGCTTGCTTTTTAGGTAAATTTCTGATTAAATTAAATTTAGAAAATGATAGAACATTAAAAAGGTGCAAGATGTGGTTGATAAATTCCTGCTGTTTTCTATCAACTCTTAGACTCTTTTAATTTTTGAAGGTGTGTGATCACGTGGCCCAAAATTTAAAAGGCATAATAAGGTGTGGTTTAAAATTTGTCACCTACTAAGCTGCCCCTTCCTAGAAGCAATTAGTGTTTCTTTTCTAAGTGTAGCTTCAGAACTAACCTACAAAGGAAAGCTGTCTCTGTCTGTTCATCCATCCATCCATCCATCCATCCATCCATTGGTCTCTTGAACGTTCTGGCGTGCATGCTAGAGGCTTGTTCCCACAGCAGTGTTTAGTTGTGACTCTGACATCATCAAAGGATTGTTCTGTTGGTGGGTACATGATTTGATGGCATTAGTGAGATAAGCTTTCTAGTCCTCAAGGAGCCGTGTCTTTGACTACTATGAAGTAAGCAGCTATGCCCTCTTCCCACGAAGCTCTGCTTTACCACAGGCCTACAGCAATAGCCCACCCACCAGGGGCCCAAGCTTCCACAATGGTATGAGTTATTAAGTCAACTGCCTCTGGATTGACAGGTATTTGTCACATTAAGGAAAGGCCACTTAACACCATTGTCCTTGGAGTGTTCAGTCCAGGCCTTTTGTATCACACTTTTTCAACTGATACTGTAGACAGACTTCAGCAATAGTCCATAAAGGGCATGTATTATTTTTCACAGATGCAGAATATTCCATTTTTGATTACTCTAAAGTTGTTTGTCTTTTTTTTTTTTTTTTTCTGTTAAAAACAATGCAGTATTGGAATACCTTGAAACCTTGAATGTATTATGTGATAAAATCCTAGCACTGGAATTGCTTGGTTTGTGTTTGGGTTTTTCTTTCCTCTCGTCTTCTCTCCTCTCCTCTCCTCTCCTCCCCTCCCCCCTCCCCCCTTTCTTTTTGAGACAGGCTCTGTGTAGCCCTGCCTGTCCTGGGTCTCACCCTGTAGACTACTCTGACCTAGAACTCAGAGATCCACTTTCCTCTGCCTCCCAAGTACTGAGATTAAAGATGTGGGCCAGCGCCACGCAGCCTGTGTTTGGAGTTTTCATATTTCTGAAATAACCTTTGTAGATGTTGTACTGTGATCTTTCTTCTCTGATATTCAAACTTTCAAGTCAAGTGTGGTTGCACGTGCTGGTAATCCTAGCACACTGGAGATTCAGGGCCAGTCTCCATACAGACTATTTAGAAGTCAGCCTAAGAAGCACTGGACCCTGCCTTAAAGCAAACAAACAATACAACAAACCTGTTTTCAGTAGTAGAGAATTTTCTTTCTAAACATTTAATTAAAACAAATTAGCCGTTAATGCTAATCATCAGTGGCTAAAATCCTTTACTCTTGTAATAACAGTAATGAAAACCGTATGTATTAAGCCATTTGTTTTCAATTCTTTTCTTTGAATAGATTCAGAGACAAACTTTTGTATGAAAATGCACATGGCATTTCCAAGATTGCTGCGTACCACCTAAGTCACTTAACAGGATTTACTTCTTTGTCCTCAGTGTCATCTCCTGAGTGGACATCAGTAACTTTTAGTCCCAAACAGTCGCAGCTCACTGAAAAGTCACAAGGACACCCAGAAAACCATTTTTTTTTACAACTGTTTCTTGAATACTTTGCTGTTTTCTAAGGACAAGGGCCTGTGAAAGACCACTTCGCTCACATTCAGACCTCATTAAAGTTATTCTAGTGGTCTCAGTCGGGTGTCCCAAGGCAGAGCAGAGGATCTAAGTCAAAATCCCATGCTGCTGTCATTGCCTGTGACTCTCCCTCAGTCTGAAAGCTCTCTGTAGCCTTTCCTGACCCTTCCCATTCCTAACATCTTGGAAGATTTTAAAGACTACAGATGAACGGATGACATGGCCAACATTTTGGGTTTGCCGTTTGTTTACTTATAGGAAGCTTGAGTGTGTAAAAAAATCAGAGAAAGTCTCCACTAAAGATGCTGGTAGCAAGTAGGGTTGAACTTGATCCTGGGTTTGGAAGTCCCAGGGACTATGTAACGAGATCCTTTGAAAACCCCAGATCTCTTATGCAACAGATTTCAAGTCTACTTTTCCTGATGTAATCTTCCCTGCAAGGGTATAGTGTCTGCTGCTTCAGGGAGGGGGAAATACCTGTGCAGAGCTACGAAGGTGTTGACAAAGCACAAACTGTTTTGTGTAAGTTTAAATAAAACTTGCTTTGTTGAAACATAGAATGGTCAATAAGGAAATCTCATGAACATAGTCCTCACGAGCAGAGGCGGTTGAGGTCCTGTGGTGAGAATAAATGTGAAATAAGATCCGAGAAATACAAGCCCAGGAAGGTTAGTTCACATATAGTGTACTGTCAAGTTTAGCAGTGGTCACTTGTAGTTATTAACTGAGGTCCCTCATTATAAAGTTAGTTAGTAAGCTCCTCTGCTTGGGGATCTTTTGTGGTCAGGGCAATGACACATCCTCTAGCTAGGATTTCTAAGGAAGGAGTTTGTATTTATGTAGAATTCCAGTCTCGTGGAGGAACTGAACATCCCCCAACCCCTTTATAAAAGAATTGTGTCGTGCTCACATGGGTAGCTAACGTTTGCAAATCTGTTCTTTCCTGTCACCCCCCCCCCCCCAGATAAGCATGCTTTTATAAATAGTCTGTTTTACTTAATTACCACATAAAAGCAAAGACCGGCCTTCTTCATTGTAGACTATGCCTTTTTTAATAACAGAAGGAAAAGGAATGTCTTAAACATTTGTTGGCGAAGGTTTTGCTGTTCTCTCTACGTAAACACCAGCTGACCAAGGCAAGAGAAGTCACATTAGCCACCACAGGGGATGTCCGCAGAAGTAGCTCTGAGTTCTGTTCCTGGGGTCAGGCCCACCCAGACACTCCAAGATCATGTCACTTGGTTATTTTTACCCTTAGTAACTTCCTAAGGGCTTGGGGTTTTATTGCTTTAGTTGGTTTTATTTTTCTTTCCTGTATCATCAGATTACTAGGATAGTGAGTTCTCTGGATTCGGGGAGCAGGCACAAGCTCTTCAGAAGCTCATGTTTTACTTAAGAAACAAGGGTTCCTCCAACTCCTATGCCATCAAGAAGAAAGATGAACTGGAGCATGTGGCCAAGTCTAACCGTTGATTTCCCAGCCGCTGCCTAATAAACTGTGTGCCCCTTGGGACAGTTCCACCAGAAAAAAAAAAATGAGGAGGACGGGGGGGGGGGGGTGGGGGAAGAAATAAGGAATTTAAGAAAAATGAGACAGTGAGATAAGGGCATTATCCTTTGGTGGTTTACTCTGTTTTAGTGAGAATTTATTGGGAATAGTTAGTGCATATTAGAGAAATTGATAAGGATTTTATATCCCTTCCACCAACATTACATTGCAAGCCTGCTGTGCCCGTTGCTCTGCCCACTTCTGTCATGTAATCCCACAATACAATGGGCATTGCTGCTGCTTCCTGGTAGGGCACTGCAAGAAACCTGAGCCTCTGCTGCCCAGCCGCATGTCTGATTGGGAGGTTGGAAGGTGTCCTAAGTTCTTCCTCCTGACGGTGGGCTGGACCATTGCCCAGGTTGCTATGGCGGGTTGTTAGTCGTAGTTAGTCTTCAGTGTTTACTGTAGAACTGGCCTTCTTATAAAGTGAGCTCATTCTTTTAACCGGACCTGAGATTCTTGAATTATATAATCTCCCCTAGACTTAACACTGTTAATCAGTTTTAAAAGGGCTCACCACTTAAGTTTGATGTATTTGCAGCCCAGACTTACAACAGTTACTGCCTACTTATTTGCACAGTAATTGTCCACCCTAATAGTTAATATTAATGTTCAGAAATCTATCTCCTCTTTTTTGTTTTGTAGCTTAGGGTCATTGCAGTTTGTATTTTATATATATATTTCTTATTTTTAACTATAGTCTTTAAAAATCGTTAATTTCTGCCAGGCAGTGGTGGCGCACGCCTTTAATCCCAGCACTTGGGAGGCACAGGCAGGCGGATTTCTGAGTTCAAGGCCAGCCTGGTCTACAGAGTGAGTTCCAGGACAGCCAGGGCTACACAGAGAAATCCTATCTTGAAAAAACCTAAAAAAAAATAAATAAAAAAAAAATCATTCATTAATGTGTGTATGTTGGGCATTGTAGATTTTTTTAATTTTATCTATGTATGTGTATGTGTGCATTTAAGTGCCAACAGAGGCCAGAAAAGGGCGTCCACTCCCCCTAGGAACTAGGATTATATGGATGGTTGTGAGCTGCCATTTGGGGGCTGGGATTTGGACTCCAGACCTGCAGGAGCAGCCAGTGCCCTGAACCAAACCTCCTCTCCGGCCCCACTGTTAGTTTGTTTTTCTTTTTTGAAGCAGGGTCTCTCCATGTAATCTTGCCTGGTTTCAAACTCACAGAGATCCTCCTGACTCAGCCTTCTGATGCTGGGATTACAGGTGTGCTCGACCAAGCCAATCCCTTTTTTGGGAGGGAGGGGTTGTGTTTTGGGTTTTTGTTTGTTTGTTCTGTTCTGTTCTGTCTTGTTTTGTTTTAATGAGAACATAATAAAAGACAGGGAGATAGTGTTAAGCCTATCATGATTGTCAGGTTGAAGAGGTGCCTAAGATAAGAAGCTGACAGAGTGCTTGTCTAGCACCCTCCAGTCCCAGGGATCGATTCCCTGCCGGAATCAGGGTATGTATGGTGGTGCACATAAATAATCCCGACACTCAGAGGTGAACACAGAAAGACCAGTTGATCAAGGCCGTGTGAGTGCAAGGCACGGGTCCCTAGCTGATTCCAGGCCAGCCTTGTAAATGTGAAACCCTAACTAGAAAAGGAAGGAAGGGTGGTAGGTGATACAGGTTTTGAAGGCTTTTATAAGCCTTTAAAATATTTCTGGCTAGAGGGATGGCTCAGCCATTAAGGGCTAAGCTTGTAACCAAAATATTTCAATAGTAAACTTTAAAACACGGTTGGTTTAGGCTGACACAGGTTCTTTTTGTTTGACTGGCAATGTACCCTGTTAAGTGCAAGTGCAGATGCTCTCTGTAGCTCCTGGGCAGGCACTGTTCTGCCCCCCTGCGGGCCGTAGTTGTGTACTGACATGCATGCACAGCTGATCTCTCATATTTTGCTTTACAGGACCCGTCGAGAACAGTTCCAGGCAGATACAAAAGGTAAGAACCTTTGTGTTGTAACTTTCAGGCTCGAGGTTAGTGCCTGTCCCAAGTGGACTTACTAACTAAAGCTGCTTCAAGTAATTTGTCAAAAGCAAAAACAAAAAACAAAACAAAACAAAAAAACTCAAAACCTTAGTATTGCATTCTTAAAAAAGAAATTCCTGCGGCTAAAGAGATGGCTCAGCAGTGAGCAGTACTGGCTGATTTTCCAGAGGTCCTGAGTTCAATTCCCACCAACCACATGGCGGCTCACACCGGTCCCCGAATGCAGTTCCATTTGACTGTAATCCTGTGGGATCTTCTGGTGTGTATACATGCAGACAGAACATCCATGTGTATAAAATACATACTTAAGTAAATCTAAAGAAAAAAAAACTTTTAAAAATAAAAGAGAAAGAAATTCTCTCGTAGACAGAGTTGCAGTGACTGTCAGCCACAGCTTGTTTCTGACCTATTTCGGACATGTAGTTACGCACTGACAGTACAGGGCGACCAAATGTAATGACAAAATGCCATAAACTAGGTGGCTTAAACAAGTTTATTTCCTCAAGTTTGTAGAGGCCTGAAGTTGATGACTAGAACCAGCCCATCCAAGGCAGGGGTGGGAATGGAGGTGGTGGAGGTGGCTTTGGCGGTGGTAGCTATGGTTTAGTAGCAGTGATACATGCTGGGGACAGGAGTTGTCTCTGAGACCTGGTGTATTAGGGTTCTCTAGAGTCACAGAACTTATAGATAGTCTCTATATAGTAAGGGAATTTGTTAATGACTAACAGTCTGTAGTCAAATTCCCCAACAATGGTCATCTGTAGCTGTGAATGAAAACCCAAGGATCTAGCAGTCGCTTAGTCCCACAAGGCTCGAAGGCGAAGAAGATTGAATCTTCCTCCTTCCAATGTCCTTATGTACATCTCCAGCAGCAGGTGTGGCCCAGATTAGAGGTGTGCGTACTACCACACCTGAAACCTGCATCTTCCAGACTCAAGACTAGCTCACAGGTGAGCCTTCTGATTCTGGATTGTAATTCACTCCAGATATAGTCAAGTTGACA
Source organism: Rhynchomys soricoides (assembly GCA_019843965.1). NCBI lineage: Eukaryota > Metazoa > Chordata > Mammalia > Rodentia > Muridae > Rhynchomys > Rhynchomys soricoides. Next base: position 5,269,790 of record JADRCH010000124.1, read on the forward strand.
ATCAGGAATAGCCACTACACCTGGTTTGCACATGCTCCTCTTGCTGTGTTCTTTGTCAGAGGTGGAGTCAGATTCTCTGTCCATCTTACAAGGGCACTAACTACATTGTGAGGGTGTCTGCTGCTATGACCCCACGTGAACCTAATTAATAGGTGTAAGACATTTACTGATAGGAACTCTGAGCTTTAATACCAAGCAAGCACAAGTAAAATGTAATTGTGTTTTTATTTTTGGTGGGATCTGTGATAAGGGGAAGGATGGGAAGCCTGTGTGGGAGGAGGTGAACAAGGATTCCTAGCATTCTAACCCATAGAAAGCACTCTGTCTTCTGGAGCTTGTATGTTTGTGTCTGTATGATGAAACACACTTCTTTGATATAGCACTGAGTAGTTTCTATGTACCATGAGTAAATTAACCCAAACAAAACAAATTTTCTTTTGTCAGATCATGGCCAAATTAGCTTTGACTTGACTTTTTGGTTTTTTGTTGTTTGTTTTGTTTTGTTTTGTTTTTTTCCAGACAGGGTTTCTTTTTGTAGCCTAGGCTGTCCTGAACAGTAGACCAGGCTGTAGACCAGGCTTGCCTTGAACTCACAGAGATCTGCCTGCCTCTGCCTCCCAAATTCTGGGATTAAAGTCGTGTGCCACCATAGCCCTGTGACATATTTTCCCAAAAAAAAAAAAAAAAAAAAAAAAAGATGCCCGTTGTTTTTATTGATGTCTGGAAAACATAATCTGTTAAATATCTTATCCAAACTTAATTCTAGTCAAAATTTAATTATAAGCAGCATTTTTATATTTGTGTTTTTGAATTGAATTAAATGAGGGAATACTTAAGGTTTGTATATATAGTTTTGTTTTGAAATACATTTTCGGGGGGGGGGGGGGGGATAGATGGCCCAGCAGTTTAGAGTGAGGATTCCTTTTACAGAGGGTTAGTATTTGATTTGTAGCTCCAGGTCAGGCAGCTCACAGCTGCTGGTGGCTCCATCACCCTCTTCTGGCCTCTGTGGGCACTGAACTTAAGCTTGTACACACACACAACAATAACAAAAATAAACAGTCCTCCGCAAAGCTGATACAAGTTGCCATTCGGTTAACTTAGTAAGAAGTTGTTTCCCATGATTGTGTGGTTTTTTTTTTAAGGTTTGAAAACCATTGTTTTCTTTGTGATATGTTTGTCTGCTTACATGTTTATTTTTGTAGCCTACAGCTGGAGGCTTGTTACTTTTCAGCTTTCAAAGCTTTAGCCCCATTTATTATTACTAAGCATACTTTTAAATAGCCAAAGCACCTGAGAGGACCAAGGGAATGGTGAGTTTGAGGCTAGCCTGAACTAATAGTGAGACCAGCCTGAGCTAATAGTGAGACCCTGCTTAAATGAGTAAATACTAAAATTTAAATCTGTAATACTTCTTTTATTGAGTTGTTTTATTTGTTTTTTTTTGTTTGTTTTTTGTTTGTTTGTTTGGTTTTTTTGAGACAGGGTTTCTCTGTGTAGCCCTGGCTGGCTGTCCTGGAACTCACTCTGTAGACCAGGCTGGCCTCGAACTCAGAAATCCACCTGCCTCTACCTCCCGAGTGCTGGGATTAAAGGCATGTGCCACCACTGCCCACCTCTTTTATTGAGTTGTAATGACTCTATTTCACGTAGTCTAAGAAACTCCGTACAGAGCCCAGACTAATATCTGAAATTATCCATTCTTTATCTCCCGGGGTTATCTTACTCAGTCTGTCAACAGTTCATTACTCTCCCTAATCTGTCAGCAAGTTGTAGCAGTGATCAGACAACGGGTGTTTCCTGACATGGGTGACTCTTGACAAATGGGGATGACAGAAATGAGGAATGGCCTAAGAGATAAAACATGGGTATCATACGTTAGACACGGCTTTCTATAAACTAAATGACTTGTACAGACATAGATGGCAATAACTCTGAAAAGTCTCTAGGGGTTTCAAGCCTCTGGCCCCGCATGCACTTCTCTCACTAATTGCACTGTTTTCTTTTACATCACGAATGCAGGGTTTTAGCTCCGTGAAGCACCAGGCTTCTGAAGTGCAGGGGATCCTTGTTCATCTAGAAAGTCCCACATTCTCTTCAGAGTCAGCCCCCCTGATGGAAGTTAAGGTCTGCTTTGGAGAGGCAGTACGTCTTATTGATGCATTGGGGGACAGATTTACCCTTCTTCAGAGTTGATATCCTATGTGCATATAAAATGACACCCACTTCCCTTACGTAGGAACATACGAAGCACAGTCAGGTGTATGCTGCCTCCGTCTGTCAGCCAGCTCAGTGTGAACAGCAGCCGGCTTTCCCTGTGGGTGGTGTAACTTCCACTGCTCCTCGCACTCCACAGTGAATCATGAGCTACATGTAGTTCTTGTGATGCCAGCTTCCGTAAACATCCGTCACCATCCTATAATAAAATACCATATTGATGTATTTAGCTCTGTGGTGATATTTCTCTTCAATTCTTTTCCCCACATTTAATGTGTCCCTGAAAGTCGGTTTTTGAGATTATGTCCTGAGCTCCATTTTCTCTATAATCCTTCTGTTCATGTTGAATGGTTTTGTATCATGCACTGGTTTCCACAAGCATACACTGCACTCCAGAAAGCTTACCTCTGGGCGCATGCCTTAATAAACTAAATCTGTGCCTTTGTTTGTGTGGGAAGGCTTCTCTTAGATAAAATAAATGTATTTGATTTGAGATACTCTGAACAACCCACCCCCTTTTTTTAAAAAGACTTAAATTTTTTATTCTGTGTATGCCTGTGCATCACCATATGCATGCCTGGTGCCAGCAAAGGTCAGAGGAGGGCATGAGACCCCAAGAACTGGACATAGTTGATTGTGAGCTGCCATGTGGATGCTGGGAACCAAATCTGAGTCCCCTATAAGAGCAACAAGTGCTCTTAACCACTGAGCCGATCACCCCGCCCCTGAACAAATATACATTTCAGAGTATAGAAGAGATTCAGGGATAAATCGATTTTTTTTGTTTGTTTGTTTGTTTTTGTGTGTTTGTTTTTGTTTTTCGAGACAGGGTTTCTCTGTGTAGCCCTGGCTGTCCTGGAACTCACTCTGTAGACCAGGCTGGCCTCAAACTCAGAAATCCGACTGCCTCTGCCTCCCAAGTGCTGGGATTTAAAGGCGTGCACCACCACTGCCTGGCTGATAAATCGTTCTTAATGGTGTCCTGTCATCTCACCTTGGTCCTCTCTGCACCAGCAGTCACCATGTAAGCGTGGGATAGAAAAAGCTGGACAGGGATGAGCTAAGAAAAGCTTTGTATGAAAAAACTATATGGAAAGACCATCAGTCCTTCGAGATGGGGCTGCGGTCCTTTAGAGAAAAGCGATTCCTTTTCAAGATCCTCCCTGAAGGGGCTGGAGAGATGGCTCAGTGGTTAAGACCACTGACTGCTCTTCCAGAGGACCTGGGCTCAATTCCCAGCACCCAAGTGTCTATAACTGCAGTTCCCAGGGATCCAACGCCCTCAGACATAGAAGCAGGTAAAAACACCAGTGCCCATAAAATAAAAATAGATTGTAAAAATATCTTCCCCGTTTCTTACAGTGAGTATGTGTCCCAGTTTTAATAAAGAGCCTGGTGCCAATTTTGAATTTTAGTTGTGTGTGCTTGTATTTAAAGGAAGGGGAAGAGTCCATACAGCAGGCTGTGGGACACAGCAGGGTGGTGAGGGCTAGGAGTGTGGATGCCAGCCCTGTACTTACTGGTTACTTAGGAAGGTCATGGTCTGTCTAACACCTCTGAATGTTTGATACCCATTGTTCCGTGGGATTTTACCCATGAGTCTTGTATTTCATCTCATTGCCGAGCTTGAAAATGTCTGTATTAGTGGGAAATTCCTCTGACTATAATCTCTTAATGCCGTCAATCTCGTTCTCATGATAGCTTTAGACTAACAGTGTTATTTTCCTGAATACAGCAGCGCCCTCTCGTCTTTCCACAGAAGGTGTGAAAACTCTCAGAAGGAGAGAAACTTCCAGTAAAGGGTGGTATTCGTCTGTGGTAACATTGCTTATTATTTTCCCTTTACTGAACACCATCCTTCATATCTCTGTGGCTGAGAGCCAACAGTTTTCTCGTTGGATCTCGGGTTTGTGTTAACATTCCTAACGAGAATATCACAAACCTTTCGGAATTCATGAAACAGTTTTTTATTCTGAATATTTTCCAGTGTGCATACCCGGCCTACGGAATAGGTTGAAAGCAATTCTGTTTTAGGATAAAGAGTTCAATTTGGCAACAAAATCAAGTAAATTGGCCCTTCATTATTATGCCGGCCTCTCTTTCTGATCTAGTATGTATAGGGGCCAAAGAACTGATTTAATTCTCAGCAGTCGCTCTTTGCCTTCACATATGCATAGGGTTTTATTTTTGTATTGACATCTCTAACATTCAAGGGTCTCACAGCTAATAAGTGGAACGTCTTGGTTTTGTCATTTTTAATGGATGTTTATTTGTTCATATTTACAGAATCATGAAATCACTGCATGTGTGTAGTGTAATAACCAAATTAGAGCAATTAGGAGATCTATCCCTTATGTTTATTCTCTGCCTACGTGGGAATCTCTGTACTCACACTGACGTATATCATAAACTATTGTGGACTAAATTCCCGTCCTGTGGTCAGGAACACCATAGCGGATACTTGTGTGTGACTGTATTTTGTATACATTATGTAGCCTTCATGTCCCTTCCCCTGCGGAGCGATCACTAGTCTCCTCTCATGGCTGAGATCAACCTGTGTACCCAGCTTACCGTACCTAATGTATCTTTCATTTCTCCACAAAGGACATGAGTTTGTTCTTCTTACACTGAGTACTACACTCTTATGTGCCTATGCTGCATTTTCTTTTTCTATTAATCAAAGTTCTTTGATAGTTTCATGCACACACACACACACACACACACAGGGTGCGTTTTGTTTACACCCACGCTTGCTCCTTTGTCTCTACTTCCCTTTTTATTCCATCCTTTACCTCATCCCTTTCCTTCCCTCATGCCTTCCTTCTGTCTTGTGGCTCTTTCATTGGTTGAACGATGTCATTTCTCCATTTCTGCTTGTTTCTTATTTCTGTTGGGTTTCTCATTGATGCCATGGATATGTCCGTCATTTATTCAGGTATTTACTACTTGGACTCTATTGTGTCTCACTTGGTTTCCTTAGGATCATTATTTTGAATTTCTTTTCAAGAACTTAATATATTGATTTCTTTTATGTTGGGATTTTCTTCTGCAACAGTGGTTCTCAACATTCCGAATACTGCAACCCTTTGATACAGTTCTTCATGTTGTGGTGGACTCCCCCCACCATAAAATTATTCTGTTGCTACTCCAGAACTGTAATTTTGCTACTGTTATGAATCATAATGTAAATACCTGATTTTCGGGATATCTGAAGTGTAACTCCTGAAAGGGTCATTTGACCCCAAAAGGTCATGACCCACACGTTGAGAACTGCTGTTCTAGGGTTATTCAGTTGTTCTATCAGATATATGTTCCCTTCAACCCGGCCTCCTTGTTCCCCAAAATAAATGCCTAGGCCCTAAGCCTGGGCTTGTTCCCCACTAGTTCATAACTTACTTAATCCATTTATTCTATTCTATGAGTACCACATGGCTGGCTTCCTCTTCTCAGTTTCAAGTGACCACCACATTTGGGGAGAATCTCTTTCCATGCCCCACTCTATCCCAGAATCCTCTCTCCCTGCTGGAAACTCCCATCTCCTTCTTCCTGATCAAGCTAATAGGCCAACAGCTTTTTATTGACAGGTGATGCTTCCCCACAGTACGCAAGAGGTTCTCTCTACACTCCCTTACGTTTTGTGCCCCCGGTGTTCTTACGTTGCCTGTACAGCTGCTGTGCTGTCTTCTTTCAGTTTGATGTAGTGGGTTTTCCAGAGGAAGATGTTTTCCTTTATATGCATTTAGGGGTCATTTTAGATAGATACCATGGCTTTGGTTATCAGTGTAGCCTCCATGACTGGTGATTGGTTCAGCACTGCCTGGGCTGTCTAAACTGCAGGTATTTATGGAGGCAATAGTGGTGGACATGGGCACCAGGAGCATGGAGCACAGGCCCTGCTGAAAAACAAGTCCTAAGGCAGTGGGCCAGCCGCAAGGCTACGATGTTGTTTGCAGAGAGGCATGCAAAGTGAGTGTTGACAGTAGTGGCAACTACTGTCCATCCATGATGCTAAGGAAGGTGGCAGCAGAGGGGCCCATCCCTCTGTCATTGCAGAAGTACATGCTAATGGCCCCTGTGGTGGTAAATATTAAAATTAAGGAATATAACATGTTCCCGCTCTATGCCCTGGTTCTCCTAGCCACGTTGGCTTGGCCAACCATGTACTAAAGAGCAATGGCTGACCTGCTTTAATCTAGTGGACACTATCTCTCTACCCAGTTCACTAGGTTCCCACAGGTGGTTTGCTACCACGCCAGCCCCATGCTTTAAATCCCCCATGGCCTTAGTGGGGCACATCAGGCAAACCCACACTTTGCCACTGTACCTTTCTCTCTGGAACCCAGATGAGCCGCCACATGAAGGAAAACACAACACAAACTTAGTTCAGAAACAATGATAACTCAATCTCTGGGCGCATCAACTAAAACATAATCTTGTAAGCGTTATTAAAATCTGATTCCTCTGCTAGCAGATCCAGGAAATTCTATCAGCTATATCTTACCCCTTATGCTGTCCCGGTTCCAAAAAAGACACCCTCCCCTCCCCCCCTTTCTCTCTTCCTCCCTCCAATCTGGAAGTCCCTCCTACTTGCCCAGTGATTGGTTCCTTTATTCATTAGGGGATTGGTTCATAAGAAGTCACCTGAGTATGTAACTCACCAGGGCTATCCACTACAGGCACCATTCTCTCAGTCAATGTAATCTGTAATGCTTCAGGATGCCAAACAGCAATGATCAAAAGTAATGGTGATCCCCTCGAAGTGGACAAAGAGACACCTTGGTGGTGGTGGTGGTCTTATATCGATCAGAGACAGAGCAATTGCCAGTCCTTTGTTCTTTCTAGCTTGAGACCTTGCTTGGTGGCCAAAGCTGCCTTATGCCTAGGATACCTAAAAATCAAACCCAGGCAGAGCAGCATGGGAGGAGGAAGATAGTCAGAGACCTATATTCTGCCGTGCCACCTGGTGTGGACAATGACAGACTTGCCCTCCACTCCTCAGCTCAGGGTGGAGCTGCCTACCACCACAGTGCAGCACAGGAGGAAGAAAACAGATTTGTAGACAGTCATGCCACTCACAGACCTGCCCTGTGATGTACACCAAGGGCGAAGCTGTAGGCATCCGCTTGTCAGAGGAGGTCACCCAGGCGCCTTTCAACCATGTGGCCAGCCTGCAGCAGGAGCCACCACAGTGAGTATGTGGTGATCAGATGGGAGAGAAAGAGAAGTAGAGCATCTTGAGCATCATGAAGAGAGATGGGACTGGAGAGTGGAGAGGCCAGCTCTGCCACCTGGTGAGGTCCCTATTGTAGCCAAATTGTAGTACAAACAAATTAAGCTTATCCCCAACTAGCTTACAAATAAATGCGGCTATGGTTATTTTATTTGGCTTTTACAATTACTGGGGGGTCACCCCTAATCTACTCTTTTAACTGCAGGCCTGGCTACCTCCCCAGTAGTGTGCCCCTCTGATACTTGTAGTCTTTCCTGGCCATGTGCTCAGTCCATCTTCCCTCACGGAACCTTCTCCATTTTCCTTTTTCCTCTTTCTCTGGTCCCTTCTCCTCCCACAAGGTCACTCCAGACCCACCTACCTCTAAGCCCTCCAGTATTTGGCTGTATCCAATTTAATTTAGCTAATCGTTTTTAAGTCAAGGGACTAGGTTCGAATAACAAAAGCTTGTAACCCAGAGAAGTCTCTTCCCTTTGACCTAGGGGTATAGAATTTAGCATTACAATAGATAGCAGTAGACCTAATCTGGACTGATTCCAGCCAAACTACCACTGAGCGCCTTGTGAGGGTCTGTGGTTACTCAGCAGCAGGGGTCAGCGTTGATGTCTGTGACTTATATTACCACTAGAGAACATGGGACATCCGTGGTCAGGGCAGCCGCCAGGGACCACATGGATGTCCAGGGGCTGTGCAGAACTGGCCCCACACCTCTCAGCTATAGTAGAAGCCCATGGATTTACTCCTGGCTTGGGGCAGGCATCACATTGATAGTGTACTCTTTAGGTCACATGATGCCATCCCAGGTCTCCATCTTGTCTCTCACAGAGTTCCTACCCTGTCCTTCTGTGCTCTCCCTGAGATGTTGTGATTTCCCTGTGAGAAGGACAGTGCCAGTTGCCTTTGTTCAACCATCTTCCTTCCCTTTCCAGCACATTCTTTGAAGCTTGTTCTTTGAGCAAATGAAACCACTAAGAGACATCCATATTGTAATGTTTTGTTTAACTTACCGCTTCTGCCTGATGTCTGTGCTCGCTACAGAGAATATGGGCTTTAAAGTGTCTAAAGGACACAGCTTTCCTGTACCGTGGCGAGAATTCATCGCTACAGCCCAGCCTTGGCCTTCTTCCTGTCTGAGCGTTCTGTGTCCTTCCTTCTATTCAGCACATTGATTAGTAATCGACTCTCTTAGAATCTATTTACTTTCTCTTTTATCTCTTGTGCTAGGAAAAGGTAGCCAGCAACTGTTAGATGTTAGATATCCCAGAAGCACGCTAAGCTCTGCACATTCGGAAGTAAGTGCCAAACGGTAGCCATCAGCAGTAAACAAGCAGTTTACTCTTTTTATTCTTTTTTGTTGTTGGTTTTTCGAGACAGGGTTTCTCTGTATAGCCATGACTCCTGACTGTCCTAGAACTCACTCTGTAGAACAGGCTGGCCTTGAACTCAGAAATCCACCTGCCTCTGCCTCCGGAGTGCTGGGCTTAAAGGCGTGCGCCACCACTGCCCAGCTTTTTATTATTATTATTATTATTATTATTTTATATATATATATATATATGTTGTAGCTGTCTTCAGACACACCAGATGAGGGCATAGGATCCCATTACAGATAGTAATAAGCCACCATGTGGTTGCTGGGAATTGAACTCAGGACCTCTGGAAGAGCAGTTAGTGCTCTTAACCACTGAGCCATCTCTCCAGAGAGCCTTCGACCCTGTGAACCCGGCCTCTGGCTTCAACTGCTTTATTATTAACTTTGCATCTCATTATCCCTTACGGAGATGAGCTGAAGTCTGTTCATTGCACGGCCGCCGCTACCATACCTCCTCAGATAGTTACAGCAGCCTAACCTAACTGCGGTGCTGTCTTTGCCGATCTATTGTGTGTTCTGTGAAAGGAATTCTTTCCCCTCCTACTTTAATGGCTTCCCATCACCCTTACTTGTTTTAGATGCTAGATGTGGAACCTAGGGCCGTACCCGGCTGAGGCAAGTACTTTGCTTTTGTATTATATTCCCAGCTCCTGTTAGCTACAGTTAGGTCCCCCCCCCCCCCCGAAATGGTTCCGAAGCCGGACAGTGGTGGCGCGCACCTTTAATCCCAGCACCTGGGAGGCAGAAGCAGGCGGCTTTCTGAGTTCGAGGCCAGCCTAGTCTACAGAGAAACCCTGTCTTGAAAAACAGAGAGAGAGAGAGAGAGAGAGAGAGAGAGAGAGAGAGAGAGAGAGAGAGAAATGGTTTCTCTCTGTAGCCCAGGCTGTCCTGGACCTTGCTCTGTAGACCAGGCTGGCCTCTAATTCACAGAGCTCCACCTGTCCGTCCTCCTGAGTGCTAGGATTAAAGGTTTGTGCCACCAGTTGCCGGTCTTCCTGTCAGCTTTACAGGAGTGTAAGTCAGTGATTTACCAAGTGAAGGTTTGTGGATAGGATTCTCTGCCAGGGTGCAGATGTCCATTACCACAGTCTCCCATTTACTTTCAGTGAATTTGTTTGTTTGTTGCTTTGAGATGATGTTTAACTGTGCTGGTTAGGCTGGCTTCAAACTCCAGGGCCCAAGTAGGGCCTCCTTTCTCAGCCTCCTCAAGGAGCAGGGATTATGTGCTCGTCCCATTCTTGGTTATATTTACCTTTTGGTCTGCTGGTGGGGGTGGGGAGTAGACACAGCTGTTGAAAACCCAGCCTTGTGAATGCTTATTTAGGCATTCCTTCCTGAACGCCTTATCCAGTGGTCACTTGACTCTGAAGGTATCCACAAAGCACTATTCTTTGTTCACTTTGTCCCTGCCATTCAGCATTGAAATTAAGACTGCTTAATGGGTTTATAAATCATCTTGTTTAATGATCACAAAATAGGTGAAGTCCAAAGTTAGGAACTTTATGGAGAAAACACGACCAAATCCGTAAGTGCAAAAATGACCATGTGGTTGTTCATCTGGTAAGATACACAAAGTGAAATCTGTTCTCATAAACTAAACCATTTTGAGATCTTAAGTAAGCTTCTTAGACATCTTCCAGATCTTACATTTCTGTCATAGCCATTAAAAGCAAATATACAACTAGATCCTTCTCTGAATTTCTGTATCTTGAGATATTAAAGTAGATCTTCAGAAAGAATGAAGCATATACAATATTCTTAAAAGATTTTTAAAATTTAAATAGTCATTTCCCGTAAGAGTGAATATTGTAGCACAAATAAATAAAACAATTTGGGAGTTTTTCAATCCTCTGTACACTTTATTTTGGCAAAACAGTTAATACTTACCACTTTATATGATGATCATAAATCCCACAAAATAGCTGGTAAATGAACACACAAGTTGGGTTTGCCGCTAAAACACTGGAGATTTTTGAATTTGGATTAGTTTGAATTCTTCTGTAAAGTAGCTTTGAGGTTTCCTGCTTGCTTTTCTACCCTCTTATCTTATCTTCTGTTTACATTTGTGTTTTAGCCTTATTGGTCTGCCCCGCTTCTCAGCTGCTCTCTACACTCGGATTCCTGTATGTGTACTTTATTCTTCATAATGTAAATTTAAACACGGTTTCATAGTGCTACCCAGAGCATGCCTCTTGGACAGTTTGTTGCAGTCCATGAAGTGAAGAATTCTAGAGGAAGCCTTGAGCATTCCCAAGCTGCATTTTCTGTGGTCCTGTTTGCTTCTAAGTTCTTGGCCAGCAGACATATCTGTGCATGGGGTGTAGACTGGTCACATGTGCATAGTGTATAGCTAGATGGGAACAGGGACTGTGGGAAGCTGCATGTTAGTCAGGCACAGGGAGACTGTTAGGGCATATGCTATGTTTGTGTCGGTCATTCGGGACTCAAAAAATGTGCATTTTCATTATCTTAAGTGTCGGCTTTTTAGAATGCTTCCTAAATTTTAGGGTATTTGTATTTATCTTGAATTCTAATTTACAGGTTTTACTGGATGTCTTAAAATAAAGACACACTTTTTCCTAATTGCGACACAAGTAGAAAATTGAACAGTGACAAAGTCATTACAGAGACATAGAAGCGTTACTCTTCAGTGTAGCTGAGTTCAGGGTTTAGCCACGATGATAAAGAGGGGCTAAGTTGATAGTGCATCGTTCTCGAAGACGAAGACGCATTGGCTACTGGAACAGTGTGAGCATTAAAATTTATGTGGTATCTGAATGCATGACATAAATATGTTCAAAACAGATTGAGGAAATGCATTGGCCTCAGCATAAAGCAGATGTGCAGGATTATCATAATCACTAATTAGTACTTTGGGAGTTTCTTACCGGGTTTTACTTCAAATTGCTGTTAAACAGGACAGGGCTGGAGGGGATGGCTCTGCCCTAAATTCCAAGGACCCCGAGTTTGATCCTCAGAGCCCACATAAACAAATTGAGCCATAGTTAGCCTGAGCCTGTGTTTGTAATCCTTGTGCTGTGGAAGCAGAAACAGGGAGATCGTGGAGATGGCTGGTAAGTTCAGCACGGTCTATCTGGTGAGACTCTGTCTTGGATGGATGGATGGATGGATGGGTGGGTGGATGGATGTGACAGCTCTTGAGGAATGACACTTAAGCTTGTCCTCTGGCCTCTATGCTTGGCATTCATCACCTGATCTGTGCACAGAGTATATAGACTAGTCAGATCTTCATAGTGTGTAGTTTGGTACAAGAGCCTTAAGAACATCAGCTTTCAGACAAGTGAGAACTTCCTTAGACTGGGGAACACATTGATTACTGACACAAGGAAGGAGTTATTTTTCTGCTTACATGAATTTTAAACGGCTCCGTGTAGTTCGGTGTTCTGCCTTGCTGGCATAATAATGCACTCTGATAATGACGAAGCAGCCACGCTTGGAAGGTTACGTCAGAACGTGAGCTTTTAGCGAAAACCTTGCTGTGTCAGCTGAACTCCATCTACCAGATTCGCAGTAGTTCACTAAAGGCCTGGAGGGCTAAACACTAATGCTTTAAGTCTGAAACTCCTGAAGGAAAAAAAAAACCAAAAACAAAAAAAAAAAACAAACGTTAGCCTGGTTTGATCTTATCGCCTGGGCTAATCGACTCTTGTATGCTAAGTGGTTATATGTTGGCTTTCAAAGGGAAAATTTCAGTCAGAAGTATTTGAACTTCAGGTGAACTTTGGGTGTTTTTGCAAGATAAGAAAGTAGCTTGGTGGCCAACTCTATAAATATGTGCCTTAGATTTACGTGGCTGTTAGCTAGCACACACACACACACACACACACACACACACACACACACCAGACACACGCCATCCTCCCTTTCTCTTTCTTAATCACCTTAACCTTTTGTGCAAGGAAAGAATGTCAGATGTTTTTCAATGGCAGGTAAGATCAAAGAGCAAGAAGTAGCAATTATAGGGTGAAGCTCCTATAGCTTGCCTTTGGGTGCACAATAAAGTTAAAATAATCAATCAACGGTGGTTGCCATGGTAGTGCGCGTTTGAAAATTGCCATCAGATCCCATAAGACCAGATAGGATGAAAAGATCTGACTGGGAACTTCAGAAATTAGGAGTCCGTTTTTCTTCTAAAAGCTATTGTCTTAGGGTTTTACTGCTATGAAGGGACACCATGACCAGAACTCTTAAAAGAAAACATTTCACTGGGGACTTAGTTACAGTTGCAGAGGTTGTTGTCGTGGTGGGAGTCATGTCCAGGCAGACATGGTGCTGGAGAAGGAGCTGAGAGTTCTACATCTTGATCCACAGGCAGCAGAAAGGGGCTTGAGCATATGTGAGACCTCAAAGCCCGCCTCCACAGTGACACACTTCCTCTAAGGAGGTCACACCTTCTCCACACCTCCTAGTAGTGCCACTCCCTATGGGTCTGTGGGCGCCAATTGTATTCAAACTGCCACAGCTACTTTAGATTTCACAATAATTTTGCATATAAAATATTTCAATGGTCACTAATGGAAGATTGAAAACAAAAATTTTAAAAAGCATAGTTTACAGATCTTACCATTAATATTTTTTTCTAAGGGGAGTAGGGGTTGTTTGTTTGTTTTGTTGTTTTTGTTTTTGGTTTTGGTTTTCTGAAACAGGGTTTCTCTGTGTAGACCCGGCTGTCCTAGAACTTGCTCTGTAGACCAGGCTGGCCTCAAACTCACAAACAGCTGCCTGCCACTGTCTCCCACGTGCTGGGATTAAAGGTGAGAGCCATCACTGGCTGGCTTAGTTAATGTTTTTTTTAAAAATGAGTATCCTGGGCTTCCTGAGGTTGCTTTTAAAAATTTTTTGTTAACCTGCTTCCAAGAGACTGGTTTCTAAGTGCTATCAAAATAATAGATGTACTATAAAAACTATAGACATACTAGTGTGATCTACTATAGATGAGTCCCCAAATTCCCCTATGAGCTCCTTCTCGTGGTTACTTAAGCCTTCTGTAATCCCCTCACCAGGGGGATCAAATGTATAGCAGAGGGACGCAGGTGTGGTGGCATGCCACCTTGAGACTGGGGTGTGGCAGACACTACAGCCTCTGGCCTGGTTCCAGAATCTTGATCTCTCCGGAAGCCTGCTGCTGTGGATTAAGTAGCCTACTGGAAGGATCCATGTTAGGAGGAATTGAGGTCTCTGGCCTAGGGCAGAGAAGTACTGAGTGGTTTTGCCCACAGATACTTGAGTGAGCTTACATGCAGACTCTCCACATCAGTCAAGCCTTCATAGATAATTGTAGCAATGCCCAACATTTTGACAAATAGTCAGAAGAGACCCACGGTTTTCATTACCCCCTAAGCTGCCTCTAGATTCCTGAGCATCAGAAACTTGGAGTCAATAACTGTGTGTTATCTGAAGTCATAAAGTTTGAGGGCTATTTTAGAAGATATTCAGAGAGCAGAGCAACACCTGTTATATTGAGCACGTTTTTTGGTTTTGTTTTGTTTTTTGTTTGTTTGTTTTTCGAGACAGGGTTTCTCTGTGTAGCCCTGGCTGTCCTGGAACTCGCTCTGTAGACCAGGTTGGCCTCAAACTCAGATATCTGCCTACTTCTGCTTCCTAGTGCTGGCTTAAAGGTATGTGCCTCCACTGCCTGATTATAAAAAACATTTTTAAGAAGAAAAAATAAAGAGAAGAAAATCTCACCACAGATGTCTAGGCGATCCATTCTGTTTCAGTCCCTAGTGTGTCTGGCCTTAGCTGAAGAGTGGTGATCATTTTACTATATTGACCTCGGTGGCATACCCCATTGAAAGGACAATTTGAGTTTGTGGTTGCTATCAGCATCTTCAGGACCCAGAATGGTGCCTGACTCTTAACAGCCACTTGGGAATTAGCTGAAAGAATTAATGTGCTTTTATACTTTTCTCCCCGTTGTGTTAGACTGAGGATTAAATTTGACTGCTGTAAACAAATTCCCGGTGTCCTTGGGGAGCATTCAGACTAAGGAGAAAATAGCCTTGACATTTTTCTTCCAGGGTGCTAGGAATGTTTCTGACATAATATTCACTTTTATTTCCACAGCACAGCCAGTGCCCCAGAAGATGAAATCTCAAACAGATATCCCCGAACAGATAGAAGCGGTTTCAGTAGACACAACAGAGACACAAATGCTCCCGGTAACTTTGCTTCAAGTAGCACCTTGGAGAAGAGAATTGAAGATCTTGAAAAGGTATGGATTATGAATTATTCAAAATATAATTAACATACTTTAGCATCCTTCTCTCAGTTTCATGGCATTGAGCCCAAAAAGAGAGGTGGGGCACCCAGGCAGGAGACAACCTGTTCTACTCAGCAGTTTGGACTCCTTATCTTGTGCGTTAGCTCCTAGGTCCTGGTGATTGGGTGCCCCCCTCTTCCTTAAGTGCTTTTCTGTCCACTTGAACTCCTCTATTCAGTAGCCATTCCTGTTCCATCAAGTCTTACTCATAGTCTGAGTAGCAGTGTTTTTGAGTACTTAGATCTTCTCACTGTTAGCCTGTACCGCGTGCTACATCGCCTGAACATATTGTTGGTTCAGACCCTACAGCCATTCTGAGTTAGGCCCATGTTCGGTGCTTGAAGGTTTTCATGTAGGAATAGGATGCACTTGCTTATAGGTCTTTTAATGAGTACTCACATGAACACTGCAGTAAACTTAGGAGCCACAGAGCTGAGGTGTGGCCCACGGACATGCATCTGAAACTGGTAATGGCGCTAACCCATTTGGTTGGAATATGTTCTGTTTTAGTGAATGGAAGTTATTCCCTGTGATGAGAAGATTCTTTTGACATTTATCTGTTTTGACTTCCTGCTTACACCGTGGTGCTATTTAGGTTGCTTCTAAGCTTTAACCCGTTTCTGATCAGAATCATTATTTAAATAAAAAGGGTTAGAGAATACACTTTACTAGTTTTCAGTAAGTTCCTCTGACAGACTCGGGACATTCCAGAAGAGCTGACAGGTAGCCTTGGATGGCTTTGGATAGCATGCTGCTTTCTCGGAGGGCTGGCAAAGAAGTGAGTCCTGCTAGAGACCTTTCCAGCTCTCCTAGGAGGCCCTGGAGTCTTTGTCTGCTCTAGGTTTATTGAGACAGTACTGTGTCTCATACAGTCCAGTAAACTGAAGATGATCTGGATCTATCTGATCTGCCAGCCTCCACCTCCTAAGAGCTAGGATCATAAGTGTGTAAAAACCTCTTAACGATTTACTTATTTATTTGTTTATTTATCTGTTCTCGATTTTCTTTTGAATTCTGCCTTCCTCACTTGGACCCTCCCGTCCCCAGTAGCTTGTCTGCCTTCCTGTCACATGACATCATCCCCCACTTTTATAATGCCTCCTGCTCTCCAGTGGTCTGATACCTAATTCCATAACCTAGGCCAACTCTCAACCCCTGTTTCCATACATTTAAAGTTGGGATCTGTGAATGACTTCTGTCTTTAGAGACTACAGTCCCTCAGTATATTAGGTCTGTCTGTCCTTTGAGGAAGGTGCTTTGCAGGGGCTTATTGTTGTTTTTGCTTTTGTTTTTGTTTTTTGGTTTTTTTTCCTTTGGGAGATTTGTCATGGCTCATGATTTTAGAATGACAGCTGTTATCAGCCAGCCCTGTTGTTTCTTGTCTTTGCTGAAGCAAGGGCATGAGGGAAGAGATGCTCACCTGCTGGCTGTTAGGGGGCAAAGAGAAGCAAGCCTGTGCTTCCGAGCGTCCTTCATCTTTTTTTTTTTTTTTTTTTTTTTTTAAATATAAATACACCCAGGGGTGTGCTTTATTAATCTCCTTGGTGGTTCATTTTATTAGAATATATTATATATACTAACAGGCCTCATGACACTTCGTGTATGTACATACTGTGTTTTGCTCATGTTCAATGTCATCTTCTCCTGCCTCTTCCATGAAGTCCTCTTCCCAACTAGCCCCACTTCTGGAGCGCCTGAGTGAGTTTCACTGGAGTTGTTCACAGGCTCATGGGCATCTTATCAATGATTACACCACTAGAGAAAATGCCTTTCTCCTGCTCCACCGTTCACAGAATTGTTTCCGTGGGCTCTTGGTATGGTACTCCTGTTAGCTTTGAACTCCTAACTTCAAGGGATTCTCTTGCCTCAGACTCCCAACTTTGGCCCTAAGTATGGTCCACCGTGCACAGCACGTAGTAGCATCTCTTTTAAAGGAAAACCAGGACAGCAGGAGATTACACCTTCTCCTCTAATTCACAAAAAGTTTGCAATTTTAAAAAATTGTGTGTTCTCTTCTTCCTTTACTAAGTCGGTGTGGGTGAGTGTGTCTGTCTGTCTTTGTGTCATCACTGTCATGTCTTCAGTGTCAGATATGGCTGGAAGGGGCTTTGCTAGTGTCTGGAGTCTTGCCCTATTATTGACAAGTGTTTGCCATTTTATAATACTGTAATCAGCTAGTTCCCTGCTGATGCTTTGCGATTTATTCACTAGGAAGTCGTAAGAGAGAGGCAAGAAAACCTTCGACTTGTGAGGCTGATGCAAGATAAAGAAGAAATGATTGGAAAACTCAAGGAAGAGATTGATTTGTTAAACCGAGTAAGTGGTTCTGTATTTCGATTCCTAGGTTCCTCTTTCT
Source organism: Rhynchomys soricoides (assembly GCA_019843965.1). NCBI lineage: Eukaryota > Metazoa > Chordata > Mammalia > Rodentia > Muridae > Rhynchomys > Rhynchomys soricoides. The sequence goes on from JADRCH010000124.1 coordinate 5,287,248, forward strand.
GGTCACTGGATGAACGCACACAGGGCGAAGAGCTTGTTCATTGCCTGTTTGGTTTGCTCTTTGGTTAATAAGACTGTCATTAATGGTAGAACCTATCGTGCGACACTTCTTCCAGTGATACTTAGGATGTCCCCAGCTCTGGGTTGCGGTCCCCAGCTCTGCAGTGTTCTGTGTGGAGCCTTTTCCTTTTCAGTTCAGTCCTAGAATTTGCTTCCTGCCTGAAGCTAGAAGCATCTGCTAAGTTGATTCTGATGAGAAAAGATCCCATTGTTCTGCTTTTTACGAGATTTTGTCTAAAGTGGAGGAAAGAAAAGTTTCGCTCAGAGAGAAAAGGCTCAGTCCCCTAACCCAGTCTTAACTTCAAACCACAGAATACTTAAGTGGTAAAGTGCTTGCTTCCATTGGGTGGTACCACAGGTTGATCCCATGTGCCACACGGAGCAAGGGGGCCTCATTGTGTGCAGCTCTTCTAATGCAGCTCAAAAGCAATAGCTTGCACGTTACAGATGAGAACGGGTTACCCCCTTTAACTTGCTCAAGGCTGCATGTAGTCGTTGGCTGAGTCCATGTTTGACTTGGGTCTTTTGTAGTCTTTCGTCTTGATCCTCGTATAAGCATGTCTCTGTTTGTGCTGGAATTCACTTTAAGAGGCTGGGCAAATATTTGTGATGCTCATGATGTGTTTGTGCTGTCTCAGACACCGAGGGAATTAAAAGTAACCAGAAAACCTCTCCCTAAGTTTATAATTTACTCATGATTCATGACTGCATTTTAACACTTTAAGTTTTAGGAATCTATCAATAATCTTTATCAAGGAAATCTTTATGATACACGACTGTATTTTATCACTTAATTTAATAGTTTGAAGAGATCTGTTTCTTAGCATCATTCAGTCTGTGAATACGTACCAGTTCTGATTTTGCTAAAGTTTTAGTCGTCTGCCCATTAGTCCAACTTCAAAGTGTAAGTTCACGACCTTGCTGCAAGTGAGGTGGACTTTGTCCAGTTTTAATATTATAGATTACAAAGATAAGTCTATACATATCTTCTTTTTCCTTCACATATTTCTCATAATGAAAAAATTACTATGGTTTTAGGATTAACTATATGGCTATGTATTTGTTGCTAGAGATCTAGTGTGTGTGTGTGTGTGTGTATGTGTGTGTGTGTTCATAATTTTAAAACCTTAACTTCTGGCTTGCTTTCTTCTTTTTTTTTTTTAAGAAAAAAAAATTTTCAGGAGAATTGGCCCATTCAAGTAACGATAGGGCATATTCCATGTAATTTTTAGAACTTACCACTTCGGAGTTAATTGAGAAAATGAGTTATCCTTGTACTTCATATTTATGTCAACTTTGCGGTGTTTACCAGTATTTTTAACCGATTATTTTCTCCATCCCCCTCCCCCCAGGACCTAGATGACATGGAAGATGAAAATGAGCAACTAAAGCAGGAGAATAAAACTCTTTTGAAAGTTGTCGGGCAGCTGACAAGGTAGAAGACGCAAGGCTTCGGTGTGGAAAACCTGCTTGTAAACTACTGATGAATGTCATGGCTGAGGCCAAGCTGAGGCTCCCGTGATTCAATTCATTGAGAGAACTGTGTATTTATTTCCTAGAAAACACGTGGATTTTTTTTTTTTCCCGAGATTTACTCCTTTTCATTTCTAGTTTCTAAAAAGTATAAGCCCCGTATTTCACATAGAAGTAACATTTTTAGTTATGAAGATGATAGGTAATTTAACCTCTTGGTTTTGTGTGGTATTCAGATAATATATGGTTCAACGTAACAGCCATTTGCATATATTTTATCTATGTTAGCACATATTCTCCCCAAGGAATATGCATAGTCTTTGTTTACATGAGTTCAAATACTTGGGAGAGTTGCCTACAGATGCATTACTACTAATGTGCGCCGCCTTCCATGTGTTACCACTTACACATAAAGACTCATCTACTGTCGTCTGTTTTTTCACATGCTGTCATGATTTCCAGTAGTAATAGGTAACACTATTTTGTATAGCAGTAATCGTTCAGAGGAAAGCTATTTTGCAGAGTTACTTCATTATGTTCTAGTTGGCTAAATATAAACTTAAGAGAATACTTGAACTGTGTATAGTAAGTGAAAAATTACTATTTTGTGTTTGAATTTTGAAAAAAATTTCAATAATTTCTGAACAAACAGTTAATGTATAGTTTATGTAGGTACTACCCTCTCTTTTGCTCTAGGGTTTACTAGTAAATAATGGGATATTTACAAAGTTGTTTATTCTTCAGGCCTCAAGTTGTGTCCAATGTCAGTGTTGAAGAAGAAAATGGATGCTGTTAATAGCATGTGCTTCAAAACCAGAACCAAAATATTTTTCCACACTTAAAATATGTATACATATGTCAATATGCATCAGCAGAGATAACACAGGATAATCTCAGTTGATTCCTGAGTTCCAGACACCCCAGGACACCTATTTCTCAAGAGAGAATAGTCCCATAATCCTAACACTGAAGATTTTAAAGCAACCATTTTTGAAGATTTATAAAATAAAGTTGTCTTCTATTAAATACCCTTGGTATTTAGGGTTTGTGTGTGTGTGTGTGTTGTGTTTTCATATTAAGAATCCTCCTCCTGAGAGGCCCTTAGGCCTGAAGGTGTTAGATGCCCCAGTATAGAATGCCAAGGGTGGGTGGGGGAATACCCTCATAGAGGCAGGGGGAGGGGGGAGGAAATGGGGAGGTTCCAAAGGGGAGATCTGGAAAGGGGGAAACATTTGAAATGTAAATAAAGTATCAAAAAAAAAAATCCTGAAAATCAGCCACACTCCAGGACACGTTCATGCCTAGGAATAGTTGACCAACATAGAATGCACAACTGGTTGTTGTTGCTATTGGTGGTGGTGGTGATAGTGATTGGGTGGTTGGTTGGGTTGGGCTTTGGTCTTGTTTGTCTTGGGTCTGGGAGGCAGAGGGGTATATGTGTGTACTTTATATTTTGGTGTTGGTATTTTGGGTTCTTATTATTTTTTTAAAAAAAGAATCCTCCTTCTCCCTAAACATATGGATGCCCCGTCGCCGAATCTCTTTCCTTTTTCATCCCTCTTTTATGGTGCTGGGGGACTGAACCCAGCCAGTAAGTACTCTAACTACCACTGAGAGACCGGAGAGCTGATCTCCAGCCAGGGTAGGTGAACTTCTGGCAGACCCACTGACAGCCCGGCATTCAGAACATGAACATAGTAAAGCCCTTATTGGGAGGCCTCCCAGCCCCTTTACTCCACTCCCAAAGCCATTCGTTGATCAACTATTGGAAAACCAGGGAAGATGAGACAGTTGGGGGAAGTGTGGAGTAGTGATACATATTGACGACATCTTCCAGAAGTGTGTTCATTCTCCACAAGTGTCTTCCCCACTCCTCACATCAGAAGTTCCGGGATTGACCATTCATCGGAATCCCTTGAGGAACAGAAGAAACAGGATTCCCATGGCAGCTCCTGGAGAGGCGTGGCTTAGACCTTGTTTGCTTTCCAGCACTGCTACAGCCCCTCAGCTGCTGACTCTTAAGTCTCATAGCTTTCGGAGTCAGCAGCTGCTATATCTTTCCGTCTGTATTTCCCACTGAAGTCGAAACTCACTTTCCCGCATTCCCCCTTTAACTTAGCCATTCATCCGGCCTCCCCAACAGTGATCTGCCCACACATCAAGTACTGTGCCAGGCTCCGCCATCCCCTTGGCTATGAGGGACTCATCTCTTTGGTCATCATTAGGTATATGGCAGAAATATCCCCATTGCTTTATCCCTTGCTTACCAAGAGACGCTGTAAAAATGCTGTCACTAGACAACTCTAGTGTGATAGTTTATATATGCATGGCCCAGGGAGTGGCACTATTTGGAGGCGTGGCCTTGTTGAAGGAAGCGTGTCACTGTGGGCGTGGGCTTTAAGACCCTCAGCTGCCTGAAGGCCAGTTTAAGAAGCCTTCAAATGAAGATACAGAACTCTCAGCTCCTCCTGCATCATGCCTGTCTGGATGCTGCCATGGTCCCCCGCTTGACGATAATGGACTGAATCTCTGAACCTGTAAGCCACCCTCAATTAAATGTTGTCCTTATAAGAGTTGCCTTGGTCATGGTGTCTGTTCACAGCAGTAAAACCCTAAGACACCTAGAATACATTAGTATATTAGTTTTTCAATGATATAGTTTGAGTTTTTAAAAAATTTGTACATAAAGGCACGTTTAACTTCATTTTAAGAGAAATTACATCCACTGTGAAAGAACTGAGCTGCTTTGAAGCTTGTGGGAGTCAGGTGCTGAGCCTTTTCAACACACTTGTTTTCCTTTTGTACTATAATACTAGCAGGTGCACTTAGGCAGAATACAGGAGCCTGGTAGTTAGGTGGAACATTTCGTTAGAGCCCTTCCCCCAACTCCTTAAAATGTGTGTTTATTTCACATACAGATTTTTACATACTGTTGAAAAAAAATGATTTACTACTATTCTTTTTAAATTTATTCTTAAGTTAGACTTTTACAAACATGTTAAAACAATACTAATAGCAGGTTTTGCTCATCAATTGGGATTTAGAGCCAGGCACAGGGATTCACACCTGGAATGCCGTAATTCAGAATGCAGAGGCAGTAAGACAGTTTTAAGCTAGCTCAGACTTAAGAGTTCCCATTTCCAAAAAGCGAAAAAATAATAAACGTTCAGGGGAGTTCTTAACAGAAAAGGTCTATGTGTAGTGATCTGGATGCCTTGACTGGTGTAAGACTCTGCTGAGCTAATTACTGGGGACCCCAGTGAACAATGGATGCAAAAGCATTATTATTATTGTTCCAGTGCACTTGGGGGGGGGGGTGTCCTCCCAGACACAAAGGACACCCTGGGTAGTCCATTTAGTGAGTTTTTATACAGTTTCCAGGGGCGGAATACAGCATCTTCAACTAGGCACAATATGATTGGTGGAACAGCGCACCCTTTAAACTGATTGCTCCTTAGGGAATGAGGTAGTAGGGGCTTAATCAGACCCTCCCTTCCAGCATACATGCTCTCTGACCTGTCTCTTCTAGGAGGGGAGGGGTGCTTACGTGCTGGGGGTTGGGGGTCTGGTGGAATTTTCCAACGGCTCTAAGCTGACCTCTTCAGTGGCACTTCTAAAACAATAACTTTGTCACCCCCAAACGAGCAGGGCGTGCCTTCCCGATGCTGACAAGAGTTAACTGAAAGTCGCTGTACTGATTTCATTCCAGACTTCCTGGTAGTTTCGTTGAAAGGCGCTTGGGTCAGGAAAGAAGTTAAGTAGCTGGGCTGTGTGGGTTCGAGTAATCTGAGAGAGACATTAAATAATAGATTAGCACTGTCTCACTTGATCAAGTCGTTTCAGATGTAGAAATTCAACGCCAGCCAGATAGTGAAGCAATCTAGTCTTTTTTACCCTGTAGTAATTTTTAAAAAATTAAACAGTGAGAGAATGCATTCTTAAGATTTAAAAGCGACAACAAAAAGCTACCTCCATTGCATCCATCTGTTCTCTGGAGTAATCTGGACTTTTCAAACTAGAAATTAAAGTGTAAACACTTGAGTCCAATTCCCCCTCCCCCCCATGGGTTGAAAATGCACCAATCAGCGTTGTCAGAGCTTCAGCATGTTTAACAAAAGACAAAAATAACAGACCTTGAACAGAGTCCCTGGATCGGATGGCCGATCTGATAACCTGAGCAACTTGCACGTGTATGGTGGCAGGTCCCCTCTCTGGCCTCTCTCCTGAGCAGACTTCTAGCCAGTGACACTTTGTAAGTTACAGTGATGGCAAGTGAGGTGGCACTTACTTAATAACTATTCGTGGGTTTTATTAATTTCCTCCCGGATTTAGCCATGTGTTTTCCTTGCACTATACGGACCCAGGTGCACCAGCTTTGAGTTAGAGGGAACGGGTAAAATGAGAAGGAACCAGCATTTAAAGATCCAAACTTTTAAGTTAAAATTAGTGTGGAAGCAGCCACATCTGCGTCTGAACTCACCCTGGTGCGCGTCTTTTGTGCTGGAACTAAAAGCGTCGTGTTCTAATCTTTAAATTAGAATTATTGTTAACCTTTTGGGGGAATGCTGAGAATGCCACAGGTGTGAGGTAAGTGCTGAGCCACCCCTGAACTCTGTGTGGCTTCCACAGGAGAATTTTAACTTAAGATACTTACCTGAAAACCGTGGTGTGATACTACTTTGTTCCACTAAACCGAACATAGAACCTTAATGTACAGCTAAGTTTGCTGATCATCCCTGCCAGAGGCGCTCCCTCTCGCCACCGTGCTATGTACTTTCTCTGCTGTGGAGGTGGTGATGGTTTTGTCCTATGCTTAAAGACTTGAAGCGGTGCTTGCTTTGGCCCACCTGGTAAAAGTGCTTCCTCCTGAGACGGACAAACCCTGGATTTCAAACTCCAGAAACCTTTCCTCTGACTTATACATGTGTAATGGGGACACACACACACACACACACTAAACGTAAAGATACTAAGACTTAAACCCTTATTCAAGAATACTCGAGCCGGGCAGTGGTGGCGCACACCTTTAATCCCAGCACCTGGGAGGCAGAGGCAGACAGATTTCTGAGTTCGAGGCCAGCTTGGTCTACAGAGTGAGTTCCAGGACAGCCAGGGCTACACAGAGAAACCCTGTCTCAAAAAACAAAACAAAACAAACAAAAAAAACCAAAACAACAAAAAAAACCTTGAGCCTGTTTTGTTTTGAATTTTTAAAAAGATATCTATAGCCCAACCTGGCTTGAGACCCCGTCATCCAGGCCAGCTTCAAAGTCATTATCCTCCTAACTCAGCTTTCTGGGATTCTTGGTTTGGTTTGGTTTTTGCTTAGCTATATTTCCTAATAGGCTCATCTTTACTAAATCATGGTATGTGTCTCCTGGTTCTGAATGCTCGCACATGTCTCAAGCAGACATTTAAATGGACTTATGCTAGCTTGTCCATTTAGCAGAGCTTAGAGCCCATTTGGTGTGAACCGGTAGTGTGAAGTACAGCTCTAGCTAGTCTGTTGAATCCAAATGACTGACTGCAGAGTAGGTTTTGTCACTCTCCAGCCCTTGTCTGTTAGGTCCAGGTACTAGCTACTGTTTCATTTGTCACAACGTTTCTGAGCAGCAAGGGGAACGAACTATTGAATACTGGGAAGTGTCTTGCTGTGTTTTTATGTAATTATGCATTAGGAAGCAGATCATTAAATGCAGGAAAGCCCCGGAGATGCCTTTAATCCCAGCACTCAGAAGGCAGAGACAGGTGGATTTGAGGCCAGCCTGGTCTACATGGTGAGTTCCAGGAGAGTGAGGCTACACAGAGAAACCCTGACTTGAGAGAGAGAGAGAGAGAGAGAGAGAGAGAGAGAGAGAGAGAGAGAGATATTGAGATTGTTGGTTATATTCAAATTAGTATTTTATAAGCAATACTAATTACTGGTCTGTTTTTGAGTAGTCCATCCTCTGTCTAACCTTCAGGTCACCTGTTGGCAGTCACTCTGATAATTAAAATGTTAATGACAGTCAATGGTGGACATTGATTGATTGCCCTGTTTTAATTTGTTTCTCCTCTGCATACTAAATTAGGTGTTTTTTTGTTTTGGTCAACTTGCTCTTAAAAAAGAATTGGCTTCACTATGTGGGGATTTTATTCTCATGTTATTTTCTCTAAATTTAGGAAGCAAGTGGTCATTGCTCCCAGCGAAAATCACAGGACAGCTATGACTTACTGTTTGATTTTGATCACATAGTCCTGAACCCAAGTATTAGTGAAATTGTCTGGATTTAGTAATTGAATACAGTGTTGTATAAACAACCTTGGTCATTCCCGTTGTGTGGACTTCCATCATGAGTCAACTCACTAGGACAGATTCAGTGTTATAATGAGCTTTGCATGTAAAAATATGAATCCTCAATAAAAAGAGCATTTTCATCTCCTTTTTTAACACTGGTTAATTGTTTCTTTCTTCTGTACTTGTGGAACCCTGTCCTGGAGTTTTGTTGTTGTTTGTTTTCTAAGTTAAGGAGTATTCTGATCATCTCATGTGGAAACAATGGTGGTGCTTCAAAATCCTTTATTTAGTATATTATTTAAAAAGAAATGATACTTTCAGAAATAAAAACACAGGGTTAAGATTAGAATACAGTTGGAAGTGGTGGGGCATGCCTCCTTTAATCCTAGCACTGGGAAGGCAGGGTCAGGTGAATCTCTGAGTTCAAGGTCAGCCTGGTCCTAGAATGAGTTCCAGGACATTGATGGCTCAATGAGAAACCCTGTCGAGAAAAAAAATATCAGGATACATTAATGATATGTTTTGTTTTGTTTGAGGGGGGAGTTTTTTGTTTTGTTGACTAGGTCGAGAGTGCAGGGTTTTGTTTTGTTTTAACTAAAGGTGCTCGTGGGGTTCAGTGTGGCTGGAAAAGGTCTTTGTGTTTTAAAACTCCAGAAACAATTTAACCCAGTTGGAACTTCGTCACACTTTATCTTTAGTCATCTTCCTGAAACATTGTTGAATGTTAGACCTCCACGTTAAGCACATGGGGCTGGTCCTAGTGTCCTTTACGACCTTTTACTTTTTATGGCTAGTAGGCTAAAAAGAAAGCTAAACAAAACAAAACTTTTTTAAAATCTTGGATTAAATATACTTTGACTGTCACAGAAAATTTCTGAAGTCATAAGTGTGTGTGTGTGTGTGTGTGTATGTATTCTTCATATATGCTAGGTAAGTACTCTGCCAGAGAGCTGACCCACAGTTGCTAATAATGCCTTTAAGCAAAGGGAAAGGCATTCTTTATGTTAGGGGTGCAGCCTGAAAATAGGTAAGCCAGTAAAAAAGGAAAATTGAGCATTTATTTTATATTGGTAAAAAAGTTGTTATGATGTGTACTTTTCATGTTCAAGTATGCTGTTGCTTGCTATATCACCTCGATAGTCCATAGCTGTTCTTACTTAATCATACTGCGGTCATGAACAGCACACATTTATGTTACAGGCTTCCAGCCAAAGATGTGTTTGTCTTCCTTTAAAATCTAAACTATACCCTGTGGTTAACCAAAGGTAGAAGCTGTTGTCGGTGGGTGGGCACTTTAACTTTCTAGAAGGAAATTGTTGAGAAAAATGAACAGGAGGGTATCAGGTGTCTTTTACTGTTTTTGTACTGGAAACATGTAAACAAAGCTGTCTGTCAGAGGTAAAGGAAGCCACACAGAAGAATCAGAAAATCACCTCTCATAAGAAAACACTCATTAGCCGCTATTAGAGAGGACTGGAAAGCTTAGCCTTCTGTGGGGCACTGAGGATTCTGTGAACAGATGTCCAAGGACGGTGAACAGCAATAGTAATAGAAAGTATGGTAATGTCACTTGGGTTCAGACTCACCAAACTGACATCAGCAAGGTCAGCGGACATCTTTATGGAACGAATAAAAGAGACCTTAAAAACGTTGATGGCTCACAGGCCGCCTCAGAATGCCTCTGCTTGGAGCCCTGTCCAGATCAATATACCTCGGTTTCTGATGACTCTGGAGACAAGTATGTCTCCCACAGTGTGTTTTGGGCTTTAGAGATTGTTTGGTTTGGTTCTTCAAAAGCCTGGGAGCATGCTCGCTAGGAGGGCAGGTTCCAGACATCATAAAGCTCCTGCATCTGACTACAGGACTTTGTGATCTGTACATTCATGGACTATGGCACTGTAATCACTGCCCTACAAAGTCTTTGGCCTGTTTTCTCAGTGTTTCTCACAAGACACAAAGCATCGATTTCACTTAGAAACCTAATAGGAATACAAAAGTTGTTGGCCCCACTTAACACCTGAGTTAGAAACTCAGAGGGTATAAAGCCTGGTGTTTGGGTATTTGGTATTTGTCTAACAAAGCTTCAGGTAATCCTACAAGGTGAAAGCTTTAGATCACTGAACTATGAGGCTATTTTTTGATCAATGCAAAGATGTCCCTATCTCTTTTTGTTGTAGGCATGTTGTCTAAATAGTACAATGTGAGTGTTGGTCCTTTCTTTGCTGCTTTCATTGATAAAGACAGTATTAGTAGACCCTCCTCACAGGGCACTTGTAGCTTAGCACACCCTATTCCTGGAATGTTATCTCTGGAACTCAGTTGTATTCACAAGTCCAAGAAATCGAGCGACAGAATCTTGGTTATTCTCTTAACAGTTATTTCCTGAATCATGGCTTAGTAACAATCATGCATTTGTATCAGATTTTTAAAACTTGATTGGAACAAAGAAATAGGTGTTTCATAGGTGCTGGGTTTTACTTTGGTTTTGCATCTTCATTGCAGACACTGTGGGGGTTCTAGCTAATGGCTTATTGCTGACACATACCCAGTTGGCATTCCAGTGAGTACAGAGAAACACTTCATTTGGACCATTAGCAGCCTCCTCCTCCTCCTCCTCCTCCTCCTCCTCCTTCTCCTTCCTCCTCCTCCTTCCTCCTCCTCCTCCTCCTCCTCCTCCGCCTTCTCCTTCTTCTTCTGATTGATTTATTTAATGTATATGAGCATCCTGTTACTGACACACCAGAAGAGGGCATCAAATTCAATTACAGATGGTTGTGAGCCACCATCTGGTTGGTGGGAATTGAACTCATGACCTCTGGAAGAACAGACAGTGCTCTTAACCACTGAGCAATCTCTCCAGCCCCCAGACCATTAGTTTCTTAAGGATGGTAGTTTTAAATAAGCTTTTATTTTTTAAAATTTTACCTACTTAATATTTCCAGAGGGTCTTACTATGTTTAGTCACTGGCTAGCTTGGAACTCATGTTGATCAGGGTGGCATTGAACTCACAGAGATCCACCTTCCTCTGAGATTAAGCATTCATTCTACCACCAACAAATAAGATAAAAACAAAACAAACAAACAAACAAAAACAGCTTTAGGACATGTTTAGCTTCACAGAATTAAAGCAGCACAGAGAATTCCTAAATGTCCTGTCTCGCCCATGTTGCACCTTAACGTTTAGTATTCACATTGTTCACAATGAATCGATTTTAATAAATTACTCAGCTCCAGTTTCTTCATTGTTTCCCTGGAATGTGTACCGAGCTCATTCCAAGAGCTAATCCAGGCTGTAAATTACATTCCATTCTTTATGTCTCAGGCTCCTCCTGGCTGTGACCATTTCTCAGATGTCCCTTTGTGTGCACATCCAGAGCAGTTTTCAAGAGCGGTCACCTCTTCCTTTAGGCACGACGCACACAAAAGTACAAGAAATCTCAATATCTTGCTCAACTTACCTTTACCATCTGGCCACTTTTCCTGTGATGTTTGAAAGTCTTATTTAACTACAAATAGTTCCTGATGGCACTCCTATAGTCAGCACTTAAAAAAATAATAACCATGGTATTGTCACGGCACTCAGTATGTAATTTAGTACATATTTTGGTGGGGTTCTCAGAGAACCAGTCACGTCTGATTTACTAGAAGAGCACTTTTCTCACAGAATGAGGAGGGAGCTGTCAGAGGCTGACTGGAGAGAGGGCTATTCTGTAGAGACATTCTTAAAGTTGATGAAGAATCTTCCAGCTAAAGATGCTTGCTACTTGAGGAGCCCTGAGTCTTGTGCGGTGACCTGCTGTTGAGTTCTGCTCTGTTCTTTGATTGTCTGTGAGAAATCTGTTCTCAGCCGAAGTCCACTGAATCCCAAGGACAGCTATCACTCAGTCACACACCTCAAAGCTGGTGTCTGAAAATTCCACTGTCATGACATGCCCTACAATCGAATATTGTGTATTCAGATATTCTCTAGATACTGAAGGGAATTATTCTGGTAAGGGTCTATTTTGAGAATCATCCATGGCATGTGGCATAGCTAAGTCTTTTTTAACCTGTTAATTAATTCTACATCTTATGTAATGCCACTTTTTAAATAAAAGAGGTTGGAGATGTTGCTTCGTAGAATTCCCCACAGTTAGGGTTTGACTGTTTGAATCTTTATGGTACTCTTTAATACATTCCTCTGTCACCCTCTACTTTCTGTAAGTTGATAGATGTAGTCTTTATTAGACTGAGTCACAGTATGCAATTCCCATTGAGTTACACGAGAAGCCATCATGTCTGCTTGTCTTCCTGAGATATAAAGACTGCTCATTCAAATGCTACTAGTTTGGTTGCTCTGTTTTGAATTCATTAATTCATCTTCCCTCCCTCCCTCCCTTCCTTCTCCCTCCCTATCTCTCTCGCTCCCTTCCTGCCTGCCTTTCTTGGAATTGAACCTGAGGCCTCACATATGCTAGGCTATGTGGCACTGGCAACCCCAGGCAAGTCTATTAGTGGCAATTCTTCCTCAGCCTACCCCAGCAGTCCGGACTACAGGACTCACCCTTAAGCCCAGCCTAAATCTCCAATGTTTCCAGGAAGCAGGTGGTTATTAAGTTTTGTAAAGAGATTGTTTTCCAATTCTGTCTTCCATTTACTTTAGTAGTTACATTTTTGAGGGAGTGGGTGTGGGGACACACTATATAGCTCTCCCTGACTTGGCTGGCAACTCATTTGCTACTTTGGCTGTAGTTAGAACTCTTAAATAGGAAGTTTTCAGTTCAACATCATGGCACCTGCCTACAATCACGGTACTGAAGAGAGAGGGTGGGGGATCTTGGTCTTGAGGCTAACCTGAACTACAGAGTTAAGACTGTCACCAAACAAGCAAACAAACAACAAACAATATCCGTGTGTGTGTGTGTGTGTGTGTTTGTGTGTGTGTACGTACTAGTTGATTTCCCAAAATACAAGATAAGATAGTTGTGAGTCTCCATGAGGGTGCTGGGAATCAAACCCTGGTCCTTTGGAAAAAGCAGTCAATGCTCTTAAACATAGAGCCATCTCTCCAGCCCCGTGGATTTTATAATTTTATAATCATGGACCAGAGTCTTGGCAGCCATCAAAGGTTAAGTCATGAGTCTGTTTTATATGGTTTTGTGCCTTAACCAGCTGTAGTCATTTTTATGTCCAAACTGACTGATGCTGAGCCAGTGGCAGCTTTCAAGTGGACTCCTTATCCTTCCAATTCTAGCCAATGTTTTCTGGCATGGGCTGACCCAATTTCATCCTGTATATTTCCATTTCAGGATGTGGCCTCGAGAGCCACTCTTTTTGTAGAAAATGAAAGCTTTGCTGGCCATCTCAGGGGTCATGTGTAAATACCATGTGGTGTTAATGTTGTTCTTCACTGTGAAATCTACAAGATACTGAAACATTTTCTAACTTGTACTTTCACTATAAATTTTAAAATTCAGGTAAATATTTTTTTCTGTCTGTTTTGGGCAGTTTTATTTTATTTTCTTATTCTTAGACTTAGATTGATTTTTCTTTGAAGATGTGTATCTGTCCCAGTGTATTGCAAACATCAAGAGACTGGTCATGAATGTTGAGTTTCTATTGTTTGTTGTGAATAGTTAAAAAGCACTTTATTAAGTCGTGTGCAAGTTAGGATGTAGCCACATAACTATGTAAAATGTAGAGATAACTAAGTTACAAACGAAAAGACATCAAGGCATATACAAAATAAAACTATCATTTAAAGAAAAAGTAGATCTGTGAAAGCAGAGAAATCTGAATTTGAATCCCCAGAGCCCACAAAGAAAGCCCAGCATGTCTTTAATCCCAGGACTCAGGAGGAAGAGGTGGTATCTCTGAGTTTGAGGGCCACATAGTCTACTGAGTGAGTTTCAGGACAGCCAGAGCTACCCAGAGAACCCTGTCTGGTGGTGGTGGTGGTGGTGGGGGCAAAGGTGGGGAGAGGGGGAATCCCAAACCAGCCCAGCATGCAGATGCATTCCTGGGGAGGCAGAAGGAGGAGGATCTCTGGGGCTTGAGGCAGGTCTGCTATACAGAAAAGGATTGAGACAGACACTTGACGTTAATCTCAGAACTACATATGAACAGCAGCGCACACATGCATGCATGCACACTCACAGACACAATACCCAAATTGTGCTTTCCCCATTCCTCATTAAAACTTGACCGGAACTCATAGATGTTACTAGAGATTCAACACTTCCTATTAAGGTCTCATTTTAGCTGTGATAAGTTTTCACTGCTAGTTTTGAGGCAGGAGTGTTTGCTGATAGTCAGGGGCAGGTCTGGCAGTTGGCTGTGATGATTAATGAACCAAGGGTCTCCTAGGAGATTGGGATAAAGTCTAGCTGCTGGTAGCTTTCACCTAGGAGGGCACATGGTCATGGAAACTGGCAAATCCATCTCTACTATTAATGACCTCTCCATCAAAAAAGAAGGGGCCCACTCCCCACCCACCCCACCTCCCAGATATGAAAACCAGCTCTAGATTAGAATTCTTGCATTTTTTGGTCTAAGGTTGGTTCACAGATCTTCATTGTCGTGCCTACTTTGTGGTAGGCTCAGTTCAGGTACGATGTAAACAAAGAAACAAACATCCTTGCTCATATCATTTTATAATTTACTGACACAGTCAGAGTCCTAACCTGGGGATAAGGGGTGGTTGTTCCTCAGAATGAATCCTTCGGTCCTTTCCAGATGGTGAGCCCTGAATTCATTATTGTGCCTTACATTAATACTTGTTCTGGGCTCTGATTTGTGCTGTAAGAATTGTGCACTGATGGTCTTAATGTGGGGAAATGTCATGGTTTCCCCCACCCCACCCCCCAACCCCCCAGAAGCTATGAGCAGGGATCCGGGAAAACAAAATCATGTTTCCAAGTAGTTTAGTTTAGGACGTGACTTGTTACTTTTACCCAGATGCCTCACTTTTAATGGCTGTTGCTTTTAAGGCCTCAGTAGAGGTCAGAGTCCCACAGTTCCTGGTACATTCTGATCGGCTCAAGAGCTGCGATAGTTTCAGGATGTTCTTAATTTTGTAATGAGCTTCCAAATATCTGTGTTCGTATAGTTCACAAAATTCCCACAGCCACTATGGTAAAAAAGCATTTCTTGTGCTTTTTTTCTTTCCCTTTGAGCTTTGCAACAGAAGTGTGGAACCCAGGACAATCAAGGACAATACTTGACAAGCCTTCTGTATCTGGTCACTGCCAAAATCTTCTGACCATGGTTGAAACTGTCCCTTTACTTCCTTCTTTTGTAACTGAGCTCGGCGGACACTTTATTAGGTTGACATTTTTGTCTAAGGGTTTTTTTGGGTGTTTGGGGGGAGGGGGGGACATATTTGAAAACTTTAGATGAAGTTCTCAGGATTTACTTACAAACTTAGAATCTTTTGAAAACAACCGAAACTCTTAACGGTTCCTTTCCTTGGGAGACTTAACATAAGTTCTCTTCCTGGTTTTAAAGGGATTCAGTTATAACATCTTCAAAACTAAAGTCATGACTCTCTTTGAAGACGAGGAATGAAAGCTAAAGGGGAAGGGTTGTTCACCTTCAAAAGTCATGTGATAATAAAACCAAATCCTGTTTTCTGCCGTGTTCAGAAAATACCTTTAATCCCAGCACTCTGGTGGCAGAGGCTCGTGGATCTCTGAGTTTGAGGCCAGCCTGGTGTACATAGTGAGTTCTGGGACAGCCAGGTTTACATAGAAAGAACCACCCTTGAAAACAAAACAAAAAGGGAAAGGAAGAATACAGATTAGTCTATAGTATAGCATGTTGAAAAGAAAGTTAAAGATTTAACAATGCTTACAAATATTATAAAAATACTTAAAAATACTTTTAAAAACGATTGCTAAGCAGTGGAAATTTGCTTTTATTCATTTTAGCCATTGCCTCCTTCAGAAACTGGCTACAGTTGTTAATGTTGGAAGCAGTGTTTCTTTATGAAAGTCCCTCCCGTGCTTGCACCAGGATGCTGGTCACCTGGAGCTGACTGGTGGATGCAAGGGAATTGGACTCCTGTGTCTGATGAATGACACCTGAGGTTATCCTCTCTCTGTCTCCCTCCCACCCCTCTGCCTGCAC
>JADRCH010000124.1:5303263-5360974 GCA_019843965.1 Rhynchomys soricoides
CTCTGTCTCCCTCCCACCCCTCTGCCTGCACACCCCCCCCCCCCCCCACTGAAGGAGAATTCTTTAGAATCTAGCTTTTTTTTTTTTCTTTCTTCGAGACAGGGTTTCTCTGTGTAGCCCTGGCTGTCCTGGAACTCACTCTGTAGACCAGGCTGGCCTCGAACTCAGAAATCCACCTGCCTCTGCCTCCCAAGTGCTGGGATTAAAGGTGTGCGCCACCACTGCCGGGCTTACAGTTTCATCTTCACTGTGAGGAATGAAATCAAGATGTCTCTATAGCATCATTGTGTGAGTCATACCAATGGGGAAAAGTTGAAGATAGTACAATGTCTCTTTCTCCAGAAATAAACTGCCATTTGGGATTTTGTTTCCGCTTTGCTAGGAAGAGTCAGTCTTTAGAAACGCAACAGAAGCCAAAGGATGATGGCTCGGGTCTTTAATACCAGCACTCTAGAGACAGAGGCAAGCCAAGCGGATCTCTGTGAGTTCGAGACCAGCCGGATCTACAAAATGAGTTCCAGGACAGCCAGCGCTACACAGAGAAACCCCGTCTCAAAAACAAAACAAAAACAAAAGCAAACAAACAAAACCTCAACTGAAGTAAATCAGAATTTGGCTACAAAGTATACGCTGGCACAGCTGTCTCTACCAGCACTGGTGAACTGTAGCTACTCCAGACACTGAAGAAAATCTGGAACAAAGGAAAATAACCTTAAAAAGAAAAAGCCGCCGGGCAGTGGTGGCACATGCCTTTAATCTCAGCACTTGGGAGGCAGATTTCTGAGTTCGAGGCCAGCCTGGTCTACAGAGTGAGTTCCAGGACAGCCAGGGCTATACAGAGAAACGCTGTCTCAAAAAAACAAAAAAACAAAACAAAACAAAAAAACAAAGAAAAAGCCCCCAGCTAATTTACTTGCACATTTCCCAGCATCCCACCCCCTTTTACCTTACACATCCCCACAGATCCCCCAGGTACGATCTGCTACTCTCTGGAGCGGTCTCTCTGCCTGGACTGTGGAGCAAATATATTCCAGAGCTGTGTCATTAACCAAGAGGCTGTGGATTAGCCTGGATCGGTGAGGGGCGATAGCAAGACAGTTTCTTTCTCTGCTTGCTGCCTTTTGTTGGGTTGTCTGTCTCTCACTAGGGACCAGTGTGCCCTGATAGCAGATCAAAGCAAGGCAGCATTCCCTGACGATTCCTCCTGAATAGCCAGCAGCTTTTTATTTTATGGACAAGCACAAGAGAAGCGGTGGCGGAGGTTTGGCACAAGGAAAGGTCTGTCCTCCTCGCAGAAGGCCACACAATACATGAAAAAGTCCAGAACAAATGTATTTCCTGCTCAGTTGGGCGAGTTTGAAAGTAGTGTTTGCCCCGTAACCTAGAAAAAGGATCTAGGTGGAATGGAGATTTTGCACTATTGAAATTAGACACAGGCTAAATCCTCAGTGCTATGTTTGCCTCTTCAAACATACAGATTAGGTTCCATATTATCCATTTGCACGTGTTCTTTACATAGCTAATGAATATAGTTGAGTTACACACTAATCCTGTTCATCTCAAGCGTGATGGATGGACTTGCTTGTGACTTTTGTGAAATATAAAATTTAATCTCTTTTTAGTTCACAAATAATAGGACTTTCTCCATCCCTGGTGAGAGAAATGAAAAGGAAAACAGGTGTGGAAGATTTTTAACTAAAAACACTTGGGACTTCAGTTAGAATGGGAAGGGATGGTCAAATAATGGAGTTGGGTTTTTTGTTTTTTAATCTGGGAGCTGGACAACTGAACAGATTTAAGGGGGCCAACTGAGTCACTTCCATAGGAAACTATTTCTGAGCTGGGGATATAGCTTAGTTTGTAGGATGAATGTATGAAAACCTGGGTCTAACTCCTTTAGACCCAGCACCATATAAACCAGGAATCATAGTGCCCAGCCACCTGTAATTCCAGTAGTCAGGAGGTAGAAGCAGAAAGATCATGAGTTCAAGGTCATCCTCAGTTGAATAATGAGTCCCAGCACAACCTCTCCCAGGTTGTGTGTGTGTGTGTGTGTGTGTGTGTGCTTTCTATAGGAAGTAATATATATATATATATTTCCTATTTAAAAAAAACAAAAACTAAATATTCAAGCTGGAGAGAGGACTGAGCAGCTAAGAGCACTGGCTGCTCTGCCAGAGGACCCAGGTTCAATTCCCAGTCCCCACATGGCAGCTTACAACTGTATAACTTTAGTTGCAGGGGACCTAACACCCTCACACAAGCGTAGGTGCAGGCAAAACACCAATGCACACATAAAACAAATAAATTAATTAAAAAAGAAAGAAAACTAAACATTCTATTAGCTGGACATGGTGGTGTAGGCTTTAAACACCAGCACTCAGGAGGCAGCAGCAGGCAGACCTCTATGAGTTCAAGGCCAGCTGGAACGAGGGAGTTCCAGGCCAGTCATGGCTACTTAATGAGACACTGCCTCAGAGGGTGGGGGTGGAGGGTGGGTGGGATGAGAGTCTGACAGACATTCAGACAGGAAAGGAATGAAGGAAGGAAGGAAGGTTGGTTCAAAGAAAAAGGCTAACCCTTAAATTAGGACATGATTTCTAGAAATAAAGCCAGAACATCCTTTCTCGTGTTCTACCTTTTCTGTCAATTCCAGAACTACTGGGTGAAGGGAAGGGCAGGGCAGGATGGTCAATGAGCAATGGGGAATAACTATGAGTTCTGGTGCATTTTCATTAGAAAATCTGCAGTGTCCATTATTTTGCAATGCTGCTTTCTATACCCATGGCTCTTATTTCTTTACTTACAAAAGGGAATTAAATACCTGTAAGGTACTTAATAAATGTTTATTAACCATTTGAACTAGTCATTCGGATACACCAACTATTATTTTCTGGAGTGAGGGACTAAGGTTTGTCCTTTTAACAGAATCTGCTAATGTCTTATGCACCTAGAGTTTGAAAATCAGTCATTTAAACTCTACTGTCTTGGGTGAGAACACTATATTAAGAGATCCAAAGCTATGTTTCAATGAATGCCTGTTATCTGTCTACAGTAAGTTGAAAACATTAGCGAGAGGCACAATGGGAACAAGCCCAAAGCTCCAAGAAGACGTAAAGGTTGGTCAGGGATAAGAGACTATAGACTTTTGAACGACTGGACTAGTGTCTGTGAAGAGGTGGGTGGAGATTTACCTGGTGCTTTCTTAGTGAGCTCTAAACGTGGGGTTTTACCCACATTAGTCAAATGCTGTTGCTCTGAGGTACACCCCGCAACCCTCCAGGGTGCCTTTGGTACTTTTCTTCCTAGTGTGAAAGGACTATGTTTATATCTTCTCTAACCAGTCAATTAGTACTTTCTTTAAGTGACTACACTTTCCTTTTTAATTTGTGTGTGTGTGTGTGTGTGTGTGTGTGTGTGCGCGCGCGCGAACGTGTATGTGCTGCTGCTTCTACATGTTTTGGCCTGCTGACAGAGTTCCCTTCCCCACCTCTTCCCTGTCTATAAGTCAACTGATGTCTTTTTCTTATTTCAGTTTTGTTCCACCAGCTATAAAAAATATTTCACAAAGATGAGATTTATTCTAAATTCATCCGACCCCTTGCTCTTAACTGAAACTCTCAAGAGTGACAGACATTCCCTTTCTAAGCCAATGCAACAGACGTTAACACTCATTGAGTCAGTAGGTTTGTCTAGTTGGGGTTTATCCAGGTGTGGCTTTTTGCTTTTTGTTTTTGACAGTGGTCCCCACACCTCTATCCTGACCCCACTTTTTTAAAAAACAAAAACAAACTGTCTTATTGTTTCTCAAGCATGAATAGACAAAAAGAGGCAGAGCTAGTTTAAAAAGAAGAAAAAAAAAGCGTGAACATCCAGAAACTAAAAGATGATTGAATGAGGTCCAGTTCTGAGAACTGTATTGACCCCAGTGATGGTGTCACAGGAGACCTTGTTAGCCACAGCGCGCACTAATGACCTGGTGTGGTTAGCATAGCCATCAGAGATTTGCCCTCTTGTGCAAGACAATTGATTTATTGTGTAACAGGTAAAATGACTACCTAATTTGGATTCGTGGTTCAGAGGGACTTCGGTAAAGGAATGTAAGGAATTCACTGAATGTGGACACAGTGTTCTAAATACTAAACAAGGAAGCTTTAAAGGAGGGGGAGGGGAGAGCAGCAGTGCCTTGTCTAGCAGGATATCACACCAGGCAGACCTGGAATTTTGGTTCTTTTGCTTTCCCCTTTTCAAAATTCTTACACCATCAATGAACGTTAGGTGCTGTTTGAAATATTTTATAACTAATGAGTTATTACTTACAAAATTTGGACACAGGTTTCTGCCCATGTAACGGTAATGTGTAAAAGAGACACAGAATCTGGGAAACGAAGAGAAACTCAGTAAATAATGCTAAAACAGGAATTAACATAGTGTTTTGTTTTGTCTTTTTCCAATTTCCCTTTTGCTACTGATGTGTTCAAGTGGTGAATATTTTTAGAACTCTGATGTCTGTATGTGGTCAGATGTTCTTATGTATTTAAATTTTCTTTTTACACCAAAAAGAAACAGGATGGTTTAAAAAGAAAAACCAAAGGTTAAGATGAAATGGAAATGTTTTGAATTTTAAGGAAGAATTCTTTCGAGGTGTAGTGCAGCAAACTTGAGCCCTGGCAAAAAGAACACAAAGGCTTAAGTTTTATCTCGTGCGTGTGCGTGTGCGCTCGTGTGTGGGTGTGTGCATGCATGTGTGCGTGTGTGTGCACGTGTGTGTGTGTTTGGTGTGTGTGTGTTTGGTGTGTGTGTGGTGTGTATGTTTGGGGTGTGTGTGTGTGCAGGTACCCAAATGATGCCTTAGTGTGTCTGTGGAGGTCAGAGGACAACTCTGAATCTATTCTCCAGGGTCACCTTTAGGGTCTGGAAATCGAAGAGAGGTTGCCAAGTCTGTGAGCCAGCACCTACAGAGCCCTATTGCTGGTCCAAAAGCTAAAATTTTAAGCCGCTTCTACAACACTGATCATATTGAAGATTTGATTCATGGTTAACTGACTGTTGTTTCCTTCTCTTGTACCTCTACTTCTTAATATAAAAATGGCCATGATATCCCTCGTATTTTATAATATTTATAATATAAATGAATAAATGCATGAATGGATTCAGGTGCATCTGCTGTCTACATTTCCTAGTAGAAGAATTGGTGTTTACATTCCAAAGATGTTCATCTTTCCTAAGTTATGACTTGGGCCGGTTGTTTTCCAGTCTTGCTTGAAATTTTTTTTTTTTTTTTTTTTTTTGCATTCCTTCTTTGGTTTGTAATCTCATTCTGTGACTCCATCACGGATTCCAGTAGGTCACGCATTTGTGACTCAAGGAAGTCAGTAAATTAAACTCGATTTAGAAGTTCATAGGTTGTGTGGCTCACATTGGAATGAGCTTAGATTCAGCAAGTTTTCCTTGGTTTAATCCATGTGGGCAGAATAGAAACGGAGGGAAGACAAACAAAACCAGGGGCTATTCTCATAGAGTGACAAGCACTTTTAGGGCCAAAACTTAAACTACTCTTTACTTCTCCAGTTATCTGAGTTAGTGTTTGTTTTTCTAAATTTCCCAAGCCAAGATCTCTAGGTTTTAAGATGCTCCCGAGACAAGACACTGTACTTAATATAGTTCATGTTTTCAAATCTTTGCCAGGGCCCTGGAAATGGGTAGCCTTAATTTCTCAGAAACGTTATCAACCAGGGAAGAAAATGAACGGTCAAATGTCAATGTTACGTTCACATGATGGAGTCTCAGTCTTGAGTTTTCACACACTCACAGGAATGCGGAGTACTGCAGGAATACCCAACACTGTGGGGTTTCTTTAAGCTGAGACTTTCTTCAAGTCAACTTAATTGCATCACGTGATGTGTGGGGCTGCTGCAGACTTAACCAAGGTACACAGAGTCCAGGAAATCGCCTTTCTGAGTTGGCTGCAGATATTTGAGTAAGATGGGAAATTGCTGGGCAAAGAGGAAGCCATCAGAGAGATCCTTCGCTTAAAGGTTATGGGACCCTGTGACACTGTTCCTGAAGGGAATTTCCTCTGCTGGGTTCTTACAAAGGAGACTCGCTCCCGAGTCGTCAGTCAGTAACATCTGTTCCCGAAGACAATTGAATTTCTTCTCCTGGAAGTCAGTGTTTTATTTTTTTGACTAGAGCAGTGGTTCTCAACCTTCTTGATGTCTTGACTCTTTGATATAGTAACTCTTTAATTCGTAACTGTAATTTTGCTACTGTGATGAATTGTCAAGTAAATATCTGATATGCAACCCCTGTGAGGTCGAGACCCGCAGGTTGAGAAGCACTGGACTAGTTAGCACAAACTTAGCTATCATTTCAAAGAGAAACGTTTCTTCACGTTACTTTTAACTTAGTATAAGTTGACCAACAGATTAAAAGACTGAATTAAGGTGCCAAAAGTGAAGTTACTATATAACACAGAATTTTACCAGTATTTGACGTGGGGTTGGTTCAGAGAACCCTGTCTCTCACCCAGTTGCCTGAGATCACTGCAATCTTTGTTGGGTGAGTTTTGCAAGGTGACAAAATGATTTCATACCGATCCTCATTGCTTCAGCTTTAGTCACTCAAAAAGCAGCTGAGGAATCACGGAACTGGCAAATTCTCCAGGAGCAAATCCCATTACCAGAGATCTTTTAAAAGTGTTAAGCGGCTCTGATTGCTGTAGCGATACTTAAGTATTTTTAAGAAATGATTCTGTGTAATTTCTACAGGTAAAATGATTCTAGGTACCCATCACAGATATTGGTTTGAAAGATTAAAGCAAGCAAACCCTAACCATGAAAGTCCAAGTAGTTACAAGTCACGTGAAAAGTTGAAGTTGCCTAGGTGTTAGAATGAAGGACATTCTGAATGAAATGGAATTTCACATCATCCTGCAGTGGAATCTAAGAAGTTACTATTTTGTTTGTTCAATCTCGATTATCTCAGATAATCAGTTACTGTTTTGAAATCAAAGCTTTTAGAAAAAAATGTGAATTTGCCACCTCAGGCATTACTGGTGTGAATTTAAAGAAAACATTTGCTGATAGGAAAAGGTCTTGATAAAACAAGCCACATTCTAACCAGTGACTTTCTGTAACAAACCCAGACCTATGCAGATGCCTTAAATCTCTCGTGAAACAGATGTTTGGGCATGTGAAATTAGATGTGATTCTGTGGCTACTTTCAAAATTAATAATGCTACATTTTAATAAAAAATTAAAGTAAAAACATTTAAAGGATGATACACGTTACCTATCTGGTATCATTAACTATAAGCACTGGATGAAGACTCTAACACGTGTCCGTACACTGCACCGTCCATTTCTCTGTCCTGTTTCTTCTCCATGTGCTTTTCAGATTTCACAGGTCATGGCTGCAGGCTGGAAGAGACCTGTTTTTGGTCGAACTTTCTAAGCTCTTCAGCTTGCCCTAGGTTTCCTTTAAGTGGCATTTCTAGGGTGCTTCTGCCACCTTGTGCTGCTTCAAATCCATTGCAGTGACCATCGAATGTACCAGGTGGGGTGTGTGTGTGTGTGTGTGTGTGTGTGTGTGTGTGGGAGAGAGAGAGAGAGAGTATGTATGTGAAATATGGTTTGTGAGGGAGAGCGATCTTGTGTGTGTGTGAGAAAGTGATGTGTGTGTGGAAGAGCAGTCTGATGTGTATGTATGTGAAATCGTGTGTGTGTGTGTGTGTGTGTGTTTGTGTGATCTTTCCAGAGATGAGGGGCTTGTTTTCACTTCCTTAGACCAGTACGAAAATTTTATTTTACCATTAAAAACTGCAACCTACCAAAGGAGAGTAAAGACTTAGTGCTGATAACTCAGCGCTGGAACACACTTGGATACCTTCCCTCCTTCCCTACCTTTGAAACTTCTTTCTTTCTGTGGAAAATCCTGGAAGACAGCTGTGCCTGGCAAACCTCAGTAGCTTCCAAGATGGACTTCTTTAAATTAAACGGCCTGCTGTGTTTATACAAGCTGTTTTCCACGTTCCATATTATCATTCCAGGCAACATTCCATTGGTCCAGTGCTTCGAACTATTTCTATGGTCTGCTGCCTTGGAGTTATGTTGAGTTCTAGAAAAGGTAGCCTTTACCTGGAACTTTGGCCTCCCCTGACTTGACAGTAAACAAGCTTGGCTTACTGACTTGTCCAACATGCTCTTGGACCTTTAAGGAATCACTTCAACTGCATCTGACTTTGAAGTGGTATTTAAGGAACTGTGGATGCAAATCATCTACATTGTTTCCAGGACCTTAGTGAAAAGACCACTGCTAGCATGCTAAAATGTTGAAAATTCCAGGTCAAAGCTAGTTACTGTTCTGTATAGGACTCACATTGAAGCATTACTGTTACAACTTTAGAATTTGTATCTTAGTGGCCTCAATGGCATGGAGTTGTTTATTGAGGCCTAATGAAGGATTTTTATATATAAAACCATATATTATTCTCAGCACAAATCTGTGCTTTGTGGTCCTCATTTCACGTTCAAGGAAACTGAGACCAGAGGTAAAGCTCGGCAGTGTGAAGGCAGGAACTTGAACTTACATGTTTCTGACCCTCAAATTTATAATCATTTTAATACATCTTTCTTCGATCCAATGTTGAGGATTGTTGTTATCACGATGGTCTGATAACGGAACTTGGGTGTAGAGAGTACTGAATTTAAAGTCTGGGCCAAAACCTGGAGTACACCATATTGGAAAAGTTGACAGCAGCCTCAGCATCAGGACCACTTCTGATGGTTGTCAGGGAATGGCAGGGAGCTTGGAAGCACTTCCCCAGCCTCCCAGTTTTTCCTATTTGGGGAAAGTCAGTTCTGACTTAGTGCAATAACAGCCAAGCTAATCCCCCTCCTCCGCCCATTCCCCACTCTATCTTTGAAACAGCCTTTCAGAAGACTGAGTACGATCTTGCCATTCTTTCTTTAACAGGGTTCTAGCAGTTTTCATTCCCAAGCTTTACTTCTGTGCCCTGAGCATTGCCAAACACAGCTTCCACCCATTGGGGTTAAATACTAGCTGCCTCAAACAGACCAAGGGGCCAGTATGGACAGGACACTCTCAAGACCAAGTTCTTAGCACAGAGATTTATTTGCCCTAGAGGGACAGAGGGGGAGGGAGTAAGAGACAAAGACAGGAAATAGAAGACTAGGGAGAACAAAGGAGAGGAGGCAGGGGCCTTGGTCTTGAGTGACAAAGGACTGCCTCTGGCTAGAGAGGAGACAGGCGTGGCCCATAGGCAAGTGACAGTTAATGAAGGTAAAGAGGAACCCCCCTGTTAGGATGAGGTATTTAGTTTTAATTGGGCATGTTAATTAGGTGAGCCAAAGGGGGCTTTTGATTGCTTGACTTCAATACTTTGATAGCTGGACCTTGGTAGTCGGCCTCAGGAGGAGAAAGTGGCCAAATAAGGAAATAGACCTTGGTGGCCAGCTTTAGGACTGTAACAGTTTTTAGCAAGGCAGAGGGAATGGAGCAGAAGGTCAAGAGCTGCTAGAGCCACGTTCGCCATGCTTGGGCTGGCTAGAGTCCCTTCGTGGACAGAGTACCCTAGTCCCCCACCCCATTCCCCCGCACTAAGTACATCCTGATCTTTTTTTTGGGGGGGGGGAGGGGGGGTTCAAGACAGGGTTTCTCTGTACAGCCCTGGCTGTCCTGGAACTCACTCTGTAGACCAGGCTGGCCTCAAGCTCAGAAATCTGCCTGCCTCTGCCTCCCAAGTGCTGGGATTAAAGGCGTGCGCCACCACTGCCTGGCCATCCAGCTCTTTCCTAAGAGCTGATCCCTTCTTCCTCCTCTGTCCCTCTTACCATTCATGCTTTAAGTCTCTTCCTTTCAGAATACTTTCGGGGATCTCTCTCTGGCTCAGCTGTGCAGAACAGCATTCTATTCTAATATGACACTAATCATACGAGAGAGAATTACTTTGTTTTATTGAGAACCAGCTTACCTTAGTCCCCCTTTCAAAAGATATAATTCAGTATTTTAATATATTGAGAAGGTTGTACAGTCATCAAATATAATTTCAGAACATTTTTATCAAGCCCCAAATATCACATATCTGTTAACATCCCTTGCTCGTTATTTTTCTCCCAAGTATATAATAACTACTGATCTACTTTTATCTGTGCTTTTGTCTTGTCTAAGCATTAATATAAAGAGAATCATACATTATTTGTGAATCTGTCTGTCTTAGTCAGGGTTCTCTAAGAGTCATAGAACTTATGGAATGTCTCTGTATATTAGAGAGATTTATTGTGATGACTTACAATCTGTAGTCCAAGTAACCCAATAATGGACAGCTGCGCCTTCAAGCCCTACTTGGCCAGATCACGGATGTACCACTTCCATTTGATAATAGACTTCTGCTATGCATGTCCTACTTTATGACTTGGTGGGTCTGATAACACCCAGTTCATGAGGGGCAGTTCAGGTCATATGGTAACTTGGTGTCCTATTGTCAAATGTTCAGTTTCCACTAAGGCCCAATAGCAGGCTAAGAGCTGTTTTTCAAAGTTGTCTGCAGATGATGGAAGAGCTTGCTCCAAAATCCCCATGGTCTCTTCTGTGATTCACCTACAGGGGCCTGCCAGAGGCTCCAAACAGCATCTTTATCTGCCACCAACACCTCAAGTACCATCCGGTCTGCTGGATCATATGACCCAAGTGATAGAGCAGCCTGTACAGCAACCTGGATCTGTTGACGAGCCTTCTCCTGTTCCAGGCCCCACACAAAGCTAGCAGCTTTCCGAGCCACTTGGTAAATGGGGCTGAGTAACACACCCAAATGAGGAATGAGTTGTCTCCAGAATCCAAATAGACCCACTAAACTTTGTAATTCTTTCTTGGTGGTGGGAGGGGCCAGGTGCAATAATTTATCTTTCATCTTAGAAGGAATATCTCTGCATGCCCCATACCACTGGACTCCTAAGAATTCCACTGAGATAGATGATCCTTGAATTTTGGTTGGATTTATTTCCCATCCTCTGATACGAATATGTGCTACCAATGAGTCCAGAGTGGTTGCTGTCTCCTGCTCACTTGATCCAATCATCATAATGTCATCAACATAGTGTACCAATGTGATATTTTGTGGAAGAGACAGACGATCAAGATCCTTTCTAAGTTATGACACAGGTCAGGAGAGTTAATATATCCTTGAAGTATACTGCTGGCCTTGCCAACTGAAAGCAAATTGCTTCTGGTGGTCCTATGCAAGGTACTGAGAAGGCATTAGCTGGATTAATAGCTGCATACTGGGTACCAGGAAATGTGTTAATTTGCTCAAGTAACAAAACTACATCTGGTACAGCAGCTGCAACCGGAGTTACTGATTTAGTTTTCCATGGTCAACTGTCATTCCCCATGATCCATTTGTCTTCCTCACTGGCCAGATAGGAGAGTTAAAGGGAGATGTGGGGGGAACCACCACCCCTGCATCTTTCAAGTTCTTGATGGTGGCAGTAGTTTCTGCAGTTCCTCCAGGAATACGATACTGTTTTTGATTCACTATTTTCTTTGGCAGAGGCAACTCTAACGGCTTCCATTTAGCCTTTCCCACTATAATAGCCCTCACTCCACACGTCAGGGAACCAATGTGAGAATTCTGCCAACTACCAAGTAAATCTATCCCAATTACACATTCTGGAACTGGAGAAATGACCACAGGAAGTGTTCCTCCAAACTGGACCTACTATGAATTGGACATCAGCAAAAACTCCATTAATCACCTGTCCACCTTAAGCCTCTACCTTAAGTGGAGAGCCACAACACAATGTTTCTTGGGATCTCCTGAGATCAGCGTCAATCCAGAACCAGTATCCAACAGACCCTGGAAAGTCTGATTATTTCCTTTCCTCCAGTGTACAGTTAACCTTGTTAACACAGGTTAACAAGGCCACAGGTCCCTCTGGGGAAGGACTGGAGAAAGGCTAACAGCAAAACTTTTAGGTGTCTTATCAAGATCCTTCCTCAGGGTAACCTGGCCATCCCTTCATTCAAGGGGTTGTGAGTCTGCAAACTGGCTCAAGTCTGGAAATTGATTCACTGGCTGAAACTGCCTTTTGTCACGATCTAATGTAGTCTTTCTTTCATTTGTTTGAGAATTTTTCTGCTTATACAGATCAAACAGAAATGCAGTAGACTTCCTATCTATTTCGTGCCTGGAAACACCATGATTGATTAGCCAGTACCAAAAGTCCGTATGAGTCACGCCATTATGAATTTCACTTCTCCTGTGCTGACCATTATGGGCTAGGTCATTATAAATGTTGTTTTTGTCTACACTGTCCATTATAATACCTATGATCACCTTGTCTCTGGCAATTCAATGCTGCCACATGACCCTTGTTACCTCAGGGCCCAATTAAACCCATTGCATTTAATTCATCTAATTGAGCAGCAGCATCTCCAACCCTAAGGTCTGGCACAAGGAAAAAGGGAAGGAAAAAAAAACCTCTTCAAATGTGTTGGTGCCCCTCTCACCAGTTTGTGTCTTATAGGATTGGTGAAGGGCACATCTTCTGGGCCTTCCCATTGTGGAGGATTAGGTTTTACACAACATATCGTATCCACTCTAGCATTGCAATTTCCCTGAGCCTTAAAATCCCTTCATCAACACCAAGCCAAGGGATATCAGGAATCTTCAACTCCTTTTCAGTAGGCCATCTTTTGATAAACGCTTCAGCCAACCATTCAAACAAACTTGGGACACCTTTTTTACCTGTGCAAGCTCCCATTTTAACCCTTGACTCTCCTCTCAGAGGACCCATGTCAATAAACTCAGCCTGATCTAGTTTTATGTTCCGTCCACCATTATCCCACACCCTTTAAATCCATTCCCACACATATTCTCCAGACTTCTGCTTGAATGAATTAGCAAACTCATTAAGCTCCTTAGTAGGGTAGCGCACTTCCTCATGGACTACACTTCCTCCCTCCCCTCTAGGGGCCTGTTTTGCCTTGAGTTTGGTTATAGTCTAGAAGAAACTATTGGTGAGCCTTGAGAAAGATCAATATTGTCTTGCCTGGCATTTTCTTCAGAGAAAGTCACTTCTGGTTTATCAGATTTTGAGGGACTAATTTCCTTATGTGGAGAAGGCATTATTTCAAGAAGTGGGGCTGAGGGTACTAACTCTACAGGTGAGCTATACCCTTGAGAATCTGAGGATTCAAAGTTCATTCAATAGGTTCCTCCCACACATCTGCACCCAAAGTTATAGGATCCCATTCTTCGCCAATTAAAGCTCTTACTTTAACTGCTTCACCCTTTGAGGCTGAGACTTGAATTTTCGCTGTAATTCAGCCAATCTTATAATGAGGGCTTCAGTTTGATTTTCTGCAACTTGAGCCCTGTAGCTGCTGGAGAGAAGATTCTTTACAAGGGCGCACTTAGAAACCTTTAGATTGTTTATTTGCATCTGGAGCCAATGAATTTAACCATATAGCTCATTCTTTTCCTTTATCAATTTGTCCAGAGATACTAAGAGCAACAAGTCAGCAAAATCCTTTTTCTTATTTCCCCCAAACTGTAGAAAACTTCGTATACTGGGTCACCTAATTCGTTGCCAGTCGCAATTGAAGGATCAAGATAATCAAAGGTTATTTTACTTCTTTAAGTTTGAAATATAGTTGCCACCATGGGCCTTCCATATTTTCTGAGCTTCCAGGAGCAAGAGTATCTAGATAGGTTCTGTAGTTGAATTATTAAACTAATTCCAGATTCTTAAAAGATTCATCCTCATATTTCTGCTTCTCTAGAACAATCCTGGTACCAACTTCTGTCTTAGGGTTCTCTAGAGCCACAGAACTTATGGACTATCTCTATATATTGAAAGAATTTACTGTGACTCACAGTCTGTAGTCCAGCTAATCCAACAATGGTCAGCTGTGAATGGGAAGTCCAAGGATCTAGTAGTTGCTCAGTCTCATGAGGCTAGTTGTTCATGCTGGTCTTCTGTAGAAGTAGGTTCCAACAGATGGGCTGGCAAGTAAGTGCAAGCAGTCAAAGAAGAGTAAGTCTTCCTTCTTCCAGTGTCCTTATGTAGGTCTCCAGCAGAAGGTGTGGCCCAGATTAAAGGTGTGTACCACCATACCTGGATCTGAAAGTTGCTTTGTCCCAGGCTGACCTTGAACTCAGAGATCTGCTTGCCTCAGTGTTATGGGATTAAAGGTGTGTACTACCTTGCTTGAGCCTAAGCTTTTCAAGGCCACTATGCCTCAAGATCTCCCTGTCAAGATCCAGGTTAGAGACCTGTGTCTTACAGCCTTAAGATCTGGATCACAGGTGTGCCCTTCATTTCTGGATTGTAGTTCACTGGAGATGTAGTCAAGGTGACAACTAGGAAGAGCCATTACACTGTCTGACTTTTTCATGAGACACGTTTCATGCCATCTTTGTTTTGTTTGTTTTTTGAGACAGGGTTTCTCTGTGTAGCCCTGGCTGTCCTGGAACTCACTCTGTAGAACAGTCTGGCCTCAAACTCAGAGATCCGCCTGCCTCTGCCTCCCAAGTGCTAGGATTAAAGGCGTGCGCCACCACTGCCCCTGTTGGTAGGACTTTGGGCTTACTGCAACACTGGGGCTGAGCAATATTTCTTTGAATATCTCTGCACGAGTTACTATATAATAACCATGTTTCCAGTTCTCTCAGGTGTTCATTTATGGGTGGAATTGGTATATGGTGATTCTATAGCTTTCTGAGGAACTTCCAGACTTTTTACCTCGGCAGATCAGGGAGGGTTCTCAATTGTTTTCCAACCTCACCAATACCTTCCTTCCTTCTTCCCTTCCTCCTCCTCCTTCCTTCTCTGTGCATGTGAAATCACAATTACTCAAGCTTTTTGTTGTTGTTGGATTGGTGTGTTTCATTGTAAAGGTAAGAACTCAGCCTGGCTTGCTTTTGCCATGCTAGATCCTAATCATTATTATACTCGGGACGCCCGAGGCATGTTCAGCAAATACCTGCAGAATGAGCATGAAGACCCAGAAGACTGTCCCTGCGACTTCCCTTCTATAAGTTCAGGAACTATAGGGGTTGGGGCCGGAAGCTGCATTCTGGCTGCCAACCCACACAACCACGAGAGTGCCATGGGATTGTAATAACTGCACCATCCTGTGGATTTTAGTAGTCTCACCTGAGAAGCTCCCCGCATGGAGACTAGGAGGACTTCTCATTTAACCAGCTCAGGGGTGGGAAGGAGGAGTCTCAAATCAGCTGACAGTCTAAGTGGTGTTGGGATGTAGAGGAGGGGGCTTTCCGTTCTAAATGCGTTTTCTAAAAGCCTGTGAACACTGCCTAATGAGCAAGTCATTCGTTCTTCGTGAAAGTAGAGAAGAAGAAGAAAAAAAGCCAAACAAAAGTTCCTTTACTGGAAGCAGATGGGCCACATCAATTATACATTCAGAAGAACACAGAAGAGGCCAACTTGTCATGTACCGAAGAAACAACTCTATTTAGCCAAGTTCCTACCGGGAGTTCACGGACCATTTAGAATCTCTTGCCCGGTTCTGTTTTTATTTTTCCCAGTGTGCCAGGTCATGGATTTGTAAAGGTGATGGGAGGGAGGAGAGGTGGTTGTTTCTTGATTTCCTGGGGCACACCATCCTGTAGACAAAGCATCTGTAAAAGAGTCTTGTGGAAGATGTCTTGCTGTCAATGCCTCAGAGGTCAGGAGCAGGTGAATGTGGGCGGTGTCTCCACCTCCGCCCTTTGTCAACATTTTACCTCAGGTTTTGCTGGGTCAGGAGTAATCTTTCAGAGCCTTCTAACTACACACTTCCATTTTTGTTCTCCCCCTTCCCTCCCCTCCCCTCCCTCTCCTCCCCTTCCCCTTCCCCTTCCCTCCCCCTCCCCCTTCCCCAGTCTTGGGTGGAAAGTGCAGCCCAGCCCTGGAAGACCTCTGCTCAGTTGTATGATTTCAGCTAGGAACCCACTGTCTATTTCATCTCCCTCATGAGGAAGACTTGCTGAGTTATAGTCCCAGCCTGTCTGATCTCAGTAGCATAGCTTCTGTTGTAGGTTTTCCTTTAGAAACAGTGTATGTTCGTGACCCTGGGAGGGTCCTGGATCTCCTGTCCTTGGCTAGGAGAGAGGCCTTTGGGACAGTTCTAGGGCAGCACCACTGACCTTGTGTGAAGGAGGTTAAATGATATTACATAGCAGGGAAAACAGAAAAGGTAGAAAAAAAATAACATACTTATCATTGTCCAAATATGGTCTTCTTGAACTCTTGGTGCTATTTCAGCACTGTGGGGAAATTCCAGAAATCTCTGGCTACAGATATTCCCCTCACCTTATCTGCCTTTGCTGAGAAACCAAAGATAAGCTTGGTATCAGTAAATACTCGCGTCTGAAGAAGAACAGCTCCAGCGCCGGGGGGCCCAGAGAGCTCCCATCTGTGACCTGGCCTGCATCCTGGTCATGCCTGATTTACAGTTCACCTAGGTCTTCAGCCATAAGTTAGTCTTCCTAATGCCGTGACCCTTTCGTACATTTCCTCACGTTCTGGTGACCCCCATCTATAAAGTTATATTCGTTGTTATTTCATAATATAATTTTGCTACTGTTATGAATCGTAATGTAATATAAATATTTTTGGAGATAAGAGATTTGTCAAGGGGGTCGAGACCCACAGGCTGAGAACCACTGGTTGAGCCTGCTACTTTAGTACTGACTCTTAAGTGGTAAGATGC
Source organism: Rhynchomys soricoides (assembly GCA_019843965.1). Classification (NCBI taxonomy): domain Eukaryota; kingdom Metazoa; phylum Chordata; class Mammalia; order Rodentia; family Muridae; genus Rhynchomys; species Rhynchomys soricoides. Next base: position 5,320,001 of record JADRCH010000124.1, read on the forward strand.
TGGCCAGTCTCTATGCAGGGGTGTCAGGTCCCTGAGCCCTAAGCTGAACTACCTGGAAAAGAAATTCTGCCCCTGGAACCCAAGACTTCTATCTTTGCTTTTCTTGGTTCACCGAGCCACTGAGACAGACTCAGCCCACCCCAGTTTATACTCATAGTGCCAAGACAAACATCCGTGGCTCTCTGCCCCTCTGTTTGTGTACATGACTAATCTTACAGATTTTTGCCCAGCTGAGCTCCTCTGCTTTTGACCAAAGCGTACACTGAGAACTAGGATACAGAAATAAAACAGAATCGTGTACAGCTAAGCTGCCCTAGATCACTTATCTTGCCTTTTCTTTGCAAAGTTCTTTTAACTCTTAGGGATAGCATTTGAGAGACATTCCAGAATTTAGGCAGAACTTGAGTTTAAGCTCTGATTGTGGTATGTTATAAAATTAGGCAAGATTGTAGGTGACCAGGAATTTGGACCTGCATGATCCGTGGGGTTACTAGGACGTGAGTCTGGGTGTATCCAGCCTGGGTTGTTTATTTACAGGGAGAATTGAAGGAAGAGATCAGAAACATCCTGTCACAGGATGTGCGGATGGGCCAGCCTGAGTCTGAAGAGAGAGGAAATCTGGAGAGATTAGTATCGGCACTGCCCTCTAGTGGCTGTGTGTAGTTTTAACGAATAAAATACAGGGACACCTTCCAGTTCTCCAGTTTACCTAAGCAAGCTTCCAGATTGGGTATGGGAAAGACAAAGGGACGGAAGGGTTGACAGAGTAGCAGGGGACAAGGAAAGTTAGTAAGGAGTGCTCAGCACAGGGGATCTGAAGAGATTCAGTGAGCCTGCTCCACCCACACAAAGACACAAGGACACAAAGACAGACAGAGAGACAGTCTGGCAGGCGGGCAGGCAGGCTATTCTAGCTAAAAATCTTTATTCAGGATGGAATTAAGGGCTTTCAGCTCCTTTCCAGCTTTTTCCATTGTTAGGTGAGTCACTGCAGGGCTGAGCATGGAAGCCTGGGTCGCCGGTTAGACCAGGCTTGTTTATTGACGTTTCTAACCCTCCTCTGTGTTTCCTCGAGGGCTTTCTCCTCTCCGTGCACCCAGCTCCCCACAGAAGAGCTAGTGGCCCAGCTCCTCAGATACCTGAGGAGCAGTCAGGGTTAGAGTTGTCTCAGCCCTTCGGGAATGTCAGGAATGTTGAGACTGTCTGGCGCTGCAGCTTCTCAGACCCCGGGGGAAAGGAAGTTTTGGATCAGAGCGATGGAAGGAGCAATCTTTACCTCTGACCACAGTTACCTAAAGATGTGGAACTGACCCCTGTACCCAAGTGTCAGCTGGTGGAAATCCTCCGGTCTGTTCACCTGGAAACCGAGGTCCCTGGGAAATTATTTTACATCTCTTTCCTAATCCTGAGACTTCAGGGGCTGGGAGAGAAAATGGGCATCTCCTTATGATACTACATTGGGGCTCAAATGTTGCTAAGCCAAAGAATTTTTGCTAACTTTGTTTTTTTTTTTTTTTTAAATAGAAAGGGTAGGAAAAATAGCCAGGGATTGACTCCCAAGTGTCATCACACAACGGTTATTCTGACTCTCTGTCCCCAGTCTTAATTTGGTTATATTTGCATCTGCATTCAACACACACACACACACGCACACGCACACGCACACGCACACGCACACGCACGACGCACACGCGCACACACACACGCACACACACACATAAGGACAGCCAGAGGTGGAGCCAGAAACTACATCGAAGGAAAGTTCAAACACTTTTGCAACAACCTTTGTGACAACTGGGATTGCTCAGGAAGAATATGGTCTCTTTTCTGAGATGGATGCTGGTAACACGGACTCTGAGGCCCCTGTTCTCAACTCACCTGTTGTTCTACAATATATCTGGCTTTCGATGGAGACTTACAGAGACCCTCAAACACCGCAACCTCATCAAAATCACCACCCTGTCCCTCCTGTTGCCTCTGTAGAAACCTCTGTGGAGGGACACTTCACCTTGTATTCAGGAAGTGCAAACATTGACATAAGAGCAGGCTAGTGACAATATTTGCTTGTATCTGGGTCCAAACATGAAAGGGTTTTGTTTTTTCCCCTGTAATTGCTACTAAGTGTATTCTGTCAAAACTCTCTGCCTGCCACCTGCCATAAACTTCCCTTGTGGCATCTCAGCTCAGTGCCCTGACTCTCATCTCTTCCAGTGTATTAAAACACACTCACGAAAATCTTAAGACTGGCAGTATTCATTTTAAATGTCTAAAGTCAGTTGCTTTCAAAGCCTCTGCCTCCTCCTCCAAAGAGGTGGCAAAGGTGATAATCCTTAGTATTAATACCCCCTCACCCCCACCCTCACCCTCTGAAGCCCTTGCTATAGGATCTGAAGACTATTCCTTGCCCTAGTGAGGCTGTTGTATTATCTTTCTCTGTAGGTTGTAGCTAATTTGGCCAGCGTTGACTATGCTTCTGTTTCTCTTGAGTTTTACATAGAAAATCTGATGTCTCTGTCTCTTTGTTTATCCCCCCAGATAGGGTTTCCCTGTGTAGCCCTGGCTGTCCTGGAACTCTCTGTGTAGACCAGGCTGGCCTTGAATTCCAGAGATTTGCCTGCCTCTGCTTCTTGAGTGCTGGTATTAAAGTCATGTGCCCCTGAGCCAGTTCATATGCTAGCTCTTAGAAGGACTATCTCAACGACCCTTGATGAAGGTGCAGTGTTCTGCTTCGTGCCATGATACATGCTTAATTGAAAATCTCGTTGGCTTAAATCCAGTCACATTTTAGCTTCCTTTGTAGTTGATAAGAGCTATGGGAAATCCTTTGGCTTTTGCTACTCCAGAGAGTATCCAGCCTGGACAACTGGTATACCGTCTCCACATTAGCTTGTCTCTCCTGCTCCTTCTGGCTCTTGAGGACCATGTGCTGGCTCAGTTCAGAGATGGTGACTTTTTCCTCCCAAAGTCACCCTTTACTCCAGTTTGGTGCTGACAGTGGCAAGTCACATGTCTATTACAGTCTCATCCTGTGGAGGGCCTAGTCCAGTTCTTTCCAAATAAGAGACTTTGGAAGGGACTTCAGCTACTCTGCAAGATGCATTATCTGTTTTCTCCAAAGCCTTCCTCTTTCATCAGACAGCTAGGTCTACTGAAATGTTGGCTTCCTGCAATCCAGTTCCTCCGATCTGCGCGTTCTTTAACATGGACCGTGATGCAGAGTTTTATGTTGTTCTTAGTGACGGGCCTTCCTCAGCAACTCATGATACTCGGTCCAAAGTACAGTAAGGTGGAGAGAACCCAACAGCAAGCAGTAAATGTCTATTAAGGGAAAACTAGATCCCTCCGGATCAAAGGGGCGAACTCTCCGTTGTGTAGAGATCAGATAGTCCAGTTGGGTCAAGCAACCACTGTCCTTAAAAGGAAGGCAGGTCTGCCCCAGGAAGGTAGACTCGTCTGAAGCCATTCTAAAAAAGTAGGTAGGATAATTATCTCTTTAAGAGACACTGTTCTTTTCCTTCCCAGAATTCCTGTTCCCTCGTTTCATCCCGACCAGCCAGCATGAGCTTCTTTGGGTCTGTCCATCTTTCTAAGATGCAGAATTTCTTCTTTCTCTCTCCTGTTTTTATTTGGGATGCTGGTTAGAACCTAAATATGCTTCATCTGGTTCTTTGGGATATAAGGGGAATGGCTCTTCTTCCTATGACCTTTAAAGTCCCTATTCAGAGGGTCTCTTCAGTCCCTCTTTTCCTATCTGAGTCTTCATTTTCAACTGCTGCTATAGAGCCTACTCTTCTCCAGTAAGCTTGCTTTCTAGGGAGGCAGCTGACCCAGAGGAGGAGAGGGAACATCCCTTCCTAGCATTTCCTTCAGAAGAGACAGCGAATATTCTAATAAAGCTTGCTTTTGTGTCCTATTGATCTAGTTAGACTGGTACGTCCATTTTAAAATCAGGCATCAGTGAAGGAATGGGGGCCCATTCTTATGGCATCCTATGGCAGTTATTAGAGAGTCAGTCATCATGGACACAGCAGCCCACTTCGTCTCTGGGACCTGTTTGTCACATTTGGCAATATTCTCTTTTACTTGACAAGAACCTGCTATCTGTATGCTTCAACTCAGCTCTCCCAGCCTTGTGTGATCCAGTTAAGGAACTAATAACAGGCCACACATGAATTCATTTAAGAACATGTAATTTAGTGCTAAATTTAGACCCTTGAATTCGTCTATGGTAATTGATTCAGTTGGGATTAAAGGTCATTATGTCAAAGTTGATTGGAACACATTTCCGCTTACTACTGTGGCAATGGCCTTTGCAGTCCCTTTAGCTCTCCTGAAATCACAAGCCTCCAGCTATACAGGCTGGCCACTCTTCCCTGATGCAGTTATATCTGCACCGTTCATGAGGCCGAAGGGCTTCTCCATCCCCCTGTTATCTCAGAGACATTACTCTCTTACTTCCTCATGGGTGTTTTGGCTTGCACTGCATTGGGCACTTGAAGGTTCCACTCTCGTATCTTTCTGCCGGCAAATCATCATCATTTGGACAGCTCCAGTCAGGCATTACTGGTTAGAATTGTGTGTTAGAACCAAAATAAAGCAATTGGTAAGTGAAGAAGGAGACCATATTAGAATAAGCAGACACAAAACTCAGGTAACGAGGTACCATGTTGAATGGTTAAGTGTTAATGGTTATCTGTATCTAACAATTATAAGAAGAACATATTTATATTATTTATAATGGAGCTTTGAAAGTAATTCAGATATGTAGGCTTAAAGGGATATATTCGACAATGCTGAATAACATTGGAGATCCATCTGTTAATGGTAGCACAGTGAACTAATTCGGACTCCATGCTTGGCCCGTGTCTTCTTTTGCAGGTGTAAACTAACAGGGCCTTTTACAAGGACAATTTGGGGCGCAGGTTTTTACCTGGGAACCCATATTCCTGGTTGCTACAGACGATGCTAAGGATGTGGATCCTTGACTTAAGCAGAATTAGTCAGAAATTTCTTTTTTAGTTTCCTTGTTGCAAAGCTACAGGCGTGTGGTAGTTGGACCCCAGGGTTCAGTGTGGGGATTTGTTCCAATTAGGTTTGGCTTTGTCTGGCAGAAAGCAGCTGGGGAAATAACTAGGCAAGAGGGAGACTGAGTTTTCTGTCATCTAGATTAAGGCTTGGATGATGAGCTGTCCATGACTCTCAGGGCCTCAGGGCACTTCTCTACCATTTCCACAGCAGTATGGGAGGAAACTGGCTTCTAGGGCAAGGGGTAGGAAGGAGAGGCAGTCTTGATTTGTATGGTATTTGCTTAATTCCTCTGGTGAAAATATTCCTACCATGAACAGTTTCAAGCCACAAGGATTTCATAAAGAGCTTGCAAAATTCCTAACTATTGAACAGTCTGCTGTCTCGAGCACGTAAGAGCCTGTTCCGCCTCCCAGTTCAGTTCATGCTTCAGAAGAACCACCCTCTGTCCAGACGTTAGGGTTGTGTTTCAGCAAACAGCAAGGAAGAATCCGGAAGCAAAGGATACCATTTGTTCATTCCAGTGAACTCCTTCTGTGAGCCCTCACTGGCCAAACTTACATACATGACACCTAGGTGAGAAATGTCTTTTTTGGGGCTGCCATTTTCTGCCTTAAAATTTAAATGTCTTGTTACTTTTTATAAAGCAGAAGAAAATGCATCTGGTAAAAAGCTAGCAGTCTCTCACTCATAGCAAACTCCAATTTAAATGGCAAAGAAGGCAGTTTTCAGTGGGGACTTGAATGAATCTCCAGGAGGGCTAGGGATAGCAGAAGATATGGTTGTTGGCTATTATTTAATTTTATTGTGATGACAACGGCCCGTTTCTTCCTCTCCAGAGCTTCAAATCACCTGAGGGACCAATGATGAACTCAAGCAAGTGGGAATCAAATGTCCCTTGCTGCAGATGAAGCAGTTTTGGAGAATGGCCACCTTTCAGTCAGGAGAGCATTAGTAACCAGCTCAGGTATGAATGAGGACATCTGGTTAAAGATGAACTTGCAAAATCGCCAGGCTTCCCATGTTACCATCTCCATTTTGCTCCAACAAAGGCGTCTTCTCTGGAAGGCTCCCCTCATAAGTTCCCCAAAATGATGAGAGGAAGGATCTGTACTAAACCTGAATAGCTTCTCTCAAACGCACCCATTAGGTGAGCGAGACAGACTGAAGAGTAGGGACAAATGTCATGCTGGTTCAAACACACTGGAACTTGGCAAGGACTGACACGTAAGTCCTTCCCACCCCGTGAGGTTTAATCCTCCTCCTACCATTGGCTTACATGAAATTTCTCGCCTTACCATCAGGTGCGTTTATTGAAATGAACACAAGGTTTTAGAAATGAAACAATTCCTGACAGAATGGTAATCAATGGCTGTACCGTATGGGTGATATCCTAGATAAAATAAGTGTTCGTAAGACTACGTGTAAGGAAGGGTTGGAGCAGATAGGATTTTCATGCAATGGTCAAACATGAGGCTGTTCATGAAGCCAAGGCAAACTGTCTGATGGGAGATGAGAACATGGAGAGCCTTTTAGGCCAGGCTATGTCATAGATCCAGTGAAAATGGGTTAGATGGACATGATGTGGTAGAGAAACCGAAAACTACAAACATCTTGCCTAAATATCTGTTGGACGGCACCAGGAAACCAGGTAGAATTGGTTTACCTGGGAGTAAGGTGTGGATAATCCCACCAGAGTAGTATTTAGTTAACAGAGCAGGGCATTTGAAGCTATTGAAAAAAAAAATACTATTTTTCACAGATTATTCAGGAAGAAGTATTACCCCCTGAAATTTTCATTTGCGTGGCCTAGCGGAGTCCCTTTTCTATTTAATCCGGTTAAGCTAAGGAGCCCTGACTAATACACCTGACTAATAGGGCACAGAGAAGCGATCCTCAGACTTGCGGGTATATGAGAAAGATTTGCTAAACGGCCATTTGCTGGCCTCTCCTCCTTAGTGTCTGATGTGGGAAAGCAGGTTACAACCCAATAGTGTCTGCCTTTGAAATGGGTGTGGCTGCCACTGGAACTGGAATCACATGTCAGTAGTCTCTGGGATAAACCCTGCCAATCCTAGGCGAGTGAATGAGTGGGCAGAATAAGAGTAAGTTCTTTAATCCATTAAGCAAGCGATGGCGACTGATGGTCTAGGCTTGTAGTTGTAGCTTCTTGGGAGGCTGAGGCAGTAGGATCACAAGTTCCTGTCTTTTCTGATCTACACAGTGAATTCAAGGTCAGCCTTGGCTGCAGAGTGACATAGTTAGGACTGGGAGATGTAGCCCAGTGATTACAATGCATGCATGAGGTCCTCAGCTCAATGCCTTGTCCTTCAAAACAGACAGAAATGAAACAAAGTCAGAAAATAAGCAATGAGATGGAATGGTTTCTGGGATTTGTTTGTTTCTTTGAGCCCAAAGTACAAAATGTCTTATTTATATAGTTTTGCATTTGTTGATTTCTTATGTGTGTGCACATGGGGCTGGGACACATGAGCCATGGTGCACGTGTGGGGTTAAGAAGAAACCTTGAAACATTTGGTTCTCTCCTTTTACCATGTGTAGGTGGTAGGGGGATCAAACCCAGGTGGGCACGCTTGGTAGCATGCATCTTTACTCTCTGTGCCATCTTGCTGGCTACCACACACACACACACACACACACACACACACACTGTGTGTGTGTGTGTGTGTTTCCATCAAATTAACACTTTGGTGTTTACTGAGATTCCTTTTATCCGTTTAAATGGATGATTTTACAGAGTGGAACTTCTGCCAGCATATAGGTGGGAATCTGAAGATGTAGAATTGGCTCTACTTTCATCAAGATGAGAGACCATGTTCAACAAACCCAGAGAGATAGAGAGAGAGAGAGAGAGAGAGAGAGAGAGAGAGAGAGAGAGAAAGCCGCTAATCCAAAACTTACCCACATGTCTTTAACAGGCAGAACAAAAAGGGATGAGGCGGTGGTTTTTTCTAAAGGAAAAGTGTGCTTGGCCAAACACCAGAAACTCTGGAGTCCATTTACTCAAATTGTTAGAAATTTTCAGCCTCAAGAAAATATTTACCCAACTCATACTTACCCAAAACAGCCAGCTAGATGGCGGGCAGAGGGAGTCAAGGCTCAAACTCTCCACACAGAGGCCCAGGCAGGCAGCTGGTGTAAGCACAAGTTGGGGGCTTGGCAGTTGCAGGCTCAGCAAAGACCTGCTTCTTCTAATTGACCTCCATGCTGTTGTCTGAGGAAAAGCAGGCCCAGACAGGAACAGCTGCTGGCAGCCTTGAAGAGAACTCTGTCCAGACCCCGGGGATTTCCTAAATTTCATTTTGAGTGATTTGATATTATTTGCACACATTTCTGTCTAAACCTATTATATTGTAAATTGCTTTGTACTGGGCTGTTCATCATTGTAGTCCACACAGTGAATATCTGCCCGTCACAGGCTCAGGACCTATTTATGTTCTAGAACTGAGCACTGATCATTGTAAACAGAGTTCATAATATCGAAGGTAGAAGCTTCTGGAAGAGAAAGACGGGCACATTAATGTCCACGCTGCTAATATACTTCTTTTATTCTAGCCTACCTCACACATTTTGATCCACTGCTTACCATGATTTGATGACATCTGACAATAAATTCATATTTATCTGTGAAACCCGAGTTCAGTTCTACCCCTTAGGTATCTTTGTACTTATTCTCCCAGAGGGAAAATTAGTTGTTTACACATCTGTGGACTGTGACCTACCTAAGTCTACAGTTTGACATTTTGAAACGAATTCGCAACCACAGTGTGGGCAAAACCGGCAGCTGCTGTACCGTGAAGTTTCTCAGGTTCCAGGAACCTCCTCTGCAGTCTGCCTGCCTGCTTTTGGATTCTCGCACATGCTGTATCTCAAAGTTCTGCTGCCCACTCAGCTCCTTGAGGAAGGTCATTCTCGAAGCTCCAACAAAAGTTTATTTTAGAGCTAAGGAATTTAGACCTCTGCTTTTAAGGCTGTTTTGATAGAAGAAGAACTCGAGGCCTAAAGAGAGACAGAATCGTGGGGGAGGATTGAGATAATGGCTTTATCTCAGGCCAGTAAAGACAAACTTGGCTAAGTTTCTAGTTTCTTTGCGTGGAAGCTTTCTAAAAGCCTTCAGTGCACACCAGAGCTCACACCCAAACTCTTGGGGGCTACAGAGGGGAACAGTAACACTGTTTCCAGTATTCACACATTGGAGCTGGTCTGAACCGGTTGAAGATCTCAGTAGCAGCTATGCAGTTTAGAAACTGAGTTTGCCTTCGGTGGCTTGGAGACCCATGATCTCAAGACAGCCACATTCAGAGTCATGTTAAAATATTTCTGAGCTTTCCTGGAAGGGATCATTAATTCACTTCTGCACCTGATCAGGAAGCTGAGCCAGTTGGACACTGCTGAAATCTTGATTTGCTATTATCTCTGTCTATTGGCAGTCTCATGATGGATTGTTTTTCCCGGGCCAGGGTCAAGATAGGCTAGTCAGTGAAAAACATCTCCCTCCCCCTCCTCCCCCCCCTTTTCTTTTCAGAAAAGGGCATGCTGCCTCTGCTTGTTGCCATGGCCAAATCTCATCCAGACATAGGAAATCATTTGCTTTTAATTATTTCGTTTCTAGGTTTGACTGGAATGAACTTTGTGTTTTGCGGTTGTAAATTCTTTAAATGCATGTCTTAGTAACTGTCAGGGTTGGAATATCTAAGAGAATGTTGCTAAGCCATTTCAAGCTGATGGAAATAAGAAATGGAAGATTGGAAAGAGAGCAGGTAAATTATCAAATAGATTGGACCCTGGATTCATACTTAATTTTTAGAGATTTTACCTCCTACCTAAATAAGAATCCAATAGCTTTTGGCAGTCTGCTGTGTGTGTGTTTTAATAGATTACCATTCTCTTACACATAGTCTAGCAGAGTTTTCTCAGTGTTCACCCAGGAAACACACCAATATTGGATCTCTAAACCTGACTTCCTTGTACTTCCACAGTGTGGAGCTATAACTGCATGAAGATGTCAGAGACAGGTTGATAAAGATGAAAGATGGAATACATGATACTGAGAATTGACCAGGAGTTTCTGTTTATCAATTGTCTGGGGAAAGGAAATAACTCATCAGGTTTAGTCTGAAGATCAGGGTGCTGAAATCAGGCTTGAAGATCTTAATCCACTAGGAATGAAAGACAAATGGCCTGTGTCCTATCCCGAGACAAGTCATTTCTTTACTTTGGAATACAGTCTTAGCACATAGAGGTTTGAAATATTCCCTTCAAAGAGAGAAGTTGTTTGCTTTTGAAAACGGTGCCTTCCAGGTGTGCTATGTCTAACAAAGCATTGGCATTTAGTAATTTTGAAAAGGAGGACCTGTTGGTGTCAAGGGCCACTGGGTTACTTGACAAACATTTACTAAGATATGTTTTGTGCCAGGAACTGGTCCTGAACACGTGGACAGAGCACAGGACAGGTCAGATGACTCTGCCCATAAGGAGCTTTCACTTTCGTGGGAGGAGACAGACAATTAAAGTGCAGCACACAGGGGTTAGACTTAGCATAGATGAAACATGGCCAGGAGGCTGGGATGTGCTAGGCAAGCCACTGAAAGGCGTGTCTGAAAAGACAGGGAGACTGGGCCCCAGGAGGCTCTGTGGCCTTGAGGAGCACACGCTGCTGTCTGTTGCTGGATGTTTTATACGGGAGGCATGAGGTCTAATACAAGTAGAAAAACAGTTTGTCTGTTGGGTAGAGAGAACAGGAGGGCAAGTGTGGTGGCTAGTGGATGTGTAGTGAACTTAACATCAGCAGTAACAGTGAAGATGACGCCATTACTTTAGAGACATTACAGTCAAGGCTACCGGGGGCTTCAATGGTTAGGCTCTAGACTCTGAAAGGCAGAGACCACTAAGGGGTCTTATTGTCCTTTTGTGCGTATGTGTTCATGTGTGCCTATGTGTGGATGTAGATGCACATGCGCATATGCTGACATAGCATCTCTCTTCAGCTGTTCTCCACTTTATTCTTATCAGTAAAGTTTTATTAAAATTCTTAAGAAACTTTGCTATCATCCATTTTGATCATTTCCCTCTCTTCTCCCTCAACCCTTCCCAGATCCACCTGCCCACCCACCCAACAGTGTGCTTTCTATTTTTCTCTCTTTTTCTTGTTTCTTTTTAAAACCTTTTCCAGATTGCTCAAATACTTTTGTATCTGGGACCAACCCCTGGAGCATGGTGAGTTTACCAGGCTTCATACCCTTAAAGAAAATTGACTCTCTCTCTCCCTCCTCCCCACCCCCTGTCCCAGAAGATATCAGATGCAGTGGCAAAGCCCCGCCCTCTGCCTGTAGTCTGGGATTTTGTCTGCCTTGAGTTTCTGCAGGTCTTCTGCATGCCATCACAGTGAGTGGTGGTACAAGTGCACCCGCACCGTTGTGTTTAGAAACTACTGTTTCCTGATAGTCATCCGACATCTCTGGCTCTTAAATCGTTCAGTCTTCTCATCTGTCCTTGATGATCCCTAAGCCTTGGGGGAAGGGGTGTGATATTGATGTCCATTTGAGGATGAGAACTCTTCAGTTTTTTATTTTCTCTTGAAGTCGTAGGTCCCTGTTAATTGTCATCTGCTGCAAGAAGAAGCGTCTCTAATGAGGGTTGACTTATACTAACCTATAGTTATAAAAATAAGTAGTAAGCAGTTTATTACTATATCCATTTAGCAGGACAATAGCCTTTGGTTCTCCCCTAGGACTAATGATCTGTCTAGCCACTTGTTCTTGACCCTGTTAAGGGTGCTGGGTATGACTTCCATCTCAGGGAGCAGACCTTAAATTTAATCAGAAAGTGATTGGTTGCTCCTATAACATTTCTGCCTTCTCACCAGTGGGCGTACCTTTCTCGACCAGTAGTTCTGTAGCTCACTGTGTTCTCATCTGGGTGGGACTGGCAATTGCTTTTCTGGCACTGTACCTTAGCTCTAGGAAAGCTAGCCTGTAGGAATGAAGCTTTAAGGTGAGGACCAGCTTAATTTTACCATAGTCTTTGACTCAAGTACATGGTGTCTTCAAAAATAGAGTTTTAACATTAAGTTCTGGGAAGATAACTAAAGAGTAATAGCAATAGCCTATAACGTTTGGAGGCATAGTCTACATAATTCCATTGGCCAACAACTCCAAAAGAGGTAACCAAATTGTGGTGGTTTAAATAGATATGTCCCCATAAACTTATGTGTCTAAATGCATGGTCCATAGAGAGCAGCACTACTAGGAGGTATGGCCTTATTGGAGTAGATGTGGTTTTGTTGGAGGAAGTGTGTCACCACTGCCAGGTGGGCTTTGAGGTTTCCTATGCTCAAGCTACACCCAGTGTGGCTTACAGTCAACATTTGTAGCCTGTAGATGAAGATGTAGAACTGTCTGTCCCATCTCCAGCGCCATGTCTGTCTTCACACTGCCATGTTAATAATAGACTAAACTTCTGAAACCATTTTTAAATGTTTTCCTTTGTAAGAGTTTCCATGGTTGCAGGGCAGTGGTGGCGCACACCTTTAACCCCAGCACTTGGGAGGCAGAGGCAAGCAGATTTCTGAGTTCGAGGCCAGCCTGGTCTACAGAGTGAGTTCCAGGCCAGCCTGGTCTACAGAGTGAGTTCCAGGACAGCCTGGTCTACAGAGTGAGTTCCAGGACAGCCAGGGCTACACAGAGAAACCCTGTCTCGAAAAACCAAAAAAAAAAAAAAGAGTTTCCATGGTCATGGTGTCTCTTCACAGTAACAAAACTCAAACTAAGACACCAGTCCTGGGGATTATGGCTTCCCATACTCATTCTGCTACCCAGCCTTCCTATCCCCTGCACCATTTAACCCTTCCTGGCCCATTACTCCCCTTAATACCTTTATATCACTACATTCTCTCTCCCCTCCCTGAAAGCCTCCCCTCTCCCCCCCGTCCTTTACTAGTTTCCTGGCCTCTGTGAGGTTTTCAAACGAAACGTACATGTCTGAAGAGCCAAAGCTGACATCCACATATGAGATCAAATGCGATATTAGACTTTCTGGGTCCAAATTACCTCCCTTAGATTGATTGCCTACAGAGTTATTCTCATATTTATTTAAAAGAACCAGTCAGTCTGTGCTACACTTTTCAATTTGTTTAATTAATAATTTTAGCTAGTGATATCGGTTGAGAACTCTTATGAGATGGATTACTCCCTCGTACTTACTGGTCTATAATTTATGACCTGTGTGGTGTAGTAAAACTAATAAATTATTTCTTTAATTGACTTTTTAATGACTGAATGATACTAAAGAATTGAGATTCTAAACAAATTTACTGCTCAGTAGATGATTGGATTACAATTTTCTTTTCGATCAAATGGCTTATTGGTTGGCTATAGGTCTTTTAGAATGTTAAGAAAATAGAAATATTAGCTTTAAGAATAAGAAAATAAGCCGATGGCCATTACAGATGCCTTTAATCCAGGAGGCAGAGGCAGGGGAATCTCTGAGTTTGAGACTAGCCTGGTCTACACAGCAAGTTCCAGCACATCTGGGGTTACACAGAGACACCCTGTCTCAGAAAAAAAAAGAAAGAAAGAAAAAGAAAAAAAGAAAGGAAGGAAAGAGAGAACTACAGATAAATTCTTCAGTTTCTTGGCCCCCAATCCTTATTGAAAGGAGCCAGACCTGGTACTGCTTGGCTTTGATAGATGATGATAAATGACTGTCTTACTTTCCTATTTCTGTGACAGAACACCATGACCAAGGCAGTTTATCAAGGAACACATATAAGCAGATGTAGTGGGGCAGATGCAGATGCAGGAGGATCTCTGTGAGTTCAAGGACAGCCTGATCTACACTGAGTTCTAGGACAGCCAGGAATATACAAAGGCTCTGTCTCAAAAACCCAAAAATAAAAAGATAAACATAAAAAGCACTTAATTGAGCTTATGGTTTCAGAGAGTTAGAGTCCGCCATGCCATGATGGAGTAAAGGAAGGCATGGTGGCAGGAACAGTTGGGAGCTCACATCCTGATCCACCAGTAGGAGGCTGAGAAGACTAACTCAAAATGCTCTGAGTATTTTGAAACCTAAAGCCCTCCCCTGGTGACATACTCCTCCAGCAAGGACACAACTCCTAATCCTGCCCACACAGCCACTAACTGAAGATGAAGTCATTGAACACATGAACCAACAAAATGATAATGCCCTGTTCCTATGAATATTGATAGTTATGTTAATTGTTCCTCCTGTGAATATAAACCAGCAATTTTTGAACCAAAACCCGACAAAATCATATAAAAATAATATGTTGATCCATTTGTTTATTTTTTCAGTCCAAAGGCATCTGATGGGGTTTGCTTTTTTTTTAAGATTTATATATTTTATTTATATTAGTACACTGTAGCTATCTCCTGACACACCAGAAGACGGCATCAGATCCCATTACACATGGTTGTGAGCCTTCATGTGGTTGCTGGGAATTGAACTCAGGACCTCTGGAAGAGCAGTCAGTGCTCTTAACCACTGAGTCATCTCTCCAGTTTTTATATGCTCTTTCAGCCTCTTTTAGATACAGAGACCTCCACTGTCTATTATTACTGTCTAGCAGATGCTATCAACATCTCTTAGTTTAAATGAACAGTGGATGGGTTTGTTCGATCAAATAAGAGAGGTTTTGTGACAAGTCTGAAAGGAGGGAGACATTAATTTTCATGCTGGTGACCTTGAGCCATTGAGCCTCATGGGATAGCTCCATCAAGCCTTGTATTTTAGAACAAGCAGTGTAGCAACAGTATGCAGATGAAAACACAGGTAAATAGGAATACCCTTAATCCTACCCTGACCTATGCATTTTGCCCTTGGCCTCTATCATATGACTTGACTGCTGTGACTGAACTCAGCACTAAGTTGAAAAAAATAAGTAGAATAGAGACACCCCCCACCCCCCGGGAAGCTCCATAACCAAATGCTCCAAGATCATTTTAAGACAACTATTTAGTTAGTTGATATAAGTAACTTCTCAATGTTATGGTTTAACTTCATTGCATGCTGTAACCCAAGCACTGTTACAGTACAAAAATGACTGAATATCTGTGACTGAGCATCTGTGAACATCTATGACGTACATTTCCTGCCTCCTCATTCCACCTCTCCAAGGCAACAGTTCTCAACCTGTGGGTTGCAACCATTGGAAAACACATTTTCCTCATGGTCTTAGGAACTGATATACCTCTCTGTAGTAAAATTACAGTTATGAAGTAGCAGCAAAAATAATTTTATAGTTTGGGGGTCGCCAATGCGTGAGAACTTTTAGTAAAGGGTTGCAGTGTTAAGAAGGTTGAGAACCACTGCTCGCTCTTAGGAGGGAAACAAACACAGCCAGGAAGACTTGTGGCAATGTTCAGATGATGTTTAATGATGGATGGCTCATTAACTGTATCAAGATCTTTGGGAGATCATTTTGTTTGTTTGTTTGTTTTTGTTTTTTTGAGACAGAATTTCTCTGTGTAGCCCTGGCTGTCCTGGAACTCACTCTGTAGACCAGGCTGGCCTTGAACTCAGAAATCCACCTGTCTCTGCCTCCCAAGTGCTGGTGTTAAAGGCATGCACCACCACTGCCCGGCTTTGGGGGATCTTTTTGATGTTGTTTGCTTTCTTCTCTTGATACCGAAGAGTTTGGTTTTCCAGTGGTGTCCTGGAGCAGCCTACTGGATGTTTTGATAGCCTAGTGTGTCTTTTTGTAGGATGTATGAATGCTAGGATTCAGGAAGTGGAAGCAGTAAGGCTAGGCAGAAAGATGAAAGGTATTAAAGAGGAGCAGATAGAGGTTTCCAGTTTCTACTCCATGGCACTTGCATAATGCCACCACGAAAAAGAATGAGAATAACACGTGCCACTATATGCTTTGTCACTCCCTTCCTCCGGAGCTGCTTAGGGAATCTCCAGATGCGATTCCCACCCCGATGGTTACCTTGGCACATCTAGGCGTGGTCGGCATGTTCCTTAAGAAAAACAGTCAGTTTGGTACAACTTGTGCCATTAATTTTTTACTCTGCTAGTCTGGTAAGAAATTTATTAGCTAACTCACAAATGTATTTAGTTAGATTAATTATTACAGAAGAGATTCTCTAGGCTAGGTTTCAGTGTTCATGAAAGAAAATCAAATAGAAATGCAGTTTCAGAGTGGTGAGAACAGAGCTGCATCTCAGTGATTCCCTGTGGTGTCAATAAATGCATCAGGAGAGTTAAATCCAATATAATAACCAGCAGTAGTTGAAACACTCATTTGAAATGTCCTGGGGCTGGAATAAATAATGAATCATTATTATGAAGTGCTAGGTCCCTGGGGGAGCATGATCTTCCGACCAGCAAGAGATAGGATGAAAAGCATTTCTGGTCACTGAAGCCAAGTGAGAATCTGGCATCAGTCATCAATCCAGTCACGTTGTAGGCTGGGCAACAGGAGACAGAGCCCCCTCCTCTCTGATACCTATTGTACACTCCTGTTTCTTATTTAGTCTGCTTTATATTTTCTGAACCCTGCTGAGTTTTCTTCTTTGGCCATAATGAGCTCTTCTCTCTAAAACTGATTGACCACCATCCTTCCACAGAGTTGCTGACAAATAAGACAAATTTAAGGACAGACATGGACACATTGAGAAGCCATGTACAAGCAGAGCTGAAAATGTGTTAGATAAGATAACTGTAAGTCTGTGATTCTTTAGTCCCTGTGAAAGTGATGCTACCATCTCTATAGAGCATGGAAAGATGGGCACAGGCTTTAGTCTTTTGGAGCTTTTAGGTTTGATTCAACATATAGGATTTCTGTGCAGGTGTCAGGTCAGGTCTAGAGTGATTTGGAGAATCTGGGCAGATTCCGCTGGGAGAGTATCTTAAAAGTAGACTTAAGGTTAGAAGATGGGGCAGGAAGAGTTTGCTTTTGAGTACCAGGGCACATTGTCTATGAATGTCAGTCTTCTGTAGGCTTATGAGTGGAATAAAGGGGATTTGTTGAAGTCTAGGCACATTTTTTATTTTCTCCTTTGGTTGCTGTTAGCAATTCTATGATACGGCATTTCCATTTATAATTCAGTTCAGTGATGGGGATATAGTTCAGTGGTTGAGAAAATGGGAAAAATCCCTAGCCCTCAGTAGTAGTAGTAGTAGTAGTAGTAGTAGTAGTAGTAGTAGTAGTAGTAATAGGCTTTCATGCTGGAGGTATAGGTTAGTTCTTGGAGTACTTACCTAGCCTGCCAGCACTGTAAAACTGGTCATAGTGTGGGGACACACACCTGTAATTCTAGTACTCGGAAGGCAGGAGGATCAGGAGTTCAAGATACTCTTTGGTAATATAGAGAGTTCTAGGCCAGCCTGGGTTACACGCGAATTAGTCTCAAAAAGTGAGAAGATAACTGACTTTGGAATAAGGCCAAGGATATGCCTTAGAGTCGAGTACCTAACAGACACAGCACACTGATAGGAAGAACATCAGCTTCACTCGCAGATCAACTACAAATCCTGGCTAGCCCATTGATTAGAGTTATGCTTCTGTTTGAGTTATTATTTTTTTTCTTTATCTGTGAAATGGACCTAAGTACCCAGTGCTGTTACTGAAAGAGATTCCTTCTGAGAAATGGAAACTGTCATGGCATATAATACCAACTAGAGATATTTTTAAATGGGATCTATTTTCATGGAATTGTTACATCACTCATGGTCCTAAGGAGACGGATAACCTTTCTCACACTCCCAACAATAAGTTTTACACCCTCAATGTAAAAATGATGCCTCCTTAAGATAATAATTCAAAACTGTTGTCTTAGTGTTTTAGCTAGGATCTGACTGCTGTGAACAGACACCATGACCAAGGCAACTCTTATAAGGACAACATTTAACTGGGGCTGGCTTACAGGTTCAGAGATTCATTCCTTCCATTATCATTAAGGTGGGAGCATGGCAGCATCCAGGCGGGTGTGGGGCTAGAAGAGCTGAGAGTTCTACATCTTCATCCAAAGGCAGACCTTTGGCTTCCAGGCAGCTAGGATGAGGGTATTCAAGCCCACGCCCACAGTGGCACACCTATGCCAACAAGCCCACACCTCCTAATAGTTACTGTTCACTTAGTTACTGTTATACTTAGTTACTGTTCTATTGCTGTGAGGTGACACCATGTCCAAGGTAACTCTTATAAAAGGAAACATTTACTTGGGGCTTACTTATAGCTTTTGAGAGTTAGTCTGTTGCAGGATACTGGATCACACTGTGAACCTGGAGATCGTGTTATTTACTGAAAAAACAAAACAGTTTTTACTTGTGGTTTGGCTCAGCCCTTAGCACACAATTTTAATCCCCTGGACTAGAATACAGACATACCTTTAGCACATACCTTTATTCGCAAACAATGAAGGTAAAGTTAGTTTGTAGAAGAAAGCATTCATGTTTGAAAGTGATGTCTAATTGAGTAGCAGACAAAATGATGAATCAGAGGAAGATTTTACAGAATAGGATATGGAAGAGAAAGAAAGGGAAGCTACTTAAAAGAGCAGTGAAGGAAAAGAAGAGGAAGAGGAAGAAGAAGAAGAGAAAAAGAGGAGGAAGAGGAGGAGGAGCAGGAGGAAGAAGAGGAGGAGGAGCAGAAGGAGGAAGAAGAGGAGGAAGAGGAAGGGGTGGCAGCAGCAGTTTTACCAGGAGAGTTTTACAGAGACAGGTTGAAGAAAGAACATGCTAGAAATAGGTGAAGACAGAACAAGCCAAAGAATGAGAAGGAGCCAGAAGATTAGAACAGATTGCTTGCTAGTAGTAGTTTGAGACCAATTAGAGTAATTCAGGAGAAGCCAAAAGAAGCCAAATTGAATCAGTCAGCTTGGAGAGGAATTTGAGCCAGAATAGCTGAGTTGAACCAGCCAGTCAGAGTTCAGAAAGAATTATGAAAGAGTGAGCTTATTCAGCAGCAAGTTTCAGAGGCTTAAAACATTCTAAGCCTAGATTAGCTTGTATGGAGGCTAGATGCTTCCAGGACTAGCCCTAGGTTAGCAGGCTGAGGCAGAAAGCCTCAGAGACAACAATTACTACAGGAGAATAAAAGTTACATCCATGTATCAGTCCATGATCATCATGGCAGCAAGCAGACATGCATGGAGCTGGAGCAGTAGTTGAGACCCTTACATTCTGATCCGCAGGCAGCAGACAATAAGACATTTGGGCTGGCATAGGCTTATGCAACTTCAGAGCCCAGCCCTGGTGCCACACCTCCTGATCTTTCTCAAACAGTTCCACTGACTGGGGACCAAGCCTTCAAACACATGAGCCTGCGAAGCTGTTCTCATTCAAACTACCATGGTAGTTTTCATTAGCATGTAATTGTATGCACCAGGATCCACTAGCAGTCTGGTGAACTCTGTCACCGTTGTCTAAGCTACACAAAAATTCATTTAAAACAAAAATGGTATCATGCTATGTTCATAAGTAGACATCTTTGTATATCGGTTCTCAGTTCTATCTAATTTTTATTTTTATTTTTTGGACCTGAGTGATATTTTCTAGCAAAAGGACACAATTACCACTTTCTTGTTATTTTCCTTTTAAGTTTGTCCCAGGTTTTAAATTTTTTTAATTTTTATTTTTTGCCATAAAAAGAAATATTACCACAACAGCATTTGATCTTCTTTTGTTGCAGGATCTGGGATGTGTGTGTGTGTGTGTGTGTGTGTGTGTGTGTGTATACTGGAAAATCCATATGACAAGGTTGGTATATATTTAATAGTGCAACAGGTTAATTTTAGATTGTGGTTAGAATTTATTTTAGTTTCTTTAAATATGCAATACACATGAATGAGAGTGCATGCATGTGTGTGTTTCATGTATATTTCTGTGTCCTCCTTTCTTGTTCCTTTCAGTACAGCTAAATCACCATTTTGAATTCTTCAATAGGCTATGAAGTATGTTTGGGTGGATGCATTGTTTTGTTACAGAATCTTCCAATACTTAAGGAGTATAGAAAATGTACTTTTTCCTAATATGATTTCCCAAAAGAGATGAATGAATAAAATAAATAAATTAAGGTAGCATTTACTATTCACTGATTGGCTTATTGGTTGTAGAACTCGAAGAGGCTTAAAGACTAAGGCCTGTTGACTGAGAGTGTACTGGGACATCACTAATGAGTAGGTGTCTTAGTCAGGGTTTCTATTCCTGCACAAACATCATGACCAAGAAGCAAGTTGGGGAGGAAAGGGTTTATTCAGCTTACACTTCCACATTGCTGTTCATCACCAAAGGAAGTCAGGACTGGAACTCAAGCAGGTCAGGAAGCAGGAGCTGATGCAGAGGTCACGAAGGGATGTTCCTTACTGACTTGCTTGCTTCTCCTGGCTTGCTCAGCTTGCTTGCTTGCTTGCTTGCTTGCTTTCTTTCTTTCTTTCTTTTTTTTTTGATTTTTCGAGACAGGGTTTCTCTGTGTAGCCCTGGCTGTCCTGGAACTCACTCTGTAGACCAGGCTGGCCTCGAACTCAGAAATCCACCTGTCTCTGCCTCCCACGTGCTGGGATTAAAGGTGTGCACCACCACTGCCTGGCTCAGCTGGCTTTCTTATAGAGCCCAAGACTACCAGCCCACAGATGGTAGCACCCACAAGGGGCCCTCCCCCCTTGATCACTAACTGAGAAAATGCCTTACAGCTGGATCTCATGGAGGCATTTTCTGAACTGATACTCCTTTCTCTGTGATAACTCCAGCTTCTGTCAAGTTGACACAATGCCAGCCAGTACAGTAGGGTTGCAAAAAATGTCTATTTGCTTTGGATTCTGGGTAATTGCAGAACCATCATCCCATACCTTGCTTGGTAGCTCTCTTCCCCTGGGCTTGGTGGCATTGGATATACTGAAATGGACGACCCTGTCAGACTGAAAGCAGTGTTGGTGGCCTAAGCCAGGCCATTAGTACCTTTTAGTGCTCAGTGTCAAGCAGGTGTGGAAGAACCAGCTTGAAGTGTGCCCTTAGTTCACATCCCCAAGGAAACTGTCAAGATAACCAGGGTAATTTTCTCTTGTGCTTTAAGGTGAAATTAGTTTGGAGAAAATTGATGTCTTACTTCAGAGGGGGACATGGCAGGCTGGTTAGCTCTCTGGCTGGAGCTGCTACACCTGTTTTGACGGAAAGGAACCAGAGGGCCTGTGTCTTCTGCATCATTTGGAGGGAGAGGAAAACTACTTGGAGTGTAGTTTGGGGAGTTTTCTTTTCTTTTTCTCTCCAAGTTTCCTTATCTCCCTGATTTTAAACATTTCTGCTGCCAAAAGCCTAATCCGAAGCTGTGGGGAGAGGAAAATAATAACCCAGAAAAGCACCAAGTCCCTGGAATGGTGCCTGGGTGAAAAGAGATTCTGAGAACTTGCTGATTTCTCAGAGTGAAAAAAAAAAAATCCCATTTTCTCTTTAGTGCCTCCAGAAAAGGATTAATTTGTTCAAGTTTTGAATTTAGTTTATTTTAAAGTAAAATTTAAAACTTTTGTCAAAATAATACCTGTATATAGCTTTAAAATAATATAGTACAAAAGACACTTTAGTGAAAAGCTGCATTTACCTACCTGTTTCTTCCTCAATGCTGGTTCGTTCCTTCTCTCTCTCTCTCTCTCTCTCTCTCCATCTATATCTATCTATTTATATGTATATACATGTATGTATTTATTAGAAGAAGGATATAGGGTCGCTACAGTTTACATTATTCTGACCTTTCTGAGGTCATGAAGCCAAAGCATAATGTGACCACATGAGTAACCAGAAAAATCTGTATGGGAGGAGGCAGAAGATGAGGTGAGGCCAGATAAGAGGAGTGTCTCCATGACTGACCACTGTGGCTTAGACATCTTTCTGGCTTCATATGCCTTCTACTCCCCAGCGTGCGATGGCTGTGCTACCATGATGTCACTTTTGCTAATTTTCATATGCTGCTCTGTGAGTTTTTCACCTGACTCAAATCTAGTGTATGGATTACCCCTAAGAGTTGAAAGTCAGAAACCAATGTTTACATTATTGTGGTCCATAATGGTTTTCATAATCAAAACTATTTTTCCTCCAGTGATGAGGACTTGCTTCTCACTGTGTCTACTATATGGAAGGCACTCACACATTTGCTGAGTGAATGAAAATAATTGCTTATCCCTCAGTTATTATAAATGGGCCCACTAGACTGCCAAGTGTGCTTAGTGTACTGGTAGTGTAGAGAAAAAGTAGAGAAGGATGTAGCAATGGGTGTGTATAAATGCCCACATTTAGGACCTGACTTTCTCATCCTGGTTTCTGTAAGATAATTATAGCTCTTCAGTAGAGAGGGCGATAGGGGCTAGAGAGATGGCTCATTGGTTAAGAGCACTGACTACTCTTTCAGAGATCCTGAATTCAATTCCCAGCATCCACATGGTGGCTCACAACCATCTGTAATGGGATCTGATGTCCTCTTCTGGTGTGTCTGACGACAGCTACAGTGTACTCATATACATAAAACAAATAAATACATCTTAAATAGAGAGGTCAATAGCAGAGCACAAGTAATTTGAAGGGGAAAGAGGAAATATGGGGAGGGGCTTTAACTAGAAAGGGAGAGAGAAATACAAAGGAAAGAATGAGCAGGCAAAATGACAGTAAGCATGTCTGAGAAAGTCAGAAGGACCATACTATGAACTGTGTACCTAAAACACCTGTAATACACATACTTCAATGTATACATAGATGTAAAAGTTTAAATGAGATGATCCCATCTGCTCTGACAACACTCCCTCCAAGAGCCAGAGACAACATATCAAAAATCTAAACACTAGTCATGAGAAGACTTCTTTTGAGTTGCTAGGGGTTTCCAAGAGACGCCCTCCCCCCCTAAGATTACAGGCTGTTGCTATTGCTCCTGGTTGCTCCCTACCCCCATCCCCAAAAGATGGAAGGTGAGTCTTTATTGCTAAAGATACCATGTACTTCCGACCCAGGAGCCAGAGGTCCCTGAGCTGGAACTGACTTGAAAGCCTCCTCCCTGAGGACTAGCTTCTATGGTACTATTGTGGTGTATCTACCGGAGAAGACCACTCGGACATGGGTTCAAGCCAACAGAAAGTTTTTTGTTAGTTGGCTGGTGACTACACTGGTTGTTTAGGATCTGAGTCCAGTCCCAATCCTTTCTCAGGGTGATCTTCTAAGCACAAAAACCAGATTCTGGCTTGCCACATCTCTTAGTTAGGGTTTTACTCCTGTGAACAGACACCATGACCAAGGCAACTCTTATGAGGACAACATTTCCTTGGGGTGGCTTACAGTTCAGAGGTTCAATCCATTATCATCAAGGTGGGAACATGGCAGCATCCAGGCAGGCATGGTGCGGGAGGAGCTGAGAGTTCTACATCTTCTTCTGAAGGCTGCTAGGAGAAGACTAGCTTCCAGGCAGCTAGCATGAAGATATTAAAGCGCACGTCCACAAATGACACACCTACTTCAAGGCCACACCTCCTCATAGTGCCACTCCCTGGGTCAAACATATTCAAACTGCCATACCACACCTCAAATAGCAAGAACAGTTACCCAGAAGTAGAACTATAGAAGCCGAAAAAATAAGGTTAGTACATTTAGAGATTCTATGGACTTTGATGGATTAGGTCTTTGTTCTCATTTCATCAGGTCTTGCTGCCTTCATGCTGGGTTACAAGGCCTGAATGGTACTTCCATCGGGGCAACAATTGTGCTAAGGTCTGGTGGTCTACTAAGGTCTAGGATTCTCTCTCTCTTTTCTCTCTTTCTTTCTTTCTTTCTTTCTCTCTTTCTTTCTTTCTTTTAGAATTATTTATTTTATGTATATGAGTAGATTGTAGCTATCTTCAGATACACCAGAAGAAGCATCAGATCCCATAGTGGTTGTGAGCCACCATGTGGTTGCTGGGAATTGAACTCAGGACCTCTGGAAGAGCAATCAGCGTTCTTAACCACTTGGCCATCTCTCTAGCCCCCTAGGATCCTGTTTCAATACCAGAAAGTACAACATAATCTGCTAAAGGAAGGAAGTAACCAAGAATCTGGAACCCAGCTGTGGTGACTTTGAACCACATAAACTAACAGCATGACACAATAATGCTAAGTGTGTAATATACCTTGGCATATATCAACACTCTAATTGGACTTAAGATCGACTTAACGAGGTAAATCATGTTGGTATTGGAAACCTAGCCAACTTACCAGGGCTAGTGAAGTCATGAATCTTGGAGGAGAATCTATAACCACCACTTCACTAAACCAGTATTTATAACCACTAAACCCTAGCTATTCTCTAAGTGACTATCCACATAACCAAATATAATTGTAGCCTTCACCCTGTAGTAAGCAACTTTCATTGCAACAGAGGAGACCATTACAGAAAGTCACAACAAATCAAATTGCAGAGTTGTGGAGCCTAGACCCAAGTGATATGTCTACAACATCACTGACTCCTCTACCTAAGGCCGAGGGATCACAGGGGAAGAAGGGACAGACAGATGCTAAGAACCAGAGGAACAGGAAGTTTGTTGTGAGATTCTTTCTCCTAGAAGTGCTGGAAGCTACAAGCCATAAAAGTCACCAACATCACTGTCTGAGCATGAACTGAACAAGGACAACACCGATAGTCATGCTATGTGGATAGAGGAAAACTCACAAGATCTCTCTCAACCCCATTTAAAGAACTACAGACAACTAAGGAATGCTAAGAGCAGGAGAAATATCTTCTCCAGTAGGAACATGCCAACTGATTATCCAAAGCCAAAGAGTTAGTCCTGAAAACATATACAGACACGTAACATTGTTCTGATTGAGTAGGTGTGCACGTGCGCGCACACACCCACCCACACCCCAATTAGCTTAAAAAAAAAAAAAAGGCCATAAATTTGAGAGAAAGGAGTGGTATATGGAAAGGGTTTGGAGAGCAGAAAGAGAGAAATGGTGACGTGATAATCTTAAAAAATAATTCTTAAAAAAAGATAATTATAACTCATATAGAAAGAAAGTCTTTGGTAGAGGGGAGATTTCAGGTACATATGTAAATTTTGGTATCAGGTGATATCTCTTCACTAAAAATCAGAGGACTCTTCCAAAAATGTGATAGAGCATGTGTTGTCCCCTGCTGCTATGATTTCTTCTATTTCTATACTGGCTCCCACTCAGAGTGCAAAATAATTTCCTTTGCTCAGTGCTGGCATAAGATAATACACAGGAGATCCTACAGACAACACAGTCAGATTTGCCTCCGAGAGCCACCTCCCTGTGATAAATGACCCGTGGGGAAAGACAAATGAAGCTTGGAACTGGGTGAGCTGTTCTCTGAGAATAATTGCTCTCAAGGTGTTGTCACTGAGAATTCCTGGTGAGGGAAATGGATTGTGTCCCAGGGAATTACACACACACACAGAGATGGAAGGGTGTTGCTATGCAATACTGTGGGCAAGCTGGCTTCAAGGATGAATCGATAACAAGGTGATGGAGAGTTGGAGATTTCGGTGTTGTATAGGCAATCTTTGCAACCCTGACTAAAGGCAGAAAGTGGGGCACTTGCATTGGGTCTCACTGTGCCAGCATTTCATTTCACAGTTGACTCTCTGGGTGGGCAAAAAGCCTGGTTGCAGGGATGCTAACTGGAATGCTTGCACTGCGTCTGTTGGACCAGTTCCCCAGCTTTGCATCTCAAGTAGTTACTAGGGGAGGGAATTTTAATGACACTCCATTAAGGCAATTAAATACTGCAGCAAATAGTTCTGGCTTCTTTTGTTGGCTTTGTTAAAAATTATTTGTTCTAGTCTAATGTGTGTGCGTGTGTGCGTGCGTGTGTGTGTGTGTGTGTGTGTGTGTGTGTTCACATTTTAATTTTTTTGTTAATGTGAGGGGACAGGGCAAGGCATGGTCCATGGATATGAATGAAGTCAGAAGACAACTTTGTAGAGTCAATTCTTCCTTCTGTTTTACTTGGATTGGATTCTGGAAATCAAACTCACATGCTTATTAAGCCTTTACTATTGAGCCTCTTCAGTAGACCCGGCTTCTACTTCTTTAATAATTGAGACAATTCTTGACACTCAAAGGACCACTGATTCAGGTTCATTTTTGTACAGATGTAGTCTAAGAGGTAGTAAATGTATTTTACATTTGTATAGAAAAGAGGAATAATTGTATGTAAGAAACTCATTAAAATTTGTTTGTTTGTTTTTCCAACCTTGTTGCTCTATGTAGCCCTGGCTACTCTGGAACTCACTCTGTAGACCAGGCTGGCCTCAAACTCACAGAGATTAGTCTGCCTCTGTCTCCTGAGTGCTGGGATTAAAGACATGTGCTACTATCACCTATAACATAACTATTTTGAGCTAATTTTGTCTAAACATGGCCTAATTTAGGAGGAACCATGGAAACTGACTTACGGAGAATTGGTAAGCCAAAATTCCTGCACTGTTAGACTTAGTTTAGGAATATGTGGGCACTGTTTGTTGGTAACCATTTAAGCAGCTTGCTGCCATTTCAAACCAAAAAAGTCAGGCTGAATTTAGACTGACCCTTGATCCTCAGGGCTTCTCTGAAATATCACTGACACCTCTAGTCCCTGGTGCAGCCTGATTTATCTTAGGCTGAGCCCATGTTAACACTATAGATAACTCACTCTAACCTGGGTCAGAACTGCTACCCTTTCTGATCAGGAGGCCTCAAGCTGGGGCAGTGTGTGCTGGAATTAAGCCTCTGGTAGGACTTTGTCAGATAAGTGGGGCTGTGGAAGAAGATGTGGTCCAGACTCCAGTGCTGGCTAAGGCCTCTTCAATATTTGATTTTTTTCTTCTGAGTAGCCATGTTGCTTTTCTGCTAGCTTCTACATCACTGTCTTAGGGTTTTACTGCTGTGAACAGACACCATGACCAAGGCAACTCTTATGAGGACAACATTTAATTGGGGCTGGCTTAGTTTCAGAGGTTCAGTCCATTATCATCATGGTGGGAATATGGCAGCATTTAGGCAGGCATGATGCAGGAGGGGCTGAGAGTTCTACATCTTCATTGAAGGCTACAAGCAGAATACTGCCTCATCTAGGCAGCTAGGATGAGGGTCTAAAAGCCCACGCCCACAGTGATACACCCACTCCAACAAGGCCACACCTACTCCAACAGGGCCACACCTACTAATAGTGCCACTCCCTGGGCCAAGCATATACAAAGTATCACAATCACTTAGTATGCCTTTTGCATTCATCATTCTTATAGATTCAATGTCAGGCTCCAGGAACTCACCTCCTTCCCATCACATGGATCTGAAAAGTCTTCTTTTAAAGATAACTAGTGGCTCTTTTTAAATTTAAAACTTTTATTGTGGAACAGATAAAAATCATAAAAAAATGTTGACACCCTTTTTTATAAGTCTTGCTGAAAGCATGACTATTTCTATATGATATATTAGAGAATAATTACCACTCTCCCATTTCATTATTGTTGTTGGCCAATTCTGTAAGTGAAATTTTAGCTATAGAAAATGAACCCTAATAAAGAGATTACATGTACAATTATAAACAGCACTATATACAATAAAGTCACTACACCCTTGATATTGTATGATTCCCAGCTCATGTGTCACTTTTTCTGATGTTAGTTACCTTGTTTATTTTAGTGCTGAGGGTTGAACCCAGGGCCTCATGCTGACTGTCCACTCTACCCCTGAGCTATTATACTAGTTATTCTTCAGCTGTTTAAAGGATCTTGGTTCTTAATTCCTTTATCTTTTACCACAGTAATACTAAGTTCTAGATATCATATTGTCCTTCTCTTTATTTTCACTATCATTTTTTATATGTTCTTCATAATTCAACTACACATCTCCAGGAAAATTCCTTTATCCACATTCAGCCAGCCAGCCCCCTTCTAAATGTTTTTTCTCTCTACTGCCATAGTGTCCTGTGCACACCTCTATCAGTCCTCAGAGGCTCCTGATGCTGTCTCTTCCCATTGATTAGTGCTCTTGGATTCATTTATGCATGCCCAACACTTAGTTGAGTAGTATTTCAACTCATTTATATTCTCGTTGGCATTAATATTATCAGTAACAATCACTGATCACCTACTGTGTGCAAGGCCTTCTGCAATGTGCTTCATATCTTCATATTTTGTCCAGATAACAGAGAATGTAGACCCATCATTGTAACTTCAGATGCAGAAGTTAATTCTTTAAGAGAACATCACTTGACCCAAGTACTGGGATAGGAAGGTGGGAAGAGTCAGATGTACCAGACAACAGAACAAATTTCAAGCCAGAAGACTGAGGATTGCTCTTGGTCCATTACTTTTAACTCTAACATTAGGTGCAAACTTTGTTCAATTGTGTCAGCTTTAGCTTCCCTATTTATTGTATGAGGACTGTAAATACCTTTAACTTATTGAATTTTGAGAACTACTAGGATAATGCATTTACTGTCACTTGAAACTTTTGGGTTTTTGAAAAATGCCTAACTGCTGTCATTCTTCTTATTTGGGAATGACTGCCTTCCAATCTTCTTCCTCTAGTCTGGTGGTTCTCAACCTATGGGTCGCAACCCCATTGGGGAAAGCATATCAGACATTTACATTACAATTCATTACAGTAACAATACAGCTATGAAGTAGCAATAAAATATTTTTGTGGTTGGGGGGATCACCAAAACATGAGGAACTGTATTAAAGGGTCACCGCATTAGGAGGGTTGAGAATCATCAGAATCCAGTCATATAATGCACATATTTAGAATCATATGAATTTACTATGTAAGTATGGGATAACTTCTGATGTACTTTATTGATAATGTCCCTTCTTTTGCTTTCTCTGTGGAATTCTATTACTAAGACATTGGATTTTCTGGATTTCAGTGTCTATTTTTATATTTTTAATCTTATTTTCTACAACATTCCTCCCCCCCAATTTCTGTCTCTCTCCGTGTGTGTGTGTGTGTGTGTGTGTGTGTGTGTGATTCTTGTAACCCACTGAGAATTCAGTTCTTATTATTGTCCCCTCTTATTTCTGATCCTCCTTGTGTTCTTCTTACCTCCTCTTCTTAAGATCACATTTTGATTTTATGTGTATAAGTGGTTTGCCTACATGTGTGTCCAGTACCCACCCAAAGAGACCAGAAGGGAATACCCTGGGCCTGGAGTTGCAGATTAAGTCATCACATGGATGCTGAAAATTCAACCTGGGTCTTCTGGAACAACAACCTTAATAACTGAGCCTCCTTTCCAGCCCTCTATCACATTTTAAATTTGGAAGCATTTTTTTTTCTTGCTTTTTAATGAATGTAATAACTTTCTCTGGTTAATAATATATTATTTGTTATTTTATCTTTTTGCATAGTTAAGGGAACTTGCATTTCCAGTTTTAACTTCTGTCTACTGTTTTAAAGTTGGCAACCTTTATTGTTACATGTAGGATGCAGGAAGGTAAATGTGGAACAGCAATGTGTATCACTTGGTGGCAGAAGTAGATAGGGTCCCTCTGAGTTTGGAAGAGACACACCTTTTGATCAAAAACTCAGCATCAGAGAAACAATGGACAATGACAAGCTTCTAGACAAGACAGATAAAGGGACAACATTTACTTTCTACATTAATTGAAAAATTAGACAAAATATATATCAAATCAATTCCCAAGGTTGAATAATAGGCATCACAGAGGTCTTTCAGAGAGGAGAGAAGTACATGAGCTGAATGTCCAGTCCTGCTAGCTCACTGTTTGGAGGCGGCTTCCAGCCACAGAGCAGGGCAAACAGAGCTAGGCATTCTCAGTCAAGTGAAAAAGCAGAGACTGCAGTTGGGGAAAACAGGGTCTGAGTTGTGAAGTAACTTTTATTTGCCAGATGTAATTGTCCTCTTGCTGGCTTACTGCTGAATAAGCTCATCTTTTCTAGTTCTTTTTGAACTCTGGCTGGATGGTTCAACTCAGTCATAACTGGATGGTTATGACTCATAACTCATCTCCAAGCTGACTGATTCAAACTGACTTCTCTCGGCTTCTCATGAATTGGCCTGTTTAGAAAAACTGCCTCTAAATTACATGAACTGAACTGCACTGACTGCAATACTTGAACTCTACTGAACTGTACTTACTGACCTACCCTCTATCCTGACTCTGAGCTGCTCTTAAGTAGCCTCTCTTTCCTGCTGCTTGCATGAGGGTTGGGCATATCCTATTTCTGACTTATTCTGTCAAATCTTTCTCTGATTCATCACTTTGTCTCTCAATTAGATATCACATTTTTTTTTTTGGTTTTTTGGAGGCAGGGTTTCTCTGTATAGCTCTGACTGTCCTGGAACTCACTCTGTAGACCAGGCTGGCCTCTAGATATCACTTTCAAACATGGCTGCTTCCTTCTATAAACTAGCTTTACTTTCATTGTTTGGGATTAAAGGTATATAAATATGGTGTGTCTATAGTCCAGTTAGAGGGATTAAAGATGTGTTATTCCAGATCACATAGACCTAGAAGGTTTTAGGATGTGATCCCTTGCCAGAGCAGCCATGATTACAATTCCTCTACACTGAGTACCTCACAAAATGGAACTTGAATGGTTCTGCACTAGTTCAGAGGTTTGGGCTGAACATCGATTTGTGTGTGTGTTTCTGAGATCAGAGAAACAAATATGAGAAAGCAGCAAGAAGAGCAATGGTTGCAGTACAAATAAGATTGGTAGTAGCTCTTGGTCCTTCCAGGCATGGTGAACAAATTAGGTAGAAACTTCAGTCAGTGTTCCCTTAGTGGTGGGTCTACATCAGCCTTTAACTGCAGTCTACTCTGAATATACCTTAGCAAAGCTCAGAAGCAAACCTTGGACCAATCCAACTGACTCTAAGTAACATCCTAACATAACAGAAAAGCATCCCATCTTATTGAAAATAATAAGACATACAAGAAAGGTGATGGAAATAACAGAAGAGTATCTATTCTGAAGATGGAACATATGTTCACAGGGATGGAAGAAAAAAGTGTACTTGGAAGAGAAACTGAAGATATATGTATATATACAAGCACACATATTTATTTACACATAGATATTTAAGGCTCAAAGTGGGCTTTTAAAGATGAAAACACCTTTCTGGGGTGAAAGATTGGGTTGGATTAACAGCAGTTGTGTCACTGGAAAAGAAAAGTAAGGTAAGTGTATTTTTAGACAATAGCATAGAGGCGCACGCCTTTGATCACAGCACCCAGGAGGCAGAGGCAGGCAGACTTCTGACTTTGAGGCCAGCCTGATCTACAGAGTGAGTTCCAGGACAGCCAACCTGTACTACACAGTACAACCTTGTCTAGATAAAAACCAAACCAAACAAAATAAAAAGAAAAAAAAGAAAAAGGTAAAAAGACAGTAACATAAACTATTCTATAGAGAGCCAGAGGGCTCAATAGTCTTAAACAGAGCTTCCTGCACTGGGCAGCACTCTGCAATCTAAACTACATATAAAATATATGAAAAAGGAAGTTCTAAAAATTTCCGAGTTTAATCAAACTATAAATTTACAGAGTACCACAGAGTACTCTGAAATGAAGAACTGAGATGGAAACCCACCAGGAGTCAGTCCTGCCCTGAGGTGACCTGCCTGGGCCACACTTCAGCTTTAGGGCATTTGTTCTTAAGTAATGGAAGGAACCTTTGAAGATTTCAGTGTGGGGATTTTTAGTGGCCATGAACCATGTAGGACCATGACTTGACTTTCCTGGTATAGATGACCCTGCCATCCCTAGGCTATCTCAGATGCTAGACTTTAGTGTCAAAAAAGGATGCTCCAAGGGAGCTCTGAAGGGGATAGTGCCAAATAGGGTCCCACTCACAGTAGTCTAAGAATGGTACTGCTGTTCCCATTTTTGTACGTGTCGGGAATACTTAGATTCATAGTGGAACATGGCAGAATGTTCTTTAGCAGGGAAGGTGATGTGCAACAACCTCCCTCATCCTCCTGCCTACTGCATGTGAGGCAAGTAAGGGAGATAAACATCTGTCACACTAAGCTAGTGAGACTATGGGATGCCTCTGTTACCATATTAATTAGCCTTAGTCTTGCTCTGACAATGCTCATGACATAAACCACTTCAAGGGAAAGAAGGGTTTAGTTTTGGCTTCTTGGCTCTGAGTGTGTGGTTCATTTGGCTCTACACCTTTTCAGGTTCAGTGTGCAGGCAGAGAGTTTGTAAGGTATAACCCTAAAAGACAGTCCTCCTTCTCCATGCTCTACTTCTAACTAAGCCTCATGCAAAGTTTGTAGACTGTCCCCAGATGGTACCACCAGCTGGAGGCCAAAAATTGAACACAGGAACCTGCAGGGGACTTTTCAAACCCATTGATAACAACCCCTTGGGGATCTTCTGGCTCATCAGTCCACCTTCTCCAGCTGTTTTGTGGGACAGCATCCCTGGCAGTAACAGTGTTTTTCTGCACATTCTTTTGGCTCCCCCCCCCCCTTTGATAAGATCTTCAGAGTTCAAAGTTTTCACAGCCTTTCCAGGCACTGATGACATCTTTATGTCATCCCAGTAATCTGTGGGGTTTGGAGCTAAGGGAATTAGTTAATTAGAATGTGGCTTAATCCCCCATCTTGAGCCAGCCTTTCTACCACTGTGTCTAAATCTGCATGCTTTGAATATTTTCCAATACATTTGCTGGACGCTGAACCTGGAGGCAGGAACTGATGCAGAGACCATGGAGGGGTGCTGCTTTGTTGCTTGGTCATCAAGGCTTGATCAGCCTGCTTTCTTATAGAATGCCCTACCTGAATTCCTGTTCTATCTTCCTTTGAAGATGAACAGCATATGGAAGTATAAGCCAAATGCACCCCTTCCTCCCCAACTTGCTTTTTGGTTAAGGTGTTGCACTGTAGCCATAGAAACCCAAATTAAGATAATATTATTATTCCTTCTGGCCTTTATCAGTTGTACTTAGTGCTTCACTGATCCCTGGGAAAGTTTTCAATGCTGTTGCAGACACTCTTATTCTAATGAAGTCCCATGGAGAGTTATTGATCAGGCGCTTCTTTAAAGAGGCCCCATAGTAAGTATTTCACATATATTACTGCGTTTAATCTTTTCAAAAAACCTTGAGCTATAGGCCACTCAATCTACAGAGGAATCTGAGGCATAGGTAGGTTATGTGAAAACATGGTTAGATCTCAGAGATAGCATGGGTAGGACAAATTTAAGCATAGTTCTGCCTGTTTTACGAAGCTTAAACTATCACACTTTGTTTAATCCTTTAGGATCCTGAGTCCCCCTTGACTGGTTACTTGAATGCAGAATTTCTTTTTTTCTCTCTACTTGGCCTGCATTTCCTATTTTGTGGTTGTTCTTTCAGAGTTACATATTTTAGCCATATAATGTTTTCGGTGTCTTTGGATGGTCTGTTGCGCTAATTAATCACAATTATACAAAGTTTGATAACCCTGTGAATTGCTCTGGCTCTATTTTAGGCCTGTACCACCCTAAAGGAGATTTCTTTTTTCATGCAAAGCTATGAGGCGCTTTCCTAATTTATCTCATGTATTACCCTTCGATAGTGCTCTTCTTGTGGTAGATTGAACTGACATAGTTGTGCAATTCAACAAGATTCCATTTGTAATTATGAAGAAATAATCTCATGGAGATTTCCAGAATTGAACTTGATTTTTTTTTTGGCTCCTTTTCAATCAGGTGAAATTTCCTAGATGAGCCTGGAATCTCTCTCATCATTTTTTTCTCAGCTGAAAATTTCAACTCCCCAGTTACCTTTGAAAATCGCAGGTCAATTTATAATGACGGCAAAGCAGCCATCTTCAATAGACTCTTGAGAGTGGTCTGAGTTATCACCCTCCTGTTCTTGCCTAGACTGAGAGTTCAACTCATCTCCCTTCCCAGTCAGCAATCTCTGTCTAAAGAAGAGGAAAAATAACAGTGCCTTCAAGATGATAGTACATAGTGAGTTATAGCTTCCTTTATTTTGCTGTGTGGGAAAGGGCTACACCTTTCCCAGCATTCCCTGGTCTAGTTAGGACGAAGGAGGAAGTTGGATTTTTCCTCAAGCAAAGAGATCAGAGTAGAAGTTAATGATCAGGATCCTGGCTTTCCATTCCAAGATTATGATGTTTGAGTGAAGTTATAGTATTTTTAATTTTTTAATTTTAATTCTTTTATTTAACAAAGGGTGACTAAAATTCTTACTCCCCAAAACTGCTTTTATTTATGTAACTTATATGCAAAGTTTACTACCACACAATTTGTAGGAAGCAACTGTTAAAAAACAAAGTAGACATTTTTAGAGACCCCAATTGCTATTTCGGTTTTGACAAATCACTGCAGATCGTACATTTAGTTTTGATTAGTGTTCCACAAACACAGCCTAACATTTCTGAGATTTGTAAGTCCATGCATCTTTATTGATTCACACATCATAAAAGAAAAAGATGGATGAGTGGTGACAGAGGCCTGGAGAGATGACTCTGTGGTTAACAGCAGCACTGGATGTTCTTCCAGAGGTTTCTGTCCCAGCACCCACATTAGAGCTCTAAACCCAGGAGATCTGAAGCCCTCTTCTATCCCCCTCTGGTAACGGGAGTGCATGCAGTGCAGACGTTTAACCTGGCATCCATCTATCCATGCACAAAACATCTATACACATAAAACATCCATACACATACAATTTTAAAAATTAAAAAAAAAATTTTAAATTTAAAGGGATCGTTTTAGTGCAAGATAAAAATTATGTGAATTGCTATTACAAATACGACTCTTGCTGAGGAATGTGCTTTGTTAAAAGCAAAGTTTTTGGCTGTGGTAGCCCATGTCTGTGATCTCAGCAAGAAACTCGGGAGCTAGAGGTCATCCACTGCTATGTAGTTTGAGACAAGCCTAGGGCATGTGAAATGCAGTGTCAAAATATATTGAAATATTCAAAAGGAAAGTTGACAATGGATTAAGTAAGGAAGAAGCTTGCTTTCCTGAAGCAAAGAAATTTGTGAAGACCTGGGCCACCCAGAAAGGTTGCCACGGTCCCAAGCTACTTCTGAATGTCTACTCTTTCTGTCTTTGGAGTGTGGTTTTCAGTCTCTTGCTGGTGGTACCCTGGGGGGCACTTTTGATTGTGTTCCAAGCCAGATAAAAGGACACAAACAAAGAGCCAAGTGGGTGCCCAAGTAGAGCTAGGACTTGAAATGCCTCTCCTGTGTTTTATAGACCAGTTATTTTTGTGTAGGCCACATCTGCTGAAGCTTGGATTCGAGTCCACAGTGAGATCTAAGTCAGATAGACGTTTCCAGCTGACTGGGCAATTGCTGCCTTGAACTAAAATGGCTAGCTCTGCTTACAAAGGCGGAAGGGAAGATGGTGTGTTAGAATACATGATGTACAGTGCCTGTTCCATCAACTGATTCTAAAAACAGGAACATCTGAGATCTGCATGGCTAATAGACACTTGGAAAAGCAATCTAAAATCGCACAGGGATAGCCTGCATGGCTTTAAAATAAGATTCTTCATTGTGTACTTTATAAAACATAGATAGACATTTTAAAAAGATTTCTGAGTTAGAGAATTTAGGTTAAGCATAGTTAAACAGTAGAGGCCTTTCTAAAATCTTCAAAGAGAGGGAGAAAAAAAGAAAGATGACACAGTTTCCTAAACGTAGTTAGCAGCAGAGCTGACTTTTGTGGCGTAGCGTGGAGGGTAGGGAGAGCTGTTTTTAAGACCAGTATAAAAAGACCCCCAGTTTTAGCAGCAGCATACAGTATTTTATCTTACAGCTCAGCAAGGGAAAGTCTTAACTTTGTCCAAAAACTTGAGTTAAGACTATTCTTAGGATACATCTTTATGAATTCTGGTTGAATAGATGAAAACATTTCAAAAATGTTTTGCTCAGGTAGCAAAAAATCATTAGACCTCTCTGAATCTTCCTCATTCAGAGGTTCTTCTTCTTCTTCTTTTTTTTTTTGCTTAAGGAGCCAGCCTTATTAACTTCTGACTTCAATGTTATTTAAAATTTATTGTTGTAGCACACCTCTTTAAATTGAATTTTTTAGAAAAACTTAATCTAATTAAAATTTTTTTTTTATTTTTTTTTTTTTTGAGACAGGATTTCTTTGTCTAGCCCTGGCTGTCCTACAAGTTGCTTTGTAGACCAGGATGATCTCAAACTCAGATCTGCCTGCCTCTGCCTCCCAAGCACTAGGATTAAAGGCTTGTGCCACCTCCCTGGCTTCGTTAATTCTTTTAGCAAAAATCTCTATGTATTCATAAGGATCTGAATCTAGACAGTGCTGAGGAGGAGATGGGTCTAGGATCCCTCACTGCACCCTGTTTTGCAGGGGCTGTCTGCAGAGAAGATACAGGAGAACATGGAAGTAAGGCAGAAACATGCACAGAAAAGGGAGGAGGTTTGAACAGAAAACATCTCGGGGATCTGGGGAGGCCATAACAGAGGCCATGGTACCAGAGTGTATAGTGGTTAGTTAAGCCAACATTGGTACAATGGCCCCTTCTTCCTGCTCACAAAGAAGCCAAAGAAACCTCTTTACTTAAACTTAGTTTTTAAATACTTAATAAAGTCAATGTGTTACCCGGGCTGGCACTATTATGTTATCAGTGACTGATATTGACTCTCACTACAAGGAAAGTTGAAAGGAAAAAAAAAAATGCCCAGTTTGGACAAGGTATCCCTTTTTCTGTATGTATACCTGAAACGTCAGAAAAACTAAATTAAAACATTTTAAAATGTGCCTAGGATTTTATCCTCTACACCCTGCCCCAGAAAAAAATAAAAAAAAATAAAAAAAAAGACCAACACTGGAAATGTATTAATTACTATGTGTTGCTAAAAATAACTGAATGTCTAACACAGAGAGGAGACAGGGAAATCTGGCACGAATTTTAAAACCAGTAGGAGGAAGTACATCCTTTGACATCTTCAGATCCAGTTAATTGTGTTTATTTATTTTTAAATAGGACTAGACTGTGGCGACCTAGAGTGAGTGACTGACAGTAGTTTAGAAACATCAGATACTGATATGCTCTGCATTCTTTGCAGCTAGGAATGGTTATATGGACAGGCCAGCCCCACACTGTTCATGCAAGGTGACAGGTCAACATGGCTCTGCGTTGGTGCGTCTTATCTCTGCCCCCAGATGCACTGACATTGTTTTTGCTCCTATGCCCAAAAAGCTACTGATAATGGCCGACAACAAATGTGTCAGGGGCTGCACTGCCACCCTGGGCAGCTTTGCCAAGGCCACCTTTGATACCCTCTTTAAGACTTACAGCTACCTGACCCCCTGACCTCTGGAAAAAGACTGGGTTCACCAAGTCTCCTTCTCAGGGATTCAGTGATCATCTTTTGAAAACCCATACCAGAGTCTCTGTTCAGAGGACCCAGGCTCTAGTTGTGGCTATCACATAAGGATTTTTATATATATAAAAAAAATAAAGTGGAATAAGTTTGTAAAAAAAAAAAAAGAAAGGAAGAAAGAAAGAAAAGAAAGAAAGAATGTTTTAAGTATAATGCCAACAACTAATGCAGGCTAGAAATTCTAAGAGACAGTCCCAGGTTGGGCTAAGTACCCAGGGAGGTTTCCAAGCCCCCCAGGCTATTCTTCTCACCATCCTCAGCAAACTGGCACTTTATTCTTGGGCGTAGTCACACATGGCCCAAGAGGTTGGTCAACTCAAAATGTCAGGCCCTCATATTTGAAAGGCAGGAGGCAACCATGGGCTACCCCAGAGGAGCGCACTCTTTTCAATAAGTGCTAATCTGTCTTTCAAAAGCCACCCAGTGAATTCACAGAGCCTGTGGCAGTGTGCACAGGGCCTGAAGGTGTTCAAGCCAGACAGGGGACCAGTGTTCAGGGAAGGGAGTGGACAGAAGCACCCATTCCTAACCAAGAACCTATCTCCACTTCACAACTACTTGCAAAGAAAAATTAGTTTTCTTCACTGGAGTCTCACCGAGTATATAAACCACACTTAAGGAAAGGCACTGTGCTCAGCAGTAGCTGCCAACATAAAATGAACTCAAAGGTATTACTGTAGATTTTTAAAAAATATCTCATGCTTTGATGCTTTGGGCTCTTTTTTTAAAGAAAAAATATATGTTTTGGTATATTATGTTTTCTTTTGTATTTTTTTGTTTTCTTTTTTCTTTTGTATTTTTTTAAAAAGATTTATTTATTTTATTTATATGAGTACACTGTAGCTGTCTTCAGACACACCAGGAAAGTGCACTGGATCCCATTACAGATGATTATGAGCCACCAAGTGGTTGTGGAGAATTGGGCTCAGGATCTTTGGAAAAGCAGTCAGTGCTCTTAACAGCTGAGCCATCTCTCCAGCCTGTGTTTTATGTTTTCTGATTTTTTTGTGTGTGTTTTTTTTATGTGTTTGGCATGGATATGGGTGCTCAAGAAATCCAGAAGAGCCTTTTAAACCCCCTGCAGCTGGATTTATAGGCCATTGTGAGCAACCAGCTGTGGGTGCTACCTTCAGTTCTCTGGAAGTGCAGCAAGCACTCTTTCCTACTAAGCCATTTCTCCGGCTCCCATATGACCTTTCCATATCTGTCAAGAAAAGCTTAGTATTAGTACTGTTTTAATTTATGAGTTAGGCTACTTCTTTCAACGTCCTAATTGTTGTTGATTTTTCTATGATCCACTGAATGGTTCCCTTCACTTCCCTGTGAGTGTGTGAGTCATGCAAGCAGCAATTGGACAAAAATATAGACAGCAACCCATTGTTTTCTAGAAAGAAACCGGAGGCTCTTCTTGGTGGTTTGAAGGTTTCTTTAAAATGTAATGATTCTTCATAGAGTATAAGAAAACAGTATGATTTTGAGAAAAAGAAAGCAAAAGAATATTGATGCCTGGAGTTACCAGATACCTTTACAGTTAAGAAGAGATTACAAAAGGTGCCAGAGTGTTCATGGGTCTGTGCTGCTTGTATTTTTATGTTAATTCTGCTCTCCCAGGAGGGGTTGTCTGGAGTGAGGAATGAGTCCTTGTGAGCCTCCATAAATGAATGAACAGACCAATCACTGGGCGAGTAGGCGGGACTTTGCAGGTTGGATGGAGGAAGAGAAGGAGAGAGCTGTGTGTTTTTGGAACAGGGATAGAGAAAGGGCAAGCTGTAGCTGCTAGGGTCTCCTGGTTTCCTGGCGGATCCACCATGATTTGCCACCGGAGGAAAAGGATTTAATATGGTTTACAAGATTAGGATTCTAGTTGTTGCACCCAGAGATTGAGTTACCATTGTTTCTGAACTAAATTTGTGTGGTGTTTTTATCTTGTGGAGACTCTGACTCAGAGCTCCAAAATCTCTCTACAGCTCACTAGGTTCCCACTGGCAGGTCACTACCACACCAGCCCCATGCTTCAAAACCCCTACAGCCTCTGTGGTGCACATCAGGCAAACCCACGCTTTGCCACTGTATCTTTCTCTCTGGAACCCAGTGGAGTCACTGGGTGGAGAGATCATGGAGCTCTGAGTCAGAGTCTCCATGAGATAAAAACATGTCAGCCACTGCCCCCTAGTGTACGGCCAGCCAGGCTGCCGGGGTAGAGAATTGCCAGAAGTAGCGTGGGAACGTTCTTTTAATATTTCTCACATCACAAGAGAGATGACTCAGAAGGCAAGGGCACTGACTGCTCTTCCAGAGGACCCAGGTTCAATTCCCAGCAACCACATGACAGCTCACAACTGTCTGGAACTCCAGAATCGGACAGCCTCACACAGACACACATTCAGGCAAAACACCAATAACACATAAAAGAAAGGTAAACAAAAATTATTTAAAAATAAAGAAGAGAATACAATTTGAAAGTCGAGGCCAATGGCTCCAAAGGAATCAGCATGGAAGGACATACAGCTGTACAGTAAGATGGAAAGCCCCTGTTCTCCTGTACAGTGATAAGCAGTTATCTTGCTCTCTGAAGCATATTTCCAGTGTGATAGGAGTTCAGAGAGAGGAGGCCTGTGCTTTGCTAACTAGAGCTGTCAGCTGGGAAGGATGTTTTGCTTGACAGTTGATTAGGGGTTAAATGAACTGAAAAAAATTGGTCATATTTGCTGCCTTTGCACTTATTGAATAAGCAATTATCAGCATTTTTCTTCTGCCAGCTTGAAAGAGTAGATTTTAAACAATTATCCATGGAAGAAAAACAGATTTTTGAGTGGCAAAAGGGCAACCAGGGTTTGAAGCCACTGGTTCTTTGACGGCTAAGGAGCCTGGTCAGGAAATTGGCTAACAGGGTTGATACACCTTGAAAGCTGCCTTGGAAGACCTGCCAAAACAAAATAATGCAGCTCTGAGAAGGAGCAAGAAATAAAGGAAGAAATCTCACACAGATCAAATACACAATTATCTAGCTTATTCTTAATTAGTCAGCATCACATTCCGAATCCTTTCTGAGTGAAATCATTTATGACGTCTTGTCCAGCATAGTGGTTTGAGTAAAAATGGCCCCCATAGGCCCATAGGGAGTGTCACTATTAGGTGGCCTTATTGGAGTAGGTATGGCTTTGCTGGTGGAAGTGCATCACCGTGGGGGCAGGCTTTGAGGGCTGATATGCTCAAACCACACCCAGTGTGTCACACAGTCTTCTGCTGCCTGCAGATCAAGCTACAGAACTCTCAGCTCCTTCTCCAGCACCATGTCTCCCTGCCATGATGGTAATGGACTAAACCTGTAAAACTGTAAACTAGCGTCAATTAAATTTTTTTTCTTTATCAGAGCTGCTGTGGTCATGGAGTCTGCTTCAAAACAATAGAAACCCTAACTAAGACATCCAGTATTTATTGAATGCCCACTGTACCAGCAGCTGCCAGGCGGTGTTCTAAATGTTGAGACTGCTGTAATGAATAAATTAGATGAAAGCTTCAGTCCACATGGATACATACCCTTGCTCACCCCTGGAAGGACAGACAACATGGATACATACCCTTGCTCACCCCTGGAA
>JADRCH010000124.1:5371135-5414519 GCA_019843965.1 Rhynchomys soricoides
CCCCCTCCCTCTCTCTCCCCCTCCCTCCCTCTCTCTCCCCTTCCCTCTCTCCCTCTCCCTCTCCCTCTCTCCCTCCCCCTACCCCCTCTCTCATGGCCAAGCCAAGTTTGCTAGCTAAGTTTAGTCTACTATTATTGCTTTCTGCTCTGGACCCTTCCAGATGCTTCTGGCTGTACTCTCCTCATATCTACAATAAAAATCTTCCCATTGGGCTGGTCTTGTCCTCACTTTATACACTAGGAATGGCCTTCAGTCTCACTAAAAATCTTGAATGTTAAATGGCCTTATGGCTCATGCCTGTAAGCCCAGCACTTTGGCTTTGGAGGCATGAGTCCATGGTCATCATCAGCTACATACAATTCTTTGTCTCAAGCAAATGATAAAAATCAATCAGAGATAATTCAAATATTGATCTGTAATGAGTAAGAATTAAACATTGCAGGATGTTTGATTCCATTGTGACCCCCGAGATCATAAACTGGAAAAACCTTTTCTTGTGGTGTGGCTCAGCCCTAGCGCAAACTTTTAACCTAAGAACTTTCTGTTTATTGTACACAGGTTGTTGTGGTGTGGCTCAGCCCTAGCGCAAACTTGTAACCTGAGAACTTTCTGTTTATTGTACACAGGTTGCTGTGGTATGGCTCAGCCCTAGCACATACCTTTAACTGAAGAGCTTTCTGTAAACAGAATTAAATAAAGTCAACCATAGGTTAACAAGCAACCAGTTGACAGGAAGTAATCGTAAGAAAGCCCAGGAAAGAGAAAGGGTGTTTTTTGAGTTGAAGGGTATTTAAAATGGTATGGAGAAGTAGAAAGGACCTTTTCCTTCTGGGATGTCAGGGGAGTAGGAAGGTCAGCTGGGTCCTTTCTCTGCCTCTCTGAGCTAGCAGGCTTTCACCACAGCATCTGGCTCCCGAGTCTTCATTTGGTAAATTGAACGTTTGGGATTTTGTTTTAACAACAAGTATACAATGTCTTTTATAGTTCTTTTCATTTGTTTTTTGGAGAAAGTCTTATTATTTTGGTGTTGACTCCAAGAATATGATATATAGGCAAGGTTTGCTTTGAATCTATATCAGTTCTCTTTCCTTTGTCTCCCTCGAACCTAGATTACAGGTGTGTACCATCACACCCAGCAGAGGCAGACAGATCTCTGTGAGTTCAAGACCAGCCTGGTCTACATAGTGATTTTTTCAGGACAGCCAGAGCTACATAATGAGACTCTGTCTATAAATAAATAATTAATAAATAAATAAATAAATAAATAAATAAATAAATAAAAAAAAACTATAAAGAAAAAAGAAGGAAGGAAGGCAGCAAGAGAGCTTTATTTAAAAGCAAACTAACAGTTCAGACCAGAAATGTGCTGTCAAGAAAGGCAGTGGACCATTGTAATGAAAATTCAAGGACTTCTGCCTTAGTGAGAGTTTTATTGCTGTGAAGAGATACCATGACCACAGCAACTCTTATAAGGGAAAACATTTCATTGAGACTGGCTTACAGTTCCAGTTTAGTCCATTATATTCATGGCAAGAAACATGGCAGCATTCTGGTATACATGTGATCCTGGCAGCATAGCTGAGAGTTCTACATTTTGATTTGCAGGCAGCAGAAGAGAGAGACTGTGAGCCACACTGGGCATAGCTTGAGCATAGGAGACCTCAAAGCCTACCCCACAGTGAAACACTTCCTCCTCCTAATAGTACCATGCCCTGTAGGCCAACCATCCAAACACATGAGTCTATTAGGGGACACTCCTATTCAAACTACCATAACTTTGATTATTGTATCTGGCTTCCTTTTATGGGGTTCTAGAGAAGGAGCTTGGCTGCAAAGTGGCATAGCATAGGTGGTTCTCATTTTAATGGTTAGGCTTGTATTATATAAACCTTTGCTTACTTGCTCTTTGAGTCTGTCTTTTCCCACATTATATCTGATTTTAATCATATTCATGAACACATGCATAGGCATTAAAAGAGAGTAACTTGTTTTCATTGTTTAAAGCAGGCATGCTTGCAGCCTGATCAGAGTGAGGTTCCTAGTATGCCAGGTATTTTGTTAGGACAAGGGTATGTGTACAGCTGAAACCAAGCAGAGTACCAAGCTGCTAATGTATTCCCTATTCTCATCTGACCTCACGAAGGCCATTAATAATGCCAACTACAAAGACTATGTAGCAACCAGAAAAGGAGATTTTCACAATAAGAGAAAGAAACTGATATCAGCTTCAGTGAACACTAGGATTCCAACTGCTTAAATGGTGGCTATGTGTGGACCAAGAGCATGAATGTCTGTGTTTAAAAACAAAATTCTTAGGTGCTGTATAGAGTTGTCTCCTTCTCCATTCTGTTTTCTTGTTAAGCTTATTTAATGATAAAATTCAATAATAATTTTTACTTATGAATTCAGAAATATAAGATAATACTTTGTCTCAGTGCTTTCCCAAAAGCTTCTACTAAGAGTGCACAGCAGATGATGAATTGTCCTGGCAATAAATATAAGGTGAATAGATATTTTCAGTAACTCCAAGGTTGAATGGTCTTCCATTGCTGATGTTCCTCCTCTTCCTCCTCCTCTTCCTCTTCCTCCTCCTTCTCTTCCTCCTCCTCTTCCTCTTCCTCCTCCTTCTCTTCCTCCTCCTCCTCTTCTTCATCCTCCTCTGGTTTTTAGAGACAGAGTTTCTCTATTTTGCCCTGGCTGTTCTGAAACTTACTCTGTAGACCAGACTGGCTTTGAAGTCAGAGGTCTGCCTGCCTCTGTCTTCAAAGTGCTGGTAGCTAAAGGCATGAGCCACAAGCTGTTCATGATGGGTCTGCTCTAGCCTTCCTAGTTCAGTGAACCAAGAGTCAGTCTCCCTCTTTCTCTCCCTCCCTCCTTCTCCTCCATCTTCCAGCCTCTTTTGTTCTCCCTTTCCTTCTCCCCCTTTTCCCACTCTCCCTCTCCCTCTCTCTCTCCCTTCCTCCTTTTTTTTTCACTCTGATTTCCTTAAGCCAGCTTTAACTGGCTTTTATTTTTCATTTGCCATTTAAACCATTTTACCAAGAGCATCTAGACTGCGCCGTGCTCTCCCCAGTCACCAGAAGTGGGGAGATGACAGAGACAGGGGGGACAGCGGAAAGGGAAGCAACTCTCCCATTTATTTATTCTCTGGAGAATGCTTTTTACCCTTTCAGGCAGCCTGAGAGATACAAGCACATTTTGCACGGGAGAAAGGCTCAGCTGGCAAAAGGCTACTCTCTTTAAGGTGAATGTGGGAATTAAGGAGATGAGCCACATCCGTGGGGATGAGGGATAAGGAAGTCAAGAGAGATGAGGCTGGTAATGCGTAACTCTGCCTAGATTATATAAGTCATCAGCAGGCTCGCAGCAGCAGATTTTATTTTTTTTTAACTACTGGTTCTGTATTATGGCTTATTTCAAATAATTATTGGAAATTTCCTTAATACACGCAGTACCATGGTATTTCTCATTGTCATTTTCCTGAAAAAAAAAAAAATTTTTTTTAAGCTTGGTTAACTGTTGACAGTGAATGGCTGACTGTTGAATACTAGGAATTTGTGTGGAGCTTGTCAGTTGTTAAAAATCAAAACATCAAAACATCTGGGTATAGGTACCAGAGATGTGCTTATGGGAGATGGGGCCTGATTCATGGTTGGAATCTGGAGGAATAAAGTCTCAGCATGACAGAGTGAGGATGTAATTACTGTATCCACCTTGTCAGATGAAGTATTGTGAGGGAAAGCCTGAAGCAT
The DNA here is from genome assembly GCA_019843965.1 of Rhynchomys soricoides. Taxonomy (NCBI): domain Eukaryota; kingdom Metazoa; phylum Chordata; class Mammalia; order Rodentia; family Muridae; genus Rhynchomys; species Rhynchomys soricoides. Next base: position 5,374,888 of record JADRCH010000124.1, read on the forward strand.
CTTTTTTTTTTATTTTGGTTTTTTGAGACAGGGTTTCTCTGTGTAGCCCTGGCTGTCCTGGAACTCACTCTGTAGACCAGGCTGGCCTCGAACTCAGAAATCCACCTGCCTCTGCCTCCCAAGTGCTGGGATTAAGGCGTGCGCCACCACTGCCGAAGCATCTTAAGAAGGGATAAAACTTCATGTACCGTGTTCAAAACTGGCCCAAGGCTTCTGTTCTCATTCATTCCATCCTGTGTTCTGCAGTACACTTGTGACTTAGCTTTCGAAGGTTGTTTTTCCCAGAATCCCTTGCCAACTGGGGATGAGTTTCTGCCAATGGGCTGAAATGGGTTGTGGTAGAGGTAGGAAGGAGGGGAGGAGACAGAATTCTTTCCTGGCTCTTAAAGTAGCCACTGATAAGGGCCATCTGGCCCTCCCAGAGCCTCCCACGGAGCTCCTGCCCTACTCTGAACCAGCCTTTGAGGTAGTGTCAAGGAGTGCACAGGCCACCTTCCCCAAGGTTCTACACCCCCGACAGGCCTGGGTACCATCAACACTAAATCTTCTTTCTTTTTACCTTAAAGATGGCACCTCTGGGGTGCCCATTTGTCTGCTTCCTCAACATTTCCCATATGATGGGCTGCCTGTATTAAATGTACTTTTGAAATATCTGGAATTTTTTTTTTTTTTTTTTTTTTGGTTTTTGGAGACAGGGTTTCTCTGTGTAGCCCTGGCTGCCCTGGAACTCACTCTGTAGACCAGGTTGGCCTGGAACTCAGAAATCCCCCTGCCTCTGCCTCCCGAGTGCTGGGATTAAAGGCGTGTGCCACCACTGCCTGGCTCTGAAGTGGTTTTATTTTCTGGCTAGTATTTCTAAGAAGCATGCTGGGTCTGCTTTAGACCCAGGAACCCTTTGGAAGAGCAGAAATTGAGAAAAGCATGGGCTATTGTTTGTTGCAGTTGGTAATTCATTAAGAAATATTCATTCCATAGTTTTGGATCTAATTTTGAGAGTTTTTCATGAAACACAATCCTCTTCAGTGATGGCCAAGCAGTTGTACTTAGCGTGTTGATGGCACCTTGTTTCTAACCTGACCTTCCTTGAGTTTCTTTTTCCAATTTAAATTTAGAAGCTTTTGCTAACTACTGCCTTGCAGCACTCAGTAATTACGTGGTCTTTCCCTAGGCTGTTTAAGCAATTCAGGCTTGGTCTCTATCCTCATTTGGAGTGACTAATGGGGCTGCTTACTGGAAGTATGATGTAGCTGGCTATCAGAGAGTTTTATCATGGATGAATTTGACAGAAGCCCACACCCTGGTTTGGGTGACTCCTGCCAGATCCTTCAGGATTTTTTTTTTGTTGTTGTCTTAGTTTCTTTAGGAAACTTCCTGTGACCTCCCCCTCAAAGACCATGTTGTATGAATCCCCTGGCTGGAGCTTACAGCAAAAGGGTTTTTTATTGAGGAGAACTTGTAGGAACCACACCCACAAATGGGTAAAGATGACTGGATAGAGGAAGCCATTGAACTATAAAATGTTGCAAAAGCTTTCTCCACCATCTCCACAATTGGCTGTGGACTTCCTCAATCGTCTTTGGAAGCTGGACATATCCCTGAACCTTCGCTCCAGGCTGTGGGGCTGAGTTCTAGAATCAGCCTTGGAATGTCAATGATTGCTTTAGGCTGTGTAGCTAAGATAGAGTTCCTGAATCAGCCATGTGGACTACTCCCTGAACTTAGGTGGGGCAGTGTCAGTAACAGAGGGAAAGGGCACACTCTCAGCAGCCAACACCAGAGAAGCTGCTGAGAAGCCCTCTGTGCTGAAAGGGGATCAAGATAACATATCACAATTATATACTGTCATTGGTCAAGTGAAAGTTCTTGAGTCAAAAGTGCTTACTTTTGTGTATTTGTGATAAGGCCAGAGGTCAATCTTGAGTAGCATTCCTCAGGTCTGTCTACCCACCTTGGTTTTGGAGACAGACTTACTGGCCTTGGGCTAGCCAATTAGACAAGCTTTGCTGGCCAGATAGCTCCAGGGACATGTCCGCCTTTGTCTCCCCTGTTCTATAGGATTATAAAACCCTGCCACTAAAGCTGAGTTTTTATGTAGGTTCTGAGATGGAGCTAGGTTCTTACTGTTTTTTCTTTTCATTAAAAATTTTATCCAGGCAGTGGTAGCATATGCCTTTAATCCCAGCACTCAGGAGGCAGAGGCAGGTGGATCTCCGTGAGTTCGAGGCTAACATGGTCTACAGAGCGCGTTCCAGGATAGCCAGGACTACACAGAAAGAAACCTGTCTCGAAAAACCAATATATACATTTGTGTATTTATTTATATGGTGTATGTGTGTGTATGCACGTGTGTGTGTGTGTGTTCGTGTGTGTGTGTGTGTGTGTTCGTGTGTGTGTGTGTGTGTGTGTGTGTGTGTGCCACAGCACCCATGTATAAGTCAGAGGACAACTACATGGTGCTGGCTCTTTTCTTTACATGGGTTCTAGGGATCAAACTCAGGCTGTCAGACATTATGGCAAGTGCCTTATTCCATTGGCCTATCCTGTGGGCTTGCCCCCCATGCTTTCATGCTGAGTATTTTACATGGTGAGCTAGCCAGACAGCCTCCAAGGTGCTTAGAGTTCACCCATCATAGCACAGCGTCTATCAGCCTCAGCCAGCATCCAGTAAAGACTGGTACATGAAAGCACCACACTTGGTATTGAATGAAGGTAGGAAAGCCATTCCACTGCTTCTAATCCTTTCGGCAGTCACGGGCTTTACTATTCAGTCAATCCTCTAAAGATACACTTAAAACAATTCGATGTTGGTTTCCTTCTGCGGAAGTGTGTGCTAGCTCGGCCTTGAAGTCAAATCCCTCAAGTACCCATTTTAGGCAAACTGGGAAGTTCTAAAATCTGCTTAGGGGGTTTGCGACCGGCACAGAGAAGCACAGGTGAGGAGGGATATTGGACAGATGGCCTCTGGGCACTGTTCCCCTGTGGCTGCTCTGTTGTCCCAGGCTTGACTTTGAGGCTGGCATTTAGCACAGGCACTCTTTTAGCTCCTCAGCATCTGGCCATCTACAAGGTCAACGCATCCTCTATAAATACAGGAGTGGGGTGACAAAAAAGAGTTGAAAGACAGCAACGATCAACAGGAAATAAAACATTTTTATTGAGTGTCCATGTCATAGGTTAAGTCATTTTTAACAACAATCAGAAAACTACCATGGGGTTCACCTCACAAAGTGAAACAGAATTTAAACCACTTATCAAAAAATGAGGGAAGAGTACAGCAAAAGGAGCTGGCTCGCGGGCCACGAGCCTTATGGCAGAAGAAAACACCCCAACATTTCTACGAGACACAGAGAAAACCCACACATAGAAACACTCAAGCAGGCAGTAGATATACACAAGGGCAACTAGGATCTTTCTAGAGCCTCGGCTTCTAAGGCTTCACACTGCATTCTCAGAAAGGTACACGTGGCGTTCCGGAGGATGGACCTTGGTCAGAAAGCAGGCCCAGTCACCGGCTTGTGAGAGATGATATAGTACCAACTAATTCTATGCTGACGATCCCACGTTGGCAGTGTTGCAAGAGAATGTGCTAGTAGTATTGTAATGCAAGAAGGAATGTCTGTTCACAGCTGGGAGCTGCTCCCTTGGAACTGTTGTTCCATTGTGTACAACTTAAGGGAGATGGTGGAATGAATGTCAGTGTCTGGTATTTAAGGTGTTCTTTGTTTTGTAAAAGTCAACTCCTTCTCTTTGGTAGGACTTGGTCCCTTACATAGGAAAGCTCCTCATTTGAATCTCCTGTTTAAACTGCTGTTTATCTCACCTATGAGTGTGCGGTTCCTATCATCTGTGGTTTTAACATTGAAATGTGGAAAGGATTTTCTCCTTGTCCTGTGTGTCTGTTCTAATGAGTTTGTTTGGATGGAGTGAAGGGCAAAGGGTCTGTCTCTTCTCTAATGAGGGAAGACTCACAGCCAGGGTTTGGGGTTTGTGTTGTGTATGCTGGAGGAACAGCCGACCCCGTGTTTAAAGTCTACCAACAGCCCTTCTTGGGATTCTCTTGAGTTCTGTCCATAACATGGAGCTAAATCCTAAAGATCAAGCACGAGGCCATGCTTAGCATTCCTCCATTTGATTTTGGTAGATGTGAAGATTCTCCCTTCAGAATGTTGCTGTTCTCTGTGACCTGGAGGTGAAACCAGGCTGCAATATCTAGTGGGAGAAGAGTCTAGAAGCGGTGTTAGGTAGCAGGCTCACCTTCCTGAAGTGGCTGTCTACCGCAGTGGGACAAATGTGACTAGTGCACAGTGTTGACAAAATGCTGTGTGTTCTCCCCACCCCCCAGTCTATGTATCTTTCTGTCCTATGCATAGCTGTTCAGTTCTGAATTGGTCCTTAGAAATGAGAACTGTTTGTGCTACACACACGTTGGGCAGTGCAGTAAGAGGGAATGGCAGTATTGTTACAATATACTACGGAGTAAGTTGGGTGCTATCCACTGAGGAAACTACGTGTCTAAGCACACGGGGCAGTCACAGTGTTACACAGAGCAGTCCTTAAGACTCATATGGAATGACTAGTGGCTTCATAATAGTGCCATTTACTACAGAATAACATTGAGAACATTTAAAAACTCCTCCTAAGTCAAGCATCTAGTGTACAGAAGAGGTTGCTTCAGTTTGCTAGAACTTGTTCTTGGTTTTGTTTCACCTTTGTTTAAAGGACAAATTAAAACTTAAGTAAAAAGAGCATATAAAAAGATCACTAGCTGTCTGTTTTGGCTTAATCGAAGTGCATTCAGAACTATGGCTAATTGTTATATTTCATCTTTTCATGGGATTACAATACTGTCTGTTTACCACAAAGTAATTTTGTGGAATAAGCACAGATTGCTGTGTTAAAAATATTCTGCATTCCTTCTAATCTGGTTTTATATAATAAAATATTTTGTTACAAAGTCTCACGCGCATACCTTTTGGAATCAATATTGGGGTGAAATCTGTATCAGAATTCCCAGGTTGCACGTTTTATATAAATGTGATAATGGAGAGCTATTATTTTCTGTTTAAATAGTCAGGCAATATTTCAGAAACGCTGACTTCTCCCAGCTCCTCCTCCCCCACCCTAACCCCAAACAAAGGCATGCACCACACATAAGACTTGTGCATACACTTTCACACTTGCACACGCACACACAGAGAACACTACCGTGATGCTATGCTAGATGCAGTTGTAGGAACTCATTGGCTCCTGTTCATTGCTTCCTTGACTGTAAGAATGAAGCCATGATTTTAGCTTTGCAGAGACATACAGACAGATGCTATTCTGGTTTGTGGCTTTGCTTCCTTGAGATCAGCCCAGATGCTGCTCAGGTCATGCTATTTGCCTGTGAAAGAATTCTACAAAATTGGGTTCAACCATCAAAGATGTCGTATGAGCGAATCTTGGTACTCAAAGGATTCAATAGAAAGCTCAGGTTTAAGTTGTCCTTTAAGATGTTGGTTTAACTGTACTAGTGCCTTTCAAGTTGATATTTTTGCTGGAATGCAGACGATACTATATTTACCATATAATATATTATCAGCTCTCCTATATCTCAGTCAATTTACATAGTTTAAAATAGAACATCTTATTAAAAACATCTAGATATACACAGATTAGGAAACGCTTACAACATACAAATACACAAACTAGAAATAAATCTTTAGCATACTGGTATATACAACGGTGTGATACAATACATAATTTCAGTCATGCTCTATCTACACATCATATTGCTTAAAAGAAGAGTGGATTTGGAGGGCAGTGGTATGAAGGGCATAGGGGCTTTCTACACTTAAATTTGTGCAAATTAAAACAGGATCTGAAGTACCGCTGGGTTGTATCAGGGATGCATGGCTGGAAACTGAAAGGACCCATATTACCGAGGTATTTACAGATACTGGCTAAAGAGCACTATGTGGGAAGATGCAGAAAGCCTTCTTTTTCCCTTTACTTCTTGACAGCCAGCATGGCATCAACCTCCTCCTCTACCTGTAGAGTGTGCCACTGGGCGATGGGTCGCCGAGGGTTGGCCAGCATGTCTGACCAGTGTCGCAGCTCTGCCCCAGTGCTGTTGTAGCCCACAAAGACTTTGCCGATGGCGTCGTTCTTGCCAATCTTGTCATAGTCCAAAACAGTCACCACCACTTGCACTTTCTGAAAGAGGACACATGAATACACCAGTGTCAGCCAGTCCTCCAGGTAAAGCCCCGGGACACAGAACTTCCTTGGGATCTGAAGAACTAAGAATCTACTCCTGACACCAAGATGAGGCTGAGAGCAGACTTCAGCCGGTTTTCATTGTTCTTCATGATTGTCCACCACCATCGGCACTGCCATCTTGCTACCTTTCTTGTGAGGGGGTGGGGCCAGGGTCTCATTGACCTCACACTGGCTTCAAGCTCATTGTGTAGCTGATGACCCTGAACTCCTGATTCTCCTGTTTCTACCTCCCAAGGGTTGAGATTACAGGTAGGTGTCATCATGCCTGCTGGTCATCCTAATACCTACACATTAATTTTTATTATATACTTCATATTACCTAATAACTTTGTAGAAGAAATAATTCAGTTATTTTTCTCAATAGATTCTATTAATATTTCCATTGCACAGATAAAGATGCTGGAAGCTCATGAAAGGTTTATGAGCTGTCTGAGGCCACAAAAGGAATGAATGAGTTGGTTTCTATGCTGTTAACCACCATGCCAAGCTATCTATGGAAGGTTGTGACATGGCTTTCCATGTCTGTGCATGGCTTTCCAGTGTTCCGGCATGAGGACTTAGGCCATTCTCTTTGTCCTTACTAAAACTTTTGGAGCAATCGTGTATTGTGATCTCATTTCAAGAGGTGACAGCCAGCATTTCATGTATAACTAAAAGGATCCGACCTAATCATATAATTGTGACCGCAAATGTGACAATATAGTAGAAATCTTTTTAAAGGGCAGTAACTAAAGAAAATGTGCTTTTCCTTGATTATAATTCTCTTAATGAACATTAATTAGTATATTATTATGCTATTACATACTATTAAGTAGTATATCATTATAGTATAAAAGATACGCTCTCTAAAGAGTTTTACTTCCCAGGAAATGAATTTGGGTAGTCAGAATATATGAATGTTGTGATTTAGATACTGGATATAAAGAGAAAAGCTTAAAATAAAGTAGCTATATTGATTTGTGGCCAGCAAAGGGAAGGAAAGTACATCTGTGAAAGTCAGGCCCTGGGGAAGATACACTGAGTTATGTCTTCGATGGATTTTGACTCTGAGGACGGAACTACTCTATCAGTGTGTTGAGGGACACCACTGAGATCCATCTTTGGAACAGCAAAAACAAATACTTCTTTTTTGAAAAGCAATTTTCTTATTCCATTAATTTATTCATTTTCTGTGTGTGTATGTGTGCAGGCGTATGTGCCACACTGCATATGTGGAGGTCAGAGAACAACTTGCAAGAGTTGCTTCTCTTTCCCTATCACGTGGGTTCGGGGCATCAACCCTAAATTATGGCGGTTGACAGCAAGTATCTTCGTCCACTTAGTCACTTCTGTGTGTGGGATTCAGAGTGTAGTGAAAGTGTAGCACCGGCTTCTAAGGATAGCCTCACTGTGACGCTGCTATTAAGACAATTGCCTTTTGAGGCTGGAGATACGGCTCAGGGGTACTTGGGCCATCTCCCAGTACCACAAATAAATCAAGTGAGTAAATTACCTATTTACTAGGCAGTGTTTGGGAACAAGGGTAAGTTGGTATTTGTGGCTCAGATTCTGTCCCAAGAAAATGTACCACGATGCAATAACTGTGTAGGGGCCAGCATGGGAACATTATGTGCAAATGTAATAGACATTTTCATATTTAGGACAAACTCGATTATGTTACTGAGGGGTGAGCTGATTAGGGCACCCATTGGATCTATGTTTCAGGGGACTCCGTGGTTTATGCATTTTTTTTTTTTTTGATGGTGGTGGTGAAAAAGGTATTTTCTGCATGCTTTCAGAAATTAGCATAATTTGTTTCCTTCATAAAATGTTTCATAAGGATTAGAAAAGATAGAAGACAGCCACATGATCTTATCATCTCAGCCTAAGAGAAGACCAAACTGTTCCAGCAGGTAGAGCATAATCATCTTTAAGGCAGTGGTTCTCAACACATGGGTTGCGACCTCCCTGGGGGAGGGCTGAACAATCCTTTCACAGTGGTCATACATCACATGTCCTGCTTGGCAGGCATTTACATTACGACTCCTAACAGTAGCAAAATTATAGTCATGAAGTAGCATGGAAAATAATTTGATAGTTGGGGTTCAGCACAACATGAGGAACTGTATTAGAGGGTCACAGAATTAGGAAGGTTGAGAAGCCCTGCTTCAGAGAAATACAAAGAAGGGGAAACAGGTCTAGGAGAAAGAAAGAAAGAAAGAGAAAGAAAGAGAGAGAAAAAGGAGAGAAAGGATAGGAGCAGAAGAGGCAGGGTACAGCTAGTGGGTGCTTGCTACTCCCAAACCCAATCCACTTCATGTTGGGCTCAGGTTCTCTGTCCTCTAAAATGCTGCCCCAAATTGAAAATTTTATTTTGTTTTTAATATGCCTCTCTTTCAATATATTTGTACTTTCTGAAATTCACAGGTGCAATGTATTTTTATAGGTATAGGATTATAGCCCAAAGGAGTGAGTGTACAAGATTTTTTTTTCATCTCAATACCTTGCTTTGTGTTGTTTTGTGGAATTAAAAAACAAAATGCCAGGAGGAGTTAGTTTCCATAGGAATAAGGTCTTAGAACTCAAAAAGTTCACTGAGTAGATATTGCAAAATAAATTATGGTAGAAAACTGATGTTTCAAGGATTTGCCAGAAGGTCTACAGTACTCACAGGTTTAGACTACTGAACAATGGACTGGGGACAGAGAAACCATACCAGTGACTTACTTAGCTGTTGAAAATTATTAAGTACAACAATTTTTTAGCACGTGAAGATGTGTATGGGCTAGTTACATAAACACCACGGGCCAATACAGAAGGCAGGATGCTGGCTATGTTGCCCTACAGATGTGGATTTCTTATTGTAGCCTGGGAATGAACAGGCAAGTTCATTCTCTCTTAGGTTTTGGATTCCACAGACAACCCTACTGACCTATCAAAGCGGCTCTGTTGGTTTTCTATTTTCTACCTTATTTCTGCTCAGCAGAAGGCAGCTAGCTGTTCCAGCTGACGAATCAGCCCTTCTCACGCTGTGTGTCTTATTATGTCCTGCTTAGTGGAGCCCAGGCATCACACAAATGTGCATGGGCCAATTCTAATGGAGGCAGGGCACTGATGACTTGCAGGGCCTACGCTTGTCAGTTTTGTGATCTGAAGGCGTGAGACTGAGTGGGGGGACACAGTCATGCCAGACATTACCTGGATTTGCTCGAACGGAACTTCAAAGCTGAAGGACTCATTGTAGTAGGGGTTAAGCGTGTTCTTCTTAATCGTTGTCTTTTTCTTCTTCAGCCTCTTGCCATTCTGCATCAGGTGAATCTTCACATAGGGATCTGAAAGACGGATGCAGGGACTTTAGGAGCTTAGACGTGTGTTTTATTTTACCTGAAATACTCCAGTACTGGGTGTGGTGGTATGCACACCACAGTGCACGCATGCATGGAGATCGACCGTGCGGGTCCTAGGGACCAGACTCAGGTCATGAGGTTTGGCAGCAGGTACTTTCATTGTCTCAACCTTCTTTTCATCCAGAGCTACACGCTTTAGATCATGCATTAGCTCAGAAAAGGACTGAGCCCCAACAAGAAGTATTACATAGCTTCTATGTATCGTGGCTCGAGTCTGGACAGACCACACCAGGCCAAAGCAGTTCCACGTGGCAGAGGTTTATTGTGGGGGAAGAAGGCAAGGGTGGCGGCAAAGAAGGGGGGAAAGAAGAAGAAAAAGAGGTCAGAGGGGTCTGCCTTTTATTTGGATAGTGACATAGCTGCTCACATGTAAAGGTGGGAGGTGAGCCAAGAGGATTCTGGGAATGTATGCCGGTTGCCATGGCCACATATGTGTCTCTGTCACCTATGTGTGATGTCACTGGGTTCAAAGGCAATCTGCCACGCTGGTTCTTGATACCAACACTATGTAATATGTTATAAACCACCAAACATCTTTTATTGAGAGGCTTTTAAGTAGGCTTTATGGTAGGCTTATTGTCATGCTAGCTGAATTTCCTAGTTACATTTAGAAGGGAAGAACAGTGGGATGCTGGGAAACCAGCTCTTTGGGAGAAAATGTCCTGACATACAGCATTTGCAGATTTCTGTGGTGCAAGTGTGCTCACCATGGCCCATTTTAAGCCACAAACAGACTAACAACTGGCTTGTAAAGTCTGTGGGAATTTAGCTACTGGCTTTTGTGAGCTGGCAGAGGGCTTGGCCATAGCTTGCTACTGCAGGGGAATAAAGCTTGACAGGGAGAGGACAAAGGGGCTGCTTCATTCATTAGGTTATTCACCTACACAGCCAACACGGGAGTGGTCAGTAAGTGTTGGGCCCTCTTATCACTGACAGGAGCAGCACTGAGCACAGCAGATCTTCTCCGTTTTCATGATGGGATCTCAGATGTGTGGGCTAATAGATATTATTAAGCTTTTACAGAAAGGAGACTCCTGTGAAGAGAGGAGTTGATGAGCACAGTGCAAGGGAGGAGCTGAGCCAAGATCTATGGGAAAACAGCAGCGGTGGTAGACTATGCGATAAACCAGGAACGGGAGCAGGCCCTACCTGCTCAGAAGACATCTCTGTTGGGGGTGGGGGGAGGGCTCAGATGGGAGGGCTGAGGAAGAGAAGCCAGTGATTGCTCACACTGGAGCTGTGTGTGTACAGTGTGTCTGTATATACAGTGTATCTGTGCATCTCTGTGTGTGCGTTGGAGAGAAAGGCAGAGAGAGAGGAGAGATACACGCGCGCGCACACACACACACACACACAGAGAGAGAGAGAGAGAGAGAGAGAGAGAGAAGGACTCTGCTCCGTGGCCTGGTGGTCTGGGTTACTATCAGGTCTTTCCTTTGGTTTTGGCCTCTCTGTCACTGGAAATCATTGCATGGCTGTCCTCTTTCTTGTTGGACATCACATTAGCTGGACCTTATCTCTCCTATGTCATAATAGCTATTCTGTTCTATAGGTTTTACAGGACACTCTAGTGAGACCACTCTCAAGCTTACATGTTGACGAGTCTTTTAGTGTATCAAATTAAAGTTTGTGTTCCTACTGTTCACAATTATGGTAGGCAGGATAATACCTGCCTACAACATTCTAGTCTTGAGAACCTGTGAATATGTTATACAGCAAAAGGGACAAGGTAAATGTTATTAAAACAGAGACTTTCAAATGAAGTCAGCCCTGTGTTTCCAGGCGGCCTACCTACTCTTTTCACATAAGTCCTTAAATGCAGAGAAACTTTCCTGGCTGTGATAAGGGCGTGACAACAGAAGAGCCAGGCATTTGCCAATGTAGGTTATTTTATTTATTTATTTTTGAAACAGGCTGACCTGGAACTCACTCTGTAGCTCAGGCTAGCCTCCAACTTCTACCACAGCCTCTCAAATGCTGGGATTACAAGAATAAACTACCATGCCTTGCTTTGAAGAAAGAAGGGATCAGAAGTGCAAGTATGTGGACGACTGCTAGAAAAACATTTTTAAATGACAAAAAAAACAAGGACTGTCCTTTTCTTTAGACCACTGGCTCTCAACCTTCCTAATCCATTAATATAATTCCCCATGTTGTGGTGACCCCAACCATAAAATTATTTCGTTGCTACTTTATAACTATAATTTTACTATGTTATGAATCATAATGTAATATCTGATATGCAACCTCCTCCCCTGTGGGAGTTGTGACAACATATTGAGAACCACTGGACTACCCTATCCACACGTGGACTAGAGCCCATTGGGCCTTGTGTCAGACTTCTTTTTAATATTTTCCATCGAGACATAGAAATTATATATATTTATCATGTGCAATTTGGCTTTCAAAATGTGTGTTCATGTGGAATGGCTAAATTGGGCTAGCAAGCTTTATTCCCATCTTACTGTACATGGTGAAAACACTTACTATGTACTGCCTTAGAGATTTTCAAAAATCCTTGCTTATTAATATATAATATTACCACATTATACAGCAGGTCTCTTCTACTTATTCCTCCTCTTTAACTGAATGTGCAATTTCTCTAACTCTGTATAACTACAAGAAAATAATATATGTTGTTTTAACATCATGATTCTTGGTGATTTTTGCACAGTGTCAACAGAAAACTAATAAAGCAACCAACTTTGAAGAGATTCTGTTGTTTATCAAGTAAATGTGAGGATGAGAGTCAAGGTGCTTTCAAGATGTGTGTGTGTGCGTGTGTGTGTGTGTGTGTATACATGAATGTATGCTTCTTAGGATTGAATCCAGGGCCTTAGGCATGCTAGGTAACTACTTTAACTGAGTGGCTTCTTCACTCTTTAACTAGATCTAGAAACTGATCTTTTGGAAAACGTTGATGTTCTTTCCTCTCTCCTAGAAAAGCAGTTATTCTGATTTTCAAATCAAAAACCTTAAAAAAGGTTAAGTTCTTTTAAGAAAAAAAAAGTAAAACAACATTGAGCATACCATCCAAAAATCATAGTAATATGCATACTTCTTAGGATCTATAAAACTAGTAAAATTGGACAAAATATGATCTGAGAATGATTTTATAAGGGCTTAAAACAATAATGGTCCTTTACACTGGAAGTGTAATTTATGTTTTCTATAAGCTATTCTATCCTCTCTCTCTGTCTCTCTCTCCCTCTCTCTGTCTCTATCTATCTATCTATCTATCTATCTATCTATCTATCTATCTATCTATCGTCTATGTACCGTTTAAAATTATATTGTTATTTTATACTACAATAATCCTTTTTATTTTTTTCTCAAGAACCCAAATCCAGGTCTGCTGTCTTGAAACCTGCTGCCGTTTGTGGTATACCAGGCAGGAAGTTTTGTGTAATGTCTATATGTACAGATGCTGAAGCCAGATTCATTTGGATCTTGGCTCTGCTCCTCATATTTGTGTGATCTTGCAGAAGTTTTTTAACTATTTTTTTCTATCATAGTCCTTCCATTATGAATTAGGGGAAATGATAATAGCTAATTATAGAGTTATAAAGGTCAAACACATGAAAAGTCTTCAATATGAGGCTGGCAAATGTCATTCTTAGGACGCTTTGGTGCAAGTGACAGCTAAGGCAGCCCCCATGAACCACATTGCCCCACTCCCACCCCCCAGCTCACTTTGCTGACCTGGGGCCCACACCTAGCAAGCAGGAAAAAAAAATCTCCTTTGCTACAGAAGTTATACTGTCCTAAGCCACCCTTCTCCTAAATGGCAGTGCTGCTGACACTGTCCCAAACAGGACTCTGGCCAGGTAAACAGAAGGGTTATTTGGGTAAATAAGCATAAGGTTTCTGTTTACTACAAAAGCAGATCTCTTAAGGTGGTTCTGTTTACCAGGAACTTTCCCTAACCCTCCAGAAACCTCCAGAACCATCTACCCCAAAGGTCAATTACATCTGCCAAGGGTACCTAGTTCTGGATCAATCGGGCAGCCTGTATCAATTCAGACCCCCCACCCTGCCAACTGACACACACAATTTGCTTGCTTTCCACCATTTTGCTTTTCTCTCTGCACCCCCACTCCTCATAGATGGTCTTGGCACTTTGATTCCCCTAATAAATTTTTGTTTTTGCCCACAGAGAGGTCTAGTTCAGTAGTTTTGCTGTCCCGTTGCTTATAGAGACAAGCACTCCTAGTGCTATGCCTTCTCTAAGGAAAGGGTTGACTCATGAAGAGTTTAATCACACATGCAATCAAAGGAAGAGTATTACTGCTTTATGAAGTGGTCTTGAAGTGTAAGATAGAAAACTAACTTAGCATCTTGTTAGGTTTTTGCCTGTTCTTGAAATAAATGCCTCAAACGACACAGAGCTGGGCAGGTAAGGTCAGAGTCTTAAGCAGAATGTCATGGCTGATGGTCTTGGAGAGCAGGAGTCAAAACTCTGAGTTATCAAGCCTTTGGAGACTCTGAAGTCAGCTAAAATGTTGGCACATTTGGGCAAATCATATATCAGCTATTTATTGATCCTCTCTCTCCTTGTGCTACTAAAACTGAGAAAATAGAGAGTTCTCTCTCAGTATTGAGATTTATTGTCAGGGATGGGTAATGCCCTTTGTTGGCAGGTTTCATATCTGTGTCCCTTTTCCTGCTAATGCTGTTACCAAGAGAAGATCTCATAATGATTTAGCTTCTTCCTTTTAGTTTCCACTTTGCTACAGAATCTTCTTTCCTGCCCACCCATTTCACCCACCCTCCCACTTCCCTCCCTCCTTTCTTTCCTTCCTCCTTTTCATCTTTCCTTCCTTTCTCTTTCCTCCTTCCTTCCCTCCCTCCCTTTTCTTCCTTGATTCATTCTTTCTTTCCTCTTTACCCCATTTCTCATCCAGAGTGGAACGAGAAATCATTATACTAATGATTACATATGAGGCTACCCTCATATGATTTGTCAAATCATTTCTTGAACCCTGTACTCAGGCAGTGACAACTTAGAACAATAAACTCTGTTAGTTAGAGGAGCACAGAGGCTCTCTAGCTGCTGATGAACAGTTTCTTCTCTGAGGCTGTTTTCAATAATGCAGGCCTTGTGTGACAAGGTTTACAACTACTTGGCCAGCCTTTGCCTTGGAGGATCCCTGAGGAAGACAAGGCATTTCTGCAACTCTGTCCGTCGAGCATCCCCTTCTGAGTACGCCACAGGATGGACAGTGTGGGATCCAGGGCTGTTGTTTCATTGTGCTCCCACTCAAGCATGACTAAAAGAATGATCATATATACTCATCTCGCACATATCTCATATTAATATAGGTTTTCTAATAGACAATGTCTTTCTAGCTGATCTGGCCCAGGTGTGCCTATCCATGTCTAGGTGGGATGAACTGTCACCTCCACAGTGCCTCAGGGACTGTATTCATTCCTGCCCTGCCACTCTCACCCATGCATTCTAAATACAGAGCTGAGAGACAGGGTTTTCTAGTGTACTCTGGCAGACCTGGGACTCCCTGTGTGGATCAGACAGAGATCCACCCACTCCGACCTCCAGAATGCTAGGCTTAAAGGCTCATACCACTACATCCTGACCTGCTTTTAGTCATGAGATGCCACAGCTACTCGACACTTCCCTGCTGTCTGGTCACTCTCTTTCCTTCTCTAGGATTCCAAGTCATGCTGTTCAAAAAGTCTTGCTTGGTTTGATAAGCTTGTCTTTGGAGGGGCTGGTGGTCCAGTGAAGTCTGTAGCAAAGCATCAAAAGGTAGTTCAGCAAGTTTCTCTTCCTGATAATTCTCAGGATCTGTTATTTGCTCCTCTCCTTTATCTCATTTATCAGATGATATTCTCTGCTTTTCTTTCCTCTGCCCTGAAACCTTCACTGACATATTTTATAAGATTGCTACCTATTATTTTAATTTATTGTTATTGTTATTACTGTTACTATTATTTTAACACATTGGAGGAGATCTTTTCCCCTGTGCTTCTCTTCTCAGATACTCTACAGAGCAACCTGATACTCCCTATGTCACTGCTAGCTCTGCTAACTGGAGTTCCTGACCACAGTACCCAGGACCTGAATGCATTGTCTATACTAACACTGTTGTCAGCTCAGCTCAGTTTTTGCATGCTGAGCTATCACCCCAGAAGCACATAAACTTTGAGCTACATAGACTATTTACTGATTTTCCTTCAGCTACATGGCCTCAATGGGCAAGCGTTCTGCAGAAATAGCACAGACCACATGGTTTGCCACAAGGCCACAGCCACCCCAGGTCTTCTCTTATCCCCCAGCCAGAGACCAGTTAATTTTCTTCTTCCCTCCAAGCCTATTCTTTGCCTTCTACTTCTGTATACAGTCTTCACCACTTATGACTTCTCCTTGATAGTGTTTTTTTGGCTAGTTCTTTCTAACCCATAGTCATTGCTCAAGACCAGAAATTCCATCTGCAGTTGTTGATTTTAAGCAACCCTTCATGTAATGCTAAAACCCTTTAAGGGCATCACCCCTGAACCAGCAGAGTATGTCTGGTCCATCCTAGCAATCGCTTTGTCTCTCATCCCTGATGCTCATGGTTCTTCACAAGGAGCTTTAAATGCTGTGGCTTCTGGTTTCTTATTCTAGCCCGTGATGCTCTTTCTTTGTCTGTCTTAACTTTGACTTAAAAGTCACGTGACCTGTGAAGACTTCCTGAGTGTTCTTTTCTAGAGAATAGACAATAGGTGCCTTCTCAATCAGCAGCTTTAAGCAGATCCTCTTTGCCCACGGCCTTTTCTTCTTTCTCTTTTCTGGTATTGGGGGATTTCTGTGCTACTTGGATAACGTAAGAACAATCTTCTTTTGGGAAAATGTGTTTTTGAGTAAAAAAAAAAAAAAAAGTCTCTTAAGTGATGAACTTTGGGAAGGCCAAATAGTAATGAGATCAGAATGTCTCCATTACTGCACAATACTCTACCTTAAAACCCTAGAACACTGCCACCGCTTTCTACCCTGAGGCGCTTCTAATGTCAATTTGTGCTAACTTCATAGAAATATAATTGCCAAACAGCTGGCTCTAAGCAATGAGATATAAAGAGGGCACTAAAGGCTTTTTTATTTACAATGAGAACTAGACAGTGGCAGTTCAATGCCGAATAATGCACGATGCCTGCCTTTTTAATTCTGACAATTTTGCATAATGATACTGTCTTCTTCCTTAACTACCACAGTGACCATGGGCCCTGGTGACCACGGCCTTCTATTTCCATGATGCCATGATGGCTCTCTGGGAGAGAATTAGCCTCATCGCAGCTGCTTTGCTTAATGCCTTCTGAGCTGGTACCCAGCTTCTGAGTATTTTCAGATATTATTCTTTTTATCCATTATTCTTTGGATAATGTTCACTGAATTCAACTTACATTACTGGATGAAGAAAGGAATAATTATATCAGTTAGGGCTCAAGTGATTGGACAAGCATTTCTAAATAATTTAAATGAGAAGGTCCCTTATAGGTTTTATACGATAGAAAAGTCTGGAAGTGGGGCTCTGTGGCAGGATATCTCTCCCCTACTTATTTCTGAGTAATAGAACCCCTGAAGTTTAAAGTGAGAACCAATTTACCCAGCAATACCCGCTTTGTCTAAATCTTCTATGACACACTGTTTGGTTTCAGATCTAGAAAAAACAGTGAAGGTGTATATTTTACATACCAAAGCAGACCTGGATTTCAGATTCTCCTAGCATCCCTCAGTCTCTACCTGGCACATCCCAGCCCCAACCTTAAACTTTCCAGCCCAGAGGCTGGGCTGTCCTTCTCCCAGAGGCTTTTTGCTATAGAACACAGACATTTTGGTTTCTTCCTTCTTCTCCCCCTCCTTCTTCTTGTCCTTTCTCTCTCTCTCTCTCTTTTTGTTTTGTTTTGTGTTTTTTTTTTTTTTTTTTTTTGAGACAGGGTTTCTCTGTGTAGCCCTGGCTGTCCTGGAACTCACTCTGTAGACCAGGCTGGCTTCAAATTCAGAAATCCGCCTGTCTCTGCCTCCCAAGTGCTGGGATTAAAGGTGTGTGCCACCGCTGCCCAGTGAATTTTTTTTTTTTGGTTTTTTGAGACAGGGTTTCTCTGTGTAGCCTTGGCTGTCCTGGATTCTCTTGTTTTTATTACTCTTTTTGTTGTTGTTCTTCTTCTTGTTCTTGTTCTGTTGTTGTTGTTCTCCTCCTCCTCCTCTTCTTCCTCCTCCTCATCCTCCTCCTCTTCCTTCTCCACTCTTTCCTTTTCTCTCTGAGCATTCTCTCTTTCTCTTCTCCCTCCCTTCTGGCTGCCTCCCCATGGTGACTTTCCCGGGTGCCTTCTTTGAGGCCAGCAAACCCCTCTCCCCAGCAGTTTCTCAATAAACTTGAGTGTGTGTGTGTGTGTTGCTATCTATCATTACACTGGTGGGGAAATAACACATTTACCACATATTATGGCTCACTGACTACCTCTCTTGGTTCTTAGAGGTGATATATAGAAGTTTCATAGCATATCTCTCAAGCTATGGTTCTCAGTGTGGGGGAACTTCTGGAAATGTTTGAATACATTTTTCATGTCACCACAGAGAAAAGGAGGGATGCTATGGAGATTTAGGCAATAAGGGCAGAGATTCTGCTAAACATCCTATAGCATATAGGATAAACCACAACAGGAAAGACAAAATTCAAAATAACAATAAACATGAGGTTGATAAACTTCACCACAGAATCCGCTCTTGCTCTCTATTTCTCTTCTCTTTAAGATACAGCTGTGATGAGTGGGTAGGGGACCAAGCTTCACCAAAGGAAAGATAACAGTATGATGGGTCAGCAGGACAACAAGGCAGGAAGATCCTGCATCCTTCTCCCAAACTGCCTACCTGGCACGGCCACACTCCTTTCTATGGATGTAAGGAAAGAAGATAAGAAACTGGAAAAAGAAATCTTGTCTTTTGTCTTGTATTTTGGGTGAGCTGTACCACAGCAGTTCAGTGAGGTCCACAGTTAATATAAATGTGATGTCAGCAGGTTCCAGCTTTGCCCAAATCTCTGCTGTCTTTTCTATGGTCTCACATGGTGGCCTTGCTGGCCTTTCTAGGTTTTCTTGTTTTGAATACAAATAACAGCACCAGCTGCATCTCATATGATCACAAACTGCTATTCAAGGGTAAAGAGTTTACACACAGAGTTACCATGTAAGCCCAAGTTTACTCTGATTGGATAGCAAAGGTAAAATCTTGCTCTAAAATCCATATGGGATGATCCAGCTGAGCTTGGATGAGCCACGTTGACATACTTTTGAAATGGATGTAGCATCTTGTCCATTTAAAGTTCAGTGTTCAGAGCAGAAGAGAGGATGGCTCTCAACATGATTCAGAAGGGTTCTACCCAAAGGGCTGGAAGATGGGAAGGATCCAATGGATGGTTATGGAGTTTCAGCAATGACCTCTGTCTGATCTTGGGAATGTAGGCATGGGTATTGGCCAAGAGACATTTCTCATATTCAAGCAGGTTCCCAGCAATGGACCACCAAGTACTTGTCTAAAGTGGCCAACAAGTGGGAAAGCCTGTAGAGATCAACATGGTGACTTAGAATTCAGCATGTCTTCGCCAAGTGCAGTTTTGTTTTGTTTTTGTTTTTTTCCCTTCTGGACTTATTGAGTAAGCTTGGTTCTATTAGTAGGCCAATCATTTAATAGTATACAAAGAATTAAATAGTAATCAGGCCCAAAGAACTAACAATTTCCATTTCTATTCTTACACTGGCAGTTTCAGCATATTTACTTGAGTGGATCTTTATAAATAATTTATAAGCATTTGGAGAAGACTATAAGACTTCATGTATCTCTACAGTTTAAAATGTCTGTGTAGATTAAAATGTTTCCTGCAATGCTATAGCAAGGATGTAACATTAAAAATATATTCTGGGGAAATTTTTCCATGTGAGCATACAATTTAAAAATGAATTTACATTAGTTAAGTGCAATGCTCACTAGAAGAAAACAACATTACATAAGTGACTACCACGGAGCAAACCAACCCCATTTTAATGAGACAGATCAGAAAATAGCAAAGGCTGACTTCATTCATTAATAGTGGTAGCATCCTTTGAAGAGACAAGAAGCACACAGGCAGAAATGCTATTATGAATTAAATGGAAAGCAGTTTTTTCTTTTTAAACAGTGGTGGTGGAAGCCACCACATTCCAACTATTACTCTGAGGACTGTCTAATGATTTCTGGGTGACTGCAAGCTTCCTGCGTGACAACATGGGGATGAACAGACCCAAAGTAGAGGAGAGAAGAGCCCAGAGAGAGAGGAGCTAGCAGAGAAAGACTCCACGAGTGGGGTGTGTTATGTGACATAAGAGAGCTGTGAACATGCAGAGCTGTACAGGGAGAGGCGATCATACATTGGAATGATCTGGTGGGTTTTTTTTTTTTTTCTGTTCAGTTTTTTTACAGATGAGCTCTTCAGCTATAACTCAAGCCTATTTCTCTTGTCTCTTGTACTTAGGAAAGTCACTCACTAGTAGATAAAGTAGTAATTATGTTTGGTGCTTTCTGGATGGCTACAAAGAGTTCGGTGGAATGACCAAGGATAAACTGTTTGTAGGAGCTGACAAACCAAAAACCAAAACAGAAATGGTCCCATGATTCAGTACGGAAAACAAAATTCCAAACAACACATTTGGCTCGGAACTATACCCCCCTTGGGGAGACTTTGGCTTGGTCTTTCATAGCAGAGGGAAAGGCCCTTAGTGGGACACTGCATTGGAAAAAAACCCAAAACACATTCACTGAATAAAATCCATGGGTGATACGGCTACTTGGTGACGTGCTAGGATGTTTAAGTATCTGCAATTCGACATGGATGCTACTCGGTACGTGCGTAAGGACAGCTTCCAGGCAATGCAAACAAGTACAAATGCAAACAGCTGTGACTGGAGCTATCCCACATGCCTTATGCGTAGATGGGGTGATGCTGCTGATAGGGTCATTATCCAAGTGTCATCTAATTCTCACAGTGGAGTAACCAGCTCCAGTCCTCACAACATTCCTACTCCTCTGTGCGCTTGCTTCAAAATATCCATCCATCTTCTTAACCTCTGCCATCTATGTAGTAGGAAGTTTATGGACTAAAATGCCTTTGAGATGGAAAGGTTTCTGATGTTTCCAGAACTCGCTGCAAGTCAGAGTATATCGTGAGGTAATGGCTGCCGAGCTTTAGGAGTGGGTCCGGTCTTAGGGTTTGTTCTTTAGCTCCGGAAAGGAAATTTCATGTCTCAGAGAGTTACTTTCTCTACACACCCTTTTATTGTCCTAAGGGACCTTTCTGAGGCCACAGACCTGGAAGAGGGTGAACAACACAGCTTTTGCTTCTTCATTAGAAAAAGGGACATTAAAAATGGTCATAATATTACTGGTAACGCATATATCCCAACTCTGGTCTGAGATTTTACATGTCTTGTAGAAAAAAGAATTGCCACCCTGGCTAGCCTGTTATTAAGGTCTTTGGTTTTTTTGTGTGTGTGTTTTTTGTTTTTGTTTTTGTTGTTTTTTTTTTTTAAATGGTGGCCTTCCAGAGAGAGAGAGAGAGAGAGAGAGAGAGAGAGAGAGAGATTTTATTTGGTTCATCAGTGACTAAATATGGTTCTCTTTCATAAAAAAAAAAAAAAAAAAAAAAAAAAGGAATGTAGCAGGAAAGAAAGAAAAAGAGAAAAAGAAAGGAAAAAGAAAAAAAGGAAAAAAGGAAAGGAACAAAAAGAAAAAAGGGCCAATTCTTGGTGAGATTCCAGAATCACATGTTAAGTGGCTGTAGGGACGGATGGTCTGCAGGATTGGATGCTAGGGCTGGCTTTATCCCACATTTCCCATCCCCTTGACTCTTGGGTATTTTTTCAGGCTGGCATCTGTTACCTTGATGACTTTGGGACTAAGATAGATGAAAGATTATTCAAGTTTTCTTGACATTTCTGCCTTTCGGTGGTACAGAATTCATTCTCCTAGTCACTTTGTTCCCTCGATGCCTGTGATGATTCAGTTACTATTGTTTGCTGAACTACTTAACAAGTCCTACGTTCCTGGGTTTGATGTGGAGCCCAGCACGCAGTAGAGAACAAGAAAGCCTTTGCTAAGTGACATGTATTAATTTAAAGCAAATACCCTGCAAGAATATGAGGATGTATTGACAACTGTGGGGTTGTTTGTCCTTTAAAGCACTTGCAGTGTAATTGGTAAGAGAAGATGATAGAAGAGATAACTTAAGACCCTATTTCCTTGCAAATGATTTATCCAGCAAAAAGTGTGAGAGGAAATCCAAGATGGCAGATTCCTTTCCCTCAATGGATAATTTGAATTTGAAAGTATTCACTCTAGGGAGACTAAAGAAGTAGGAGGGTAACAAGAGCTAACCTTTTGCTTATTCCAAAAATCATTAGCTTTCACATCTTCTCCTTCCACATATGACTGTGCAAGGCCATCAAATGCGGACACAGTGGCATTTGCACTATATAATGCTTATGTGGACAGGGAAGAGTGTCTTTGGTTGGCTGTCTTCCTTTGAACTTGGTTTTTCTCCTCAGCCTTTTCTTCCCTTCTGACTAATAATGGAAATCCATGATTCCCTTAAAGTGATTTTCAAAATAGCAAGTTCATATACTTTAACATGGTTTCAGTGAAATGGAATTCTACGTGATATCTAAAATTTATAAAGCACAGGATTAAAACTACTAAGGCAAATGGTTGAAAATCTAAATTAAGACCACAGTCTGTGGTTTTGTGTATTTTTTGGTTTTTATATTTTAACATATAAACATTTTAATGGCCAGTGAATACAGTTTTATATTAGACTTGGGACATGGTTGGAGTTTGCTTAGAGCCCTGTCCTGTTCCACTTTTCTTAGAGGGAGCTCTAGTATGCACTATAGTAAGGTTTACATATACACATGGGGCATCTCTGCCAGCTAGTTCAAGCTCCATTTCCGCTTCTTCCCAGCCATCTCTCTGACATGTGGAACACATTTTCCTAGGGTCCTCTGTCTCCTTTGCATGCACCCAAGACATCTTTAATTATGGATCATTTCTAATATCCTTTCTTTATGGAATTGTTATGACTGCTCATCACAAATCACCTTTTACAATCTCATAAACCCCAATATTTGCTGATGCATCTGTGTGGTTTATAAGGGTCTTGAGTGGAGGTTATCAACACTGCCGACACTTCTATGGCATCACCCTGTCAGAGCTGTCTTTTGAAATCTCAGAGAAATAGCTTCCTTGCTAGACACAGAAGAGATGCCCAAGCCAGGCAGTGGTGGCGCACGCCTTTAATCCCAGCACTTGGGAGGCAGAGGCAGGTAGATTTCTGAGTTCAAGGCCAGCCTGGTCTACAGAGTGAGTTCCAGGACAGCCAGGGCTATACAGAGAAACCCTGTCTCGAAAAACCAAAAAAAAAAAAAAAAAAAAAAAAACCCCAAAAAAATAAAAAACAGAGATGCCCAATGGGAGTTATAGAGAACAAATGGTCCATCTGATAGTTCTTTCTCAGAGATGCTCATTAGAAATACTTGAGTAGCTACTACTGTAGACTGACTAGAATTTCATAAAAAATTATCAGCTGCATAATTATAGGGCATCAATATCTTTAACTAGGCTTTCTAGGGAATCCATGAAATAAACTGAAGCATCACTGTTCTAGGACATGACTCTCCCTTTTCATTTGCCTTTTGAGAAACTTGCTTGGGTGAGCAGGTCTACAAGTCATCAAATTACATTAAAACCATTATATAGTATCTTCAGTCAGACAGAATTAATGGTTTCTACTGGATCCCTAGCAGTTTTGGACCATGAATTTTTTTTGAAGAAGGAATAAATCTGTCTTATCACATGGAAGATGGTCCCTATTTGTAATGAAAATTATCTAATGAGAGGCTGAAGAATGTTTAGTTGTGTTGTTTTAAATAACTGTGGTGTGGCTGAGGTTAGAACACTCTGTCCACATTCTTCCCAGTTTAGCTTCAGGGTGGAGGGATTGCTAGGGGTAAATGCTCAGCCCAGTTATCCCCAGGAAAGAGGGCTAGACAAAGACAGAGACAAGCTCTCAGTTTGCCTTGAAAAATCTATCCAAGAGAGTGAGTGCTGAGCAAATTAATTGAGGAGACATGATCAGCAGAGGCAGAAGTCTGACTTTGAATCTTGTCCAGAATGATTCTGGGTGATTAGGATTCCAAATCTGCTTTCCAAAGGGCCAATTCTTACCCTGATGAGCTGGATGTAAACACACTTCAAACAGCTCACAACTTGTTACTGAATCTGAAGGCCGCTGTAAAGTGGTAGTTAAAAACCTTTATTAAATAAATGAGTAAGCGGGCAGACACAATGTTCTAAGAGAAACTACCATTTATGGGCTCTGATTACACAGAAAAGCACTCTGTTTTTAATGCCTCTTTTAAGAATATAAACGAGTCAAAGGGCACATGCAATCAGCATTATTAAATCATTTTTAGAGAAAACTGTTCCTATTCAATGCTGATAGAAGCAGAAAAGTCAACATTTCATAGAATCAATAACCTATTTTGGTAACACATGGCTTATATTGTGACTCGCTGCTTCTTTAAACACAAAAGTTTTATCTTTTTTGGATTGGAATTTTTACAAGTACACAGCAAAGTAGTACCAGAAAAATTCTCCAAAGAACAAAAGGGTGACATTAGCTGAAGCATTCATCGCTATAAAGATTAGGACAATGATAAATGGAAAACATTTAGAAACTTAAAAGGCCAGGTCTGCATCCAGTCACATAAACATGTTTTGTAGAAAAATGAGGGACCAAGTGGAGGACAGCGTGTAGACTTTGTGACATACTTTTGATTACTGAGCACCTTCTTTGCTTTTGAATTATTAATGGCTGGTTTGTGAAAACTAGTCCTTACCAATTATCTGTCAATCATGCTCCACTTTCTCCAGAAAGATCCTTTCCAAACAGAGGCTGAGCAGGAAAAGAAGCTGTAAATGTAAGAAACACTAGCACTCTAAGTCAGCGGCCATGCATGTCAGCTTAGGAGATGAGAGACATCGTAATGCTGATGTCTGGTGTTTCCACTACCTACTGTGCTTCTGCAAGCCTAAACTACAATTTCACAGAAACCCCAACTGATCCTAATTGTGAACAAGTCTACAGCCCATAACTGTCAATATTTATGGCATTTGTGTGTGGAAGCAGTTTCAGAGGGAGCATGAATCTTTGCAAGGCTGTTGCTGTGGTTATTTTCTGGGGACACAGGCATTCTTCTAAAGAGGTCACCACAGCAGTGGTAGTCACCTCCATAGTAACCAGTTTTCAAGGCAACTGATTGAGGAGTCCATGTCTGGAGTTGGGAAATTTTGTTAGAGATGAGATAACGACACAAGAAGCTACAACCATCTGAGTTTTCCTAATGCTTTGGTTGGTGGTTCAGTCTCTGAGAGCTCCCAGGGGTCCAGGTTAGTTGACTCTGTTGGTCTACCTGTGGGGTTTCCATCCCTTCCAGGGCCTTCAATCCTTCCCCCAACTCTTCCATAGGAGTTCCCAACCTCAACCTCAGTCCAATGTTTGGCTGTGTGAATCTGCATCTGTTTCTGTGAGGGGGGGACCGGAAGGGGGAACAGTGTTTGAGATGTAAATTAAAAAAAAGAAAAAAAGAATATAGCATTTAGCAAATAGTCTCTTTGTTATCTGAATGGCTTACTGGGAGAACCATTTATAGGTAATGCTTCGCTTGATACTCTAGGATATAAAAACACAAATGTAACCTTTACTAGTTAGGTTAAGCTTAAGGACTCTCCACATTTGGAGCTTTTAATGGGAACCCAGAGTCCCATGTGCTGGTAGAAATTCAGGGGTAGGTAGCTGTTCCTACTTCCTATTTTTTACGGTGCTGCCTTGCTGAGTGGTTGATAAACTTAAGAAAGAGAAAGGGTATTCCTGTGGCTTTGTACAAGAATAATTATGAACATCAGAAATTATGAAACTCAATAACTTCTCTAACAAATATGAGTTTTAGATATGAAGTAACCCACCTTGCCATGTTTAGGGGCAAGTTGACCCCACTTTTTGAAAATATTCCACAGCTGAAGTGCTAATGAGAAAGAAGTGAAGCTGAGAGATAGTCAAACGAATGTACTTCAGCTTCAGGATTGCGTGTCTGTGTCTTTAAAAAATACTTCTGAGGACAGAGCTATTTCATAACCGTCTTATATGTACAGTTCATAAGTCGTGGCTTTATTGAAATGAGAAGAACCGGTTGCTGCCTCCAGATAAAGATTATAAAGCAAGAGCAGAGAAAAAGGTCTCACCATGCTGTCCTCCCTGAGTTGCAAAACCATGTCAACAGTAAGGGACAGCCTCTTGCCTCTTCAATCCCTTAGCTCCTGAGTAAGGGAAAGAGTACACTCTGATAACTCAGACATCAGAACAGGACATGTGACCGTCCCTCAGCTGCTCTCCCCACTAAATGCTGGTCCAGAAAAAGAGAAGGTCCCTATGTGATCCAGGGCATTTCCTAACCCTGCCTGTCTGCCTGTCCCCTGTAGACTTCCTGAAGAACTGATGTAAGTTTCACAACTCACAGTTGTTCTCAAGTCTGCAGGCTGCTAACCGAATGATTCTCCTCATGGCCATTCTTGTTTTTGTCTGAAGGACCAAGGATGAACTCTTAGGCAGACGTGAGCTGTTTCTTTTAGACCCTATATGTTAGGAAAGCTTCCACACTGAAAATGAACTCATTTGTTTGCATACCTTAGTTCCAGTGTCTTAGAAAGGCAATAAAGAGTTGAGTGTCTGAAAAAAACTAAACAAAATACAACTCCAGAAAACAGCGACCCCCAGAGTGTTCCCCTACAAGTGGCAGCATGTCTTGATTGAGAGGAAAGCTTAAAACTTACTCTAAAATTTCCAAGGGATGAAGATGAAGATAGTGATTTGCCCAGCTTCCCTGGTGCCCCGTGCATCATTTCCAGTGCAACAAAGCAACAACAAACACATCAGCCAGTTCCCAAATGAGGGGGAAGGACATGGGATTTGTAATACATATAAGCATTCCCCCAGGGTTTCAGCAGAGCTTCCTCTTCCTATCTACCTCAGACTGTATAGTAAAGTGGAATGTATCTCACAGTCCTTAAGACATAGCTTAGGTGGAACATGTCAGAGTCAATGCACATGGAAGCAAGGAGAAGCCATTAGAACAGAGACGATCTAGAGAGAACCATTCAGTTTTGAATAACAAGTAACTCTCTCAAATAAAAGAGAACAAAAGCAGCTCTTCCTTTTAAAAAGGGGATGTGGAATACAAAAGAATAATAGAAACCCAACTTTTTAAAGAAAGCATAATCTAAGAAGAAAACAAAATTCCTCTGACATGCTTTGTACTGGGAATCAACTTAATGAGAACATAAACTCTGAAAGCCACAACCTCAAAGCTGAGCTAAGACTGTGGAAAGATTGCAGGACTAAAGAACACAGGAAAACGTGGCTAGCATGGAATGAATTTTACAAGATGATACAGCAAACCTTGGTTGCAAACAAAATGGCTGAAGCACAGAATAGCCCGAAAACATAAGACAACCAACATAAGCAGCAGATAACACTTGGGAGACCAAAGTCCCCTCATAGGAGGAAAGCTGAAGTGTCAGACAAAGACCTGATAACCAGAACTGGGAGAACGGTTGCTTGTGAGGAGATTTCATTAAAGAATCATCACGTATACTGACTAAAAGTGCAGAGCATGTTTTAGGAAATATTGATAACATGTGTTCAACACTAAAGCAGACAAAACCAACAAAAACAAAACGAAGCAAAACCCCAAAACAAACAACAACAAAACAAAGCGAACCAAAAAACAAGTCATGTTGGAAGAAACAAACTATAGTCTGGCTTCAAGTGTGTTTCTTGTAGTTAGGTCCTGGTTCTTCTTTCCAGCCCCATGTTCCCAGAAATAAGACTCAGACTAAAAATGTATTTTACAAATACCTTGGCCATAGAGCTAGGCTCTTCTCTCACTAGACCATAACTTAGATAACCCATTTATTTTAATCTACATTTTCCACATGGCTGTTACCAGTACTTAGATACCATCGTTCATCTCCTCACATCTTCCTGCACCTAGCTCTATTCCAGAATTCCTTCTCCTCTTGGATGTCTCACCTTTTATTTCCTCCTAAGCTATAGGCCATTGGCTTTTTAATTGACAGGTGATGCATCCAAACAACACACAAGATATTCTCTCTATGTATTTCCACAACATCTAACATGAAAGCTATCTGCACCAAACATATCAAGACAGAGAGAAAGCCCACCATAGATCTTCAGCCAAGGATACTCTGGTTTGGGTCTCTTAGATTTCTGAACACAGTGATTAGGACTCATGTCCTGGCTGACCTTAGAATGTCTATCCTGGAATTTTCTAAAAGGTGTGTAACCTATGAATGCAAATGCCTTGGGAGTTCTTAGCGAAAACAACTTCTCAGTTTGGAGATCCAGCTATTCTGAGTTCTGCCTGGGAGGTTTAGAAAACACATCAGTATATAAAAGAGTCTAAGACATAAAAGAAACTTGATTAAGCCACTGTTTCTCAACCTGTGGGCTGTTGGGGGGGGGCCCTTCCCCTCACACCCACTTTTCCTCTGTTTCTCTTCAGAAAAGGGCAGGCCTCCCATGGATTTCAACCAGCCATGGCATATCAAGTTGCAGAAAGACTAGGTGCCTCCTCTCTTATTAAGGCTAGACAAGGCAACCCAGTAGGAGGAAAGGGTCCCAAAGGCAGGCAACAGAGTCAGAGACAGCTCCTGATCCCACTCTTAAGAGTTCTACAAGAAGCCCAAGCTGCACAACTGTAACATATGTGCAGAGGGCCTAGGTCAGTCCCATGCAGGCTCCCAGGTTGGTGGTTTCAGTCTCTGTGAGCTCCAATGGGCCCAGGTTAGTTGATTCCATATGTTCCCTCTTCCACAGGATTCCCCAGTCACTTTCAGTCTTAATGAATACTCCATTTCCCCACGCTCGACCTTTCCACCCCCTTTTACATGAAAAGAATGCATCTTTGAGGACTGCATTGCCCGGTGGAATCTGAGTGTGGCAAGATTCCAGGTTAGTAGAAAGGAGAGACATTCTAGAAGGTGTGCTAAAGCTGAACACATTTTCCTCCCCCTGGGGAACCGGGAACAATGTGACCAAGAAGGGAAGGAGTAAATGCTGGTCAACAGAAGGACCGAACCCCTGCTCCTTTGCAGTGCCTCACCACCCCGCCCCTTCGGCCGTCTTCCGATTAAGTGTCCTTCGTGTCCGTGTGAGATGCCTTCTAATTAGATTCTGCACCACTGCTTCAGGATGGAGGAAGATGCAGCTGTCCACTCACATTTTGTCTTCTTTATGCTACTTTGAACTGGAAAAAGAATTTTAATTCAAGACTGGCTTGCTTCTGTTCCCCTCCCTTCCCATTAGGCAGAAATGTGTGAGGCATGTGGATTGAAGGAGCGGCAGGGAACATTCCAGATAGCGTTATATTTATCTGTCCTGAGAGACAGCCAGAAGCGGGTGGAGGTGACACAGTGGGTGGCAGAGCAACCGACTTAGAGACAGTCAAAGGCTTTAAGAGGCAAAGAAGCAAGGTACCCAGGCGCCAGGATGTAGCATAGCAAGCAGCAATTATCTGGATTCGCTGCCCTCTTCAGGACAGTTTTTTTTAAGGGGAAAAAAATATCAACGACTTGGAAGTATGAGAGGACAAATGTGACAAGAACCACGTGTGTATTTCTGCTTGAGACATTATCTCCACTTGGCCTCTGTGATTCTCAAGCCTCTTTCCACACTTTGTCACTCCTATGAATGTTTTATTGCACACACACTTGGTTTTGGTTTTACATGCTTTCAACTGTATACATGGCACCACAACCCTGTGTATCTTATTTTTTTTTTCAAACTTTAAAATTGGCATCATATTTTAAATCTGCAACTTAACTCTCCATATTACGGGCTAGAGGTACAGTAAACTTTGGTAATTTGATTGCTATCTAGGATGGGTAAATACTCCAATTGTTCTGAGCATGGTATCTGGGGTATTTCCAATTTCCTGCTGTCAGAGAAAATGCAGTAAAGGATATTCTGCTTGTGCAAAGTGCCGGGCGATATCTATGATAGTTACACACCAGTGGGATCCTGGGATGCAGGGTCTGTGCATCATCAGCTTTTCTGAACACAATCAGGTTATAGCGCAAGCAGAAATCCACAAGTGCTTCTTGCTACACCCATCCTTGCCACCCTGGTATTCTCACACTTCCTACGTAATAGCACACTGATGGCAGAATAGGAACACAGAGAGGCAGGGGCTCACAGCATGCTGCCGTGTGTTCTTTCTGTCTTCTTTGGCAGAGCTGGGGAGATGGGTACTGGTTGCATCCTGATTGTTTTATGCATCAACTATTTCATTAGAAAAGCCTGAGCTGCTCTTAAGTCAGCATCGGTTCAGTTAGGAGTCCCTGCATGTTGACAGCACCTTCCATATTCAGTAGCATGACAGCTGATGCTGCAGAAGTCTGCTTGGATATGTAATTGAGTCTCATTATCTGGAACTTCTGTATCAGACATTCAGCTCCTGTAGCTAATACGATCATACTTGTCCTACTTCTGGTGATGTGGGCTTGCTGTATCCCTGGTGGATTCACAGGTACAGGTTACTTGTGAGAGGACCAGAAAGCAAACTAGGTTAATGGGACTTAGCTGAAAACCTTCTTTGGATTTTTTTTTTTCTTAGTAATTCAGACTTCCTTCTTACTGCACCCCAGTTCCTCAACTTCCTAGCTTCCTCACATAAGCTCTGTGGTGGCTCATGTACAGAAATGCATTTTTAGTCAAAGAACAATTAGGAATGTAATGCCCTGAGTTCAATTCCCTGCACTAAAAATCCAAAATTATTAGCGCAGACTGCAGGGAGAAAGGCAGAACTTGCTAATGCTTTTATTTATTCAAAATGAATACGGCAGCCAGTGGCAAAGGTTTGTGCTAGATGTTGGCTTTTGAGGCACCTGTAGCATCCTGTGACATTGATATGTCTATCTGTAGTCACCTGTCCTAGCTTCATATTGTAATATCTTGAGGGATTCTGAAAACCACTGCCTCCATAGATTCTGAACTAGTTAAATAGCAGTGTGGCCCCACATTTTATAATTCTTTCATATTTTATGAGATATCTTAAAATATTTCATATTTTATGATTATCACTTCCTGTTGCTTCTAACATGGCTCCATTGCCAAGAAGTACTGGTCCATAAATGTTATCTACTAGGCTCTGATCAAGTCTCAGGGCCACTGGCACCACAGTTGGGACAGTTGCTGCTAGCCATTATTATCCTGTGTATGACATTACGGTAGAAACCTTGGACAGAGATTTGTTCCCACTAATGTTCTCCCTACTCAGACCAACCAACATCCTGAAGGTAGACCTTTCTGACCAAGCCTTCTGCTGGCTCCTTGCTCATTCCTTTGAACAAGGCAAGCATTTTGTAAAGAGGCAGGGCTACACTTTGCAGTGAGGGATAGTGAAAGCATCTTTCAGGTACAAGATGATGGCAGTACTAACAGGGATGGGAGCTTTGAATCAGTCTGCAGGTTTGCAGAGTGCTGAATAGACTAAGGATTCAAGCAGCTTCCTCTTTGTCTGTCTCCTAAATACCACAGGAGATACTTGACGGTGATTTGGAAAAATAAAACCCCCAAGGATCAGAGTGCTAAGAACTTAGTTCATCTTTCAGTCTAGCAGACACTGTAAACACCACCAAGCCAGGTGGTCCATCTGCTTTGTATACATTTACTTCATCTGCTGTTTCTTCAGAGGGATGGGCGATAATACTTCTGAATCTTCTCATCAGTGAGTTTTCAGAGTCACCTAGGGACTTGTCACTAGGGAGCCTCAGGTCTTGTGTAGGTGCAAAAATAGAATTGCGTTCATTTTCACAGGGACCCTAGGAGAAAAGGTCTGGGAACCCGCACTTTAGAGGATGGGTTCATGATCTCCAGGTTCCACGGAAGGCAGGCGGGAAGATGGCGGCAAGCTTCTACATGTGCAGAGCTGTCATCCTATGAATCTCAAGTAGAAGGTTCATGAGGACTAACGTGGTGTCACTAAGAGAACCTTTGCCAGGAAGAGACTGTAGAGCATCAAAATAATTTAAATTTCATCAGAAAGGCAGCAAGGAGCTAACCAAAACCAATGAAAGATTTTAAACAGGAAATACAAAGCGATATACACACACACACACACACACACACACACACACACATGAATATGATGTGGACCGTGGACTGCTGACTGATGTGGAGGATGGGAGGAAGGAAAGGTAGGAAGGAAGAGGGCGTGGCTGGGAGGCATGTCATCATTTGAATGGGACAGGCTCTAAGGGCGGAGCTCTAGGTGGAGGAAGAACCTAGAGAGAGACAGGGCACATTTCTACAGGACCATTCACATTTCCATTTCACGAAGTGACCACACGTCATGGGCAGAAGAAAAGCAACTAACCAACAAACAAAACTCCGAACTCTCAAACACCTACGCTTTGATTAAAGTCTAAGAACAAGGGATTAGGAGGGAAATACAGGTTTAATTACAAATTACAGAAGCGAGGAAAGCTGAATGAAAATGTTCATTATCATTAGTCCACTGTTTTTAATGTAACTCCAAATGTCCAAGAGGCTCTTTTTTTTTCTGACAGGTCTCACTATATAGCCGCAGCCATCCTGGAATTTCCTATGTAAACCAGGCTGGCTTGACCGGCAGAGATAGCTGCCTGCCTCTGCCTTCTGAGAACTGGGATTAAAAGTTTGTGTTATACTTTACTGTAAATGTCTATGTCTGTTGGCTATCACAGGGGACTCAAGCACAGAAACGGCACACATTTACATATCAGAGATCTTGTATTTTTTTTTCCAATTTACGACTGCACAGAATTTCAAACATTGTTTTTCTCTATGCCCCCCCCCACAGTAATCTAACTTTTAAAAAATATTTCTTTGAAGCTCTCATCATTTCAAAAGTACATCCTTTGTACCTGCTCTCTTGATCAAGAACATATGTAGTAACAGAATTTGAGTCCCGGGCTACTTTTCTTTAAAAACAGAAAGGAATTTCCCAGTTTGTGGTTTGCAATAGAGGCTTAGCTAGTTCTATTTTATCCATTCTTTTAGTAAGGAAATAATAACTCTGGTAACTTCTGCTCCATTCCATGCTTAGATTTTAATCAACAGCAAAGTATGCATGAGAAGGCAGAGGACAGTAATAGCTGAGCATTGGTGAAGATGAAGGGTGTGTTTCTGAGAAGCATTTGAGCACCTGACAAAAGCAGCCAAGGATTAAACTTCCTGATTTTCCTCCCAGCCTTGCTGGCAGCTCTACCCCCTCGGTCAGTTGTTCTCAACCCGTGGGATGTGACTCCTTTGGATGTGACTTCAGAGCAATTGCCTGAGATCATCAGAAATCTCAACTCAGATATTTACATCACAATACATAACAGAAGCAAAGTCAGAGCTGTGAACTAGCAACAGAAATAATTTTATGGTTGGGACTCACTGCAAGACATGGGATTGTATTAAAGGGTCGCAGCACTAGGGGGGTTGAGAACCCCTGCTCTAGGTCCTTCACAGTACTCTCCTTCCCTCAGGATGTTGCGCCTTCAGGTCTGAAGGCGTGTTTGTCACACAGCTCCATGTTTAGTCTCCTCATCTGTCTCTCTGCCTTGGTCCTTTCTGATGTCCTCCCGACAATCCGAAGGCTGCCTGCCCACCCCTCTCCTTTGTATTTGAATTTTCCTTAGATTTAGAAATGAAACGTTCTGGTGACAGTCAGAAAACTAAAACATGATGCTCGGGGCGGATGGGACTATACCACGCCAGAGTTAGGTTGCATTACTGATGCAAACTGCTCAACAGAGAAGCTCAGAGAAAGCTGTGTGTCCGCGTGACTACAATTCTGGATGCAAAGGGATAGACCCTACAACCTAAGCCAGCAGGGCTGGGTCTGTGGCAGCACAGCTCGGCATTTCCTACCAGGAAATCCTGAGACAAAAGTTGTCTCTCTGAATGATTATGAATCGGAACCGTGTTTGGTACAGCGGTGTGGCAACACTGGAAATTCACATTCCCTTCTATTTGGTATGCCCACTTACAGGACATCTTGTAAAAAGTTCTCGTGCATAAAGAGATTGAATAGTGTTTATGAAGACCAAGCCCCATACATTTAATCTATGTATTGCCGAATGACTAAAAGCACTCTTGTGAACTTGAGCTCACACAGAGGGTAGTAGGAAGCTATGTATGCACAGTTACCAAACATGCTGAGGTAACTCCGGACCGACTCGGGTCTTTTCTTAGCTTGTCCCCTGGCCAGCCCAGCACCCTCTTTTCACTGATGTGCACGGTTGCTGTTTTATCTTATTATCTTCAATTGTCATGTTACTTTATTTTGTTTTGTTTTTCAAGACTGGGTTTCTCTGTGGAGCTCTGCATGTCCTGTGTCCTGTACCTCACTCTGTACCTCAGGCTAGCCTTGAACTCACAGAGATCTGCCTGCCTCCTGAATGCTGGGATCAAAGGCATGTGACACCACGGACCACCCGGCCTGTTATTTTAATTTATAAAAGTACAGTCCTTCCAACCAAACTGCTCTTATTTGCTCCCTCTTGCTGTTAAGGGACAGCTGGCTTCGTTTTCCTCTTTAGTTAAATAAGGTTAGACTTTGATCACGTCCTCAGCTAGAGGTCCCCTTGGTTTCTTTTTGATTTGTTCTTCCTCAATAGTCTTGTGAATCGCACACTGTAAATTGTTTCCATTGTTCTGAAAATTGACTGACCATAAAATGTTTCAAGGCATGTTAAATGTCTGACCGTAAGCCCATAACATGTACCTTTCTCATGATCATAAAAATAACTGAAAAATTCCATTTCTTAAGTCACTAGCTCGGATGCTATAAGAAGTTCTTCCTGCTTCTGGTTTGGGCCACTTCATTTTCCTGCCAAGGGAGAATGTAAGTCTGGCCCTACTGTGAAAACAAAATTTTGCTTTGCAACATCTCCATGTTAGCACCTGGTTTTTGATACCATTAACACATTAACATCATGGTGGCATCACTAGAGCACAGATTCATAAAACAAGTAAAATACTATGATAATGTTTATATGTACTATATGTAATATATATGTATATATATAATTTCTCTTCCATATACATAAGGAAAACAAATATTCATTTTTGTTTCTGATGTAGGCTGGCGTGTTTACACTGAGTCATAGTAGGCCCCACTCAAAATTTAGTATGCAGGAACACAGAATAATCCCATAGTTTGTGTGTGTGTGTGTGTGTATGTGTGTATACATATACATATGATTTCTGGAAGTACACACACGAGACAGCACAGCAGTAATTATCTCTGATAAAAGGGCTGGCTATGGATGTGGAAAGCCTTGGAAAGTCTTTCTGTTACTTCTTTTCAATTACACATACTATTGTTAGAAAGTAAAAATGAATTTGAAATAAATAAGTGACTCATTCTACATAAATATAGAAACAAGGTGGAAAACCTATAGAGGGGCAATTATCCTACTCTGTGGGACCCTAAATAAGAACCTGAAAAAGATATGGCCCCACAGTCTGGGTGAGGCCAGATGCTTGCCTATGTGGCCCACCACCTGTCCTTGCTAGGGGAATGTGTTTCTGAGCCCTCCTGCACTTAAATTTGTGGATTCTGAAGTTTATGCTTTTGGCACAGCAGGGACAAATTTCTTTTAGAAGTCCCTATGATTCTTGAAGTCCTCGGGGCTCTCTGCCTTTTTTCCATTCTTCCAAACTGAGGAAAAAAATGGGTGGCTTTTACTTGCTGTGGCTCTCCCCTGTGTCTACAGTTGTGTCTCACATTCCTTTCATGGACATCGCACTTTCTACCAAGCCTTATCTCAGCACTCCCTCTGTTACCCTGGAGATCTCCTGATAGGCACAGGGGTTTTCATCTCTAGGGAGATTACAGGTGCAGGACCTCTGCAGTACTAGAGGAGGAGGAGCAATTTCGAGATCCGGACATTCCAGAGCAGCAGAGTAACTCTCCTGGGAGATCCAGGCTTCAGGACAAAGCCCCAACTTCAAATAGTGAGACAAATAATGATCCATGTGCATTCCCACCCCGCCAATGCAGGAATGCGCGCGTGCGCGCGCGCACACACACACACACACACACACACACACACACTCTTCCATCTGCTGTCACATCCTCTTACACAACCACACTCTTCCTTCTGTAAATTACTTGTGTTCCTGGCCTGCGCAGGCATCCCCCTACCACAAGGATTTGTAACAACCATGACTCAAGATGCAATTAGCCACATTCATTTGCATTTTGATTTAATGGTGTTTGACGCTAAGTAGCTTCTCCCATAGAGAAGTAAAACAGATTCCAGCAGGACATTTGGAGGTGGAGCAGACACCATCGATGTCATAGAGACCTATGGGGTTATTCTGTGTTTTTTGCCTACTAAATTTTCAGTGGGGCCTACTATGACTCGGTGTAAAC
Organism: Rhynchomys soricoides; assembly: GCA_019843965.1. Taxonomy (NCBI): domain Eukaryota; kingdom Metazoa; phylum Chordata; class Mammalia; order Rodentia; family Muridae; genus Rhynchomys; species Rhynchomys soricoides. The sequence goes on from JADRCH010000124.1 coordinate 5,411,106, forward strand.
ACTCCAGCCTACATTAGAAACAAAAATGCATATTTATCTTCCTTTCGTTTATGGAAAAGAATTATTTGATTTACAGAGAAAAAGGGTAGAGTGCTTCAATATTTTGACTTTTGTATTTTCAAGTATAAGATGATGTTTATTTTGCTTTTTCTAGTTTTGTGCGCGCGCGCGCGTATGTGTGTGTGTGTGTGTGTGTGTGTGTGTTACCTGCCGTTACTTGAATGTTTGACCTTCTGATCTAGCTGGGACTTATCCTAAAGCACCCAAACTATCTCTTAGACTACATCTCTATTTACGCCTTAGCTCTTTGGTTCAAGAAATGAATCAAAAAGCTTCAAAGAATTAACGACTGCAGAATAATTTGTTTAGAAGCAGGAAAACACATCAGCCTCATTTACAGAGAGTGTGAGCCTAGGTACTTGAAATTCTTTACCTAGCAAGTGTTAGGAGACCATACAAGCAGCTGCTTGACTGGCATGTTGTGATCTGGCTACTTCATGTATGTCACCTTGGTTTCAAGTGTAGTGAAACATGACACATCCCCAGACAGTTAAAGGCACAGAGTTGTTTTCAGCTCTTATACATTCGGAGGGGAAATATCCCATTAGGCATGAAAGGCAGTTGAACTGACAGAGCTGGTGGTTTACTCATTAAGTGAATTAAAGTTGGGCCTACTGGAATATTTTTACCTGCTATTCTGATGAAATGAGAATTTGACAGTTGTCTCCAGGGAGCTAACCGTGCTGGGAGAGCCTCCATAAATCATGCACAAACCAGTGTCCTTCAAGCTCAACAGCATAAGCCAAGATTGTGGTGGCTTCATAGACAATGGAGAAACATGTACAGTCGCATTTTATGAAGTGGCCAAGTGGCCCATTTCTTGGCTGCCTCCTGAAGGTAAGGGATGCCTCTCCTTTATGCTGCCACAGCTTATCTGGGGAACCAGAGATGTGCCTCTTTCAGGCTTAAGATGATATTTCCAAGTTTGAGCCTGTGAGCTCTTTCTCTCCTATTGTATCTTTTTATAACAACAGAGGTGGGTAATGTAAAGGAGGGGGAATGCTCAACCAATTGTCATCAAAGGTATACCGAAAGAAAATGAGATTCGGACATTGGCCTATCGAATTGGCAAAGACTTCACCATGCTCATTGTTGCTCAATGAGCAGAGGCTGTAGACTCGGACAGAGAGCGGCAAAACAAACTGCTCCCTTCCAGAGGGAGATTTTGACATTTCAAAAGCCCGAGCACACACTTGCTAGGCAGGTATGGCGGCCGCAAGTCTGAAGTCCCAGTGCTTGAAATGAGATATTATCATGAGTTCCAGTCCAACTTGAGCTACACAGTGAGTTGAAAGACAGCCTGGATTATATAGTTAGGCCCTGTCACCAACCAAGCCAAACCAAGCCAAACCAAACCAAACCAAACCAAGCCAAACCAAACCAAACCAAACCAAACCAAACCAAACCAAGCCAAACCAAACCAAACCAAACCAAGCCAAACCAAACCAAACCAAACCAAACCAAAGTCTCGAACCCCCTGCCCAGCCCATAATTCCTTGATCAGAGAACTACTTTATGAGGAAGGTAACTGAGGAACTGATGAAGTGAAGATGTTAAAACTAAGTTGTGTCTTTGCTGTTGCTGTTGTCTACAGACAGGAGCCCCGCCTGTTCTGGAACTCACTCTGGAGACCAGGGCTGGCCTCGATCTCACAGAGATCTGCCCTCCTAGGCCTCCTGTAGTGTACACACCTGGAGTCCCAGCACTACAGATGAGGGCCACCACTGCCATCTCTGAGTTGTGCTTGTAATATGGGAAAAGGGAACAACAGCAGGGTACTAGCTTAAAAAACAAACAAACAAACAAACAAACTGTGAAATGATCATATGAAATGCTCCATAGTAGTCTAAACCAATGTTGGAAATGTGTTCAAGCATATACACAATCAACAGATAATTTTTTATTTACTATAATAGTAAATAAATACATGTAATTAAAAAAGAAAGAAAGCAGCTCAACATTGGTCTAAACCAATGTTGGAAATGTATTCAAGCATATACACAACCAACAGATAATTTATTTTTTATTTACTATAATAGTAAATACATGTAATTAAAAAAAAAAAAAAAGAAAAGAAAAAAAGCAAGCAGGGTAAGGAGATGCTCCAATACCTGACACTATCACCGATGCTATGGTGTGTTTACAGACAGGAACCTAGCATGGCTGCTCTCCAAGAGGCCCAACAAGCAGCTGACAGAGTCAAGATGCAGACACTTACACCCAACCAATGGACAGAAGCTGGGGACACCTGTGGTTGAATTAGGGAAAAGCTGGAAGAAGCTGAGGAGGAAGGCGACCCCATAGGAAGACCAGCAGTCTCAATTAACCTGGACCCCCGAGATCTCTTGGACACTGAGCCACCAACCAGGCAGTGTACACCAGCTGATAAGAGGCCCCCAACATGTATAGAGCAGAGGACGGCTGGGTCTGGCCTCAGTGAGAGAAGATGCACCTAACCCTTGAGAGACTTGAGGGCCCAGGGAGTGGGGAGGCCTGGTGGAGTCGGGGGGGGGGTATGGAGACATCCTCTGGAGTGGAGGGAGGAGGAATGGGATAAGGAACTGCTGGAGGGTAGACTGCGAGGGGATAACAACTGGACTGTAAAAAAAGATTAAACTATAATAATAGTAACAACAACAATAATAATGATGATAGGAAAGAAAATGTGTCTGAGGCAGAAAGATAGTCTCAGTGTGGATGGCTAAACTATTTATGCTTCATATACATATATAGACATGAAAACCTTTCTGGAAATATATCCCCAAATTACCCAACAGCCTCTCTCTCTCTCTCTCTAATTTCTAATTTAAATATCTGGGAGACTAAGTAGATGACTTACAGTCTCCAGAATCCACTTTGCCTTCAGCTTTAGTGCCCAGTTTTCAGCTGAGCATTTGCGCTTCAATAATAAAAAGAGAAGTCTCCGTGCTTCCTCGCATGCGATCAAGGCTCTTCAGAGTCTGGCCCTGAGATGTAAGTGAATGTATTCTATGGGTCATTCAGCAAAGGTTCAGCACACTTCTCCCTTTTCCTTTTTTGTATGGCTGCCACACAGTTCTGAGACATACAAGTCAGATGTTAAGGATCGTGGAAGAGACCGTGACTTAACTGCTTCTTAAGAAATTCACTGTCCAGAAAAGGAGATCACTTGGAACATCATAAAAACATATGTTCATATATATTTACTGTAGCATGTTGAATTTAAATGACTTCTTTTCATCCAAAAATTTTCTTCTTGATAAGAGCTGTAGTAATTGAGACAGACTTTTTTCTTTTCCTTTCCTCTTTCTTTCTTTCTTTCTTTCTTTCTTTCTTTCTTTCTTTCTTTCTTTCTTTCTTTCTTTCTTTCTTTCT
>JADRCH010000124.1:5414529-5459267 GCA_019843965.1 Rhynchomys soricoides
TCTTTCTTTCTTTCTTTCTTTCTTTCTTTCTTTCTTTCTTTCTTTCTCCTCCAGATGTAACCCTAACTGTCCTAGAACTCACTCTGTAGACCAGGCTGGCTTTGAACTCAGAGATCTGCCTGCCAGCACTGGGATTAAAGACATGGGCTACCACCAACTGCCAGCCCTACTCAAATACAGTCTTCAGTGCTCTGTGTGGGAGTCAGCTGTATATGTTTATATACTGTCCTAGTTTTCTTTTTGGTGCTGTGATAAAACACCATGACCACACACAGCTTGGGGAGGTTTATTTCATCTCACACTTCTAGGTAACAGTTCATCACTGAGGGAAGTCGGGGCAGGAGCTCAGGGTCGGAACCTGGAGACTGGAACTGAAGCAGAGACAGTGAAGGAATGTTGCTTACTGTCCTGCTCCCTGACTCATCTTTCTGATTCAGCTATCTTCTTATTCAGCTTGGGCCCACCTACCTAGGGATGGTTTCCCTAGGGATACTGTCCACAGTGGGCTGGGCCCTCCCATACCAATCAACAGTCAAGAGAAATGCCACAAAGACAGCCAGCCCCTCAGGCCAGTCTGATGGAGGCATTTCCTCAATTAAGTCCCTCCTTCCTTGGGACACTAGTTTGTGTCAAACTGACAGGTATGTGTCTGTGCTGGAGACTGAACATAGCCCTTATATAGTTAGACAGAATTTCTACCATTGAGCTATTTCCAAGTCCTGTAATTCTTAATTCTACAGAAGTAACTCATCAAATAAATATGAATGATGTTAACAATAACAAGTTGACTTTACAGCAATGCAAATGTGGCCTATTAAAGCGTGGGAGCTCTCCGTAAATAAATTTAGAGGTAAGGGACCCATGGCTAAATGAAAGTCCTTCATCTGGAATACACTGTTTGAAGAATTTTTTGAACTAATGTATGACTAGGAAAGAAAAATGGTATTGAACTGTAAAACAGTCAATACATGGACAGGCAACAGAGTCATTTCTTGAGCACACAGCTCCCAGAATTAAGACAAACAGTGTAATTTGTAGGCTGTCAGGAGGGAGCATGATCCATTACTCCGTTTCAGGGATGTGGGACTTACGCATCACATTGTTATATGCCTAATTAGCAGCGCCGAGTGATGCTTTGAAGGCTTCAATTGTGATGATGATGAGAACTTCATCTGCTAGAATTCCTTCTGCAGAAAACTCACAATTTCTTTCAGTGCTCATGACATTACTGTCAATAAGCGAGCAATGTTAACTCCTTCCACAGCCTGATAGAAGATATTAGTAGCTGGCGAAGCGTCCAGAGTAAGGAAACAGAAGAACGTTTTAAGAGACCTCCCCTCTTTTCAGTTTTCTTTCATTTTCTTTATCAATGCAAATGTGCATGTTTTCATCTCCATGGGATTCTTTCCTCCCCACATTCCACAAGGCCAGAGAAAGTCGCTGGAGTTCATACAAAAGCCTCTCTTGCTACCATATTAGGAATGAAAATGTGTAGCAGACACCCAGGGCCAAGTTGCGATAATCAACAGGGAATGTCTGTGCCTTCAAGCCAAATGAGTGCAGAAAAATGATCAAGGCAGCAAAATGAATACTAAACCTGAACCTTGGCTTTAGCTCATGATCTGTTAGCTATGCCACTCTAATAAGGGTGTTCTGGAAATTTCTATACCTCTTTGCCATTCTGGCATAAGAATTTAGGTATCTCAATTCTACTGTGGATTAAAGTCCCTCTGGTTTAAAAGTAGATCAAAAAGAAATGATCGATCTTTGCTCTATTAAAAATATAATCATTTTTGTACGGTTGTATGTCTCATAAATCTACCATGATACCAAACTAATTTGGCAATAAATAAATACATTTCAGGAGGTTTTTTTTTTTTTTTTTTTTTTTTCCAGTGCTAGGCACTGAACCCAGGGCCTCACACCACTTAAGCAAGCTGTCTACCACTGGGCTCTATTCCCTTCCTGGCTTTTGAAAAGGTTGTGCTAACAGCCCAGCAGTTACCAGGAAACTTTCTGGTTACACTGTTTTTGCAGCAAGTGAAACTGGGTAAGATTAATTACATGTTCATTTCTTATGCATGGCAGTTCATCTATCACATACTTGGCGAGAAATAAGTTTTTAATTAATACATGCACCAAATCAATAGATGGTTGAACACAGCAACTCTGGACTCCCAGCAAGGCACAAAGTGGTGGTTTTATAGTGAAGGCTAAGCAATTATCTAGCGGACGAAATAGACTACTGTGGGCCTAACTGCCCACCTTATTAAGACAGTAATGACTACACCTGAGATCAGGGCGTTGTGATGATGAGAAATTTGACCTTGTGGCCACGTTCTGTATGTTTTAAAGGAGGCAGAGGTAAAAAATGAGATCAGAGAACAGAGGTTTCATAAATCAAGACAACCAGTGACGGGAGCACGGGTGAGTGCATAATTGTAGACTGAGGACGAAGCAAAGAATTCAAAGCTATTACAAAGTAATTTGTGTGCCTTAACTCTCTGGGAAATTATAATTATCAGAGAAATAATAGGTCCATGCTCCATCTGCTTCTGGCCTTGTATCAGAGACAAAAAAAAAAAAGAAAAGAAAGAAAAAATGTGTATGTGTTTGTCCGTCTGTCTGTCTGCTAAATGTGGAGATGTGGGGTGGGGTCAAATTCAATAAGTGATCTGAAATCAATCAAATATCTTTGTATGTTTATATATCATAATTTATAAACCAAGTTTTTCTGGCCATTATCTTTTGTGGACCCTTTGTAGAATTTATGAAGAAGATTCAGTATCCCCTAATCTGTCAGAGGGCTTTGTTGAGCCTTTTGTTAATTGTCTCTGGAGTCCATGTTCTCCCAGTCAACCTGTACTTGCTGACCCTCCTCATAAATGTCCTCAGGACCCTTCTGAAGCCACATCAATTGAGGGTTCCTCCTTTCCTCTGCAGTAAGGCTTACTAACAGCTTCACAGCTCATTCCTTTGCTTGTTTGGCTTTGGGTTTGTGCAATTTCAGGGTTTTGTATAGTTGCAGGGCTCATGGAGGGCAGGGGACCTCAGGCATATTTTGCATTTTGGCTTTAGAATGCCAAACTGCAAGTCAGGATGGCTGGATGGCTCTGGTGAGCAGGGCTCAATCCCTGGCTGCTACTGCCACCTCCTGTCGAAAAGGGCTCATCTTGAACTGTCTTTCTATACATTTGCTTTGAACTCAACTGTCCTGGGCCAGGCTCAAAGGATTTCAGCTGAGAAGAATATTCTCTGTGTCTTAGAGGTTCACTACGTAATCTGTTCTGGAATTAACAACTATTAGAAGGCAGTATGAACCGGACAGAGGAACTGACTCTACTGTTTGCAGGGGAAGGGACCCTGTAAGAGGAGGTCACAATAAAGTGGTTTTGTGGCGAGGGAAGGAAAAGAACATGCCACATGTCCACTCATCCACTTGGGGGATGCTAACCAGAGAGCAAGCACTTCTGCTCTGAGTGTAAGGACCATAGAAAACCAGGTCTTCTTCTCACTTTAGGGAGGGGCACTGGAGGAGCTTGGATCTACTTTGGGAAAAAAGAAAAGAAAGAAACAAACAAAAATGTCTGTGCTGTCGATAGAGCAAAGCTACCAGATGTGAGGTCTCCAGTCTAGATGGCAGTGCTCTGCAAAGACAATAGACTCTCCTCAGGCTAATGGCTCCAATTCTGAGAGTGGGGAGCTATCTTGCTGATATGTCAAGTGAGGGTCAGTAGCATAACACTCAGGCTTCCTGCCTCTTTCGAGCTTCTCAGGCCACTGGACTGGTCTGAAAGTGGGACAGAGGGTAGTGAGAATGACACTTGGTGCTGAAGAGCCACCATGGGAGGGGGGTGTCCCATCTCTTCCATTGAACCCCCTCTGTGTTTGGTGATAGCTTTCCCCCCTCAAAACCATAAGATTTTTTTTTAATTTTAAAATGAACTTATTTTCCTCTTAAGATAACTCATGATGTTAAATTTAACTTTGTTTCTCTATTAGTGGGGGAAGTGCACAGAAAATAATGAGCCGCAAGTCCGAATCACCTCAAGGGGAATTCCAGAGATGAATCTAGAGAAAACAGTGAGTCATGGTGGAGTTACAGAAGAATACAAATCACCTGACTGCTTGTCAGCGGCTGTGGAAAGCCCCACTGCAGGTCAGCTCAGTTAACAGTCACTCATTCCCTATGAAGAAGGCCTTATGATCCTTTTTGAGCAACTGGGAACACTAAGTCTCAGGGCCAGCAATTCATCCCTTTAGGTCAGTGGTTCTCACCCTTCCTAATGCTGCAACCCTATAATACAGTTCCTCATGGTGTACTGACCCCCCCAACTGTAAAATCATTTTTGTTACTGCTTCATAACTTCAATTTTGCTACTGTTATGGATTTCGATGTAAATAACTGTGTTTTCTGATGGTCTAAGGCAACCCTTATAAAATGAGTGTTTGAGGTCCCCAAAGGGGTTGAGAACCAGTTTTCTAGGTGTTTCTGCCTTCCACAGCAATGTGCATTTGCCTCTGCAACATAATACATGGCAGAGTCACAAAGATAACAGTGTTCTACATTCGTCTACATGTACCTACATGCACCTACATGCACCTACATGAGCAGGCCACTTTCCAGCACTTTTGCAGGTTAGCATACATTCTTCTTTACCCATTTTCAGAGAGGAAGGTAGCGTTTGTGGTAGGCATCTTCCAGAAGAGGGCAGGGAGAACTGGAATTGTAAGTATGATTCTGACTCTGAAGTCAATGCAAACGTATGAAAACGATGAAACCAGACTTGGTGAGATTTAAATGGACAATGAGTCTTTTCAACATTTCTATTTCTTCCATCATGGGAAGAAACTACCAGAATGGGTTCTCACGTTATCCCTTGGTCCTGGGCAAACCCTTTAGATGCAGGTTCCGTCTCATTTCAGCTGCTGCCAAATCAGCCAAGTGTGGATAGTACCTTTGGATGCTTCAAGAATGGAAGGACAAGGTGGAAACCAGAATATGTGTGATTGGAAGGGAACATGAGAGCCCTTAGTGTTCTCTAGACCAATGGTTCAAAACTGGTGGGAGACAATCCCTTTCCGAGTCAAATGACCCTTTCACAGAGGTCACAAGTCAGATATCCTGTATATCAGATATTTACACCATGATTCATAATTAGCAAAGTTACAGTTATGAAGTAGAAAGGAAAATGAAAATAATTTTATGGTTTGGAGTCATCACAACGTGAGGAGCTGCATTAAAGGGTCTTAGAAAGGATGAAGCACTGCTCTAGACAGATGTATCCATGCCAGGACTGGGGGTGGGGTGCGGGCTGTTCTAGGCTGTATGGCTGGGTTCTGAGTTATCTGCAGGTCGGTGAATTCTTAACTGAAATTTGTAATTCTACCCTTAATTCTCCAGAATGCTAGGAACTTATGGGTAGTTAGGAATCTTGCAAACTCCTGCTTCATGCTGAAGACAGACATAAGACATGACAGAATATGACCTTAAGGAGGCTGTCTTGTGCTCCCCACAGACAGCTATATTCAGACCTTATACTATTTTAATTAAATGATAAACTGTGATTCTGGTAAAAAAAAAAAAAAAGGTGCCCACTGAAGAATGCAGGCAGCTCATAGAATATGCACTCCTGATAACTTGACAGTTCAGGAATTAAACATTTTTTTTTTTTTGATTTTTCAAGACAGGGTTTCTCTGTGTAGCCCTGGCTGTCCTGGAACTCACTCTGTAGACCAGGCTGGCCTCGAACTCAGAAATCCGCCTGCTTCTGCCTCCCGAGTGCTGGGATTAAAGGCATGTGCCACCACTGCCTGGCTGGAATTAAACATTCTTATGGTAAGTAAATCCTTTGGACTCTGTAAAACCTCATGGTTTCAGAATAAAGAATTTCCTGCCTTCCTCAAGATGAGCCTGTGGAGTGATTCATTTGATCCGAAAGAAAGAAAAAAAAAAAAGAAAGAAAGAAAGAAAGAAAATTCACACCAAATGCCTTCAATTCTTAAAAACCAGCGACAAGCAGTCTGTTTATTTAAAATGATAGAGTGCAGCTTCCACGATTGGGGCCACTCTTGTTCGTGCGACAACAGACAAACATAAACTTCTCAATTGATGGCCTGCTGGTATAATAGCTCAGTATGAGAATGCTCTCTATTCCATCTGGACACAGTGAAATAGTCCACCTGGCAAGCATGTCTGGAGCTTCATTCTCATCGGGCTTGCCCTAATGTATTAATCCCACAGTTGTCATTCTCTTGACAGAACATCACAAAGAAGACCTATTCAGATTCAGGTCCAATGGAAAGGGCTCGCTGCCAATCTTTCTCTTGATTAGATATAAAAATCGGGTTCCATAAATAATAATCTTTTATCTTGGAGAACTGGAAAATTCTTTATGCATAATTTGTATAAATGATTATGCATGTTAGTTGCTGTTGTATTATGCAGTCATCTTGTATCTTATGTGCTGAGAACTGAGCGAGACCAGTCAGGCTTCCAGTCTCCATGTTTAGTCGAATGCGCCTGAATCACCAGATGACATATGTGCTTCAGTGATGTTGGTCCTTTGTGTCCTTTGCAGACTTGGAGACCTGACCATCCATAGTGGCTTGGAAAAGACCACAACCAATGAGAACTTCCTGTTCCTAGTACTGTAGATTCCCAAACAGCATGGGGGATGGGAACTGGCTTGTGCATTGATCATTTCAAGGCTAATGTTGTCAGGGTAAATAGGTGTTGGGAGGCCTTCGATAAAACTGGCTCTTGATCAAAAGTGGTCACTCAACAGTCCTGTGTGTAGGCGGTGTTTGATTCTTAAAGAGAGCAGGATGAATTTTACTAACTTCAATCATTAGAACTTAGTTGTGCTGTTGGTGGGACTTATATGAGTTAAGTCTCCAAGCAGACAGGACAGCAATTAGCCTGTTCTGGTATTCAATAAATTAGCTCTGTAGGGTACCCACGGTTCTTGTACTCTGTGACATCTGTATTAGTGTCAAGTACCTTTGCAATACTGTTATGATGCCTGTCTTTGGAACTGTGGCTTAATTTCTAACTTATAGGGGGAAATGGATCGAAGACTTATTTAGAAAACACGATTCAGCGTAATATTTTTAGTGAAAACACATGGTTTGAATGTTGGAGATTTTCTCAGGTGGAATCATTCTTGTAAGATAGCAGTGGCTGCTAAGAGAATTACTCTCCCACTTTGGCCTTCAGTGGAATCAGTCAGGACTTAGCAATCACAGATTACCACAGATAGCTGGGCCTCACCACGTTGGGGGTGGGATCTGAGAAATCTCCTTTCTGATGTTTCTCAGCTGATGCTGCCATGGGTGCTCTTGGCACTACGATTTCAGAATCTCTGCTCTGAGAAGTTAGTGTGTGTGTGATGCATTGTATGTGCTTGGCCCAGGGAATGGCAATATTAGGAGGTGTTGTGGCCTTATTGGGGTGAGTCTGGCCTTGTTGGAGTAGAAGGGGCCTTTTTGGAGTAGGTGTGTCACTGTGGGGGTGGGTTTTAAGACCCTCCTCCTAGTTGCCTCCGGAACAAGAGGTGGGACCCTCAGCTCCTCCAGCCCCATGTCTGCCTGGATGCTGCCATGCTCCCACCTTGATGATAATGGACTGAACTTCTGAACCTGTAAGCCAGCCGCAATTAGATGTTGTCCTTTATAGGAGTCGTTTTGGTCCTGGTGTCTGTTCACAGCAATGGAACCTTAACTAAGACAGTGTATTTACCAACCTCTCCCATCTCTTCCCCTCCTCTTTTCTTCCTTCCTTCCCTTTTCACATCCTTCGGTCTCCCCCCTTCTACCAGAACTAAAACCCACTAAGATATCTAAAGAATCACGTACCTTTCCCCATGTGCGTGGTGAAATTCTAACCTCCAGACTGCCTTTGGAGGTGGAGTCTCTAAATATGTGACGGAATAAAAACGGAGGCCTTAGATGGGCTTCATCTAATCTGTTTAAGGCTTTAAGGTCAACTTCTGCCAGAAGAGGGGGACCTGCTAGCAGACTGCCTTAGACTCAACATGGAGTCTCCAACCTGCAGAGTGCCTTTTGAACTTCTGGTGGGCAAGCCACCATAGCTGAATGACCTAACTCCTGAGGGTAAATTTCCCCTCTCCACTCTTTGTATAGGTACTCTATTGGTTCGGTTTCTTTGGAGAATCCTAAAATTAATCATATATATTTTGATTCCTATCAAAATCATATTTATCTTGAGGCTTAATAATAATCATAAATAGTTTCAGTTCAGGCTCTGGTTGAAACACTAAATTTTCTTATGACCATTTCCCCCACCAGAAAATAGAACTATTGAGAAAGTAACCCTTTAAGGTTGTCTTTACTCATACACATGTGTTATTTATGTCATAATTATTCTTTCAAATATTTTGGCTATATGTAATGTATAGGGGCTGTACTTTCCTCAAGAAGAGCATCTGACAGGCTAGGCTCTTTGTCCCTGGGCCTATGCCTTGAATTGATTTTTGTAAATAGGGTTGTTCGTCACATTGTATCTCAAGTATGTAGCTGTTAATCCAGACTGGGGTTTAACCAGATGCTTTAATTCAGCCCCCTAACCAGCTGGGAGTCATGTGGCATTTCCCAGGTGTGTTTTGATTACTGTGTGCTTTACAGATGTCAGGATGGATGGCTATGGTGTCTTACTATCTTCATTTTGATTCTCCCTAAACCCAGCCTCACACACCAGGATTTAAAGAGCTTTCACAGAGATCTCTCCATCAAACCAACTCCAGGGGCTTTGTGGGCTTTACTGAACTTGCTTCTGTTTCATCTTTGTTGCCCGGTTTTCCTTGCCTCTGGCATTGTTGTGATTGAACTCAGGGGCTGTTTAGATTTGCACCATAGAGGAAACACCTGTGGCAGTCTGGCTCCTTGTCTCCCTGTCTTAGAGGGGTGTGAAGAACTGAAATCAGACCTCTCAGAATCAATCAATTCTCAATAGCTACCGTGGAAATTTTTTTAAAAATAATTTTTGAAATGTAGATTTTTTTTTTCCCTTCTTCTTGCAGTTCAAAGCTTGAACTTGAGTTTGGAAGAATGACCATGCTTACAGGCAGCACCTGCAGGCCGAGGAGGATACAGCGGCTGTGGAAAGAAGCCTATCCATGTTGCAAGAAGCCCTGTCCTGAAAGGCTTGTGTGTCCATTGATGGAAAGGTACTGGAGCAACTGGTCTGGGCTTGTGAATTGGGGGAAGTAGGGTCTAGACTGACTCAGCTCTGGGGTCAGAAGGTTGGGGGAGGGTCTGAGGTTCTACACACGTTGCAGTATGCTCTGGCACGTCCCATCAGTGGAGCCTTCTTAACATCCCCCTTCCTTAGTTCATGGTTACAGACTTTGTTTCTAATATCTTTCATGTGGTAATCACTAATTGGTAATCACCCACTGGCCAACAAAAGGATTTTGAGATGATATTTATGCCAAAGTGGAAGAGGCAAACCTGGACTTTATCACTGCTGCTATGCAGGGCACATATTTCAGAACATTGAGCATGATGGGAACTTTACGTCCCATTCTTTTTTACTATATGAGAAAAAAAAGGTGGACTCATCTTGATTCTATATCCATCCATCTATCCATCCATCCATCCATCCATCCATCCATTCAATTTGGTCACTAGTATCCTACTGGCTTAAAAGAGTAGTTTACTCTAGGACACATTGATAGGGTCAGTACTCAGAGGACTTAGTACTCAGATATGTGCCCAACTGCAAGGAGAATCTTCTTTTGTATCCATGGGGGATTTGTTCCATGACTGTCCTCACCTGCAAAAATCTGTAGATGTTCAGATTCTCTACATAGTATGCTCATTCAATTTGGTCACCAGTATTCTATTGGCTTAAAAAAGTAGTTTATATAAGGACACCTTGATAGAGTCAGTACTCAGCTGCGAACCAAATGTACTGCCGACACCCCCAGGGAACATGGCAACAGTACAGACAGCAGCTGGCTTGGAGGTGAACCGTCATGCTTGTCTCTCAATGATGTCCTTGGTTGCCAAGTGGTGTCACAGGCTGTGTGGTTTTAGTTACTGTGCTCTGTCTGATGGCAGTTACTTGGAGGAGCTAACGATGTTTGACTAGAGGTGATCAGAATGGCCAGATTCTGGAGCTCTACTTTCAGGGACTCTACTGTGTTGCAAAAAGTCATAATTCTTGTTTTTATATCTTTTGAAAAACTGCCCTGTCTAACGTGTTTATCCTCTCACTCTGTGGTAGTTTGAGTAAAAATGGCTCCCATAGTCCCATAGGGAGTGTCACTACTAGGAGGTTTGGCTTTGTTGGAGAAAGTGTATCACTGGGGGGTGGGCTTTGAGGTTTCAGAAGCTCAAGCCAGGCCTCATGGCTTGCTGTCCCTTCCCACTGCCTGCTGATCCAGGTATAGAACTCTTGGCTACCTCTCTGGTACCATGTCTGCTTGCATGCTACCATGCTTCCTGCCATGATGATAATGGACTATAAACCTCTGAAGTGTAAGCCAGCCCCAATTAAATGTTTTCCTTTATAAGAGTTGCTGTGGTCACGGTGTCTCTTCCCAGTAATGGAAACCCTAACTAAGACACTCTGCATTTGCTGAAGATGTCATGATGTATGGTTGACAGAGAGGTTAATGCCATAGAATTAAAGGCTGGAGGTTTGAGGAGGATGGGTATAGTTGGTGAAGTGGCATCCTCTGGGTTCAGCATTGTGCTTGATTCCACACATAGGTCACCTCTTCAAATCCATCCAATAAATCTAGGCAGGGCAGATACTATTATTTTTGTTTTGGAAATGGTGGCTCAACATAGTAATTTACCTTAGTCCTTTGTATTTCTTTCTGTGAAGACATGCTAGATCCAAAAATATAAAGAATAATTCTGGACTAGAGGAGTGGGTGGAGAGAGAATTTTTCATCTGATGGGCTATGGAGTATGACTAATGTGTTTTTGAAGGAAAACTCGGGCTCCAACAGTAGGCAGAAAGAACTAAGCATATTCCAGTCATCCGGGATAGAGAGCAGGATCAGGTAAAGTCTTGGTTTTTACTTGATTCATTTTCCTTTGTGGAGTAGAACTGCACACGAAGATAGCTAAAGATCTACAGAGGGTTCTCCTAATAACAGCCACATGATTCTGGACATGGCAGCCATCAGCTTGTAACTTTTTGAAACAGAACCGTCTTTCGGTTCTCAAAGGTTGGCTCTCTATCAGCAACATCAACATCAGCTGGAGGCTTGCTAGGCATGCAAATAACTACATGGGTAGTACCCAGGCCTCAGGGAGTGGGGTTAGCAAGGTAAAGCTTTTGCAAAGCCACCAGCTAATCCTGGAACTCCACAAGCGTGAGAGCACTTTGCTTGCTCTGTAATATGGCGACATGAGGATTTAAATCTCTTTCCTCATTTGTATGTACAAAAGAAACGTTAAAAATCAGTCATCAGCAATTATCAAATGTACTTCATAGGATGTCATGGACTCGACTTTCTTTCCTGGTTTGTTAAGGAATAGATGCATGTAATTATGTAGACAGTTCCTTGTTAAAACAAAGGCAATGGCGTTTTTATTTTATTTTATTTTTTTGGCAATCTATCTGAACACTTGGACTAAAATTTAGTATAACATCTCAATAACAGAAACATCACATCTGAATTTTTACTTTCTCTTTTATCACATTGTTTTCCTTGAGGTCATCTGCTGAAGATAATGACTGAAAATTTACAAAGGCAAGAGAAAAATTCAAATTACATTTTGTTACAATGTCATATGATTATCCTCATTTTAGAATTAAGCATATCAAAACCTTAAAAACTTGAAAAGAACAAGAAAGGGATAAATATTCTTTCTCATCCTTGCCCTACTCCATTCCCCAAGAAAAGAGATGACATTGAAATGACAGGATTCTGAGACCTCCAGGCTTCCGAGGAGAGCAAGCTCAGTAATACCGGCCCGTGTACTATGTCAACATTGGCTAATTAACCAGGGAAGCAGAGGTGATGTTTGGAGACTACATGCTGGCCTTTGATCCACAGTACTGGCTGCATGCATGGTCCAGTGTAACGTGGAGGAGAGGTAGAGAGAAGAATCGGCTACAAGGGCCATGAAGAAAAGTGTTAAGGCACTGATGTTGAAAAATTGCTTTTTGGCCCCCACACTAAGCTTTCTTCTCTCTCCTAATCAACCTGTCGTATGTGTGAAACATACCTACTCCATATATTAAGACTTTACTGTTAGTAACAGCAATATACATGACATCTTCTTGAAGACATTTATTAATAAATTTTGTTTGTAAATGTTTCCCTAATAGTTTCTTACTGATAAAACTTAAATACACTAATTTGAATGAGCTAGTATTAATCACACTTAAAAAATTTATTATTGACCTTCAAACCAGAAATCTACAGTCTCTCAAGTGTTTTATTCAATAGCTATTTACTATTTCCTTATTAATGTATTTTGCACCATAACAGGCACTAACTCTTGTGTTCCCCACGTAAAATTCTGGTCTCTGTCATCCAGGAAAGTTAATGGCTAGCTGGCTGACAGTAAAAAGATAAGAGCTAAGCAAAACAACTCAAAAACTATTTTAAGAGAGCGCTTAAGAGCCAAATCAATTCTAAACACAAGATAGCAACTGGCATGAATTCAGCACAGATAGTTCTTCGTGGTCTCTCTCTCTATAAATTAAGGAACTCTTTTCTCATGCTGTTACAAAAATTGTTTCGCCATTTTTTATGTTGAGTATAAGATGGTGGGCTTCATCATGACGTTTTTCATACCGGTCCATCACTGTGTTTTTCTCAGTTTACTCCCCCCACCCACACGATCTTTTCTCATCCCTCCTCCCCTGTCCCACTAGCTCTCTTTCTTTCCCCAGATTGCTTCCCTACTGTAAAGTATGAGGTCCATCCAGGGTCCCTGGAATAAATCACCCCCCCACCCCCTGCCTCCACCCCCCTAGTTCAGAATAGCCTAGCCTATATTGTACCAAGGACTTGTTCTGCAGCCCAGTCTATCCTTGCCTTCTGACTACCCTTTCTGGAAAGTTGAAGAGTAAAACACTTCCTATTTAGAGATTAGTAGGTCAGCTGTCTGCATGAATCTGTAATTAAATGTTTTTAGTGTCAGGTCCAAAGGAAACTCCACTTCCTCATTCCAAAAGAAGAAGGAACAAATGGTTATCTGTGGTGCCTATTAGCATACCAAAGCACAGGCTAGCCTCCAGGCTCCCTCAGCAAGGCAGATACAAGTTACACTTCCAAGGTCCAAGTTAGCATCCTAGCTCTTCTGTACCTTTCTTCCCTTACCGGTAAACTTCCCCAGCTCAGTGGCTTCCTGCCCTACAGCTACTAATTCTCCTTATTTGTAACCCTGCTATTTTAGCTGTGCTCTCTTGTCTTCTCCTTGTCTCTGTCTCCCTCCTCCCCATCATTCTGCTTTCCCTTTCTATTTCTCTCCCCCCCCCCATGTCTCTCTTGTCCTCCATTATCCACCTTAGTTTTTTTAACAGAGCTTCTCACTGAACCTAGTACTCCCTGTTTCTAGACAGGCTGGCTAGGGTGCCCCATAGGACTTATCTGTGTCCGTTCCTCTAGATTTGAGGTAACAGAAGTGAGCTGTCCCCTCCGCTTTTGCCTTATGCAGCTTTTATATGAGGGCTGAGGATCTGGATTCAAATCCTCATGCTTTCATAGCAAATATACTACCAATGGAAGTCCACTGAGCTCCCGACCACATGCCAGGCTTCAGAGAACGATTGCTTGCTAACCACGTGGAACTGAATGCATACATACACGAGGTCTTCTTCCCATAGTTTCCTAATTCCAGGAGCTGACGGCTCCTTGACTCATAGATACCATCCTCTGGACTCCCCAGTCGTGTCCTTGGTCTCCACAAAGGTTAACTTGCAAGCTTTGAAGATATTCTTTACTTGTACAAAGTTTAAACACTCTTCTATTTTTTTTTTCTTCTTCTTCTTCTTTTTTTTTTTTTTTTAGACAGGGTTTCTCTGTGTAGCCCTGGTTGTCCTGGAACTCACTCTGTAGACCAGGCTGGCCTCGAACCCGAAATCCACCTGCCTCTGCCTCCCAAGTGCTGGGATTAAAGGCGTGCACCACCACTGCCTGGCTCTCTTCTATGTTTTTAACTGTCACTCTTTCAACAAGGAGAATTCTCTTTCCCCACCACCACACCCTCTGCATTCACTCTTGTGTTATTGAGGATACCAGCACCCCAAATATCATCTTTGATTGTGTTTATGCTTTTTATCTCTCACTAACCGAATGCAAAGTCCTTGAGGTTCTATGATCACACAAACTGTGTTCTCCTTACCTACAAAAACTTTGGTACTAGATAAGTGCTTAATAAATATTAGTTCACACTGAAAAATATCTGTCAACTAAGTTTTATAAAGGATTTGAGTCATAATCTCCTTCATTCAACCTATGGTAAGGTCTTCTTACTCTGGACCTATACTTTCTAAAACCATTGTCTTTGAATTAAGCTCTGTCCATCGAATATTAATCAAAAAGAGAATTGATGACAATTTAGCCCAACTTTGTGCTGGGTTAGTATCATTTGGGGAGAGACTCAACAATGGCAACAACCACCACAAGAAGCCAGTTGCTTCCTGTGACTTTCAACCAACTGCTCTTCCGGGATGGAACCTTGATATCTGTACATATAACTTCCTAACATAATTATTATGTCTTGACAAGTTTAGGAAAGAATAATATTTCATGGAATATTCAAACGTTTACCATTTAAATTAATTCAAGATATTGCAGAATCATCAAATAAAATTTGTATTCAAGTGAAATCGCATTGATTTAGGGTAGAAATCATACTACCCAGTATACTTCCACTGTTCTGTAGCTCACCCTGATATCTAGTAGCATAGTTTTGGACTATAATATATATTATATATATCACATACGACAACTATCACTCAAGTTCCTGACGTGTTAGAACATTAGGCTAAGAACGTTAACTTCCTATCTGGGCATGAAGCAATTAAGAATTATGTTTCTAGGGATAGTAGCTAATTTAGGACACAACATATTCTTGAATATTTGCAGCCAGTGGGACCTCCTCACCACTTCAATGACTATCCCATGAATTTTGGAGTAATGAATGTCCTAGGGATGGAGAGTTGGCTCAGTTGTTAAGTAGGCTCTATGCTCTATCAGAGGATCTGAGTTTAGATCTCAGCAGCCCTGTTGGGAGGTTCACAAGCACCGATAACTCTTAACACCAAGAGATTTAATGCTCATCTTCTAACTTCTGTGGGCAATCAGCAACACATGTGCACACACAGATACACATATAAACAAACCTTTAAAAAGACCCTAACAGTTGGCAGCCCCATGGAGGGAACAACAGTGTCCACTGGCCTGACCTCCTGATGCTCCCGGAGACTGGATCATCGACCAAAGAATACACATGGAGGGACCCACGGTGCTGGCCACATATGTGGCAGAGGAGGGTCTAGTTACCTATCAGGGGGAGAAGAGGCCCTTGGGCCTGAGGGTGTTAGATGCCCCAGTATAGGAGAATGCCAAGGAGGGAAGACGAGAGTGGGTGGGTGAATACCCCCATAGTGACAGGGGGAGGGGGAGGGAATGGGGAGGTTCCAAAGGGGAGATCTGGAAAGGGGGAAACATTTGAAATGTAAATAAAGTATCAAAAAATACCATAAAAATTAAATAAAATGTCCCTAACATTTTAAGAATTATTTAAATGTTTTTTAAGCAAGACATAGGAAGTATTGAGTCACCATTCCATTTAGGGAGATCTGGATTCTTTACTGAGTGTGCTGTGACTTTCTAAACTGAAGGTCTTTTTGTTTCTGATCCATGTATCAGCTTAGATGATGAATATTTTTATTTCTTGATATACTTTCTATATCCTTATCCCTCTTTTATTATAGCCTGGGTAAAGAATGTCCTATACACAGGCTAGGAGAAGAAATATATTTGTGGATCACATAGGCTTATACTATCAAGATGTCTGACAAGTCTTGAGCTGTTTCACTATTCATCTATAGCTAAACCTTTCAGGGTAATTTTTAAATTGCATAAATCATGGAATCATGTCTCTTCTAAAACTATATTTCTTTTTCTACACCTTCCCCAAGTTAGTAGAGGAATATGTCTAATGTGTGTTATGTATATGGTACCTGAAAATACAGTTGACACTAAAAATTACTAAAGCTGTGTATCTTGTAGAAGAGGTTTTCAAACACTGGATTCTAATGAGATTCATCCTCTTTAGACTATTCATAGTGATAATTATGGAGATAATTTGAGGTAGAATGGCTTATCCACCTAATGGCCAAGTATTCTTAACAGCAACTCAACTTGCTTGTGTAGGTATATCATTACTACAATTTGTGGTCCTGATGTTAGGACATTTGAAAGATTAATAGAGGTAAAAACCATCCTTTTAAAATTACAGACCCTGGTCTGATTAATTGCTGTCAGGCATTACATTTTATTGATATAAGCCTAAATGAGTTTCCGTTACCATAAATCCAATGGACTAGCCCCTGTCCCAATAGTTCATGTACCTATAAATAGACTTATTCTATAATGTGCCAACCATTAAGATGAGACACGAGAATAAAGGGTAGCTTATGTACCATCAACTTCTGATCAGTATTGATCTTTGTGAGCCTAAGTGGCTTCCTATCTTGATACCGAGCCATCCTGTGGACTCTGTTCTATATGCTGTCATAGCAATCTGTGTTTATCAGTGTTTATCAGCCACCTATCCAGCTTAACTCTGACATGCACTTGGATTTCTGCCTGTAATTTTTACTAGCTGCCTTTTTGGTGGCTTCAATTTTTCCTTCTTAGTAAGAGCAGTATTTCCACTTTAACAACCAAATTCAGTGACATCTGGAATCATGTTCCTATCTGCTGGTCTATTGCAATGCAAGTTAATAGCTGTCTTTATGGTCTCACTGATGTCAGGTGCTTATCATCAAAGTCTCTGGGCTATATGAACAGTTTATGTATTTGTTTGATTTTAAGTAATGCATGTGACCAGATGCCAAAGCATTAGAGCAGAGTGTCACCTATGAGCTCTCCAGTGCCGCCCTCTGTCATAGCTTCTAGGTTACTGAGAAACAAGGAGGACACTGACGAGGCATCTCTTTCTGGTCCTTGCCCTCTCAGAATTGAACTGCACAGAGGACTTAGGGCTTGGCAGAACATAATAACATAATGGTGCCTATTATTCATTTCTTCAATCAAAGGACAGAAGAAATCAGAGAGGGTAGGAGTGGGGGGGGGGAGAGAAGGAGATTAATGTGTCTAAAATGGTTTCAGGGTTGTCTATCTAGACATTGTCAGAACTGACATGCATACTACTTTTTCTAAAAAAAATTTTAAAAAATATTAATTTTTTAAAAAAAAAATCTGAACCAGATTAGTCTTGCTTAAACTGAATTATTAACCATTTTCTATTTCATTTATACTAGACATAATTCTTTGCATCCTAATGTGGCTTACTGATTTTGATTTTTTCTGTACCCCTATTCTTTGTCCCTTATATTCCATGTGAATGGGGTATGTAGTACCACCCATTGTTCCCATTGGCTATGAACTGATGCCTATTTCACTCCTGTCAACAATACATGTTAATAGCTATGTTCTTATATGATCTTGGTGTTCAGTAGATGGCCTCAGGGCAATTTTTGAAATTTATCTGCTGCATCACTTGTTGTGGTACACACAGTTTTCCTAGTGGCATAAAACTGTTGGGCCTTTGTAGCTAGATTAGCAAATGAAAACTAGCTTTTAAAAAATGACTTGGGATGATTACTTGGTTTGCAAACAAATTGTGTGCAATTCCCATGAAGCCTTGCTTACTTGAGTACTTCAAATCCATTTCTGGAAGACTGAAACGCTGCAGCCACTGAGGCACTCATTTAAGAGGATTTCTAACTGCTCTTCTTTGCAGAAGCCTATTGCTCCCCACCCTTTCCTTAAAGCGTGATAATTTTGTGGGAATGTACACTATTCATGTGGCATGGGTAGTGTAAATTTTTAGTAAGAATTTAAAATATACGAGAAGAGTTTTCAACAATGGATTGATGTTTGCTCTGCAGCTTTACAATGGCTGGAGAGCTGGCCTCATTTTTTAAGTTGTGACATCGAGCATTCTACCCAATGTCTCACAGAGCTGCATTCCTCAGAAGCTTAAAACTCCTTGGTTTTTGATCATAACAAATCAGCCACCCTGAATAGAAATAAATCCATTTCTTTCTTTCTAAAGCTTCCCTAAGTGGTATAATCATGTGTAATTCTTACCGTCTACTCAAAACTATTGGAGGATCAACTAAAGATTTTGCTTCAATGAATATAAAAGATAATGTCTTTTTTTTCCTTTGCTCTTGGCAAAAATCGTTTCCACATTCAGTGAATAATGAAAATGGGCCACGCTAGCTCTTGGCCATCTTCCTAATACATGCACTGAAGTTAATGACCTATGGGCTGGTGTCATTCTTTATTAAATTAAGGTTTTTCGTCCTAGGGAGCTTTTTAAAAAGTTTAAGAAGTATGACTCTGCCACCCTAAATGTATAAATTTTGGAACTAGGAAGGAGGCTCCGAGAGCTGCTTTCATTGTTGGGTTTGAAAACCATTGTTGTCCTTTGATATTTTTGTTGTCTTTTTGTAATTGACTATTTCTCAAATTGTGACTCTTTGGGATGTGAATTTGAGTGTGCCCTTGTATAGCACATGCTTGGCACGTAAGGACAACCTTTGGTGATCTTTTTTAGGCACATTCCATTTTTCGTTTGAGACAGGGTCTCTCCTTGGCCCGGAACCTCAGGCAGGCCAACCTAGCTAGTGCACACATGAGCTTCCAGAAAGCCAGCTGTCTCTTCCTTCCACCTCTCCGTCCTGGGATTACAGGCAGTACCAACATGCCCAGCTTTTTTGTGGGTTGTGGGGAGCTGAACTCAAGTGCTCATATTTTCGAGGCAAGTATGTTACTAACAGAGCCGTCTCCTCATTGCACCGTCCGCTATCAATATGCAAATACTTGACACCTGCTATCACAGAACTACTGAATCAGAGTGATGGAGGTGGGCCCAGGCACCACGGTTTTAATAAACATTCCAGTAGCTGCTAATGCTTTGTACTGATTGAAAATAACTTCGTTAACTGCTGGGCCTAGAGACTGCGACTGATTATAAAAGTAGTGATTTTACTTTGCTCCTGGCAACAAAATTTGCATTGAGTAACTGGAGTGAAACACATGAAAGACTTTGCGTTCACCTTAAAGAATGGGGAAATGAGACAGAACACCCTTAGATAGGTGCCTTTAACAATTTATGCTAGTGCTTCGGTTAAACTCAGAGTTGAATCTCTTCAAGTGTTGGAGGAGGTGGTGGGAGTCTATGGTGGGAGGGTCAAAGAAAGCTGGATTAAATATGCAGAAAAAGTGTAGTAGAAAATGAGGGTGCAAGAGTCAGACAAACTACAAAAACCAAGTTATATGTTTATGACAAACTAATGATCCTTATGAAATAGTGAAGATTCTAGATTTAATATATCACTTTAAATGCTTATATATCAGATATATATCACATATAAAACAACTTCTATGAGAACAGTGAACACATGCTCACTCAACTATATTTTGATCAAATTACCTTAATTTACAGAATTTAGTTTGTATCAGAATTGAGTAGTCTCTGATTATACATATTTTGATATATAAAGCTTATGGTCATCTACTGAGTATTTTAATCTCTTGTCTATTATTAACATATAAGACTCTTCTAAAATGAGTCATAAAATTAATTATAATAGAGAATTGTATCTTTAACCAACTGCTTATGAAAATAGAAAGACTGCATGCATAATTACTTTGCCTAAAACTAAAGCATTTCACATGATAATGTAAGTAGTCTCATATTTGAAAAGCTAACTATATTTTTATTCTTCATAATAAATTGATTTGATAAGCCAGAATTCTAAACCTCATTTAGTTAAAAAAAATATAATCATTGCTTGAAACATGAAAGGGGCTGGTATACATCAGTATGCTGTTTTTCACTGTGAGATTGATGTCCAGACAAATAAAGTGACTTGCTATCATATGGCTGTAATTATGTTTGAACAGAGACCAGAACTTGGTCGTTCCTTCTCCATTAAACTTACCAACAGTAGGGAAAAGGAGACAGTCTTAGTTTGTGAATTGTCACTAACTTGCCACATTAGTGACTGAATCACTGTCTCTTCTAGCAAAATGTATTATTTGATCAAACATATTCCTTGTGGAGGGAACCAGTTAAGATTCAATGTGCAAAGTTTATAAGGTGGGTAAGGGCGGGCCATGGCGCAAGTGCTGAGAATGGGGGAGTTACGTACACTGGGATAAAGAGGTTATGATATTAGTCATGATTATGGTTTCTCTGATCTCAAACTAGCTTCCTTTATGCCCTACAAGGCAGGTAACTAGGCAGACATCTACATATAAGAAGTGCCCAGAATGACTCTCAAATGCCGGGCTAAGAGGCTATGTTTTCTGCATATGAAGGTTAATGCTGGGAAAGAAAGTAAGAATGTTGAGCAGAGGGGAGCACTGGAGGCATTCTGGCTCGTCACAGGATTGTAGCAGAGATGTGGGAAGTGGTGGGGGTGGGAGTGGGGGAACAGCGGCAGCACCCACTGGCCACAGATGCACTGGATGCCAGGAGCCCCGGATGTCTGGAAACTGCTCACTTCAGGGCACTGTGTATCTTTGCAAAGCATTGCTATATTATAGAAATTATAGTCACAATAGGTGTTTAAAGACCCAAACAGTGGGAGATGTCAGGATTTAGCTCCTTTTTTTTTTTTTTTTTAAATCAAAGCACAATAGGCATGAAACATAGACCAGGCACTGGGAACAAATGAACGAAATGGGAGGGAAAAAGCACCTACAGGCACATTTGAAGAAAACCAAGGCTATTTCCAAAGAAATGCTAGGTTTGGAAGTTGGTTGAAGTTTCTTATTTATACACCTATTTTTAGGGGGAGTCGCATATCGAAATGACTTTTCCCTGGAGGGAAATATGAGGACTTTCTTTGGGAATGATGTACACAGTAATTTTACCTAACAGCAGGAAAACGATCTTCCAACCTTCAGAGGATAACTCAAGGTCAGGATTAACTAGCTGTGATTTAAAATAGCAGGGCCACTGTGTCAGAGCCTCTGGCCATGGCCATGCCGTTCCCCCTTACTGCCAAGCTGCTGTCTATCCTGGGTAGGACTGAGAAGTTCAGAAAGGTTAGATTTCTCTTTAAAGACATTGCTTTTGTTATCTGTTTTCCTCTAAGATGTGAATGGTATTACCAATTCTTGGGTTTATTTTGTCTAGCCCATATACAACACATTTTCCTGAATTAACCAAGCAGGAATTCTGAATTTATAAACACAGTTGAGCGAGTTGATCAACTACTTTAACACACCAACTTATTTTAAAATTTACAACGGCACAGGCGCAAGCTCTCTCTCTCTCTCTCTCTCTCTCTCTCTCTCTCTCTCTCACACACACACACACATACACACACACACACACACAGAGCTAATTTAGTTTTATCTTTGCTCTGACGTACTACTTTGCCACAAGCAATTTTGGTATCATAACTGCAATTTTAATTTGTACTGGTGAGCTTAGAGTTTGTTATATTTTTGAAGCTAATCACACTTGGGGAAAAATAATGAATATACATAAACCTTGATTGAGCAGTCTCAAATAGAAAACAAGTTACGTAAACAATGCTGAGAATTCTAAATACCCCATTATGTGGTCCTTATCTTTGTAGAGTGTGGGTCAAGAAATTGTTTTGGACAGTAGCTTGTTTCACAGTGAGAACAATTACCCCCCACACCACCCCCTCGGGCTGCTTATTATATGTTGCTTGGTGGGAATAACTGTTAGTGAAGAGAGCAAACAACTGAATTCAAGGATTTGGGTAGTAAGTACCTCAGTAAACAGATTAGTTTCATGATATCGATGTAATTCTGGAGAAGCCAATTAAATAGGTCAGACAAGTCATGACCTTGCTATATTGACAAACAATATGGAATCATTCTTTTAATTGATACCCTTCCATTCAAACTGGAACCAAAATTATTGCACTCTAAGTGTATAGTATTCCTGGGCTCCCGGACAGCTGGGAAACGTGAAGCCATTCTGTTCTTATCTTTATGTGTGGATACATTCTACACACTGGGGTGAATTACTATCTACAATTCTTTATATCTTGAGTCCTTTCACAAGATACTCTGATTACTGTCTCTAAAAGTAAATGGTTTAACTAGTCTTCATATTTAAAATTTGGGGTGTGTGTGTGTAGCATGCACACATGTGTGCAACTGCCCTGAGGTGGATTGTATGTTGACCCTTACAGGTGCTGGGAACTGATCTGGAGCCCTACGTTGTCTCCTTTTCAGTAACCAAGAAATCTGACATAGAAGCAGCTGTCTAAATATTTCCTATGCTGTCATTCAACTGCAATCCTATGATAATTTGTGTACATTTAGTATATAAAATGCCATATGCATTTTTATACGAAAGCTTTGTTATTGTTAATTGCACCAGGTATCTGTCCATGAGCTGTGTAGATGTAGAGCAAACCAAAATGCCCGCGTCTATATGCTGGGTATTTTCAGAGTAGAAGCTCTGTAGCCACGCTGCAGTTGCTGTTTTCCTTGTGGAGCACTAGGTGAAGCCCAAGACCTGTCTGTATTCACAAGAATTCCTAGAGTAAAATGGTCAACTCGCAGTCCATTCTTGCTACTAAATTTTCTTGAGGATGGGAAATCCTCTGTCCTGAATAATTAGGACACACATAATTGCCTCATAAGATCCTGGTTTCCTCGGGGACTCTCCAAATACTTGGTTTGCTCAAGGAAGGTTCCATGCATGGGGTGTTTCCCACAATTTACTGTTTATTATGTCCTAGAGAAGGGTACCATGTTAGCGCATGAACATAACAAGGACAGAGGGGATCACAGTTTGTGTTCATCCAGTGACTAAGGTCTGAAGTGCCACATAAGATTCCCTTCTGCATGTCTGTGTTTGGTGTCTGTGAGTGATCTTGACATTCAGCCCTTCATAAGAGGAAAGAACTTAGCCCTGGCAACAGCAAACAAACCTAATTTCATTCTGATGTGCTCTATCCAATGCCTTAAATCTGTAAAGGACACCATTGAAATGCACATGATGTTAACCAGGTAAGAAAAAGAGATTGTTTCAGTGAGAAACACATTATTTAAAATAAAAAACAAAAACAAAAATCCTATGTCTTAGTCAATTGTACTGTGAGTTTATTTTATCATTGTAGTAGATTGGACATGTGTGATGGTTTGTATATATTTGGCTGAGAGAGTGGTACTATTAGAAAATGTGGCCCTGTTGGAGTAGGTGTGTTACTGTGACTATGTGGTGTGTGGGCTATTTATTTATTTAATGTATATGAGTACTATAGCTGCCCGCAGACACACCAGAAGAAGGCATTGGATCCCATTACAGATGGTTGTGAGCCACCATGTGGTTGCTGGGAATTGAACTCAGGACCTCTGGAAGAGCAGACAGTGCTCTTAACCACTGAGCCATCTCTCCAGCCCAAGTGTGGGCTTTAAGACCCTCATCCTAGCTGCCTGGAACTCAGAATTCTGCTAGCAGCCTTCAAATGAAGATGTTGAACTCTCAGCTCCCCCTGCACCACGCCTGTCTGGATGCTGCAATGCTCCTGCCTTGATGACAATGGACTGAACTTCTGAACCTGAAAGGCAGCCCTAATTAAATGTTGTTCTTATAAGAGTTGTCTTGGTCATGGTGTCTGTTCACAGCAGTAAAACCCTAACTAAGACAACATGGTAAGGGGATTTCCAGTTGATGAGGAAACAGAAATCTGTGTGTGTGTTCACTACAGAGCATCATAAGGACTTCTATCATCATATCCAGAATAAAAGTTTCTTGTCGGCAAACCTAGCTTAGAGCACACAGGGTAGATAGGACAAGAGATACTAAGTTATTCTTGGTCTCATATTTACATATATTATGTAGAAGAAAAATTCATGTTATGAGCAGCCAGGAAATAACTGCTTATATGTACTTATGTATTATGTGAGATTTATATATAATATTTATTTATTTATTTATTTATTTTTTGAGACAGGGTTTCTCTGTATAGCCCTGGCTGTCCTGGAATTCACTCTGTAGACCAGGCTGGCCTCGAACTCAGAAATCTGCCTGCCTCTCGAGTGCTGGGATTAAAGGCGTGCACCACCACTGCCCGGCAATGTTTATTATGTATCATTTACCTTCATATATGTATGATTATGAGATTTTTATATATATTATATATTTTATATATTATTTATATCTGCCTATAACAAAATATATAATTTATATATTTTATATAATTCATATAATTATTAAATTATAGAAATATATAGTTATAAAGTTTATGTTAATATAATTAATATAATATAAATTTATTTGCAAATATATTATATAAATATAAAATCACATATAAATATATACATATGAATATATATTTCCTATGCTTCCTCCCTCTATTTAAGTTTCTGTGGTTTCCTTTCCTGCTCAAATCCTCCCATTTTTTCCACCACCTGCCATATGTATTGTTATAACAAGAGGGAAAGAATCCTGCGAAGAGTCCTTCGCTCCTGGTAAATTCAGTTAGAGTGTGGAGAACGTGAGGAAAAACATGCAAACGGTTTTTGGACTTCGTAAACACATTCTCAGTTCAGTAATGGCTTACGTATTATTCAGAATCCTGTAGAAAGTTATATCTGAATCACTAGGGGAAACTAATCTCTCAAGAAGTTTAAATGTAATGAGGAGTCTGGCCCTCTCTTTCACATCAGAAATAAATTTTAGAGCATTAGAGATGAAGGTATCATATTTTAAAAGCCTGCCTGGAAAGTTTACCATTTAGTCACTTCCTGCAAGTAAGTCTCTCACAGCCGAGACTCTGCTCCCGTGTCATTTTCATAAGCAGTATTTCTTTAACTAGGATGGGTACCTTGACAACTGATTGAAAAACACGTTGACTAAAATGGTCTTAATAAGCATACCTCACGACCTTCCTCCCCCGCGGTCTCATCAGCAGGCAATAAACTTAGCTCAGCATCCCTCATTCTCACGGAAAACCTATCTGTCAAAGAAGTAATTACCTAGCCAGACGTATGCCCCTCTGAGGCAAGCCCAGAAATCATTATAATACTCTGTAATTACTGTTTATTATTTTATCTGTTCACGTCAGTTGAAGAACAAAAAAAAATGTGCCCTTCAGCTGGACAATCCTATCATAACAAGAGGTAGCTGGCATTATGTAAAAGCTTTTCATTGTCTGTACTTTCTTTGCCATGGCAACGTACAATAAGGCTACTTCTAAGCAATTTGTAGCTCAGCCACAGTCCCTAACCCTCTCACATTGGACGTGGCATTTCATCCAGCAGTATCTGAATGTTTAGCCTGACCATGGATGTAGGTGTACTCTTGACACAGACTTGCATGACAGGCTCCACAATGTTCTCTACAGGGATAGCCACTGTATTCAGGGATTGTTCTGGGCAGATGCTATTCTATTAGAAGTTTAGAATTCAAATCTTTCAACCCCTTGCCATACCACGGGCCACGGTGGGAGTACACGCAGAGGGATGCTCCCTGCATCTCAGTGAGGTACTCTTAGCTGGACCTTGGCTTTTGAGGCTCTGAATTTGTAACCACTGTGGCTCTTTCATCTTCAAGGAGATTTGATAATGCTCATCTGACGTAATAGGAAGTTGAGAGAGTCACAGGGTTGTGTATACAGCTTTCTTTTCTAACAAAGGATACATTCCTTTGGTTGATCTAAACACGTACATGTGTGACCTTTAAAATATCGAGGCCGTTGTATTTTAAAGTATTAAAGAATTGAAGGAACCAGAGACTTAAGAGTCACATAATTATAGCTTCATATTGGCCACCAATCACAAATGCTTCCAGGAATAAAACCTATACTAAATGACAGGTGAAGATAGGGTGACATAGTTCAGAGCAACACCCTATTAGGTTTCTAAGCCATTGTTATTTCAACTGAAACTTGCTAAGAATGACAGTATTATCTAGTTACAGAGAGAAGTCAATGCAGTTAGGATTGTCAAGTATTTAACACAAGGTCTGGCACACAGTACTCCACGGTAGGAGTTTCTTCTATGCTAACAGACTACTGTGTATCCCAAGAGCTTGAAGCCAAAGGTTCATTGAAGGAAGCAAGTATGAGGGGGTGGGGTTGAGGGCAGATCCTGTACAAGTCCACTGGAGAGCTCAAGGGTAGTTACTGCTTTACAGAGGGATGATAGAAATCTACCGACGAAGGAAA
Source organism: Rhynchomys soricoides (assembly GCA_019843965.1). NCBI lineage: Eukaryota > Metazoa > Chordata > Mammalia > Rodentia > Muridae > Rhynchomys > Rhynchomys soricoides. The sequence continues at coordinate 5,440,937 of JADRCH010000124.1, forward strand.
AAATACGCTCGAGGAGCACATTCAGACTATGTCTTTGCCAAAGGACCTCTCCTGATTCAAAGCCACTCCTTCAAGAACATGTTGATTCCTTTCTGCTCTTGACCAGTTTTAAAAGAGCCAAGTGACAAATATTGCTATTTCCTCTCTTCTCTTTTTGGTGTGTAAGCATGATACCCTTCCCTCACTGACCTCAATATAAAGAGAATGTTAAAAACAAAGGAAGGCTGAGCTTAGAGTTATTTGGTTAATCAGCATAACAACGAGAATTTAAGTAAAATGGTTCTAAAAAGTTTCCAAGGGGTCAGATTGCTTTAGAGAGTGGGTTTTTAGCTTTTCACCAGAAAACAGGACCTAGACTCTCGGGTTAAATGGATGAGTGGCCCACTGACATCTGTCTAATGAAACCTTCTGTACGTTATTTAAGTTCTCAGCTACGTTTTCCATTTTTTCAATGGGGTAAGTGATGCCAGCCTCCGGGTTGTTGTGAAGATGTAAATGATCACAGTCACTAACCCCTCAGCTGGATCCATGGGTATTTTTACTGTAATATTCTCCTTGAGCTTATTTTAGCACTATCGTAGTAAACGATATCAAAGCTAGAGTTCTATTACAAAAACATATGTTTTTGAGGCCAACATGGTCTACAGAGTGAGTTCCAGGACAGCCAGGGCTACACAGAGAAACCTTGTCTCAAAAAACAAAAAACAAAAAAACCCTCCAAAACAAAAAAAACCCATATGTTTGGTTATTACATTAAGAGGCAGAATATAGAATAGAGATTTATTTGAAATCCTAGCTTCCCAGGAGTTTCCTACTGAGCTTGGAAATAAACCTTAAACTAATCCAAAACCTTGGGTTAACAAGGACTTGGCAGGAAGCATAAGAAAGCCTCAATGTATACTGTGCTCTGAGATCGATCCTAAGATGACTGACCGAGCCTACAGGCATTTTCAGAGTTCTTAGAGGACCCCTTGAAGTAACACGCAGCTAGCATCTTAGGGGACGCTTCAAGAATTCCTGTTTCCAGCATTCTTTGAAACACTACCCCTACGCTCACATGTTATATTTTTAACTGCGGTTTAAAAAGATGACGCTTTCATTATGTGGCAGTCTTGCTAACCTAATTAAGCAATCAAGTGATTTGTTATTTCAAGCATATCCCATTGTCTTTCTTGCATTTTGATTAACACACTAAAAAAAATTCTCTGCTGATATGCTTATCGGGCCTGAGGACCCTTTACAGAACCGTAATGTTGTAAGTGAAAATGAGGATGTAAATTGTCAGAAACACGACAGGAACACTAGAATGAAATGCAGTCCTTTCCTCAGGAGGAAATCACCACGGAAGAAGTCTGTGTGCAATCGATCCCCAACTCCCACTCCTATGTGGAGAAAGAAACACTTTGTCAGGTCCAGCTTGCAAGCATACATTTACTTTGGAAGTTCTAAAGTAATTTTGGAACTTCCTGTAATTTTCCTGGGTTCTGTGTGCCTGTAACTAATGTAAGAACGTTCTCAATGTGCCTGTAAAGTGTGTGTGTGAGTGTGTGTCCATCCATCTGTCTGTCACCTGACTCTGTATGGCTATATGAGATATGCATGTGGGTTTGGTGGTAATACTGGGAATTATTTAATGGCCACTTTTACTCATCATATTTAGTGCTTCTCAAATATGGTACTCAGTTGGGTACGGTATACGGACCTTCCAGGATGTTCCTTGGGTTGGTTAATCACTATTGATTCAGTTTCTAATCTTCACACTTTTGTTCTTGCACGGGGTAGTCACTTAATAGCACTAGTGTGTCATGGAAAAGCATTTAGTGACCTGTAGGTCTTATTTTGTTTTTGTAGCAAGGAGGAAAATAAATTGTGCTTTTTGATCATGAGAAAGTGGCTCTTGGATCAGAATACTACGGCATTCACTGATAAATCAGGATTCAGACATGTTCTTGAGGAAAGGACCAGGAGGCCACCACACAGCATTCTTCCCAAGCTCCTTTCTGTGAATTGGATCACCAGGCAATGCACACATGTCTATTTGGTAGTTAAGGATCAGAGAGACTGTCATGAACTATCTTCTTTGAAGTTTCCTGTAGGGAAGGGGATTTGACTTTGACGAGCTCTAAGAACTAGAAAATTCTAAGACTTCATGAGACACATGCCCCAACCACCATACCCCAGAGGTCCAGAAAGTGATGAAGAAGATAAACTTGCCATGGCTAAGATGAAAAGGGAATTTAACATAGTTAAATAAATGAAAAGTTATGTTTGTTATTTAGCTGCTTGGTACACATCCCCATTTGTTCTACTTGGTAACATAGCTCTAATGTGTCTCCAGCTGAGCATGCTGTCTATAACTCTTGAACTTGGCCAACTATGGACTTCTGAACAAGACTTAGTAAATTTCACTCTTGTGGTTACTCAAGGTCCGAATCAGGACACTCAGAATATATTATTTCTTATAAATATAACTTAGAATCTGATATTTTCTCTTAGAAAGCAGAATGATAAAAACTCAGAAGAGTGCTTCTCTAAATCAAGGCCTTTTTCTATTTATAGATATGTTTTGCCCATACATGGAGTAGGGAAAACAAATTGGTGGCTATGAATCAAGCTGTTTAGCAGTACCGTTGATGGTGCACACCTGTAACCCCAGCACTTGGGAGACTGAAGCTTGTAGTCTGCTGAGTTCCAAGGTCGACTGGGTTATAATCCAACATAGGCTAGGTTACACAGTGAGACCCTACCTCAAAACATCAAATGAGCCCTCCTTCAAAAAACCCTGCCCCAAACCTAGAAAGAAACAAACAACAGAATGAAGTAAAAATAAACATATCCAAATGGAAAGACTTAGTAGAGTTCAGCACATGGTAAATCTTAATAGAGAGTGAATGAATTAATGAACAAACAATAAGAGGTTTCAGTTAATATTCATCATGGATATCATTACTTTCTAGAAAATCAGATAAATGACATTTTGGTTGTTTAGAATGTGATGTGGTATCAAGCAGTGAAATGTAAGTCTTTTGATAATTTACAGGGGGAAGCATGCATTCCAGTGAAGCTCATTCATGAAGGTTGTCTTTTATGCTGTCTCCATGCTTACGTTAAAAACCTAGCCTGATAAGTTATGCAATGGAAATCTTTTGTCTTACTTCAAATTTAGTGCAATATGAATGAGAACACCACCCATTTATAGAAATAGGGTTTCTTTAAGGAAGTATACCTTTGGAGGAGGAGAACTATCCATGTCTCAAAGTGAAATGGAATCAGAACTTGCTCAAGAAAACACATTTATTATGAGAAAGTGTCTGCTTAGGGAATGATTAATCTTTTTTCTCTCTCTCCATGTCTTTCCCCCAAGTTTTAAATAAATGATGCTACAGAGATATTCCTATAACGCAACTGTAGGTATGGATTGTGATAGAATAAGCTGGTATAATGTTGGCTCTGTGACTGGCTAGTTGTCCCTCCCCCATTTCCTGTCAGTCCTCTTGAGTTGGTGCTAGGTATTTGGTAATTGTCACTGATAATGTGCTCTTACACTCCAGAGCATGTCAGCCAAGCAATGAGTTAGCATTTCTTGCAGAAAGTTAGGAAGTGGTACACATAAGTGCAGAGTGCAGGTCCAGCGCAAGGATGACAGATGGTGAGGTAGGCATTATCTCCTGTTTCCATACAAGAGAAGGACCAGAGAGGAAGAGCATCCATTCTGAGGCCACATGCTAAGTGAGTGGCACAGGAGGTATTTAACCCAAGTCACACTGATCCTACATCTGGGATGTTGTCATAGGACCCTTCACTTTGCACCATTCCAACAGTCCCTGCTTTAACTCCATCTTCATCCTGAGCATAAGGTTCAGTTCCATTCATGGGGGCTTTGGGACCTGGCTGATCTGTCTAACTTCAATTTCTCAGTGGAGCCTGTGTGCTTCCAGTCTGTCTCACAGAAGAATGCCTTTGCCTGTGCTGTCTTCTGAGCCTATTCACTTGCCCTATATAGGCCCTCAGCTGAGAGCTTCCCATCTCCAGAAAATATCCATGACCTCTCTGCCCCCAGTTTGAGTTGGTTTCCTCCCTCTGGGCTCCTCAAAGTCCTGTTGGTCAGCAAATGACTGCCCAGGGACCATATCTATCTACGGCAAGTTTTCGTAGGCACAAGCTAAGGTGATTTATATATTTTTAAAAGTTGAAAACAATCAAAAGAAGATTAATATTTCATGAGATGCAATTCCAATCTCAAAATAGTTTTATGGGAACACAGCCACACCTGTTTGTGCCATCCTATCTGGGGCTGTTTGCATTCTCTATTGGCAAAGCCAAATGCTTCTAAGAATCCTTGTGGGCTGCTAAGTCTAAAATATTTACTACCTGGTATTCTGAAAAATAAGTTTGCCACTTCTAATCTAAATCACAGGCAGTGTTTCTGTGTGGTGTTTCCTGCCTTTGTAGGCAGGGATTGAATTTTACTTAGCTTTGTCTCTTCTACTCCTGGCTCGCAGTGGTACTTAGAAAGTAGATAATTCATATATACATGTCAAATTTATAATTCCAGACTTGTGTGGTTCAGATGCTTGTGAGCAGCCTTCCAACTATCTAACAGATTCTCATCCTTTCACGGCAATGAGAATTCTGAAACTAATCTGGCTTACTCCTATTTTTAAAAGTTCTCTTTTTTCTTAAAACATGACATTATTTCCAAGATTTATGAAGCAATTACCACTTGTTAGCATGTATACTATTTTTACATTAAAATTAGGTATCACATTGATATATTACAGTGCTCTGTTCTAGGCTAATGAGTAATTGATTTTTAAAGAGAAAAATTGAGTCAATATATTATATTTTGTGTCTTAGGTAAGACAAAAAAAGAGGGATGTGTAATATTATTGACTTTCCCTCCCTCCTTCCCTTTGTCCCTCCTTTCCTCCCTCTCTTCCTTCCTTTCTCCCTCCCTCTTTTCTTCCCCTCCTCCTCTAATCTCTTTCTCTTTGACACAGTCTCCCTCTATTTCCCCCTCTCCAGCTAACTAGAACTGGCTGTCTTCTACTCACTACTTCATACATGTTGAAATTACATGCATATGCTACCATGCCTACCAATGTCTGTCTTACTGATAAAACTTCAGGTGCCCAGTGCAAGGTCTGATCTAGACTGAATCAGATGCTCCAATAGAGTGAGGTTTAGGAGTCTGAAATAATGAGAGGAGAGAGAGAGAGAGAGAGAGAGAGAGAGAGAGAGAGAGAGAGAGAGAGAGAGTGTGTGTGTGTGTGTGTGTGTGTTTCGGATTGTATGTGGGTAGTCACTACTGATCTGACTCTCCTCTTTTGGTATCACAACAAAGCTTGGATGACAAAGGTAACATAGGTGCAGAGAGATCATGGTTTGGCAAGGATCCTCCTCTATGTTAATAAGACTGGTGGTTTATATTACTTTATATATCATGTGCTGTTTTGGAATTATTAACAGTCAACCTTCTAGAATTTGTGTTTCCTGGACATTCTTTAAATATATGGTAATTTAGACTATATCTACCATTATGAGCTTGGTCTAGAGACCTCACTGCAAAATCATTTCCAAAAGAAGCATAATAGGTAAGAAAAAAATCAGATACTAACTGAATATCATCATACCAACATAGCCGTCATAGCTAGACCAATTGGTCAGTTATTATAGTCTGGATAATTTTACTTCAGGATAGCACTTTTCCCCTTTTGTAGTGCTGTAGATTCCACCAGGGATAATACCTTAATGTATGTCATTCAGTTCATCTGATTTTCTATGGCTCTAGCTCAGGCCACTTTACTTCTTGTTATATGTTCAATATTGGGGATACAATGAATTGGTTGATTGTAATTTCCGCATGGGGCCAACACATATTAGGCATTGTTAGATGACAGCTATCCATGAGGGAATTAAGCAGTGTCTCTGGAGAGAACAGTTCACAGAACAGAGCTGCTGATCCCTGGCATGCGACAAATGACAGAAAGTGATACATCCAGTGGGTCATAGGAACGCTGAGAGAGGAACACGGATGGCGTCCGTTGCTGCTAATGATTAAATAACTCAATCTCTTGAGTGACAAAAGGCATTGGCAGGACACAGGCAAGAAACACAGCCATCAGGGATGGAAGGAAAAGAATGTAGATGGGACAAGAGGTAAAGGATGACAGAGAAGGTGTGGGCAGATCTAGGATATTTCCTGAAGAATCTAATATTTTCTCTACTGCCCTTTTCCAAACTAAAAAAGAAGGAGCTGAAAGGAAGAGAAAAAGAAGATGGATGAAGGTCTTTACCTCACTTGTTGGAGGCCTGATTTCTGATGATTTAGAGCCAATTAAACCTACCCAGAGACTTAGTGGCTGGCTGTGATTACTGCCTTCCCAATGGGAAGTCTCTGCTCACAGTTCCACACCTGTTCTTTTTGTCTGATATAAACTTGTAAATATCAACCTTTTTTTGTTGTCATTGAAAAGCACACAAATTCCTTCTGGACACTATTTCCAGAAGAAACAAGGCACAGTGAAAGAACGGAGTGAAGAGCATCTGCTCTGTTCCCATCAGGGCATTTGCTGGTTATCCACTGAGTTGCAAAGGTGGCACTTGCATGCACAGTTGGATACTGTTACTTTGTCAAAATAATCTAGATAGAGTATTAATTATGAGTCAATGGATGATCTTTGTGTAGCGTTATGTTCTAGAACTGGGATGACGGTCAATTGAGAGGACATGATGCAAGCAGAGGGATTTGGTGGCATCAACATGCTGCCTTGGCAACGGGGGTGTCGCAAGGAGCTAGAACCAGCCATTTCCTTACCCTGGTACTTCCTTTCAAGCCACTGACTTCCAAACTTTGGTCTCTTTGGTCTGTAGGGATAATGACACATATCTCATGGGATTATGCTCACTGTTAAACAAAACCAAACTAGTGAATGCTTAGCATTAGATTATAATTCATATTTTCTTAGTATCAGGAGTCCTCCACCCTTTTCTTTTAAGGCTAAAATAAACTGCTCTTGGTGTCTTTGATCAATGCATTCTTTCATGGTATTAACTTTAGGAAGGATGGTTGGTATCTCTTAGAAGTTCTCAGTCAGAAATGGAAATGTCTTAGGAGATGGAGGTATCCTGCAGGTAAGGCCCTAATCATGACAGCTGGGGAAAGAAGACCTTAACTCAGTCTTTGAGTGAGCTTGTCTGGAGTCTGTTTTAGACAGTAAAAAAGAAGACCAAATAGGATCCATACTGCTTACCATCCTTGGTTTTAGGTTAGAGCCGTACTGTTCCAATACAGAGTGTTCACTTCTTCCAGACAGTGTCGTGTTTGCTTAAAGTCTCTTCTTATGCAGTTTACACATCTCCAATTCCACAAATAGTTCCTTGGCTGATGCTGTGTCTGCCCTCTGCATGACCCCGATTTCCTGCTGCGCTTGCTTTAGAAAGTTAATGTCCTTCTAGTTAAATGTGTTACTAGAAATGAATGTAGCCTCCCTGCCCCTCAGCACAGGGTGCAGGGGCTCTGTGGCTGGAGACTCATCTTAAAAATGAATAATCCTAGTTGATAATAAGACACCACTGTTGTTTTACATTTCAGGTTAAATCATTTTGAAATTTGACATGGAGGGAATGCCAAGGATCATGTTAATAGAGCAAACAAATAAAAAGAAATGGCTTTGTTCTGACTCACTCAGGATGAAAAACAATCTGTTGTGCTTGCTACCTTGCTTGCAAGCAAATATTAAGTTTTAGCATCTTTAACGATTAGCTCTATATGAATGTCAACTGGCAGTTATGAGCCAAAATCTATATATGTTATGATATTTGGGGGAGAATTTTAAAGGATACTTCTCTATTTATTTTAGCTTGAGGATAGCACACTCAATTTAGTTTCCTGGCACTGAACCCTATTGTGTGAATACTAAACATGCCTTTGTCAAGGGAAAAAAATACAGCCTTGATCATAATACATTTGTAGGGAGCTTTTCATTTGAGGATCTGGCTAAAATGCACCTTGTAATTTTATGTTTGCTGGTCTTAGCATTATATGTTCACACTAGAGTCTACAACATAGATAGGTAGTCACCAGGCATACGGCTTCCCAGAAAATGCTTCCTTAGCCACCCAAGGTCTGGCTAGCTGTCTAAGGGAGGCACAGTTCAAGAGTGCAGATGTGGGGACCTTGAGCAGTTAGCTAAATAACACGTCAAAGCGGGAAATGGAGAAGACCTTACCTTGCCTTGGGACTCAGTAATACACAGGGCTTCCCCCCCCCCCCCCCGAGTTCATATCTAGGTTCTTAGTAAATGCTTTAATAGAACAGGCTTTGCTATTAGCAAGGTGAACAATTCATTTTAGATGAAGGCTAGAGGGATGAGGCACAATGTAAGCACAGAGCTCTTCCAAGGGTTGAATTGCTAGGATGGGTGCAGCCTGAGGACAAATGTGTTACAGAAAATGAAATTTCAGAGCGAAGAAAACAAGTTAAAGGGGGTCAGAGGGTCGTGAAGGATGTGAGTTGAAATGCGTGCTATTCTTCTTTATTCTCCCCCTCCCCCACCCCTCTCGTTATTTGCCGAGATCAGTGAAAGTTAAGATTGTGACCACTTGGTTACACAACAACAATGCACAGTGACTGCCAACTCATTGAATCTGATTAGGTATTTATTAGCTGGGGCAAAATGATTAGGCAAGGCAACAGGACATTGCTCAGGGACCGGGCCCTGCCACTTCTAGTCAAACTGATGCTGTTCCTATAGATTCCAGCTCATGGGGGTCTCAGTCAAGTACCAATTTGATAATGAGGACTATGCAGACTCTGTTCTTTCTTTTGACCTCTGCTTCTGGGCCAATTAACTGAGTTTGTCCTGGGCGTTATCATTAAAGAAGCATCTGGAAGAGAACTCTGGAATCTTAAAACAATCACCAGCTTGGAGAACTGAGGCCAGCACTGAAATCTCCTTTCTGTATCCATGTGTTTAACCAACCCTTAACTGAAACAGTTGAAATAATTGCATTTGTACTCAACATGGACAGACTTTCTGACGGTTTCTTCTGGTCCCCATTCCTCCAGCCATACAGTACAGTGACCATCTGCATATCAGTTACATTGCATCATGACTGACAGGTAAGTGTGCAGAGTGTGAGGTGTACAGCAGGCTATCTGCAAAGACTAGCCATTTTCTATATAGAACTTGAACATTCTCAGCTTTCGGGCATACACTAGGGTTGAAGAGGTTGAGCCTAGAACTAACTCCCAACAAGATACTGAACATCAGTTGTATGGAGAAATACATCCTATCTTACTTCTTATAAAATATGCTGGGGATTATGGCTAAATACTCTCAAGAGAGGAGAGAATTTGCTGGGCTAGTTTCTGGATGCTCTCATGACTGCTTCTCAGTTAATGAGGAGACATCCATTAAAATCCTGTATGTTCTTCCTGTTCATATACCCCAGACACACGGCTCAATTTGACATAGTGCTGAATGACGCAGTGTGTGGTATCTTGCTACTATTTTCAATCTCATTTGCTTTCACGGTTATATAGAGAGCAAAGGGAGAAAAGACAGTGAAGGCTGGAAGGGCAGATACCATGAAACCTGTATACACGCATCCAAGGTTACCTAGCAGGGAGAGTTTAAAAAGCAATGCTGTGAGCTAATTTTCATGAGCTAAGTTCATGAAACTAATTAAATAACAAGCTGTCCAACAATATAAGGCTTGGGGCATTTCTATTGCCCCCTTGCCTTCTCTGTAGCTTTGGATGCACACTGTCAGGTGTATCAAGTTTGTCTCTCCGTTATACAGTATGTATGTATGGGATGTATGGGATTTGCCCATCCAGTGAGCAATGTTGTTTCCACTTTTTTGACTACTGGGGATAATGTTACTGCAAATATCTAATAGCCACGCACATATGTGGCTGATAGATGTGGTTATATCAGCGATGGAGGAACACACATATTCCTTGAATCAAGCTTTGGTACAAAAAATATTAAAAGTGAATTAAGCCTTTTCTCTTGCTTAGTATAACTGGCAGCTACGTGCTGCTCCCTACTGAGAACTTCTACCGAGTGCTAGTTACCTCAGTTGTGAACTCAGCAACGAGGCTGTGTTTAATATCCCAATTTTATGGATGAGCAGACCGAGGGGCTGAAAGGTCATGGGTTTTCGAGTCGGGGTTTGCAACGCCAGTTTGTGTCCGTTCTGCTGCATCCCGGTAGCTCTCAGGAGAGGGTCTGTTCATGGCTGACTTGCATCTCTACAGGATGCCAAGGAGGCAGGGACAAACACTGGCATTTTCAGACACCTACTTATTATTAGGCTCTGGCCTGTAATGACTGTTAAATCATGCCGTAGGCATGCCTCTTGGTGAGCGAGGTCAGGCCACACAGAAAGCATTCTATAAAGTTAGATTCCTGTCGGGGAAGCTTTTAAGGTGTTTATATTTTAATGATGTTATTAAAATGAAAGTTCAGACTTGCATAATTCATGTGTTCAGTGCCTCTTTTAAAATCCCTGTCACTGAATTTTTTTTTCCTTTCCTTTTCTTTTCTTTTTTTAAATTTTGGTGAGATTCTCAAAGTACAAACAGGTGTTTCAAGGAAGAGTAAGGTAGATCTCTAGATGTACTGAATGGGAGCTTCCCAGGTAGTGAACTCTTCAGGCTAGGTTTCCCCTGTGTTATAGACAATACTATAACAACCAAGTTGTTTTCAATGGAAACAACCTGTACTAAGAGCAGCTTAGAAAGAAATGGTTCGCTAATGTCTAGGTATTGGGATATTCTCGAAAAATGTTGTATTTGGCTTTGTAAGGGTTTATTTATTTTTTTTTTAATTTATTTTTTAACTTCCAGTGGCTGTTGCAGGTTTATTCAGATTGCTATCAACAATGCTGCTGGATTGAGTGTGTTCTGATGGGTTTAAATTGCTACAAATACAGTTGATGAAAGTCTAGAAATTTACAAGTTGATCACCAGATTTTCATTTTTTTTTTTTTTTTTTTTTTGGTAAGGGGCAACTCTTTGCAATCAACAGGGGTTGTCTTTTAAGCAACATCGTTTTCCCCTTAGGTTTTGAACTTAGGGTAATTGCATCTTACTTTAAAATCTCCTCTTATTTACGCACGATGAGACTGTATAAATGCAACATTTTAGTTTTTAGCAAGAGGAGCTGGTTGCAGAGGCAGTGGCAGCAAGCAAATTGAGAGATTTTAGAAAAATGAAGACTTCCCCATTGCCTTTCTTTCTCTTACTAACACTTAGGGACTGTAGCACTGGGATACTGAGAAAAGCTTTCCTTCTATCTGCTGACTTGGTTTGATGATAAGGAAGAGTTGAAAATTATTTATTTTTTTCTATTTCTTCCTACCCAAGAGCTTATTATTCAATTTAAGCATTGTTTAGAAACCTTTGGTTAAGACAGTTTTCTAAATAGAGTTTTATTGGTAGGGGAATTACTAAATATATGTTAATATATCCAGAGAAAGGTGCTATACAAGCAGCAGATGCAATGGCTGCTTACCACATATGGCCTGGAAGATCTCTGTTACATACCAGTGGACAGACCAAGATAATAATGAATGTGACATATCTCAGTTGTGTACAATGCACATATTTGAGCATGTGTACATATATATGAACATGTGTTTGTGTGTGTAAATGGTACAGGCAGAGAAGAGAATCCGGAACTACATGCAATCTTAAGTAGTGTCCTTGAGACGACTTCCTCTGGGGAATGCCTGGGGCACTGAGGTGGTCATTCGCATCCTAAAGGAAGTGATGAGGCCATAGTTTACTTTATTCCTCATGCTCTGATGATTTAAAGGCTGTTGTTCTAGTAACATCTTGAAACACTGCCATTTGTGAACACATTTTGTTCCTTAATGAATCAGAAAATGGAAGTTCATGAACAAATCAGTCTATCAAGTAGATAAATATGTAATCTTGCAGTCACATATGTATGCGCAATATTACTGCAAGCCTACTATCACTAAAAGTACATTAGGCTCCTTGTTAATGGGGGGGAACATGTTAATTAATTACATAACCATATTGTTGCCTGACATCAATCATTTGAAATCTATGAATTTCTTAAGGCAATCAATCTTACTGATTTAGTTTCAGATAAAGACAGTTTCAATATCCCAAAAAGATTTAAAAATGCACTTATTTCAGGATATTAAGTTAAAAAGTCACTTTTCCTTGATAAACACTGAAGATTATTATTATTATAATTATTATTATTTTGGTGTGGGAAAAACCCAATACGAAGCCCTTGAGAATAGCACACAGCCAAAGAAAGGGCTTTCGGATGTCACAAAGACAGTGCCTGCTATGCTCTTCTGAGCCCCTCATCTGAGGAAGTCAGCTCATAAAGTAGTAGGCATTTCATATTGAATCCTGGCCTCATCCTTTCATTCTGGACAAAAGACAAGACCAGGGATTTATTCTGTGCCTTTACCTTTTCCCTGGAGAATGTCTTTATGACCACTGAGGGGTAACTACAATAATGTGTTTATGTCTGTGCAACTCATCTCTTGAGAGAGTAAGCCGCTCTATTTTGAAGCCATCGAGGCTGATGGAGAAAGAATAAAATGAGAATTACATAATATTTCCGAAGATGCTCGCTAATATATCTTGTCTATCTCAAGAATTACATCTTCTGGTTTTATTTGTTTCTCAAGGTGCTACTATGATAGTACTGGTATATGATGCCAAAAGAATTTTACTTAGGAGAAAAAAAAATTAAATCAGAGCAGTCAGAAGAGAGAGAACAAGCCAGCAAATTGGTAGAGCATCACCATTTGTGCCTGGCTAGGTGAAGTTTGTTCATGTAACATGTATGTGACATATATGTGAGAATGGGAGACCAAGTTGAAACTGTCTCTACAGTAGGCTTTAGGAAAGCATGTGGCATGACTGAAGAAGGACAGAATATGTATCTATGCATGAAAAGAGGAGTGAGGGTTAAGGAATATGTCCTGTTAAAAGTGGTGATGGGTTTGGGAGAACATGGCATGCAAGCATATGAACTGTATTTGGATCCCCAGTTCCCATGGAAAGCCAGGTGGGCATGGCAACCTGCCTCTAATCCTAGTACTTGGGAAGCAGAGATAAGAGAATGTCCTGGGCAAGATGGCTACTTAAATTGGCAAAATGGATTAAGCTCTGGGTTCAAGTGAGAGACCCTCACTGAATATATAGGATGAGAACTAGTGAGGGAGACACCCGATCTCAACTCCAGGCCTTTATATATACATGGGCCTGTATACATTCATGCGTTCGCACACATGCATATGCGCACCACACATACAAATACACACAGAAGTAGAAATGGCTATGTAATAACTACCTTTTGTTGTTATTTTAGACAGGGTCTCACTCTAGAGCCAATGATAGCCTGGAACTCCTGGTCCTTTTGCCTCAGTCTCCTGGGTGATGAGATTCCAGGTGTCTGCTACAGTGCATGGCCACCCTTTTTATAATATGGTGACTCATTCTTTTCAAGATTTATTTTCCTTTATGTGTATGGGTCTGCATATTTGCATGCAATGTGTTTTGCTGCCCTTGAAGACCAGAAAGGGGAAGAAGCCTAACGTGAGTGCTGGTTGCTGAACTTTAGTCCTTAGGAAGAGTTTTGAGGGCTCTTAACTGCTGAGCGATAGAAGATCCAAACACTGGATGCCTCTGTCCTTAGGTGTTGTAGGCTTTGTTAACAGATTTCTTATACCTCACAAAAGGAAGACAAAGATAACACTGACTTCTGCTAAATGATTAAAAAAAAAGAAGTATTCGGGAATATTTGTGTTATTCTAGATAGCTATTTGGAATTCCAAACCTCTCCAGTCCCTTTCTGTGTACTGAATGAGAGAAGGGGACAGGATGGTTAAGGGAGAGAAGACAATGCAGTCACACAGTCACCTGGAGCTGTGGAGCTTCTAAGGGGTACTGCTGCAAAGGTGCCATGGTGGGGGTGGGGGGGATTCTGATGGGATAACATAAAAGGCTTAACAAAGTCCATTTTTAAGCACACAGAACACAGAAAACTCTCATCTATTGATGTCTATCTTATATTTCTGTATGTCCCAGATCCTTGACTAGTGTTTGCCACCCAACTATAAGGCAAAGAAAAATGGACAAAGAATTTCTGAGTGGAAAGGTACCTTTGAGGTCACCCCAAAAGGCCTTTCCTTTCATCTATTTTCTTTTAAACATCAAGGTCACCTCTTAATTCTAGCATTGTGGAGTGGGCAGGTGGGCATCACTGCACTCTGCTTTCATGATCTTAAGACTTTAATCATGCCTGTGCTCTGCTTTCCTCTCCCAGACTACAAAGTCCTAAACTTCTTAGCCTGTCTTCATAGACAGTCCCTTGATCCTTTCTATCCAGGCTGCCCTTCTGTGTTGGCTAGTCATTGAACACTGCTGTCTGTCTGGAGGTGGGTGGCAATTCCTATGTGTACTCCACACAAGGATAAACGCAGGATATTTCCATATCATCCTTATAGAATCTTCTGGAATAGTACCAATCCTATACTGACTCTGTAATTCCATAATCTAGTTTGGATTATGATTTTCCCTTTTAGTGAACTGTTTCTAAGATTTCTCCACAAGGAAGTGTGTGGTAACTTTCTGGTCTCATGACAAAATAGTTGAAACACACAATTTATATGGGTTATTTTGGCTCCTGTTTTGGAAGCTCCATGTCACGGTTGATTGTCTCCATTGTCTTTGGGTTTGGGATGAGCTAGAACATCACAGCAGAAAACATGTGGGGGCCAAAGCTGGCATGGCATCTGGTAATCCAGGAGAGGAAAGGTCTTGGATTCCAGTATCCTCCTTACCCTAGCACTAGGACCTATGATTTAAAGGTTCCATTTTGCCCCTCCTCAGTAGCACCACAGGCCAACCCTTCAATGTGTGGACCTCTTGAAGAATAGATAATATACATACTATAGCAAAGCTGTTTTATGTTTTGTGTTTGCTCGTGTACAGATTTTTCATTTACTCACTGAGTTTCATAGGTCAGTGTTTTGGAATACACAAAGAGGCAGGTTCCAAGGTGAATAGTGAACTTCTCAGGGGCTTTTGAAAACATCATTTCTACATCTCTGTCTGTCAATTACTCTTTTAGTATTTCCCAGCTCATTTTGACTTTTGTGTTAAGGAGTTTATTGCAAATTCAATTTCTTGACAATTATTTTTGGTTCAATTAAAATATTTTAATATTTAAATATGTTACTTTGAGCCACCAAATCTTGTAGCAGTCAATTTACAAGGGTTAGGAAGCATCTGTAATTACATCGTACTGTTTGCTTTCCAGAGTGCCACGTCCTCCCTCCTAGGACCAGCCTCTGATAAAACTGCATAGTAGGAAACATTTTCATTAGACTTTATTTTCCAACCTAAGAAGTACTCGTTCACTATGGTTCAACTTCTTTCCACCGTGTTTGACACCCTCGCTTCTGCTGTGCCTCTGATAGGGCTGGAGTGTCTCCATTTTAAAACGTATCCTCTTCTGTGTGCAAAGAACTGAATATTAAAATAGCATGCCAACTTGTATCCAAGAAACAAAGCAATCTATTAATATCCAATATCTAATCTTATAGACTAATTCCATTTTGCTCTGTAAGTAACCATGTGACACTAAGCAACCGATTAAGTAATTTATGTTAGTGACTCCATTAATGCAATTTCTGCTTGAGATTAAAGGCTATTTGGAATCAAGTTGAAGTCTTAATGTCTTTCAATCTGTAACATAGTTAGTCACCTGTTCTGCAGGTTGACTCTGGTGGGACATAAAAATCACCTTTTATTAATGGAGTGTGAAGATGGGCTACGTTGATGTCCTAGCTGTGCCAAATTCAAGATCTGTGATTTTGAGCAAGTTGTTTCCTGAACTGTGGTTTGGGTCCATCAATACAAGAGCACTGACCAAAGTCTGCATCCACAGTTTGGAATAGGGATTAAGTCAGTTAACACACATAGGGCATTAAAGCAGAACCGACCTCCACTGTGCAAGCGTCTGAACTCACACGCTGAGAACAGGCCTGGTGCCTGGCACGGAGTGGGAGCTCAGATGATGTGTGGTGAGTTGCTGGAATGTATGTACCTGATGGTTACAGAGCTGACAGGGAACATTGTGCTCGCTGTTGTGAACCGAGTGTGTCTCAGCTGCCATTTGGTTTTAACTGGTCCCAGGGTCTGCCTGTGTCTCCTTGTACTTCCTTAAAACTGTTCAGTCCTTCAGGAGTTGCATGCACCTTCATTTTGTCGCATTAGCAACTGTGCCTACTTCTCAACTTGCGTTGGGTTTGACTATTACTCTTTTATAATTCTCTTTAATAACTCAGCTTCTAGAGCCATTTCAAGAACTGCCATTTCCGTTTTAGAACAGTCTGTTCACTTCTCAGAGCTTCCTATTATTTTTATCAACATTATAATTAAGCATTTTGAAATGTTGCAGAATTAATTTTACATTGTAACATTCAAGCCTAAAATTACGATGAAGCTTCTGACATCACTGCCAACTTATTATGCATATTCCTGTCCCATTAGCTCAATAAGAAGCCAGTGTATTTGCATATTATTGCTTGACCCTGATATCATGGCCAATTAATTTGCATATCCCTGTCTAATTGGCTCAAATAAGTTTCTGCCTGTTTATTTATTGGCCTAGCTCCCAGACTAGTGGCTTTTAGTTCAAGTCAATTGAATTTGGAGCGGACTTCTTCGTAATGCTTTCATTACTGATAGATGGACATATAGGAAGGTGGGCAAGGACGTTAGGAAATGACTGCACAACCTGTAAAGGAAACGTCTGCCTTTGTCTGTTCTTTTCACTGAAAGAGATTAAGGAGGAAAACCAAACCAAAACATTCACACTTTTAAGACTAGAGTCCTAAAAGAAATATAAACTTTTATTTGAGAAAATTCTTGTATATAAATCAAAGGGTATATATTTTTCCCCAATATTATTGACAACAAAATTCTATCTTAGGACTTGACTGACATAAACCTTAGTTAAAATCATACACCATCTAAGCTTTTAAAGTGATTTGTTTTTTGCTTTTGTTTTTTGTTTATTTTTGAGTTTGAGATGAATAAGAGACATGGGAGTGGGCTTGTTTAAAACTCCAGGTTCTCCCCTAGAACTGGGTTTGAGGTGGTTCTTGTTTCAACATGTCTCCTGATGATTTTAATCAAGCCAGTCAGAATGTCAGCTCTTGATAAATTTTGCCTGAAGGAACAATTTTTCTCTGCTGATTATGGTTTTTATATTGACTCTAATGGGTACCTGGGAGTAGGCTAGCTGTTCCCTTTGAATACTACCGAGTGCTTCAATGTGGCTGTATTTCCTAAATTATACTTATAGGATGATGAAAAAGTAGACTAAAAACAAATAAATTAATAAGCAATTAATATATACCAGCTGATAATAAAGAATTATTATATGTATGTCTGTGTATCTGTGTGCATGTGTGTAACTCACTGAGCCACACACTAACCTTTTACAGCATTAGTCTCGACTCTACTTCATTACCTTCTTGAAATCCACTGTGCTCTTTAATTGGAATAGATATCTCCTGTAGCTAGGCATTTTGTTCTTATTCATTTATATTATGTTTGCTAATCACATGACTCCCTGTTTTAGAGATAGGATCTCATTATGCAAGTCAAACACTCAGATCTTCCTGCCTCAGCATCATGAGTACTGGGATAGCTATGTCCCAGCCAATACTGGCTTGCCACAGTGCTAGTGGTAAGCTTGGATGGAGACAACCAAGAAGAAGACTGCAGAAGAGGACTTGGTTGGACTGAAGCAGAAAAATGGAGAATTATACTGGAGATTATACTGGAGAATACTTGAAACCAGTGGCTCTACATCTTCCTAATGCTGTGACCTTTTAATTCAGTTAAAAAGAGTAATACAGTTATGACTCTCAACCATAAAATTGTTTCAATGCTACTGCATAGCTGTAATTTTGTTACTGCCATGAATCATAATGTAAATATCTAATATACAGGATATCTGATATTGACCCCTGTGAACAAGTCGCTTGACTCTCCAAAGGGTTGGGTCCTACAGGTTGAGAGCCCCTGCTTTACACCATACCTTGCTCAGTTGCTGTTGCTTCCCAGCCCTCTCAGTATCCACTGGATCTCTCTCTTGGCCTCCTCTCTTGCTCCTTAATGTTCATCAGCCACATTGGAGAAGATGCTTCACCTCGCTTTCCCAAACCTTCTTTCCCCTATGTATGCTTGCTGTGTTTGTGGTTCTCTCTCTCTCTCTCTCTCTCTCTCTCTCTCTCTCTCTCTCTCTCTCTC
>JADRCH010000124.1:5459658-5621739 GCA_019843965.1 Rhynchomys soricoides
ACGTGGTCGTGGCCGGCCTCTCCACTTTTCTACTCTCTACTCTTTTACCTCTCTCTCTCTCTCTCTCTCTCTCTCTCTCTCTCTCTCTCTACTACCCTCTTAGCTCCCCTCCCCATGCCTTAAATAAACTCTATTTCTATACTATACCTTCGTGTGTGGCTGGTCCCTCAGGGAGAAGGGATGCCTGGGTTTGTGTCTGCTGAGGCACACCCTTCCCCCACACCTCCCTATACCTCCATAAAATATATCTCTTTATATTTTTTATAAACACATCAATCGGGACTGTACACTTTTTGTCCTTTTTTTCTATGGACACAGTTTTCTAGCAGGGAAATGTCAGGGAAAAGTCTATAAGGATGGTGTGTGCGCTCACTACAGGGAACCAGGATGAGAAGAGCCTTGTGCAATGCTCAGTGTGGAGCCAGACACAGAGGATGATTTGCCAAAAGCCTCAGATGAGAAGAGAGAATCAACTTGTGATTTTGAGAAGAAAAGAAAGGGAGAGCTAATTGAGTGAGAACACTCCCAGAGATTTTGACTTACCTACATCCCCCAGTTGTTAAGAACACTTTAATTTCCACCAACCCTTATTCTCTCCATTCTTAGTCTTACCTAGTCTAAGGACTTTCGTGTTTCAGTTCCAGATAGTGAAGGCACCTAGGAGCCATGCTGTCTATCTTGAAGATGGGTATGGAGGAAAAGCTAAACGCTTTGTTAGAAACAGTTCACATTAGGCGTGAGGAACCCTCAATTCCTCCAATGCCTTGTCTTTCTCAGAACTTAAAAATAGAAAAGGAGATTCATTCATTTTTTAGGATTAATTAATCAATTTTATATATATATATATATATATATATATATAGGCACATACGTATTTATGTATATAGGTATAATAATTAAGGAAGACAAGGTTGGGAATTTGAGGGGAGGACATGGGATGAGGTGGGGGATGGGGTAGAATTATGCAAATACTCGTGTAGAAAATTCCCAAATGAATGAGTAAATGTAAAAAACCTACTCTGCTGCAGAATTATGAATAGTCCAATTACACTTGCCTTGTGAGGGTGAAGGGCAGGGACTCTGATCATTTGTAAAGTGGATGTGTGGTAGGGCAACATCCTTATGCAGTCCATATTGAAGAAACACAGTGAGAAAGAAATTGCCTAATCTTGCCAGAAACTAGTAAGAAAAATATTTTTAAGATGTCTACTTCCTACTTTCATGTTTTATTGATCCGTTGCTAATTTTGAACTCACTCTGAGCCTGTATAAAACCTGGCCCTCCTGATTATCCCGAACTGATCTGGCATGTCTATCAAACAGCTGAGTCATGTCAGATCCCTCCCCCTCTCGTCCCCCTCCCCCCACCAAATCAAGCAGCTGGTTAGCTGGTCCACTGATTTCACCTTTTCCAGCTTTGCTAAAAGTTACTAATAGAAACAGTCACAGTGATATTTGGGACGCACTTAACTTTAGCTCTTGTTTTTTTCCTCACAATATGCCCACTCATGGAGCCTGCTTAGCACTTCTACTTTGTCAACAGAGGCTTAGAAGAAAGAAATCATTTGTCTAATGTCAACATGTGTGGCTTTGTGCTAGAGTCCGTACAGAGTTTGAACTCTAGGACCTTAAAACAAGTCAGACTGTTAGCAGTGGCAGAATGTGGTTTCAACTCTGGCACTGGAGCCAGCTTTGGTTCCAGTTAACAAGGCAGTTTGGCATTTGAATCTCTTGGAATGAGATCTTATATAGCTGTGGTTGCCTCGTACGTAGGTCATCTTACTCTGAGGCAACTCATTCAGGTACTTAAAGTGGCTTTAATGGTAGGTAGGTTAAGCAAATTTGAAATGCAAGACTTGTTTTTCAGGCCACAGCTCCTTTGTAAATAATTCATTATTCATTCTGCAGCTATGCGCAGTGCCACCCGTTGGTGAGAGCATTGTGGGCGACATAAATACAGAACAGTCTAGTGAGAAAGAAGTCTGGTGTTTGAGGACTGTAAACAAGCTGCTAGTGGCAGTTTAAAGATTGGTTCTGCTGGATGGATCAGAAAAGGCCTTCCTACAGCATCCCTACCATGGCAAACCTTTGGCTCCCCACATGGACTCTTGGCTTAGTCCCCCACCTCTGCCCCATTGACTGGAATGTCACCCCCTCATGCAATCTTTCCTGATCTCATTAAAAAACAAAAATACTCCCTAACATGGCTTATACAACTTCCTTGTTTCATTTCTACCTATGGTAAACCATAGCATCTCAGGGCACTGTGTGTTTTATTAATTTCTTGGCTCATTGTCTATCTCCTTACATTAAATTTAAAATGGCAGGAGAGCAGGGTCTCTGGACTGTTTTATCCACAATTGAGAACCCAGTGCTTGGCGTGATGTCTGACTCACGGAAGAGTCGTGATACACATTGGTTGAGTAACTGGAGGGAATATGAGTTGAGCTGGTCCTGAAGAATGAGGAGGATTAAGCTAAACATTGTTAAAAGAGAGAGAATTCCAGATGAAGAGAATTGTGTGAGAACAGAAGCAGAATGTCGCATGGCTTGTTCTGAGATGAGTGGGCTGGTCCATTGGCTAAAATGAGATGCAGGACCGTGTAGATTGAAAGTGTCTACATTAGGTGATTAGTGTAATTATGATTTAATTCTACAGGCAGCAGGAAACCCTTAAAATTAGGGTTTGTTAATGATTATAATCATTCCAGGTAATTCGAATATGGGGGTGGATCTAGGTTCTGTGGGTTCTGAAGCTCCTATAATTTTTCTGCCTTTCTTTAGGAAAAAAAAAATGACAAACTGATGGGTACTGAACTAGATCTGACCTTTGGGTGTACCTCTTTTATGCCACAATGCTAAGTCACTGTGACAGGCTGGGAGTCGTCCTTGGTGCTAGCAGTGAGCTCGTGTACATGCCTGTGACACTCAGATCAATCCTGCTAGATGTTTCCATTCTGCAGAAAGGGATGGCTGGCAAGGAGGTCAGACTGAAAGGGACAGCAGTCCTGGAGAAGGGTGGGCTGAAGCAGCTGTCCATGGTGGTGGGAAGTCTTCTATAAGACCCAGAAGAAAGCTAGAACAGGGTCACTTAAAGCCTCTGTGGAGCTCAATTAGGAGGGACACTAGAGCAGCCTTGATCAGAGGTGGTGAGGAGACAACTCCCATGGACATCTGGAGTGCTTGGGGCAGATATAAGTGCTACAGCTACATTCCTAACGGGACATGGCTACTTAGCCAGAGAGAGAGAGGTCAAAGGTCTCTTTAGTCTCCTCAGGATACTATTTTGAGATCTGGGAGGAAACTATAATTGCAATTTTTAAAATACTTTGCTTTACATTGGTTTTACAAATAAGCACACAAAATATTTTACCTATTTTTAGGAAAAACTATACTTATTGCTTTAAAGGTTCAATTTTATACCATTTGAAATGAAGCAAGCCAGTTAAGGTAGGGTCTTAGTGGCATGAGAGACTATAGCTTCTTCAAGTGCCCTGATTCATATAGAAAAATGGATGTAGATACCATGAGATTTGAGTGTTAAGTCACTGGGTAGAATTCAGCCTCAACCATTTTTGGCTGTTTTGGTTCACAGTATAAACTCACTGTGTTGCATTAGAATGATGTTTACGATGTTTCTTTTTTTGTAATCAGAAAAAAAAAATCACAGAATAAAGAGTCTGTCTATTGAAACTCTATAGCTAGAAACAATGACAACTGTTATCTGTTTGTGATGACCTTGTGGCATGTCAGGAGAGTCCCTCACACCTTAATGATTTACTGGAACATTAAAATGATAATTGATTTAACCGCACAGAGGAGAGAAAAAAAATTATGCTCAGACGTGGAAGCAAAGAGTCCTTGAGCTGACTTTGCTTTGTGGAAGAGTTTCCGTCACTCACTGTTAGGTCCTGCTTGGGTTACATAGAACTTTCAGACCCAAAGCGTCCCCTCTTCCACCCTCGTCTTAAGCTGTAGGATTAAAAATTACATGTACTGTTCCTGGGTTTTTTCTCAAAGACAGTTGTATAGATTTGAAATGCTGTCTTTCATAAAAGCATTATAAAAATTATGTCAGGTTAGCAAATACCTAATTAATAAGTCTCAGGTAAAATAGAAATTTTAATACTGAGGGTGAATTTAAAAAATCCCCAAAACTATAATTTGTCACAGGCATTGCCTTTCAAATAAGAAGCCAAAATTTTAGCTTTCAATGACATAGAAATGACAGCTGATACTTTGGCTATGGAGAAGGAAAATAGATTTCATCTTCTTTGCCAATTTCAATAAACTGAGAGTGGTTTCCTGGGGCCCTGCGTTGGCTGAATTCTGACACTCCTTCCAGCTCCATAGGAAAGAGAGCTCCGATCAATTAAGGAGTGGGGAGCCGCAGCATGAGCGCTACGCATTCAATACCCACGGTGAGACAGTGTTTCCAACAATCAATAGCCACTGTGCACTCACCAGATAAGCCACCCACATCCATCTTCTTCAGGTTCTTGGCTTCCAGAATGACAACCGTCAGTTTGCCGGCAGTAGGGACGTAGCGGAGGGAGAAGCAGATGTCACCCAGTTTCTCTTGCTATGAAAACCAATAAAGAGGTATTAGTGAGTTTTCCAGTGAAAGTGAACTGTGTGGTTTTAGACACTGGAATTTCCTCAAGAGACAGTAATGACAATTAGATCTGAAGACTTCAAAGTCCATGGGCATTTTTATAGTGGTCATTTCATACGATACCAGTCTTTTCTTTGTCAAGATTATCACCTTCAGCTTTTGAAAAAAAAAAAAAAAAAGACCATTTACACTTTAATGTCCAATAGAATGTCTATAATTCTGGAAACAGGACGGCACTGAATACTGCAATACACTTCATAAAATCCCCTTGCTTTATTAAAGAGCATTGTATGACTTACTAATTTTTTTTTTTATTAGACTCAACCCATCTCAGTGTTTGCCTTTTCCCTTTTCAGGAAAGATTATATATAAAAGCCTATGTTTAGGGACTAGGGAAGAAAGACTTCTTTGTTCAGCTAAATTCTATTTATTGTTGAAAAAATCCTGAAATCACATCACATAAATGCCCTCAAGCGTTGAGTTTTGTGTGTTTTGGTTTTATTCATTTCAAGGCAAGTCTTTCTTTGTTTTTATCCTTAAATTTGTAAAAATCTAGTAGCAGGCTGGAAAACTGTGACATTGTGCCACAGGCAGGTACTCAAAGCTCCTCATGGCGTTTCAGTGCTACGTATTTTATGTCCAAAGGACATCCAACACTTCTGGACTCAGGTGATTCGGAATAACTTATCCAGATCAGAAGAAAATGATGGCATACAAAATGATCCTTTCCCAGAGAAGACGCGTGTTTATCGTCTTCTCTTAAGTGAGGAGGTTTTACGATTACTTATTATTTTCTACTCAAGTTAACAACCATGCTGTGACTATCATTTGTATTTGTGTGTTTGCATGTACACATGTGTGGTGCAGGCATATACAATGGGTGAGTGGAGGGAGAGAGTAAAAAGAAATAAAGATGTTTTACCTCCGCGGATGGCAGAGGGCTCCTGGCAGATGTCCGACCTAGGCAATTAGCTGTATGGTCCACCAGAGCTCATTTCTTACTGTTTTCCCTCCCCCAATCTAAGTTTTGATTCTGAAGAGGACAGACTTCTTAGACAGACCTGTAACATAGGAAGGGTGTATAGAAACTACTGATACCTAAGTCTTTTCATGTTCTGTAGCTAGACGTAAGGGCTAAGTGAGCCAGTTTCTGGTGTGGAAATACCACTCTTGGTGTAATGTAACAGTGTAAGGAAATGCAATTTCTTTTGTTTTATGTAGAGGTACTTACTATAGACATCTTTGAAAGAAGAAAGAGTACGGGTTTTTGTTTTGTTTTTCGTTTTGTAGGTGAGTAGAGGGGAAGGAGAGAGAACATCAGCTCATCTTTGCATGCTTAACTAATGCTCTATTGAAAATGACACCACACGTGCTTATGGCCTAAATCTCCTATTTGTGGAATCCCTGTAGTGTCTGACAACATGCCTCTCGGTTGATGAGAACATTGTTTTCATATTCCTGTATAGATGGTTTAATTCTTCCACTTGTTTGTGCCTTCCCTAAAGACGAGGTCCTTGCATGGGTACTACAATACCTCACCTTTGCAAAAACATAAGTACAAAAACATTTGGGAAATAGCCGTGCTTTGAATCACAGACGGCATAGATCCCGGATGCTTAGCCACCCTGACACTTAATTGGCATGTGAGTTAGTAGAATATATTATTTTTCACAGTCTCTGAAAATACAGAGTTGGAATTAGTATCTTAGAAATTAATACAAAGGATAGCCAGATTCCTCTAAACTTGATGAGGGAAGAGAAATGTACACTGACAAAATTACTACTTGAAATGGTCATTTGGAGGTGGGTTCTGTGTGTAGGAATCCCTTTGTTATTCATGTTCATCTCCTTGGTAAGCTCACTGTACTGAAAGCTAGACTCTTCTCTCTACCTCACCAGGCATGCCAGAGATGACTACACTGTCCTAGATCGTAAGTCTCCATATGGCTATTTATTGGATTCTGTGACTAGCTTAGAGTGCTAAAATAAGCTCAGTTCTATATTTTTGTCTCACCCCAAATATCCATTTTTCTTCTTAATACTTACAACTTCAAAATTGCTGGCAACTTTAAAAACTTCATATATCTCATTAGAAATGTTTTGACATGAGTACTCATGTATCAGAGGCTGACCTCAAACTGATCGCAGCTGAGGATGACCTTGGACCTCTGACTTGATTTGCTTATCTGTCTGTCAAGTACAGAGGGCTACAGGCATGCAGTGCCACAGAAGGCTCCCAGTTGTTTTAAGTAAAGAAATGTCATGTCATTTTTCTTGTGGGATCATTTCATTCTTCAATCTTCAGACACACAGAGAATTTAAAAGATTCTCAAGATTCTACGTTCTATTTAGTTTCAAAAGAGAGCTCTGCATTTTGGATAAAGGAGAAATGTGTGAGATTCACTGCAGTTTTAAGCCTTTGGGGTGGATGAAGAATGAGTTTGTAAAGGAACAAATGGGGATATTTTAGGATACAGAGGAAGAGAAGAGCTTATTTTTAAAACTCTTTACAGATCCGCATTGAATTAATTTGGAGGTTTTAACATGGAAATTTTTTCATTTGCTCATAAAAATTATCAACCAGTATGGCAAATTAAATATTATTTTTACATGAATGAACTGAAATGACTTTCCAAAGTTTTAATTACTTCTGATCAACAGCTGTTTTAAAGCTAGTCATCGCTCCTCTCTCAACTTGTACAATTTCTGATGTCAAGATGGAGGAAAACTCTTGCCTGGGAGAAGGCAAGAAATATCACCCCATTTTAATGACCCCTGTCTCCATCTTAGATTCTTACGACACATTAACATTAATTTTCTCAAAAGTACATGAAACGGTTGCTACTATGTCCATTTTATAAGTAGATACTTGAGACCTGGAGGTTACAGAATGTTGGGTAGGCAGACTCAAGGAGACACTGAAGCAAGATCATTTGACCCTACCTGTGAAGTGATGATAACTAATAATCCCACTGATGAGTTACCTTACATTCCATTCTCATTTAAAATGATCTCTCTAAACTGCTGTTCGGCATATGCCTTCTCTTTTACTGTTCCTTCCAAGACCTTTTCCTAGAGGCTAACTTCCATCTGTCTGTTAGTCTTTTCCTCTAACACGTAAGTCTTGACCTGTCCCTTTTCTGTAGATGTGAATGTGTATCAGATTGAGTTGCTCTCATTATTTTTCTTAAGATTTATTATTATTTATATGACTACACTGTCGCTGTCTTCAGACACACCAGAAGAGGGCATCGGATCCTATTACAGATGGTTGTGAACCACCATGTGGTTGCTGGGAATTGAACTCAGGATCTCTGGAAGAGCAGCCAGTGCTCTTAACTGCTGAGCCATCTCTCCAGCTCAGACCTGTTCTCATTGTTTTTAACTGACATTATAACTTGCCTTGACTACCTCCAACATGAGCTACAGCATGGCATTTGCCACTCTCCTTACTACGTCTTCCACCATTACACCCTTCGACCTCTTGCCCATACAACATGCCAACCATTAGTCCCCACTGCTTTTGAAATGAAGCCCTCACCACATCTGTCCAACCTCTGAATAAAGCCCAAACGAAACAATTCCTTAGTTTTAGTCCCTACAAATCCCAAAGCAGATTGTATATGGATGGCTAAGCTAATGTTTAGAAGATCCAGTCCCATCTTTTGTCTAGTCTGGAGCATGGTGTCCATCATTCATGTCTGAGTTCAGCTATCGCCTGTAGACTCTAGAAGAGGAAGGACTAGAATTTCTACTACTGTTCTGTGCCTTGCTCCAGGCACACAATGGAGGTCTTCTAAGTAGTTATGGGCTGCATGCATTGAAAGGAGAAGCTCATTGGTCTACTGCTCTATAAACACCACTGATACTAGCATTCCAGTTTAATCAATAGGTGAGCTAACAGGTTTACTGGATGCCTCTTCTTTGTGCCTAGCACAAGACCACTGCCATGCTAACTGTACCATGAAGCTAGAAACCACATCCTTCTGGACGTAAAGTGCTTCCATCGAGATTTCAAGACCCCGCCGAGTAGCAGCTGACAGATGAATGCTTTTGCAGGTATGATTACCTCACGAAGGGGCCTCATTACTATTAGGGATTTCAGCTTTATGTATAATTTATTTTAGTGAATTGCCTTGATCACTAGGTGGAAGCTGCCAGTTAGTGTTAGAAAGGTCCAACTGTGAGATTCAGAGAAATTAACCTGCTCTTTTAAACTTTGGAGCTGACAATCAGAAGGTACTTTTGTTCTGAGCAGCTTGATAAGCACGATTTTTTAAAAAAGCAGCCACTGAATAGAGCAGACACAAATTAACGATTCTACAGACAACTACACAAATACCTTCCCTTTTGAAAAGCGTTATAGATATTAAAACAAAGGTCATCTCCAACGGACAAAAAGGTTTGATTGCAAATGAACGTTTTTCATGGGTCTTACAGGACTGGCCATCAGTTTTTATGTAAGAAAAGGGTTTTGCTTTGGTGGCCTTTGAAAATGGGCTAAGTTCAGATACTTTTTTGGAAACAATTTGCCTTTGAATGAGTTTTTAAAAAGTACTGAAAATGACTCAGTGCCATGTCATTTTAAAAGGACATAGTCTATTTATGTTAATTGCACAAAGATTTTTCTCTGTGTTCAATTGGCAATAGATACTCTGATGAGTAGATTCTCTTTGCCCCAAGGTTAGGAGTCTATTTAGAGGTGAGAAATAAATGGAGGTCTAATTGTTCAAAAATAGAAACTCAGGCTATTTGCATATTCTTCATTTGTACAAGTATTAAAATGTTCACATGACACTTTTTTTTTTTTTTTTTTGAGACAGGGTCTCTCTATGTAGCCCTGGCTGTCCTGGAACACTCTATGGAGACCACAGTGACTCCGAACTTATATTTGCCTCTAGCTCTCAAGTGCTGGGATTAACAGCATGCACCATCATGCCTGGCTGTTCTCCAAAGAAGGCCATTTGGATGGGATAACGGGCAGTATTAGGTAATAATAGGTAATATGTTCTTTGGGTGATAGGATTTTTCAAGTTCCCGATGTGCCTCCAACTATGCTCATACCCTCTAAGATTCCGACAAATCAGTATTTACAACTAATGAACCAGATGGTCACAGTATGAGTGCTGTTGGGAAATGTACCCAGGCTACAAAGAGTAAATCTGTCCTAGTGTACAAATGTACACTATACTGCATAGGTGACTGGGACAGTTTGTGCCCTTGAATATTTTTTTTGTGTGAAGATATTCTATAAAACTTTATTTTCTGTGATTTCATTGATTCAGTTTTATCCAAAATAATCACTGAATCCTACCATAGAAGTCTAAGCTGCAGTGTAGTCTCTGTGGCTACCCAGCTGAGTAACAAGGTGTAGCCTATTGACCCCAGTACAGATGCAGCAGAAATGATGTGGAAAGGGAACCTTGAAACATTCTTGAATCTAGTGACAGAGCTAAGGAGAAAAAGACACTTTAATAAGAGATAACCCCCTGCCTCCATGAGGAATCAGTACCAGTTTCTCAAAGTCATCTCAAATGCAGTTTTGCCAAAGGTGCCTGATATCCACATGTCACTTTAAGATGGGTTTTCCTCGTAACACCAGAGCTAGAGGGTGTAGGGGAGATGAGATAGTAATATATACAGTGTCCAAGAAGAGCCTTCACTTGTGCTGAGATGAAGACTCAGAAGGAAGAGTCTAGATGGACCTCATGCTGACGATGGGCATTTTAGGTACCAGGGATACAAGAACAAAGCACTTGAACCATTGATCAGCTTAAAATACACGACTCTTCTTAGAGTGTGAAACTCAGGTAATTTAATGAGAAATGGACTTATGATTTGTGATCTAATAGATTTTCCAAAATTTCCTCATATTTTGAGTAAGAGATAGAGGCATTCCTATTAGAAAGGATTAAGAGCTAAAAAAGTGGATATTTGGTGTGATTAAACAAAGGATTGCAAAACCAGAAAGTCAACGTGTCTATTAAAAGTAAGTAATAGTTCAGCAAAGGGCAGTGGAAGCAGCCTGGCCAGCCATTGGCATTAGCTCACCATGCACTTATTTAATGGAAATATATTGGTCCCTGGGGCAATTTGATCGATAAATTATACAAAATCAATTAACAAAACAGTGAAATAATGCTTGGTTTGGGCATGGACTTGGGGAACATATGAAGCGTCTGGGGACTAGGGAGTATTATTCAAAGCAGTGGAGGACAAAGGAAAAGACAATCTACTAAAACATATTTTGTTCCAAAATGCTATAATGATAGTTAATGCCTTGTATGCTAATTAAAAAATTTAACATTAAAACAATGCCCAAGTAGATCAGGGGTGGTTTCAATGAGAAGGTATTGAAGGGACTGCTTAACTATCTAGGCCTCACTTTCCTGGTCTCTATGGCAGGGTCTTGAAGGCTGTAGAGTCATCTAGCTGTGAAAATGTGTTTCCATGATTTTACTGTTTGTACTGAACTCCTAGTATTAACTGCCTGGTGTCCTCTCTATGTTATGGTATGGTGAGCTAACACACATACATTTTAAGCCACTAAGTTTGTGGAAACTGTTCAGATAGTACGAGAAACCAAAATGTACCCAGCTCATTCTTACTCTTAAACTTTTGTCTTAAGGCTCTCGACCTTCCGAATGCTGTGACTCTTTGATCCAGTTCCTCAGGGTGTGGTGACCCCTAACCATAAAATTATTTTGTTACTACTTTGTAATTGTAATTCTGCTACTGTTATGAATTGTAATGAAAATATCTGATATACAGGATATTTGATAGGTGACCCTCCCTGTAGGGGCTGCGGCCCATAGGTTGAGAACCACTATTAAAGGCTCTCCTGTCTCTCATGTTTCTGATAATGGAGGTCATAGGTCATAGGAGACCCAATGATGAAAGGGAGGAGTAAGAGACTCATCTTCATATTATTTCTATCTCATACTTTAACTTCACTGAAATAAAATGAAATGTTTTAAATAACACAGTATGTAGGCATGCTATAGTCAATACCATTTGTATATAAATACAGATATACTGGCCTTACGTGCACATATCGTCCTATCAGAAGACAAAAATACACCTTGGAATGTCCTATTCAACATTAAAATGTACCATTGGAGATTCCTCAGTCACTGAGGAATGGCGCCGGTTCTGAAGACAGATAGCTCAGGTTCAGTTTGCAGGTCTGCTACTTCTTCATAAGTCTGCCACTGCTAAGCCTTGAGCAAATTGCTAACCCCTTTGTGCCTCAATTATATGTTAGATTTATTAGTATGCAAAAAGGAGGTAGAGGTCCATAAATAGGCGTGCTTGGGATTATTAAGACATCTCACTTCAACTAAACTTTTCTTACAGCCAAATAATTAAAGGAATTAAATGGTGGCTGCCTCTATTTGTCCACATCCTATTGATTATTTACTGCATCCTTTTATTGAAATGCCATTGCTTAGTTGCTTAGTTTTTCTACCTCTCCAGCCACTCATCCCTTGTCATCCTTCTCAGAGCTTAGTTCAAGCCTCACTTTTCTTCATGATCATTTAGGAAGATTATTATTAATAGGAATTTCTAAGATTTTGAGATTTATGATGCAGAGGTGATTACCACATTTCTATCTGAAGCCTCCATCTTTGTTGGGCCTCAGACTCATCTGTCCAACTGTCTACTTGCCCTGAACGTCTCCTGTACCTTAGACTCAAATGTAAAACTCTGTGTTTAAGATAAGATATTCTCAGTTCTCCAGAGATCACCAAGTGTGGTTCACTCTGATTCACCAAATGATACCAGCATCTAACTAGCTGCTCCCATCAGGAGAACGGGCATTACTATTGACTGCTAACGTCTTTTGAAGTCTGATCTGTTAAACTGCCATCTGCATTCCTTTGGCCAGTTATTTTAACATCTTTCACTCATTGCCTTTAAATACATTTCCAGTATAGAGTTGACATATCACTTTTGAAATTTACTTCAAATCCTTAAATAAAGTTTCCCATCTTCCTTGGAATGAAGATTCAAGTTCTGACCATGTTACACTATTTCCTAAGTTCTATTTCCTGGTTCCGCCTCAGTCTCATCTTATACTGCTTAAGTGCATCTTCATACTACATGGAGAAAACCTTGTTCTTCATCGCCCTAAGTGTGACTGTCACCTGCATTCTCTCAGTCTTCACATGAATAGGTACCTTGGCTTGGCACATTCTGCTCTCTTGGCATTCTTTTTGAGTTAGATAAATTTGTTCATCTTTCGGAGCTCATTTCAAAATTCACTTACTTACCTAGCCCATTCACACCAAATCAGGCCATTCATTCTCAGGTGCTTTTGAAATATACTTAGATGGTAATCACATATCAGTTTGTGGAGTCATTAGATTAGATTTCGAGCGCGTGGATTTGGACATCTATGAAATCTGCTTTATCTGTATGCATAGATCCTATTTAGGGGATGGTTCGTACTTTATTGAGTGCTTAGCTCTGGATAGATGGCTAGCTATTCATCAAAGACCATTCTCTTCTTGGACATTCTGTTAAGGCCACATGTACAGCATGTGATTTCCTTGAATTCAGATGTCACCTAGTTACTAGAATGTGAATGGAGTGATGTGCATGGCATATGGTACCAGTCCCCTAAACTTGCTACCCATGATCTCTCCTGTGTGTGACAATGACCTCTGAGTGCCTTGGCAGCTTCAGGCTGAAGATGGCAGAAGATGCATAGCTAGGATTCCTGTTGAGTGAATAAAGCTGAGTTGAATCTCCCACCTTAGAATATTTATATCCTAGTGAACAACAACATCATTATCACACCAGCAACAACAACAAAAAACCCTTATCTTCTTCTATACAATCTCATTTAAGCACTTTGTTGTAGATTTGTGATTGTTGCCTATGCTGGATTAAAAAAAAAAATTTTTTTCCATACAGGCTGTTATGTAACTTTAGTTATCCTCAAACTCACTGTATGGCTAATATCCTGACACAATAAAATAACTGAGTAAATTTTAACATTGTTTTGAGAAGTGTGATACTGAATAACTTTTAACGTTGTTTTCAGAAGTGTGATTAGTGATCCATTTATGAGCCGTAGAAAATGAAGGAAAAATGACCTTATTTCTGTCATTAATTTCCTAAATACCTACTGTATTCTCAGCATATTAGTCACTGTGCAAAGTGTTAGGAACAAATTCTGATTAAAACTTGTCCTTGATTTTAAGAAGCCCATCTTTGACAGAGTAATCAAGCAGACAGCTAAAGAGTCAACAAGAGTTCTAAGCCCCTACAGAGGATTGTGTATCAGGAAGGGGTTCTGTAGAGAAAATAGAGGCGTGTGCTATGTTCAATCAAACAGATAATGGCGCATGAGGAGTAGAAGGTGTAGATCCATAGAACCTCAGACGATTTCTTGGACCATGGGGTATTAAAGTTCAGTACGAGTAGATGAAGCCAGTCAGCTGTGACAGTAGCAGGGTAGCTACACAGAATGATAATGCATATTTTTTAAAAATTTGAGGAAAAATTTGGATGTTTTCACCAGACAGGAATGATATAAGTGTTTTAGGAGACAGACCTCTTGAATCTTACTTAAATATAATATTGTGTATATATATATGTATTGGAATATCAAAGTATGCTATAACTATGTTAACTTTTATATTTTCAGGCATAGTAAACATCTATGTAGACAGTGAACAATTATTTAGCTTTAAAAGAGGAAAATCTCCTTGCAGAACAGGAATGAGCTTGAAGCACATAATATGAAGTGAAATATGTCAGCCATGGGAAGAAAACACTGCATGATCTCCTCAAGAGTCGAACACAGAAAAGTATGGTGACCAGGACCAGGGATGGAGAGTGGCTAAAGGTCACAGAGTCTTATACACATATACTTTTTGAGACCTGTTTTCAGTTAACAATAATATATCCTTAAAACTTGCTGAGAGTCGATCCAAACAATCCTCACCACAAAAAGTGATAAATGTGTGGGCCATTGTTAATCAGCTTCACTGAGATGTTTACATGTCTCACGGTGTCCTGTTGGGTGCTGCATGTCATTTATATTTATTGAATTCTTCTCAACCCTCAATAAAGCCAAGAACAAGCTAAATTTTAAAAAGTTAAAAGAAGATACACTGGTCCTACTGCAACTTGATATGCCAAGGCTGGGTGATGTCCTTGGGAGGCCCCCCTTCTCTGAGGAGAAAGAGAGGAGGGGTGGAGAAGGAGGAAAGACTGGGAGGGGAAACTGGTTGGTATATAAAATAAATAAATAAGTGAATTAATTTTTAAAATGTTAAAAGAAAGACGATTCATATTGTAGTGTGCCCGGGTACCTAAAATCTAATTATCCATCCTCTTAGCTAAAAGTTTAGATCTCTTCAAGTATTTAAAATAATACAAAACCATGCTTTTGCCCCCTAGTGGGTAATATTAGCATCTTGTGTGGCGTTAAATATAGTTGACAGTTCTGAGTTAGAAGACTCTCAGTGAGTGGAAGTGGGCAAATCTGGGAAAAGGGGTGGGTGTGACCTCCGCCTCCAAGTGCTGTGTTTTGCTAGCAACAGGATGGGTAGATTCATGCCACTGAGGTACGGAGGCAATGCACAGGCTGTGTGAGGTACCCAGGACAAACCTTACCAAGTTGCTCTGCCCTTTCACATTCACTGTCAGTCAGCCAGATAGTCTAGCTTCTCTGACTCAGACTCAACCTTCAATATTCTGTTTTCTTTTCCAGGCTTGACTTTAATGCTAAGGGGTTTAAGGGGGCGGCTCTCAGATCCTGAATCACGGGAACTAATGTTTATTAGAATGTTATATGGATCAGGTATGCTGAGAATACACCTTTGTAAATAACAATGCAGACTGCCAACACAGCCATAAAAGAGGTATTTTAGGTAAGCATGTTAGAAAGTGGACCATTGCTCTAGGAACATTCTTGAAAAACAATGCCAGATATCCCTGGAAAAGGGTATTTCTTGCCTGAAAGGGTCAATGTTAGTGCAAAGGCGTGCATTTGAATGACTGATGTGTAGGCTAACCCACAGAGTCACACAAAAGTTTTACTAATCACACTAAACAATAGCACAGCTTTGTCCAAAGAAGTTTTGTTATTCCAGCCTCATCCTCATGAGCTCAGGAGATATGATTGGGGAAGGGAATCTTCATGGAGAAAACACAGAAACTAAGGGGCCCGTCTATAGAAAGGACACTTTCTCCCTTTCAATTCTGGGATGCCGGTGCCCAGGAGGAAATGCAGTGTTTCAGAGGCAATGCCCATGTGGTTCTGAGACGCTATTGCTTCACAGAGCAGTCACAG
Organism: Rhynchomys soricoides; assembly: GCA_019843965.1. NCBI lineage: Eukaryota > Metazoa > Chordata > Mammalia > Rodentia > Muridae > Rhynchomys > Rhynchomys soricoides. Next base: position 5,475,581 of record JADRCH010000124.1, read on the forward strand.
AGGGATGGCGAATAAGGAGAGCACTCGTTCGGCACCCCCAGCTCCTGGTCACACCCAAGCAAGTGGATCTCTCACCGTTAGAACAGACAATCGATCCTGGCTTGTCTGCTTTGAGGCTGGGTAAGGCTCATCTGTGAGCCAGGGAGATCATAAAGCCACAGAAGGAAAAAAAGTGAGAAACAGAGCTTAGTGGAAGCAAACCAAACCACACTGAAGCCGGCTTGGGGAGCAAAGCTACTGTAAGGCAGGTTAGAGAGGTTAGAGGGGCAGAGTGATTTTTTTAAAATCTTTTTGTGGGGTCCATCTATGGCACATGGGAACCCTATCATTATAAAGAAGGTGGACAATGATGAAGGAGGCGAAGCACTAGGAATGACTAGAAAAAGAAAAGACAGAAATGTTTGAGAAAGAGCTAAGGAAAAAGTGCAGGGCTTTCTGTTTAATCTCCCGTTGAAAAGAAGCCAGAAGGACGAGGAGATAAGGGAAATCAACAACTTGGGAATCGGGAGGGAAGCAGTGGGAAGACTTTAAAGAGTTCTGGGAGGGATCACTCGAAGGCCAAGAGCTGCTGCCCACTCAGGGACTGCGTGGTGGATTCTAATTATTAGTTCACCTGGGGAGAAGGCAGAGCCATCTGCGGCCGGCCGTTGCTTCCGTAGAAATGGCTCTTGATGTGAACCTCAGGGGAAAGAAAGGTATACTTCAGGCTGTGTGGGAAGAAAAGCACGAGGAGGTTTAGTGATTTCTTCAGGCACACTAAAGCCAGAAGGCTTGCTCTGCAGAACTGGAAAGGGATGTAGAACATAGGACAACCGCATAGGACGTGACAAGCAGCAGTGAGCACTGAAACGTAACAGCAGCAGCGAGAACCAAGAGGGGCAAAAGCTAAGTATGAAAGAGAAAACTACCGAGATGCACGTGGATACTGTACCCTTGTCCAGAGCAGAAACAGGCCCTGGCTATTGTTGAGACAGCCAGACATGTCCTTTGAAACCACGGCCACAGATCACATGATCAGAAAGGACCTGAAGAAGATCTTAGCTGCAGCAAGGTAGCATGAGGTGAGGCACAAGACAGGAAGGGTATGTAGTAGCCCTAAGAGAGGTATGCTTTGGGGTGGAGGGTTGTCTGAAGGTGTTATTTATGGTTCTTTCAAAATAATTTTTGAAGGTGCAGCGGGTATTTAGACAAATCGGGAGCAAAAGCTAAAATAAAACTGCCTGAAGAAGATGGCACATGTGACGGAAATAATGCCATGTGGGATGGAGGGGCTTGTGCTGGAGGTCTCCCAAGGGGAGAAGAAAGGACTGGACTAAAGAGGAGCCAAGGCAAGGCATTCAGAAATACAAAAGAAGCCCGGGGAAGGTAAGGGGAAGAGGAGACATAAATAACAGGCTTTCTATGGTGAAATCCAGGCTCTAGAAAAAGAAATAAAGGAGACTCTGAGATAAGAGGGAGGAGAGGATCACAGAATGAAAAGGAATAGCTTAAAAAGACTTGAAGGTAGAAAGCACACAGGCGCTGGGAAAGTTCTGCCTGCAGTGACACTATGTAACGGAAAAAACCATGCCCATGATTGATGATCGCCAGCAAAATGAAACTTTACAACAAAGCACTTCTAACAGCATGGGGCAGGAGGCTAGGCCCTCTTATGGGAGTGGCTTGTGGCTTCCTTTAAAAAAGTTATATTTTTATGTGTACAGGTGTTTTGGCTGCACACATGTCTGTGCACTGTGTAAATGCAGTGCTGTAGTAAGCCAGAAGAGAGCAGCAGATTCCCTGGAACTGCAGTTAAAGACAGTTGTGAGCTACCATATGGGTGCTGGGAATCAAGCCTTGCTCCTCAGCAAGAACAAAATGTTCTCTTAGCTGGTAAGCCATCTTACCAGCCCCACTTGTGTTCTCTTGATGCTTATTAATCAAAGAAGGCTGCTAGCTACAAGGGGGAACCGGCTACCAAGGGAAACATTGTTAGTTGTGAGACTATGTAGCCAGAGTCAAACTAGCCAACCCTGTGAATACCTCTGGATCTCCTAATCTTCAAACTGTAGGATTATGCAACAAGAGATGGGGAGGGCTTTTGGAGAGACATAAAGATGATTTGGAGGAAACTCTTGAAAAGGATGGTCTCCTGTGAAAAGACATCTAAAACATAGGGGACAGCTTATGGAGATAGTGATAGGTGAAGGATGAAGGCCACAGACATAAACGGGAAAGCCATAGAAGTATTATCAAAGCACATAAACAAAGGAGATGCACATGCATGCACACACGCATGCGAACCAACAGTGCTACATGAAAGCAAATCCAAATGGAGTTGCAGGAAACCAGTCAAAGAGAGCAACAGCTCACGAGCTCCCGTGGCACTCTGAGAGCTGTCCCTCTGCTGGCCACCTTCCCCTCCTTTGCTTTTCTTCTGGGGTCCTTATTTCCTCATGTGTCCGTGCACCTTTCCATGAGCATTCTCAGGAAAGCATGTCGCTCCTCTGTCCCTGTTGCTACAGCACCTTTCCAAATTCCCAGGATATTGTATTGATTGATTCGGGCTCTGCTACTGTCTCTGTGCTTTAATTGACATCAACCATGAGTTACAGGTCAGCACAAAGCTGGAGGTAAGAGAGATTGTGTCTTAGCCCAAGAAAGGTAGAAAAAGAGAAATTCCTGGTCTGGAGGCTTAGAGGAAGGGAAGGTTCGACTTATTTGGTCAACATGGTAAGGGAAATAGGGGGGGGAAATGAAATTAGTCATATAAAATAGACTAGATGAACAGCTGATAATCAACAGCTTTTTTTGTATGGTTCTTATGTGGAGTCTCTAATTAAAGAAAAATCTGAAAATGACAGTAGGCTTTGGGGGAATCGGGTTTTTGGGGAAAGATACAAAGGGCGAGAATACTGAATAGCAACCATGAAGGAGATAAGGTGATAAGTAGAGAAGAGGCAAAGAGAACAGCGTCTGAGACTAGGGAAACTGGACAGATTTAAACAAGGGCATGCAAGGAACATTGGACATTTGCCTATCTTGATGGTTACAGAGAACATGGCACTAGATTTACATACAATGATATTATTGCCTTTTAAAACAACCATTAGTAATATAATGAAACCGAAATATAAAAAAGCTTGGAAATGCGAAACCCACTCTATTATCTAGCAATGATGCAGAAGAATAGCCTTAGATTTTTTTGGATTTTGTAGAGCTGCAAAGAACCCTCACTTGATAACCCAGGAGCTGAGGTAGAGTGCTTGGGTATCTGCATAGTTGAACTCTGTTTGGCTTGAAGGTTGGAGACACCACAAAATTCTCCTAGTTGTGATCGCAACTCCAAAGTTAGGCAGTGAGGCCTTGGGGATAGGTTAGGTCATAAGAACCAAGTCCTCGGGAATGGGATTATTACTATGAACAAAGAAGCCTGAGGGACCTCCTTTGTCTCTCCCTCTATGTAAGGACTGTTTTTTTGTTTTTTAAAGCCATACACCAGAAAGCAGGGCCTCCCTAGACACCAAATAATTTCAAATTTGCCAGTGCTTGCTTTCCAGGCTGCAGAACTTGAGAATGCTTTCTATGGTTTGTATCAAGTAGTTTATGGCCCTTTTAAAAGAATAATCTTTGAATTTAAAATGTTCTCCCTTAAATTCCTTACATTTCTTGTAGTTGAGAGATTGTTTTGGATTAAGACAAGGTATAAAAGCCAAACTGTGACTCCTACCATTTGAATGCCATCTGAGGGACTCACTGAAACCTAGAAGGCATTCTGTGGGAACTGTGTGCACTCTTTACTGGCGAGAAACAGGAGGAAATCGAGCCTGTTTTCATACCATAGCCTTGCCTCATCTACCTTTGCAGTTCCATTATGAAACCACTAGTCAGACAACGGGCAGTAGAAATTCCAGTGTTGCCACGCAGTCTATTCAGTTCAGGTTTCAGGTACTGAAGAGTGTATGTGGGGCTGCGGTTGTAGGCACGTAGCTGGGGAATTTGAATACACGCTTTCAGCTTAGTGATACAACTGAGACGTAACACTGAGTGACTTCAGTGACATCTAGGTGTGAAGGAATCGGTTCAAGGTGACAGGTGATCCCCTTCTCCAACCATGGCTCTTAGTGGTCTCACCTGCATGGTAATTTCTTTTTCAGTTTTTGATTTTTATCTCTGAAGTGGACATCTCCCGTTCTCATTCATTCCTGCTTAAAGGTTATGCATCTCATTAGTGTACCTCGCATGTGGTCTTAACTGTACAGCCTGTGGCAGCCTAGTTACACAGGGAGCCATGATCGTCTCTAAGTACATCCGGAATTCAAGATCTCTCAAATTGTTCATTTTGCAGAAACCATTTTGTTTCCATCTGGTTTGCCTAGGGGAGAGTTCACTAGTGTTTTGTTGTTGTTAAGAAAGATTGGAATATCATTAGGGAATTCAGTGGATCCTTGCATGAACGTGTCATGTCAGTAAATCACGTAAGCAAAAAGAGAGTTGATAACCAAATAAGCGTGACATAAATTTGAATGCAAGTCATTCTCCTCAAAGGTAGTTGTTTGCTTCATTTTGCATGCCTTCAGACTGACAGCTGGAGGGGCCCTGCTGGGATGGCAGGGAGCTTTTAGTTATGTAAAGCACAGCACAGATTTTTATGAGAAATGACTACCAAAGACCATTTTAAAACAGCATATGTTATGTAATTCCGACTTATTTTAAGCTACGACAACTTTCCTCTTTATTTGTAATGGCATTCTGTTGTCAACTTTAGCATCACATTTTAACGGAAGGAAAGTTAGTAAGTTTCTAGACCATACAAATGACAAAATGGACCCATAAATTTCTGGTCAGTTCTATCAGAAGGACAGCATCATCTTCTCATGATTTCACTCTTATGTAAGACTCGTTTTCTGATTTTCTTATACAACATCCCCACTAAATGGAGAGCAATCCTATCTTTTACACTTGTAAAAAGCCCATAATACTCTATGCATGTGTGTACCAACACCATGCCGTCGTGCTGTTTGCAGATATTTATTGAAATGTAGGTCAGAAAAGAATTAGCTGTTGTTCAACATCATGCTGCAAAAAGGATAACGTAAAAAGCTGGAAGGAATCCATATTTCCATGACTTTAATATGCAAATCAGTTTTGGCAACTAAAGAACTGAAGCAAATATATAATTTTGAATTAATGCATAAATTTAAAATGGTCTCAAAAATCTTTCAACTAATACAAAAAATTTAAGAAGTTCAAGGTAGAATATCAAGAATTAAAAGCTGAAAAAACCTCATGTTATCTGAGAACAGACTCCCGGGAATGGGACTCCTTGAATATTTGATAGCATGTGGTTAACAAAGACTGACAGACACAGAGAAATACTGTGAGCTGCCAAGGGGTTAAAGGAGTGTTGCAGTTTATGTTTATGGGAGAAATTACCAAAAAGGTAATGTATGCTAGTGAAACCAGGGATTTCTATCCATATGCAATGTAGATTTAAAGGTAGAGAAAGGAGCCAAAGGTTTTGCTTATAGGTGAGGGAGGCACACTGAGCAAAGCTCCCTCAAAACTGTTGTTTCCATTATAAATCAGTGACACTCCTCAAGCATATAAGCATACAGTTAAACAGGGGCTGCTGAAGTGGTCCAGTGGGTAAGGCCTGACAAGTCCTCAGTTTAAAGTTGGAAGGAGAGAATTGACTCTGCAGGGTTAGTCCTATCCTGCTCCTCATATATCTCGCACATCCATACACATGCATGTGTACGAGTGTGCATGCGCGCGCGCGCACACACACACACACACACACACACACACACACACACACGATGTTTTAAGAGTTAACAGAATGAAATGGTGCAGAAGTAAACAGGAGCAGCTGCTGCAGAGCTCAAGGAGGAAATAGTTTCCTTGGCTGATAAGTTAGATACATCAAGAAAGGAAAACAGACAGGAGATGAAGTCTATACTCATAAAAGACAGTGGGGTCACAGAAATTGCAGGCAGCCAGTACCATGCTTTTGGTGGCAGTCAGCCTGCTGATAAGTGTTAGCTTATCACTTACTAGCTGTGTGACCTGAGAATATTCTTAGCCTTGTTATCTTTATCAGCAAAATGAGAATACTAACATTCACACCAAAGTAACATGTGCTGTACACACACCAGAACCTGGTGCATAGTAAGCGCTCAGGAAGTGTTGGCCATTGGTAGTAAGAAGCTATTCATGAGGAACAATTCCTGTATTACCATTATAGCTAGCATGATCTCTGTGAATGGACAGGTCAAGAATTTGTCCTAGGAAATAACTGTCTAAGAGAATATGACCATTAAAACTCAGAGCACAGGTTTGCACAGTACCAAAGTCCATGCTTTCTCTTCTCTGTAATAAACATTTCAGAATGCTTAATTTCCCTCTTTCCATTGGATCATATCTAATAATACCTAGCACTCACTATATGGTAGAAAGACTACTGTTAGCACAAAGTGCCTACACTTGAAAAAAAATTGTATGTTAGGCTCTCCCTGGGGTAACTGTTCACAGCTAGATTCTTCATATTGAATATTAGACATCAGCTGTTAAGCAATTTGTAATTGCTTTCATGCCTTCCCGAGTGAACAGGATGTAGCAGCTAAAATTCCGAAATGACCGTCTCAAGGTCTTCCATCGACATCTGTAGATGCTCAGGTGAAAGTATCTCTCAGAGGAGTTGAGGATGTCCAAACGTAAGCTCCCCATTTCCCTTTACACTCCTGAGGTTGCCTCAGCTAAATTGATTGACTAAATGGAGATGTATTACATTGCCTTGAATCAGAAGGGATGGTAGAATCTATCGCTCTGTCCTCGTAGAGATTTAATGAGGTCAAATAAGATAAAATAGGTAAGGAAAGTTGTCTGTAATAGAAAAGATAAATGAGACAGAGGTATTCAAATCATGAATTAGGAATTTAGAAACTTGGTTTGTCTCTTACATGTTGAGTGACCTTGAAGAGACTTTCTGTTTTCTCCCTCAGTTTACTACTGGATAAAAATGGGGACAATAGCTGATGATTTCAAATGATTGTAAGGACTTAATGAGAGAAGATATAGATGTCACTTAGAGCAATCTCTAGAACATGGTAAATGCATATGTGCACTAGTTTTTCATTATTATTTCAAGTCCGATAACATGTCTATCCATAAGCAGTTGACACAGTTAAAACATAATGGTTATCTTTTTACATTCTTAGTCCTTGGTACATCTCTTAGCACAGACAAAATCTATTTTCATTAATTTAATTAATGAACGGATAATGGCATCATGTGTATAGAACCTTAGCAATCCGAGTCACTTTTCTTACTAGGTTGTTCTTGGACTTGACTGTGAGGAGCAAGGAATGGGGCTTGAGATGTGTTTCTCACCCAGCAGGGACTCTCTCAGAAGGTTTTCTTTTCTCCTGCAGGGATAATCAGGGCCTCGCACAAGGTGGGTCTTCAGGAGCTGAAGACCACTAAACCTTTTGATAAATCCCAGTTTGCATTTGAGCCCCACTGTCGCTCTCAGGAGTCCTGAGTCTGGACCAACAGAAGCCTGGCTGCAGTAGTTTAATACATGCAGCTGCCCAATGGGACATGTGCAAATGAAAAAGAAAAAAACATCACAAAATCCCTAGTGAAACATCAAAATATGCCAGCCTAAAATGCAAGGGTGATAGCCAGGCTTCTATTTCAAAGGATGAACTTGGCCTTTGGCTTTATTTATGAGCAATTTTATGAAAGGTATTTGATTGGTAAGGTGAGATCGGAATGAAGTAATTGAAACACCATCAAGCGATTTTAACTACAAGTACTATTTAGAAGACTATCAAGTACCTAAGACAAGACACTGATTATACTGTGAAAAGGAATATTAGTGTGGTCTTAAATAGAAATGAATTGTTTTAATCAACGACCAAGAAAGAACCTGGGTTTCCTTCAGTATCTGTATACATTTCTCTAACTTCCTTTATTGCTTTCTATGCACATTTGCCTATCAACTCAAATAAGTACTGAAATTACTTTCAATGCTTCTCTAATCCCATTGCTTCTGTCTACTGACTAAGAAAATTCTACAACCGAGCTCGTTTAACAAATTATTTTTCTCTCCATGGCTATACAGTTTGAGAGACACTGCAACAATCTCCTCTGGGAGGCACAGTCTCTAACAGCTCCCCACTACCAAAGGGTTGGTCTCTAACCACATAAATGATGTGGCCTCTGGCTCCTTCCTCACAATAAGGATAACGTGCATCTCCTGTCTTGAGCAGCCTTGTTTATTTCTCTGGCTCACCCTTGCCTTCCACTCTTCCCTTACTCAGTTCAGCCAGATCTGTGTCTGAATGCTCCCACCGCTCGCCCTCCTTGCCCCTTTTGAATTCCTTATCTCACTACATTGAAGTAAATACTTCCTTTATATATACTTTTTATATATGTACCTCCCATCTCTTATAGCACACCTCATGTCACATCTAGATCATTTTCTCCCCTTAGCTTCTCACTTCCACACCGCACCAACCCTTCTGTGTCGGCTCCAAACTCCCAAGGTACAGATAAGGTGCTGATTCATCTCCATATTGTGCCCAGCAAGGTAGACACCTTCAGATGGAGACTTGCTGAACTGAAACATTGAATTATTGAAACCTTCTATAGAGAAATCACTTCCTTGGCTTTTATGCTTCACTTTACATAGCCAAATGTGGAAGGTACTGAGCCAAGGACGGCATAGTGGAGGGGTGGCTGGGAAGAGAGAGGGCATGGGCTTTAGTGTTCTGGTTCCTGGATCACAGGCGTTGGAGTCTGGCTGTCGAGCATTGAAATGGAGACTGCAATTGGAGGTTGTGTATGCTTCTTTGAGGGACTCCCTTTACTCTTCCTGTGTGAAATGGTGTCAGCATTGCTTCAGGATTAGTAGGAAGGATGAAGGTTTCAAATGGCATGTGTGACTTGGAGTGCAGTACTCTTAATTATATGAAAATAGACCTTTGTACACATTACACTGTTTGGTGGTATATTTGGAGTACTTCTGAAGATAGTAAAAAATATAGTTGTCACAGATTTGTGAAGGAATGGATAGCATTCTACCCGTGAGTTGTCGCCTAAAGCAAACCATCAGATTTACAGTATAAAGTAGCAAAACTTCCTAAAATGACTGCCCATTCCCTGTCTCACAGCAACCACCTCACAGGGAGTTCCTGTTTCCTTTTTGGTTATAATTTCATTCCAGCTAAAATAGGCAAAATTTTAGAATTAACAAGGAAAATGACAAAATATATAGCTGTTTTGTTCTTCTGGGCCTGAATCAGCTAAGACATTTTCTTTCTGAGGTAAATACATTTTCCCCAAGATTGGGAACAGAATGCATAGTCCTGGGCATGTCAACTTCAACATCTTTTTTCCTTTATGCTGGAGTTTGAAATGAGGGTCTTACGCACACTAGGAAACCATTCTACCATGGAGCTATATCCCAACGCTTTTCTTTTTTTGTGATATGGTCTTGTTAAGTAACCCAGGCTAGCTGTAAACTTCTGATTTTTCTGCTTCAGTCTTCTGAGTATAGTCATTATGTGTGAGCCACCTCACCCAAGTTGCAACAAATGTGTCAAGAAATAAATGTAACTGTTTACAGACAACAAATGTATCTAAATATATCTATGCCATGGAAAGGGAGTGTGTGTGTGTGTGTGTGTGTGTGTGTGTGTGTGTGTGTAAGTAATCTAACTTACCTGAAATTAATATAACAGATAGATTTATAAAATGCCACTTCCAATTCTCAGCTTAAGAACCATTTTTGGGTTGGAGAGATGGCTCAGTTGGTAGAGGTGCCTGCCTCCAAGCCTGTGGACTTGTCTGAACCCGAGAATCCATACGATCGAAGGAGAGAACCAACTTCAGCAAGTTGTTTTCTGACTTCCACATAAATGTGCAGGCGTGCACATCCCCCCCCACACTGTAATTTCTAATGTTAAGATAAAACTAAATCCAACCATATCAACATTATAATATCAATATTACCAGTCAGTTCCCCCTTAGAAACAGTTAAAAGGAAAAAGAAAATCTGTGTATTGAAAGACACTAAAATAGAGAGCATCAAGACAATGGTCTTTCATTTAACAATATTAAGTCAGGATATCAAACATGTCTTGTTTCTTTCAGAACAAAATTGGGATTTTTTTTAAAAGGGCAAATAATCTACAAGCAAGCCCTCTTAGATTTGCTGTCACAGTTCACCGTGCCTCTCCTCTTGTGTGCATGAACACTGCAGTTGATGTCTCTGCTTTGATGGCCATGTCTCATTCTGCCTCGCCATTTGGCTTCTTCCAGCTCCTGCCTGATCATATTTCGAAATGTCATTCACGTTTATGGAAGCCAGTGCACAAAACAAAATTAATTTAACTCACAGCTGCATGTTAATATTATTACTCTTGACACCATGGAAGACTTATTAACTATAGCTTGTCACAAACCTCTCAGAGAACACTCCCCAGCTCCAACACTGAGAGAAAAGGATTTCGGTAGGAAGGCTGTGTTGGAGCTCTAGAAACTGTAAGAAGCAAACTAGCTAAGTTTTACTTTAATAATGTTAAAATGAACATCGCTTATGAAAGGCAGGAAAAGCCGTTCCATGTTGTGGGTTTACCCTTTAAAAAGCAGTTTATGGTGCAGTGCTTTTCAGCTTTACTTTTTCCTGTAGCCATAGAGATATCTTTGTATTTGAAGATGTGGAGGGAGTATAATCCCACACTTTATTAGTTAAAGTGCATCATAATTATTTCAGGGCATAGAAGAAGGAAGAAGAGAAAGGGGACTTAGGATCCAGGGTAGGCTCACTAGTGATTTTCTGTAGTGGATCTCACTGTATGCGGACAATAACCTGTCCAGAGGTTTTCCATTTTCCATTTTCTTCATGAGGGAATTAATGCACAGGGAGGTCGTCAAACACCTTCAAGTTTGTAGAGAGGATGTTTGGGTAGTTTGAACTAGTCTGACTCAAAGACACCTCTCTCTCCCCCCTTCCCCCCCCCTTTCCCTATGAACTCTTTCTGTAGCCATACTTAATTTACATACAGGAAAAGCAATTGGGGAATGTGGGCCTTACATGAACTGGAGTACTCTTTTTCTGTTTTCTGTAAATTGCAGGTTTCATAGACATGATCTCTCTCTCTCTCTCCCTCCCCCCCCGTGTATGAATGTGTGTACATATGCATATGGACATCAAAGGTTAACCTTGGGTATAGTTTCTCAGCATCATTGACCCTTGTTTGTTCTTGTCCTGGGACATGGCACTCCCTGGTTAGGCTAGCTGGCTAGCCAGCCAATAGGATAACCTCCCCGCCCCTGCCAGGGATGAAATCCTAAGTGTATTCCCCCATGCCTGGCTCTTTTAACTTGCGAGCTAGGAATTGAACCCAGGTCCTCACGCTTGTGCAGCATACACTTTATCAATCAAGCCATCTTTCTAGCTCTAGAAATGATTTGATAACATTTTCTAAATTATCCAAAGCTGACATTTATAAAGGAAACTTGACTTTGGCATCTAAAAGGCATGGGAAGCTCAAAAGCAAGTTCTATGTATTTTTGTATGAAATTAAGTGTGAAACGGTACTTTCTTTGTTCAGTGACCAATGGTCTCCTGTTCCATATTCACTCTGAAGGAGATTTCATGCTTCCTTTTAGCCTTGAGACAGCCCTTTCCTACCCAGGAAGGTATATTTGTCATATTGGGATGCTGTGATTTAGAACATGACATTGTAAGCACTGGGAAGTCATGTTTCCTGAGCTTCTGATGGACTGGCTATGGAAGCAAATCTCCTTAGCTGTCAGGAGCAGGTCAAGAGTCTTGGAGAAGTGAATGGATAGTTTGGCAGAGCCCTGACTTCCCTGCTCTCTGCAGGGTGGGGAACTATGCCAGACATTATAGTTTTCTGTGGTGGCCAGGAAAAGAGAGTCATCATTTGGTAGCTTCTTACAGCCCAGCTCATATTCCAAATGTAAGTTCCAGGTTTTGAGAAAGTATTGTTGACCAGTGTGAGTATATGATATTTATCAAAGTGGTTGACATCCTTAAGCAAAATATTTTCTACTACACTAACAGATTCTAGCTCTTTATTTCAGTTCATTCTGTTGTTAAGTATGGAAAAGCCACAACAAATGTTTTCTTTGCCAGTCATTATTTAAAATGGAGACCTAGTTAAGGTGTGTGTGCTGCTGACAGGGCTCTTAGTGAGAAGGAAGAGGAGAGACAAGGTGGGTGAAGACCCCCTTTCTGAGGACTCAGTGAGGACCCCTAAAACAAATCTCTTCTGAAAGTAGAATATTCTGGGTCAGCATTTGAAGAGATAATGATTTGTTATACATCTCTGTGTGTGCATGCATTTCCTATATGCATGTTAAAGATGGGACTCTAAAGAAGATAATCTTAGCACCCAGCGATAGTTATTATTTTATAGATTCCTAAATTATTTTACATAACTATATAGAAATGCTTCTAAAACCCCACTATAGTGCAATTATATCTGTATTTACAAATGTGATTTTATATTTGCCATTTCTACTTAACATACTAATGGATTTTTCCATATCATTATATCTAATGGCTGCCTAATATACCTAATACAACTTACAGACTCTAAGCATTTTGCTAATGTTGAACATGGAACCCACTTTATTGTAAGTTGGTACAAGAACACAAGGACCTACAGTAACATCGCTGTGGCAGCAGAGATCCAGTTTTGTCAGGTTTTGTTTACCAGAGCTTATTATAATGTGAAACTTTACACTCTGGACTGGTGTGTGTGTGTGTGTGTGTGTGTGTGTGTGTGTGTGTGTGTGTGTACACGTGTGTGTGCATGCTAATAATCCTTATTAAAAGAAAGTTTTTTAAGAATTATTTTAAACTTGCAAAATTTGGACAACTTTTTGACATTTCCAACCTGGTATGGAAGTCAACACAAGGTGACTTTTGTCTTAATGACAGTTATCTCACTATCCACTGAGGGCTGCTGCCTGTGGGCACCTGCCCAAGGGAGATAACCAGAGGCTGGTCTATGAAAACCCACTCTGCTAAACTCACTCCCTAAATCTATCATCGCAGCACACAGCCTCACGGATCCCTTTCCTCCATTTTTCACTGTCAGAAATGGATGACTTTAACAGAAACCAAACCCTCAACTCCTGTTATCATTGTTTGTCAAAGTAATTGGGGAGAGTACGTGATGGGTCTCCCGAAAATGCAGGAGGAGATGAGGAGGCAGGCAAGGGAGAGAGCACACATAGCCTTGCTATAGATTGATGAGGCAGCTCCTTTCCTCCAATGACTTCAGTTTTAAAACACTTTTTGATGAATTATACCACGGGAGATCACCATGTCTGTTCCCTTACCTTGAAGCAGAACCAGGTCTGTAAATATGTGCCCCAATTCTTATCTTAAAAAATCTTCCAAAGAGGTAGGTGCTCTCTTAGATGTTTGCTTTCACATTTAACACTTCCAGAAAGGCCTTCTCAGTTTTAATTGGTTCTTGCCACACTTGCCTGCCTTTCTTCCTCAGTGGACTAAGGGGTCTTCAGAAAGTCATTCCTTATCAACTTAAGTGGATAGCTGACTCCCCTAATTAATGCGGTCACCACTGAGATCTCTCATTTCAAGAGATTCTGGTTCATCCATTTTAAGAGTCTGAATCTGAAACTACATGGCTGGTTAGGAGAGTTAGACCCAGACACCCAAGTCTGCATGGCTTCTAGCACACTTGGACATACAAAGGTGAGGCAGTATTACCAAGCTCATCCGTAGATGTTGTAAGATGCAAAAGAGAGACTTAGCTCATTCACATTGCCTCCAATTTGCTCATAAACACAGACTCAGAAAGGTTGAAATATTTGGGACATAAAAGAGTCCAAACAAGTACAGGCTTTAATCTGAGATTTGTTTTATTTCTTGTTTTTGAAATCTAATTTTAAGTGGGAAGGCTGAGGCAGACACACAGAAGACGATGTCAGCAACAGTTTCCATTTGGGTTCAGATGAGTTCTCAATTTCCACAGGCTCAGGATATGTTTAAATAACTTCTATCTTAAACTGAGTTCCTTGGGAGATTTTAGCTTACCATATAGGAAATCTTTGTTTGGGAATATCAGAACTTGCATTTTAGAAGAACCATTTCTGTTCTCAGTGCTGAAGGCAAGAGCATGTAATCTTTCTCTGGAAATGAGGCATTTCTTAGCGAACAAGGCACAGATGCATGTGCAGAGTAGCAAGGAGGAGGCGGGTCCCCCCATCAGGGCACTGAGAGAATCAGTTGCAAGCTCTCTGTGGTCTGCTCTCAGCCTCCACTTCCTTCTCTTGCCCTAGCACTCTAACTAATGGCTGACTGGGCAAGCGGCTCTGGGCTCTACTTAGAGGACATCACACGGCATCTCAGGCATTATTTGTCAGTGGAGATTACACATGATGAACCTGTTTCTGCTCCCAGCTACTTTAGTTCTAGCCCAGGGCACTGAATTCATTACGAGGTGAACAAGAGGATCTGAGAGAAGCTTAGATCCTTGTGACTAGGGACTGGGTTTTTCCATGAATGTATTCCCTGTTGACTTAGAGAACACATCCTGATAAACACTGACTTAGACTCAAATTGGAACCCCTCAAAGAGCAGTTCTTACCTAAATAAGCCTTGTAAAAACTCGGCTATGTCCCACCCTTATTACTTCCTTGGTTGATTGCGTTTTACAGGGACAGAAGCCACCTGCAAAATAAATCTCCCTTTCCTCCGCCACATTAAATGATAAGAATGATAAAGATATAGGATTTAAACAGCACGTGTGTTACTTGAGTAGGTAACTTCTGAGCCTGAAGCTTCATCAGGAAAACTCCTTCAATTGTTAAAAGAGAAAGGCCGAGTGGTCTGATAACCTTGGGAATAAAAATTTTCAACTCTCCAGGAAGCAAACTGGGTGCTTCAGAGAAAGCTACTGACAATGAGTCTTTAGTCAATGATAACCCTGACCTAGGGTGGACAGTCTCCTGAACACCTAGCCAGAGGCTTAACGGGGCCAGAGCTGAGCGAGTCTCGGAAA
The DNA here is from genome assembly GCA_019843965.1 of Rhynchomys soricoides. Classification (NCBI taxonomy): domain Eukaryota; kingdom Metazoa; phylum Chordata; class Mammalia; order Rodentia; family Muridae; genus Rhynchomys; species Rhynchomys soricoides. The sequence continues at coordinate 5,490,634 of JADRCH010000124.1, forward strand.
TTCTTCAAGGTCTCACCAAATATAATGGTGCTAACTTAGTAGCCAATCAGAACTGTACCAATGTCACTGCTTTGCCCCTACCAATAATATTAGAGGTTATCTAATCCTTTTGAAAATTTCCCCCAGCCCTGCATAAAAGCGGGCCCATGAGTCCCTTGAATCACTGCAATTTTGATGAATAGTTGGCCCCTGCATGCTTGTTGCTTCTGCAGAATAAACACTCTTTGCCTTTGCATACTATTTGAGTCTGGGGTCTTCCTTCAGTGATTCTTGGACCCTAACAAGGCTACCATATTTTGTGTTTACATGGCACGCATGTGTGTGTGTGTGTGTGTGTGTGTATGTGTGTTTGTGTAGAGGTTAGAGGTCAACATTGGCTGTCTCCCTCAGTTGCATTTCACCTTAGTTTTTGATCAAGTCAAATAGACAGGTTGGCCAGTGAGGTCCAGGGATCTGCCTATCTCCGTCCCCCTAGTGCTGCAGTTACAGATACACACCACCATGCATGGCTTTTTATATGATACTAGGGGTTGGAACTAAAGTCTTCATGTGCACGGTAGGCACTTTACTGAGTCATGCTCCCAGACTTGTTACCATATTTGAAAGCCTAATGTTTTCCAAAAACTAACTGCCAGTGCTTTTATACTTTCCATAAACTATTCATGGATAACCAAAATTAAGGATTTAAGGAAGTTCCTGATACAAAGAATGTTTTTTAGATTAGATAATAGTAAGTGTAGACTCTGGAATAAAGCAAACACCTATATCTCTGACCATTCTTTGTAGGTTGCATGATTTCAGACAACTCTATTAGCTCCTGTGGGTCTCAGTTTCCTCCCTTATAAATTAAATATCTAACACTGTGAGAGTTCATCAAGGTAATGGAGTTAATTATTTCTGATTTAAGTGTATTAATTGTCTTCCTGACAAAAGGGACTGATCAAGAAACACAGTGACAAAATTTTAAAGTGTTGAAGAGGAAACACAGCCAGCTGATAGAGGAAGCAGGGCATGGGGATATGCTGTGGTGTCAGGACCAAGGTCTCCACAAGTCACCTGAGAGAAAGCCTGCTGTAAGAGGTAACTGGTAACAACTAATACAAGGCTGGAAAGTTAGAACTAGAAATGATGACTAATCTTTCTTTAATGAATGTCACTTCTTTAAACTATTTCATTACTCCTAAAATTCAGGCCTGGAAAGAAGTGTTTTAGAGATTCAGATGAAATCTCACATCAGTGAGGATCTCTAATGCAGGAAGGTTACAATATATTCTTCAAAACATGGGCTGGTTTTTGTTTGAAGAAAAGATGACTGATGGTACACAACTGACTGTCACATGGCTTTGGAAGATGTGTAGTGTAGCGTTTTTCTACCCACCCTCCTGACATGCCTTGGACCTTTCATAAAAGGTAAAGTTTTAAAACAGAAATCTAAGAGAGTAGTCAGTACCAGGTTTCAAATTGCCATCCTTTCTACTGTTTCAAATTGCAGTCCTTTTTACTGGAGCTACTCATTTTTGGCAGCTTTATTGATCTGTAGAAATTATTATTTTTATAATGACAAATATAGAACAAGTCTGCAGAGCTCAATACCTTAACTCTGCTGGATAATGTTAATAGGTAGCTTTTATTGCACTGTGAAGCAAAGGCTCAAAACTCCAAGCATAGCAAATATTTAGTTTTATAGCATCTTTCAGACACACCTCACAGAGACTGTGGCAACATACATAGAAGACCTGCAAAGGTTCAAACCAGAGAAGAATTCCAGCACTGAGCAGGGGGATGAGCACAAAGTGCTACCCATAACAAAGATGCAATTTACAATTGATGCTTGCTTGGAGAGGGAAATAATTTTTTTCCAAGTGAGCAATACTGAGTATGTCAACCACATTTCTGGGCAGGCCCCATACTCATGAGAAAATGTCCAACACAAAATGGCCTTTTTTTTGTGGGGGGGGGGGGTTGTTTCAGTTTTCTTTTTTTTTTTTCTTTTTGACTTTCCCAGACAACTCTCACATAGTTTATTTATTTATTTTTATTTTTCATAACTTATTTACATTTCAAATGTTTCCCCCTTTCCAGATCTCCCCTTTGGAACCTCCCTATTCCCTCTCCCCATCCCCTGCCACTATGGGGCTATTCCCCCAACCACCAACTCTTGGCTTCCCTCCTTGGCGGTCTCCCATTTTGGGGTATCTAATACCCTCAGGCCCTAGGGCCTCTGCTCCCCCTGATGGCTAACAAGACCCTCCTCTGCCGCATATGTGGCCAGCACCATGGGTCCCTCCATGTGTATTCTTTGGTTGGTGATCCAGTCTCTGGTAGCATTGGGAGGTCAGGCCCGTGGACACTGTTGCTCCCTCCATGGGGCTGCAAACTCCCTCAGCTCCTTCAGTCCTTTCTCCAACTCCTCCATCTGGGACCTCACACTCAGCCCTACAGTTGCTGTGAAGTGACTCCTGGGTATTTCGAACTTTTGGGCTAATAACCACTTATCAGTGAGTATATACCGTGTTCATTCTTTTGTGACTGTGTTACCTTGCTCAGGATGATATTTTCAAGTTCCATCCATTTGTCTGTGAATTTCATGGAGTCACTGTTCTTAATAGCTGAGTAGTATTCCATTGTGTAAATGTACCACGTTTTCTGTATCCATTCCTCTGTGGAGGGACATCTGGGCTGTTTCCAGCTTCTGGCTATTAAAAATATGGCTGCTATGAACATAGTGGAACATGTGTTTTTATTACATGTTGGAGCATCTTCTGGGTATATGCCCAGGAGTGGAATAGCTGGGTCCTCAGGTAGTATTATGTCCAATTTTCTGAGGGTCCGCCAAACTGATTTCCAGAGAGGTTGTATCAACTTGCATTCCCACCAGCAATGGAGGAGTGTTCCTCTTTCTCCACATCCTTGACAACATCTGCTGTCTCCTGAGTTTTTGATCTTAGCCATTCTGACTGGTGTGAGGTGAAATCTCAGGGTTGTTTTGATTTGCATTTCCCTGATGACTAAGGATGTTGAACATTTCTTTAGGTGCTTGTCAGCTATTTGAGTTTCCTCAGTTGAGAATTCTCTGTTTAGCTCTGTTCCCCATTTTTTGATAGGGTTATTTGGATCTCTGGAGTCTAGCTTCTTGAGTTCTTTGTATACATTGGATGTTAGTCCTCTATCGGATGTAGGATTAGAAAAGATCTTTTCCAAACCTGTAGGTTGCCATTTTGTCCTATTTACAGTGTCCTTTGCCTTACAGAAGCTTTGTAATTTGTAATGAGATCCCATTTGTCGATTCTTGATCTTGGAGCATAAGCCATTGATGTTCTGTTTAGGAACTTTTCCCCTGTGCCCATGTGTTCGAGACTTTTCCCCACTTTCTCTTGTATTAGATTCAGTGTATCTGGTTTTATGTGGAAGTCCTTGATCCACTTGGACTTGAGCTTTTTACAGGGAGATCGGAATGGATCAATTCGAAATCGTCTACATGTAGACCGCCAGTTGAACCAGCACCATTTGTTGAAAATGCTGTCTTTTTTTCCACTGGGTGGTTTTAGCTCCTTTGCCAAAGATCAAGTGACCATAAGTGCGTGGGTTCATTTCTGGGTCTTCGATTCTATTCCATTGATCTACCTGCCTGTCATTGTGCCAATACCATGCAGTTTTTATCACTACTGCTCTGTAGTACAGCTTGAGGTCAGGGAGGCTGATTCCCCCAGAAGTCCTTTTATTGTTGAGAACAGTTTTTGCTATCCTGGGTTTTTTGTTATTCCATATGAATTTGAGAATTGCTCTCTAAGCCTATGAAAAATTGAGTTGGGATTTTGATGGGGATTGCATGGAATCTGTAGATTGCTTTTGGCAGGATGGCCATTTTAACTATATTAATCCTGCCAATCTATGAGCATGGGAGATCTTTCCATCTTCTGAGGTCTTCTTTGATATCTTTCTTCAGAGACTTGAAGCTCTTGTCATACAGATCTTTCACTTGTTTGGTTAGAGTCACACCAAGATACTTTATATTGTTTGTGACAATTGTGAAGGGTGTCATTTCCCTAATTTCTTTCTCAGCCTGTTTATCCTTCGAGTATAGGAAGGCTACTGATTTGCTTGAGTTAATTTTGTATCCGGCCACTTTGCTGAAGGTGTTTATCAGCTGTAGCAGTTGTTTGAGTTTTCTATTTTTTGTCTCATTGTTTTAATTTTTGTTTGTTTTGTTTTATTTTTATTTTATATTTTGAAAGGATGTTGAGTGTGTAGGGGGATGGGAAGAGTTTTGGGATAAGAGAAGGAATATGATCAAAATAAAGTGTACCAAACCCATTTTTTTTTAAAAGCCAGGCATAATGTATATGCCTTTTGTGGCAGTTTAAATAAGAACATTTCCCATAGGCTCATATATTTGAAAGCTTAGTCACCAGGGAGTGAGACTGTTTGAAAGGATTAGAAGGACAAGGAAGTGTGGCTTGCTGGACGAAGTGTGTCAGTGGGGGTGGGCTACGACGTTTCAAAAGCCCATGCCAGGCCCATGCCCTCTCTCTTTCTGCCTAAGGATCAGGATGTAACTCTCAGTTACTGCTCCAGTGCCATGTATGCTGCCATGGTTCTTGCCATGATGATAATGGACTAAACCTCAGAGACTGTGAGCAAGCCCCCAGTTAAATGATTTCTGTATAAGAGTTGCCATGGTCATGATGTCTCTTCACAGCAATAGAACAGTGATTAAGACAGCTTTAATCTCAACAGCTGGGAGGCAGAGACAGTTAGATCTCTGTAGTCCAGCCTGGCCCATATAGTGAGTTCCAGTTCAGCTAGGGCTACACAGTGATACCCTGTCTTGAGAACAATAAAACAGGGAAATATTAATTTTCCTTGAATAAAAAATACTTTTAAAAGGAGTTTCTCCCATGTTCAGGTAACCTTTCAAACTGTATTTGGGAAATGTGACATTAGTCTTTGCTTCTTAAAGTATACTTAGCAGGTGGGATGTTCAGTGTGAAGGTCATCATACACGTTATAAAGGGTTGTGAAAAAGAGATGCAGTCAGTTCTCTTTCTAGGGACATGCTTGTGTAGTAGACTACAGGGATTGGGAATAGTAGGCATGCAGGATGCTAACCTTTTGTGGGATCTGTCCCATTTATCTGTTGAGAAGGGTTGACTTAGAAGAGTTTCAAGTAGTTAAGAGTCCTGTGATGTGGAAGTGCTGCAGAGACAGGCAGCTATGGCTCCTCTTGTGTCCCTCATGACAGTGACGTTGGAGCTGGGCGGATGGGAATGAGGAAAATAAATGACTGGCTATGTGCAGATTGTATATGTATGGAGAAACCGAGACACTGCCGGAGCACTGGTCCTGTGACTCCTTTCACAGCTAGAAGCTAATTTACATAATGTACTAACTAGTGCCTTCCGATCCAGTCTGATTGCAGCCCTCCCACGAGCATCTGCTTCTCCACATGTAATTCACCTCTGCATTTCAGCTTCTTGGTCATTAAGGTAGGCATAATCGTCATGTCTATGCCATAGTAGTAGTATCAAGAGTAAATGATAGAACACAACACTTGTACAGTGCAACTCTCACGACACTCTGAAAGGGGACTTTAAGGTTTCTTTAAAGCCATATTAATCACTGTGCCAGACTTTCCAGATAGCAAAGTATCAGAAGCACTGTTTATCAAAAGGAAACCAAATGGCCTTACTATGTAAAATTAGAATCAGGCAATCCTACCGAGACACTTAGCTTTCACTGTCTTCATCATTTTTAGTGCACACAAGGAATCAGTAAGGTACTGGTTGCTCTGCTCCCGCCAGTTTCCAGCATTTTGGGGGCTGGTGTGAGGAGGAAAACGACTGTATGTCATTTGTGATCGGGAGGCATTTAAACAGAGAGTAAGGGAGGAGGGCAAGAAGAGAGAAGAGGGAGGGGAGGGAGAAAGGAGAGAGAGAAGGAAGGGGGCAGGGAGATACTATAGGACTGTCAAGAAGACAAGGGCTGGATCCTGTTTTTGAGGAAGCTGTTGGCCAAGACTTCTTAGTTCAGTGGTCTTTCTACTTCCCCTTTGGCTAACTACAATCTGGCAAGAGTGAACAGGGATGGTAAATTAGAGATTGCCACTGGCTCCACAGTGAGAGCAAAAGTATCCAATGGACTTCTAGGTGGTTCTGGAAGTTATGGGTTGTTTTCACTTGTAAGAAACGAACAGCTATTTCATGGCCTATTTTTTATTGTAGGTATTTCATATCAGACATCCCTGAGTTGAAAAAGTAACTTATATGTACCTAGTCTATTTTTCACTTTTCAATGTAGAAATGAGGTTTAGAAATTTGAGAGGTTTGGAAATGGAGTTGGAAATGGAGTTGTGTACTCATTTGATGGGCGACACACTTCTGCTTGAGAGCAACATACTGAGATGTGCGGGTCAGTCTATGTGTAGAGACCAAAACATAGGTATATGAGGCATCCCTTTATGTTGTAGCATTGTGTACCTCTGCGTGTCAGATGACAAGGATGAGAGCTGTGAGGTGCTGAGTGTGGTCCAGGAGAGATGGGTGCTGCCAAAGTCAAGGATGGGGATGGGGATGGGCACTGACTGGGAGGTAAAGAAAGACAAGAAATATGAGTGGATCCTAAGCAACAGATTTTGTAATATGCTCATATATAGAGTTACCTGTGACTCAGTCATCTCAGGTTTTTAAAAACTATGATATATATGATATACATATATATACACACACACACATATATATATCACATCTATACAGTACTCTACTCCAATTAAATTCTCTCCATTGCAACTCTGTATCCCCTTTATTCTTTATCACTCACCTAGTCCATGCTGCCGGTATACACGTAAGTGTGCAGCTATCACTGGGGAATGGCCAACTGACCAGGGGACAATTCCATGAAGAAAACTGATCCTCTTGTCAGCAGCTATCAATGCACCAATAGATCTATGCTAGGGTTGGGCCCTCATGAGCCTTCTCCATCCATGCTAGAATGTTGACTGTCTTGATCTGGTGTAGGCAGCCATAACTGTAGGTTCATGAGTGCAATGGTCCCAGCATGTCTAGAAGACAATATTGCTGCAATTCTCTCCTAACTCTGCCCTATCCCCATCTACTTCACACTGTTCCTAAGACGTGCAGGGATGGGTGGTATACATGTCCCATTTGGGAATGAACCCTTGACAGTCACTTCCTCTCTATACGTTGGCAAGCTGTAAGTGTCTGTGCTACCTTCTGGCCATTTCAGTAAGAAGCTTCTCCCATGAGAGGTGAGAGCCGCACTAAGGTTAAGAATAAGTATTCAGAAGGCATTTTGATATTATGTCCCTTTCTCAAATTGACACATGGAGGCTTTCCTCTAGAGTATGTAGTGCTTGCCATTTACAAATTCTTGATGCTATAAAAAAGTCCAGAAAAGGCCACCACATGAAGGTTAGTAGCATAATGGACTAGTTCTGATATTTAGAATAATCTCCTAACTTAAAAACATTAGGAGAATTTAATTCTGCAATTTTTACCTAAAGGAAGTTGGGCTTGTGGAAATGACTGTATCCAAGCCTTGAGTTCTTACTAGCTGGACACGTGATGTAAACCTGAGTTTGTAATCTATACAAGGAGAATCCTAATTCTGACTCAATGCTAAGAGTTCTGGGAGCCAGAAACATGGTCTTGGAAGCCAGTGCTCTAGTCCTGAGAGACAAGAACATTTGAAGTATCTCTAAACTTTTAAGGCAGTATCTACAGGGACATCTGCAGCTCAAATTCTCAAATTAATTTCCAGATGAACTGCTGCATGCTTTGTGTTTGGAGTACTAGTAGCTGAGGATTTTAATAGCCATCTTAATATATAATTCATAAAATTTGCATAATTTAATAATAAACTTAATCCAGATAGTTCAACATCATTATATATAACTATGATATAACTATCATTATCAATTTTAGAATATTTTCATCACTTCGGCAAGAAGCCCATAGTCGTAACCTACCTTTATCTAATTCACACCAAGCTCTTCCTCTCCCCCAACCATCAGGATACTCTATGTGTCCTATTGCAGCTCATCAGTATTATTATGTCTCTCAGTACTACATGTCTCCTCATGGCTGAATAATATTCCACCATGAGATGGATCTCTTTTTATCAGCTCACTGGCTGATGAACATTTAGGTTGTTTCTGCTTTGGTCTGTTGTCAGAAGGCTGTTAAATACTCTTGTGTGATAGTGTATGCACACATTTCCTTATTTTTCTTAGGTATATATGTAGGAGTATGCTAGGCCATATTGTAGCTCTACTTATGTGTGGGGCAGTGATCTGGCAGGCAGTCTGGCACACCGGTTGAGCACGGGCAAATTCTGGGAGACCCCATGAAGTAATTTGCAAGGGACCAGAAATGTTTTGCCAAGGCTCCCGGAAGCATTTTGGCCATGGTCACATATCACGCCCTAGTGGCATGGCCACACAGCCCCAAGCCATCCCCATGTTAGTGAGACACCTAGAGGCTTAGACACGCCCCTTCACAGTTATTATATCTGCCTCGCCACTCTGAGAGACTGAAGAGGTACAGTTCCATCCATGCCACTTTCCACATGATGAAAATAGATGTCTTAGAATTATGGACCATCTCTTCATCCGGACCCGCCGTGGGAAGTGAGGGATCCAGCCCTCTATTAATGAGCCGCGGCTAATCTCTTGCTGTGGGAATCCCAGCGCTCCGGTACCCATTCACCCAAGCCTAAGCAGTTAGCCAGGCGCCCAAAGCAGCCGAGACCCCGATCTGGCAGGAACCCTAGCGGCTAACCCGTCTGTGGCACCCTGCAGTGACTGCGGTGCCCCGGCTAGAGAACCCACGGAGATGGCTGCCCCCTCCCCCGCCCATGGGCACGGCCCCCTCCCCCACTCACGGAAGGGCCCGCAGAGGCTTCGCACAGCCCCCAACCTGCCCGTTGAACCATGTGGGAAGACGCTCGGTCACTTCCCGCGTGCCCTGTCCCACCCAGAGCCAGGCACATGGGGCTTTATTCCACAGCGCCAGGGCATGTTTCCAGCACTTAAGATTCTTGAGGAAATGTAAGATTGTTGTCCAAAGTGTTACATCCTGTCTATTGGAACAGACACAGTTCCTAATTTCTCTGCATCCTCAGCATTGTCACTATCTGGGTCAAAACAAAACGTCTTAGTTTAGGGAAGCCTGAAGTGTTGGCAGCACTGTGTATGTGCCATCTTCATTCCACCTGCTGAGCCTTTCCCAGAGTTGGCCTTTATGGAAATAGTAATATACTGCAAGATTCGTGCTCGTGACATCTCGGTGCATTGTCTTTCATGAGGATATCTACAATCTCTCTCGAGCTACTGGGCCGATCTCACTGTCTTCTCAAGGGAATCATGTGACAGTGGTCACAGCTACGCTTTTGCAGTTGGCAAGAAAATGAGGGCTCTGATGGGTGTTTGCGACACCCCAAACAACTAATATGCATTGTTTAACTAGTACCAAATATTGTTGGAAGAGCTTTATGTAACTCTTCTAGAATGTCACTTTCCCCACGAATATTTGTAATATTAACTTAAATAATAAGAGTACATACTCCCCCCAAAGAAGTAGAATCATCGTTGGATTCATGTAGTTGAGAGTAGAGCTTTAATCTATCCCATGGTTCTGTCTCACTGTTGATTAATGACTGCCTAGGTGGTGGAGTAGGACTATTTCATTTATCATATTCCCAGGAATTGACACAATCCTTGTCCTATAAAGGGGAAAAACCAATTTTACATTGAACAGACAAAAGTACAAAATTAGCTAGCAGTATTTTTTTTTTTTTTAAATTTTATTTATTTAATGTATGAGCGCTCTGCTGCCTATATATTCACCTGCCTGAAGAGGGCATCAGATCCCCCCTATAGATGGTTGTGAGCCACCATGTGGTTGTTGGGAACTGAACTCAGGACCTCTGGAAGAGAGGCCAATGCTTTGAACCACTGAGCCATCTCTCCAGCCCTACTTAGCAGTATTTTAAGGCTCTTGTTCACAGGTGGGGATGTGTCTCTGTTCCCCTCTCTCTAATTACAGGAGGCCTGACTGCTCAGCGAGTCTTCCTCTTCCCATGGAGTGCAATGAGTACAACCCAATTGCTGACATTTCCTGTAGTTGTGGAGTAACAGATTGTAAGGGATTCAAGATTTCACAATATAAACATTTGGCCTGCCCAAAGGTGGGTAGGAGGAAGACAGAAGGTAAAAACATTTAATTTGAAGATTCGCAAACAGGATAACAACAAAAAAATGGTGCCAAAACATATGATGAGCTCTTCAGTAAAGTTTACATTTTGAAAGATTCAAATATGTGCAAGATAGAACAAGACATTCTCCTGCCTTGCTTCCCACTCAAAAAATGAAAGGAAAAAACCCCCCAAAACCCCAACCCTCATGGAGTCCGACCCAGATGAACGAGAGTGTACTAGTGTATCCCGTTTCCCCCTTGTTCCTTCCATTTTGATTTGTTCCTGCTTCAGCTCCCAGTACTCAGCTTCTGCTCTGCCACCCTGTCCTTCCCACCACTCTGCTCAATTTTACTTGAAGTTCAACTAACAAACTCTCACTTCTTTTATTCTTTGGATAAAAAGAAGAAGAAAAAACCTAACACCTACACTCATTTCTATTTTAAAAAGAAATTTGATTTCCTTGGCACAACATGTATCAAAATTTATGAGAAATTCATGAAATTCAGTGAGAATTTGCCCCACAATAAGCCTTTTGAGAGACCACAGAGCACTGCTAATGTTCAGAACATTTTGGTCAAAATCAGAATGCACGCCTCAAACGAACACCCACCTGGCTGTTTTCCACAGTAGCTAAAATTCTTTTGCCTAGCTCCCTCATCAACCCATTATCACTGTTGGAGTCTACAAGGTTTAGGGCCAATTTGATGGAATAGAACGACAAAGACAAGCCAGTTGAGCAGGAGGGGCAGAATAATGTTCTTTACATAGAGAAAGATCTTAAGAAATGGGGGCTGTAACCCCAAAGTGTGTAGGGCTTTGCTACAATCATGGTCACTGGGATAGCTGGACATTCACCCTTTATTGTTAGCATGGCTGATGATACATGTTTGTAAAAGAAAAAAAAATCCTTATTACCAAGCTTATTGTATGTTTTGCAGAATAAGCAGGCACAGAAAATACCTTGCTGCAGATGCTAAGGGCAAATGGGTTCTGGAGCCTGGGTATAAATAATTGCCAGGGTGTTTATTTTCTGTGTAGCCCAGGATAAATTCTGTTTCTCAATATATGAAATGATGATTCAGACAGTAACCCCATGGGTGGCTCAAGGACTATATAAGATGAGAGATAAGAAGCAGAATGTTCACCAGAATGAGTGGGGGTGGGGGGGAGTGAGTGGCTTTATGTCTGTCTAAGTTCTCAGAGCTTACCCTTTTTAATCTAATTTTATCAGTTCAATATTTAAGGGACAGACTGTCATTAAGTTGCTTACTCCAATCATATTCCTCAAGATACCAGTTCAAGTTTTCATTCTTAATTGGCCCTGCCCTTGCTGATCTCTTTTACTTAGGAATTGTTCTTGGTTTCTCTGTGTTATTCAAATTCTACTCAGTTAAAGCCCTTGTTACATTTATTGTGTCTATGTGTGGGCATGCACATAATGCCTAGGTGGGACTTTCACAGTGTCTATGTGGAGATCAGAGAACAACCTTCAGAATTGGCTCTCCAGGGGGGCTGGGTATGGTAGTTCACACCTTTAATCCTAGCACTTGAGAAGCAGAGGCAGACAGATCTCCATGAGTATGAGGCCAGCCTGAACCATATCAATCGTTGGAGGACAGCAAGGGTTACATAGTGAAACCCTGTTTCAAAAATAAAACAACAAAAACAAAAACTTGGTTCTTTCCTTCTACCATGTAGGTCCTGGGAATTGAACTCAGATCCACAGTGAGGCAACAAATGGCACTGGGAGATGAGCAGCTCTCTCACCTTAGCTTTACGTGCCAGCACAAGCTCGTCTCTGGAGCTTCCTCATCCCCCATTTCTCATCTGAATGTAGCATCTGGTTATAGATCTTATTGGTTCTTTGTGAAGTTCTTTAGTCATTATTTCACATTAGAAAAAGTTACCACACTGACCGACCATTTTCTATGTGCATTAACCATCTCTGTTTATATATTTTGTTTTCTTGCAAGCTCATGTAATAAATATTCAATGTATCTTTTGGATGAATGTATTAAAATTTTTTTATGGAAAGTAAATTCCTTCTGCGCTCCTTGTATCCATACACATTTATGCACACAAAAATGATTGTGTTAAGGAGTATCATTCAATCTTAAGGTTTTACATTTTGGAAGGAAATCAGGCTGATTATCTATGAAACAGTACAAATGATCCAGTTAATGAGATTTTGCTATCTTGTTTAGATTTACAATACAACATCTAAAGGGTTAGCCTATCAATATACACGGTCATTCCTACACCCCATACCACCACACATGCCTTAACCTACAGCAGACTATTAAAGCAAAGTGGCCTATTGCTAACAGGTTTAAAAAAGTGAGCCAAAGTTGACAGTTTGCATTAAAATGTAATTTATACCTACATTTTGAGGCTAAGAAGATCAAAAGAGACAATTTGAAAAAGACCAAGGTGAAACAGCTTGTGGTTTTCAGAAACACATGTGAATTTTGCTTCTAGCATTACTGTGTGGACCTGGACAAATTACTGAAACATTCTGTGGTCACTGGTTTTCCTACCCCATGTTCTGAGAACTATTATGTGTTTGCACGCACATGTGAGCATGCAGATGCTGGTGCTTGCACATCAAAAGGTCAGAGCAGGACACAGGTATCTTTGGAGAGCCAGGACTTTGTGTGATTAGACCCATGAAGAAGGTGATGATGGGAGAGGGGCAGTGGACACCTGTTAGATGGCATCTGAGAATATCTAGAGCCTTCTTCAAGGTTCGCTCTTTCTTTAAATGAGTCCAGTTTATGGTACTCTTATGGAGAATCCTCAGTTAAATTATTAAACTTTTAAGAGCACAATTATATGAGCTTTGAAATTTATCTGTGTCTAAAATTGTTATGTCTATTTATCTCAATATATATGTATTTATATATGTATGAATATCTATATATATGATATTTTCAACCACACTATGAAGCTGACAGCATTTGTTATACATTAAAATACAATTAGTGATTGAAAGTCTGGTCAAAGACACATCATAAAATATCAAGTATGTCTATGATTCTGTAGGGTAAAGTGAAGTCGAAGTATTCTGAGTCCCATAGAATGACACATAGATACTGAAAATCCTACAGTGGATCATGATCTAATATGCTATAAAATACTTCCGCACTGCTAAGTGGGATCTATTGCACCATATATTTGTTCAACAGCAATTTTTCGAGGCACAATACACTTGGATTTGGGTCATATTATTTGAATCCTCATTGGAACATATTCTCATATTCCTCTGATTGTCATCTTCGTCTTTTGAGCCGAGACTTAATCGTTGTTTAATCTACTCTGTACCCATTAAAACTTAGTTAAAGCTAACCGATATGGCTCTATGTGAATCACAGAGACAGGATGAAGATGAGGTTCATGGGAAGGAAAGGACAGTGAGCAAGACATTACAAAAAAACAGTGGGAGAAAACTGTTGTTTATGCAACTGTCAACTAGAAGTATCAGCAATAACCTTCCCATGTGTCTGTCTGGCCCCCATCTTTGTTAGTGTGAAGGAGTAAGACTGCTCCTGTCTGGAAGCACATTATCTATGGTTTCCTGAAAGGCTGTGGATGTAAGTGAATGTTTTCAGGGCATTTCCTAAATGTGACGGCCTGTGAGTGATGGGCAAGGTTACTGTTCACATGTCACTTAGAGCTGTTTGCAGTCTGCACACTTGTTTGTTGGTATGTGTTGGGGGAAATGTCTCTGACAGCTTGAATTGCCATCAAATTCCTAAATGTGCTCAGTAAACATCAATTGTTTGATGCTCTTTGTCCATAAAGATGCTGTAAGAAATAACTTTAACTCATTTCAGAGAAGTACCAAGTAATTGACCACTGGAAGCCAAAAAACCTGCTATTGATTGAAAATGTATTCTCAAAATGCTTTTCTGTGAAGTAAATGTTTTTCTAATTAGGCTTAAAAATGTGAAATTTTCTTGCAAAATAGATTTCCCATTAAAGACCTAAAGTAGTTTCTCTTTCCTTCTGCTGGGTACTAATTAAATTATGTCCCAACTTGTTTTAATTCAGCAATCAAATTTTTTCCATTTGCACTGGATTGCAGAGCCTCATTTAAAAAGCACTCTAACAAATTCACACAACAAGAGGTGACAGACTGACTTTCTACTGGAGAGAAAGCAGCGCCAGGCCTGAGAGCTTGCAGCCCACCCGGGCAAATGTGCAAGTGAAGCAAAAAATGTGCAAATGAAGAAAAAAAATGTGCATGTGTATTCTATTGCTATGTATTCCTTGTACCATTTTAGAGATGAGAAGAAAAATAAGGAAGAAAACGTAAGGGATGACAATGCATTGTTGTCCCTGACACTGGATGCAGGGATGAGACAAATTCTAAACTAAATTTATAAAAACAAATGTGCAATCATAGCTGTTGACTATAGCATTTGGAGTAATGCAGGCATATATTAAATGAGTAGATTATTTTGAAAGTATGATGGTTAGTTCCAGATATGGCCTTGGGTGATATGAGAAACTATACTTTGAATGATCAAACAAAAAAAAAGAAAAGATGAACATTTTAACAGAGCCGGCCTGACGCCGTTCCTATGGGAGGCCTTACACACATGGACAAGAACTGCTTGTCTTGATTCTATGGCAAGGCTTCGAGGCTACACACAGGGAAACTGGATAAAGTTAACGGTTTTACATGGAGCCACCTCCCGTGAGAAAGATCTTAACGTCAGTCTCCAGGGTCAAATTCCACTGTCATCTGTTGAAAAATGTGGAGGTGGAAAGAGAGAGTAGTCAGCCATGTTACACAAAGCAAACATGGCAGAGAAGCGGACCCAATCAGCAGCTTTGTATAACTGTGAAGAACACTGAACTCAATGAGGACCTCACTAGCAGTGGGAGCTAACAGTCGGAGTCTGGAGCCACGGTCTGCACTGCTTACCGTCTCCTGCGTGAAGTGTGTTCTGTCCCAGGCTGGGACCCAAGCCCGTTGCACATCCCTTTGTAAACTGCTTGCACATGAATCTGTCACTAAAATAGCATGCCAAGCTTCATGGTACTGCTTCATTATCTTATGACTTTAGGTTGTCAATGCTTCCCTTACTCTATCGCTGTTACAGGTGTGGAGCTCTGTGGAGCTGGTTCAACCTGCCTTCTATCCAAGTCTCTGATTGAATAGCTTGCCGGGGTTACGGGTTTTGGTCCCCAAGCGGTTCCTTTAAGTCTTTTTGACATTAAAATGATACTTAACATTGAGAGGCGGAATGGAGACTGAGGATGGGAAAGCAGTTCTTTGAAGTCATGAGAGATAATGTCCGTCCAAGACAGCAGTTTATTCACCCAATTATTACTTTGTGCGGTTAATACACAGTAGCAGAAAACAGCACAGCACATAACCCAGAGAACAAGGAAGTAGTGAGCTGGGAAATGTAATTGGGCCTTATTTCCTTTACTAGTCATGCAGAGACATGTAGAGTGACATGTTTTAGGAAGTTTTTTACTTCACAATAGAGGACATGACCTCTCTCCACTGGACCAGTTTCTTTTCCAGAGTAAAGATCAAAGAGGGATGTGTTCCAAGTGTTTAAATTGAATGGTTTATTGTTTAGCATTAAAAATGTCCAGTGGCTTTCGGGTAGCTCAATGTTGTGAGAAGATAGTTGAGTTGATGGAGGTGGAGGAAAAGACGAGAAGAGGGAAATGAGACTGGCCACGAGAAGGAGCAACCAGTCACTTCTCTACTGAAGAGTCACCACTTGCCAGACACTATGTGAGGAGGTCTACACTCTACTGCACTTAAAACGATGAATTTGAAAGGGCTTAAGTGGCCCGGGCTATTAAATGGGTTAGCTAGAATTGAAATGATGAAGAATTGTGATTGTAAGGTGAGCCTTTCCCAGAATCCAGTTTAGCTGGTGATATCAAGGACAGGTTGGAAGTGGAAGAAAAGGCGCCTGGAGACTGTTACACACACCTGTTATTTTCACTAAAAAGCATGGCAGCATATTTCCAGGAATCTGGTAATTACTATTTTCAGAATGAGTTGTTTTCCATGATTTGGGTGACAGATGTATTAAAGAAGTTACAGGAGAAGAAAACAGTCGAAGGAAGACGGGATCATCAAGAGAGTGAAGTAAAGTCGTCTACTTAGATCCAACCTACTAGGTTAGTGGTAAGTCTTAAAACTACATTTACTCAAGGAATTTTTGAAAGAAGATGGACTACCAGGCAGTTTTCCTAAATACAAGCAAAACCACCTCTCAGAACGCCAGTGGGTGTGATTGTAGAATTCAACACCATGAACCTGGTAATAGGTAAGCAGTAAGAGCCATGAGCCCAGGAGACATAGCCTTGCCTTGCTAGATATTAGTGGGTCATAGCCAACTGAATGCATGGGAATGAATGGCTACCAGTCAGTTAGTAAATATGTGTTATATTCAAATAAAATACAAAAACTTGTGGAACATCTTGCTAATTTGTTGCATAAAAATGGTATTACTGAATAATTGGCTTTCTCACTGTATGTGTACTTGAACTGACATCAATACTAGCTCACTCATAAGAAAGAGCTACATATAAAATCATAAAAGTTAAGAAATTTGGGCTGGAGAGATGGCTCAGTGGTGAAGAGCACTGACTGCTCTTCCAGAGGACCTGAGTTCAATTCCCAGCAACCACATGGTGGCTCATAACCATCTGTAATGGGATCCGATGCCCCCTTCTGGTGTGTCTGAAGACAGCTACAGTGTACTCCCATAAATAAACTAAAAAAAAAAAGAAATTTGTATTTTTCAGGATTCTTCTTCTATTGATGCCTTTCATAGTAGGGCAAACTTTTATCTCAACATTAAAGAATGTGATGTTTGATTAATATAATTTCCTCAGAGCAGAGATTAACAAATCATTTAGCTTCCTTTTATAGAACAAAATAATAATTTTAAAGCATAAATCCAACATATTGTAGTAAAAGTTTTCATATTCTATTAGAGGTCTGAAGTTTGTAGGTGTAGGTGCCTGAGAGGATTCTCCTGGTAATGAACTAGGCTGAGAACGATGTGGTCCCAGAGGGACTCTACATAGAGATCCTGGAAAACGGTTGCCAGTACCCTAACGAGGGGCTATGAACGGAGTTTGTTTAGAACTGAGAGACGCTGAGGGCTGTTTTGTTTTTCTACTATTATCCTGCTGAGACATTCCCTCACACAAATGCCCATGCCAGGCAGGCAGAGCACAATCCAACAGAATTGGTTACTATGGAGTAGAAATGCACTCTGGATACTGAACTCTCTTAAATGACAGAAAAATACTGGGCTATTAAAACCAGGAGAAAAACAATGTACACAGTACTACGAAGATGTGACTCACTTAAAAATGGACTTAATATCAGCTTTTGTGTGTAATAGTTTCTTTCTCTCTCTCTCTTTTTTTTTTTACCCATTATTATGCTTTGATGTCTGCATAAGAAACAATGAGCCTCAATATGCAGACATAATCAAGGGAAAAGCACCTGTTTACTTCATTGTGATAGTTCTAAAACCCATGCAGACAATACAAGATGATTGCTTACTGTCTTTTAAAGGAAGGGATTGTTTATATAGCCCAGTGCATGTTATCTCTCTATTTTCTTTTAAATTCCACCCAGAAGTCCTGAATATATTTTAGCAGGGTCATAAATCCTCTGACTCTGCTTTGGCAGCTGTCAGTTTTTAAAGGCCCATGTCCCCCTTCAGGAAGATCATCTCTCTATAGCTTTGAGCAGCAGCAGGTGAATGCATACTTTGTCCAGTTAGAAATGCTAATGAGTTTCCTACCTCTTCCTTCTCAGCGCTCTGGAGATCACGCCACTCCTCGGTTACGTGGCCAAAATCCACAGTGTTCATAGGAACTTTGAATTCTCCGATGATGTCATGCTTGGAGAAGCGATCAAAATCATACACAGCCATCACCAGTGTTTTGCCACCTAACTCCGAGTATGGTACCTGCATGGGAGGAGATGAGGGGAAGAGGTCCAGTCAGAGGATGCTTGAGATTTAATACTTGTAGACAGCTTTTGATACAAATATTGGAGAAACAGAACAGAATCCTTTCCTTTACAATGAGTCTTTTAGACAATTTCTTGAACTTGAACTACTTGGGAGAAAAAACCTGAAACTACTATAGTGATTTATCATTTTATTACAATGTTTTAGAAGCAGTTGGTATTATCTTCCTATTGGTTATGGTATACATACTCCATAATCAATGAAAGAATAAGAAAGACAATTGCATTGGACTCTATAACTATCTCTTGCAAAATAATGTTGTTATTAGTTATATTCATTCTTGGGGTATAGCTGGCTTCGAAAGTGTCAAGTCATTAGGACACCATAGTTTAATGGATACCACTGTTTCAAACCATCTAGACCTCTTGGTTGCAACCTCTTGTGGAAGGGTGATAAATGATCCTTTTACAGGCATTATCTAAGACCATCAGAAAACAGATATTTACATTATAATTCATAATAGTAGCAAAATTACAGTTATGAAGTACTGATAAAAATAATTTTATGGTTGAGGGTCACCCCAACATGTGGAAATGTGTTAAAGGTCCGCAGCATTAGGAAGGTTGAGAACCACTGGTCTAGACCATAGTTAAATGAAGGGGTGATTTGTTCAAAAGCTAGGCTAGTAGTCTAAAAGGATCTAAACGAAATTCACATGGTGCCTCTCATACTTTCTAAAATAATTTAGTGATTGACATGAGCTGACTGGAAAATTGCTGTTTTGAATATCACAGATTCATTATCATATGGCTCTTGAAGTTCATTTGTAAGTATGATACTCGTTAGCATGAGTAGTAGCCAAAAGGCCAAGGAGGAGCGAATTCTCCAGCTGTTCAAATCCACTTGGGACAGATGTGATGGTCTGGAAAGTTTATTATTGACATTTTTTTAAAATTCAGGGGACGCTGTGCATACCAAGTAAGCTACACTTTAGTAAATGGGTAGAAATGTCTCATCCAGGGATTGTTTAGATTTGTACTGTATATTTGGTCATTTTTACATGTGTAATATTTTATCAGTATATATGCTGTATGCCCCAGCAACTACTTCTCAATGAACTCTTATTAAGAAGGAAAAAGGATGAAAGTCTAATTGACCATTTATGTACAAGAAATGTGAGCTTTCTAAAAAGTGTTTTGAAACTTATGAATTATGATCAGAACCAGGTTATTTTTCTAAAATCCTGTGAATAAAAACTAAGCATAATATTTTTTCTGTTTTCAGAAGAATCTAAAATAAGGTTGAAAGATCTGAATTTCAATAAAATCAACAAATTTTCGAGTGGTAATATAGAAATGTTAAAATCCCTTAACATTTTAAATTGCATTTCTTGGATATTTGATCATGCTGAGCAATAGTCAGGCAATGCCCATGCTTTGGGTCAGGTAGACCTGAGGCACATGAACAAGCTCAGCTTCTTCACCCATCAAACTGCACCAAAGGAGTCTGTACTCTGTGGGGCCATTTTGAGACTGAGCGAGTTAATTTTAAACATCCAGTCCACGGTAGGCACTTAAAACCAATCATTAACACACCCTCTGAATGGAAGCTTATTTTAGCAGAAAGAAGATGACTTGATTTTGGGGGCATGTTGGGCATTTTAAGTCCATTTAACCCCACTTGAAAGCCAGTCTACAAGCTTCTACTTCTACACTGCATGTCTGTTTGGCATTTCAAGATACAGTTTACAATGTTTACTGTGGAAATTAACATATTTCTTAAATGGCTCAAAATAATTATACCCCGAATATATTTACAGCCTGACCTACTTCCCTGAAATACACTAATGGGGACATTATAAAAATTTATAGATGAGTAAACATTTTAAAATGGTTCTTGCTGTCATAGACATTTCTAAGTAACATATTACCACAAATATGCTTCAAAAGAAAAGACACACAAGTAACAGAGGAAGGCATTATAAAATTATTTCAAAATTCCTTAAAATAAAAATCTATTAAACTCCATTTGGAAATATTTATAGCCAAATAAAATGCCATTGATTACTATCTACATGATTTTAAGTAATTGATATTTAACATTTTTGGTATAGGGCCTATAATGACTTGTTTTTAAGGCAGGAATTTCCAGGCTCTAATTATTGCTATTTTCACGATCCAGGCAAAGAAAAACTAAGGGATTATGTCTTTAAAACTGACAACCTTTAAAGAATACGAAAACTGCTGCTCTTTCATTAAATTGCAAACAAGATTTGAAGAGGTGACTCATACCCCTGTTTCATTTCCCACCGGAATGTTTGCCAACATGAGGCTCATGTTATTGCTAAGCCTAGCTGGTGGACGGGGTAATTTTGAATCAGCCTGCTGGCATATTCACAGAAATTTCATTTTCCAGAAATGTATTGTTCGAAGGAAAACATTTGAAAACAATTCCACATCTCCACCAGAAGCACCGTTTTTATGAAGGACTCCAAGTGAAGCGTTGCGAGGTGCCTTGCGGTTCTCGGGGCATGTCACTTTGATGAGTAGTCCTATGGTCAGAATGTCTCTTGGTTATTGTTTGTCAACTGATGTGTCTCCACATGATGAAGAGCATCAGAGATGAGCCTAGAGAAAAGGACTGATGCTGGAGAATCCCATAACCTTTTCATTGCTAGAAGGAAGGACTTTAGCATGCTCAAACCTCTCCATAGTGCTAAGGTAAGCATCGATGAGAACAGCTTCCTCTATTCTGACTGCAACAGGACTTACAGGCTTGGCCTAGTTTTCAGACTTTGAAATTCTGGAAAGTAAAAGCTTGGGCTTTATTATGGGAGGCAATGTGGTGTAGTGTCCGAGTCCATAGGTAGACATGGAGTAGACCTTGGGTTTTTTAGGGGTGATGCTGATACTGAAAGATCTACATTCTATTCTGAAATGACACAGCCAAAACCTGCAATGCAGAATCTTCACTGGACTGAGAGTTAAAGAGTGAAATATCCCGAATGTAACTGTGTGGGGTCCTAGGGTAACTATTGATGCATATGCTTTTATGCATGTCAGGATTCAACTTGTATTTAATCTGAAACCACAGGGGAAAAGTTATGAACCCAAAATTCTACCTTGAAAGTAAATTGTTCATTGAAGACTGGATTGAGGGTTTTCCGGTGGACTTTTGTCTCAAACTTCTTCTTTTTGTCGGGCAGCAGGAAAACTTTGACGTATGGATCAGATGTCCCCCCCATGTCCAGGGCGGGCAGTTCAGCAGCCTGGATGATTCCCACCAACAGCTGAAATGAACAACAGCAAATGATCAACACAAAGGGTGAGCACTTGGAGAGTGATTGATTGGCTCACAGTGTTGCACACTGTGGTGTCCCCTGTTCCCTCTGCTTTTAGTAAACCTTTATTCTCATGCATCTGAATAGAGAGTGCACATGCAGTGAGCTCTTTAAACACTGGACACCGAATTATGACAGATGCGGGCTCTAGGAAGCCTAATTTTAAGTACAAAAGAGGCTTTTAAAAGGTTGCTGATTACAGTTAAATTTGGAATTCATATCTGCAGAAGAGTTGCAATCAAATAACTTTCCAGTTGCTAAAAGCTCTTGTGCATTGTTTTTCCTTCCAGCTTGTGCTTCATAAGTGGAATTAAATCGTTAAACAACCACTAGCCTGTACTTACAGAGCAGGGATCTTTTTTTTTTTCTTTTTTCCTTTTCTGAAGTCGCAGTACAGCTAAATGGAAATGTCTTAGTCACTGACTAGTATTTTGAAATAAAGATTGAGAGCTTCACATTTCTATCCCACTAGACCTATCCTGGTGTGATAATCTACTTTTTTAAAAACCCTAGCTTAGCATTGAATAACTACCTAGGAAAGTTTGTATTTAAATGTAGGATGTGGAATAAAATACATAATTCAAGTTTTCCAAGAGGAGAATTATAGACTTGAATATTCATGTTAAATAACTGTTTTTGATTTTTCCTAATATAGAGTTTATCTGCAATGTATTTTTTTCACAAATAAAATTTTCATTTTCACTGAGAATATTAAAATAATGTGGCATGTTTTAAAAGATAAAATCTTACTCTGTAGTACAGGTTGGCCACAAGGTTGTGGCAAATCACCTGCCTCAGTCTCCAAGCATGAACCCCACCAGACCATTTTTTAATATATTTGCAAAGAAAAAAATGAAATGCTGTTATTATAGGTTCTGGATCCACCAGCTTGTCTAGATCTAAGGTGAACACTGTTCAGTAAATCCAGACACTCCACAGGTTTACATTCTACAAGCCCTGAACATGTGGGTCTGACTTTATAGCCAATGGAGTGCAATTCATCCTTACAAAAAACTACATCCATTTTCTACAGAGAGATCCCATGTACCATCAGTATGTTTTGGCTGGTTGGCTCAATCACTTTCTAACTTGGATCCTACCCTGAAGGAATATGCTGTTTCCACTTTACAGCTGCCTTATCTAGTTTGTGGCACCGTCTTTCAGGAGTAGCAATGAATGCTGGAAGGTAGGTACATGAACAGAAGCACATGATCCAGGAGTGGCTAATGGAGGCACTACATCATAAACCTGCAATTAGTTAAGCTCACTGTCTCTTGGTTTGTTATACTTCCATTTGGCATTTGCCTTTGTGTGGCAATGCAATATTTTATTTCCTCATTCTTACTGAGATAATTGTAGTTTAGAGACTTAGATATCTTGTCATAAGAGAACGGAATGATTTCTTTTAATGTCCTTTTAACTTCTGTCTAAGAGAGACATGTTCCATTTTTCCACCCCAAATGCTTTTTAATTCATGCATTTCAAGACCACTTTTTGGATCTGGTAGATATATACTCATATTTGACTACAGCTTTGTCTACAAGATTCCTCAGACTTAACGTTCCCTGACTCATAGGAACCATGTGATGACCAAAACTTGCTAAGAACACTTGGAATTAAACCCAATACATGATATTTATAAACTTTTATCAACATAATCTTCCAGACCATCATAACAGAACATATATTTTGGATTTAATGTTTGCTAAAAACAGAGTAATAAATATACACATTATTTTTGAATAAAACAGAATCAGTTCCATTCTTAAAAATACTATTAGGCTGAAGAGATGGTACTTGCTGCACTTCCAGAGGACTGAGTTTTGATTTCTAATACCCACATGGCAGCTTACAACCATGTGTAACTCCAGTTTCAGGAAACCAACTCTTTCTGACCTCCATGGCCACACTGTACACACCAGTGCACATACATACAAAATATTTAAAAGTTTCAAAATAACACCTAAGCAGTATAAGATGCTAATAGATTTATACTGGACATTATGAATGGAGAAAAATACTAGATAGATATAAAGACAGGTTTAAAACCTGGAAACCTCCCTAGGAATGTAATGTAAGGTAATCTTTGCCTTTCTTGGAATACATTAATAATAGATTACTCTGTTTCCAACTACATCCTAATGCTCACGTTTTGACAGAAGTAGTAGAAATGACCTGAAATATATTTAAGCAATTATAAGATATAAATGGTTTACCTATGATCCCATATAAATACATACTTATATACTATATTAAAAGATAATACATAGGTATCTAGAATGTACCATGAAATAACTAGCCAGGGCTATAATGAAGCAAATCAATGAAACACATTTTTAAGTCCTACACATCCTTCAAGGGGAGGAATCTGAGGCTTCAAAGACTTGAACTATTATTTCCCAAATAAAATTCAGAATCACTACAACTGCTTCCAATTCTGACATTGGACATTAGCCATCAAAGCTGAGTGTTAATGTTTGATTCCCTTATCACTCATTGCTCATCAAACAGGTTATTACTAGCATATGAGGGATTCT
The DNA here is from genome assembly GCA_019843965.1 of Rhynchomys soricoides. Lineage (NCBI taxonomy): Eukaryota > Metazoa > Chordata > Mammalia > Rodentia > Muridae > Rhynchomys > Rhynchomys soricoides. The sequence goes on from JADRCH010000124.1 coordinate 5,514,693, forward strand.
AGTAATTGTATTGAGCTACCAACCTTCCTTACCCATTGTGACAGCTAGTCCTGGTCATCAACTTGACTATATCTGGAATGAACTACCATCCAACAGACCCAATGGTACTTGAGTACTAGATAGAGATGCTGTTTGGAGCCATTGGCATGCCCCTTTAGGTGAATCTCAGAGGAGACTTTGAACTTTGGACATTGTTGAGACTGCTATATACTATGGGGACTTTGGAAGTTGGACTAAATGTATTTTTTATTATGCTATGGCTAGGTATGGCCCCCAAAGACTCATGAGTTTGAACAAGTCTGCGGGGGCCAGGGAGTGGCACTATTAGGACATATGGCCTTGTTGGAGGAAGTATGTCACTGGGAGTGTGGGATTTAAGACCCTCATCCCAGGTGCCTGGAAGTCAGTCTTCTCCTGTTTGCCTTTGGAACAAGATGGTGAACTCTCAGCTCCTCCTGAGCCATGCCTATCTGGATGCTGCCACATTCCCACTTTGATGATAATGGACGGAACCTGTAAGCCAGCCCCAACTAAATGTTGTCCTTATGAGATTTGCCTTGGTCATGGTGTCTGCTCACAGCAGTGAAACCCTAAGACATCCAGCAAAGGAGGAGGGGTGTAAACTGAGTGGGGGAGAGCTGGACTCCCTAGTAGGGCAAGGGCTACATCCTGAGCTTACATATCCTACGTACTCTTCTTGCAATGCAGAAAGTAAAGCAGTAGTCATTAATACTGTGGATCTTGCTATAAGGGTTTTCAAAGGCATTCCCCACACTTTGAGCTGCCCAGATAATAGGCACGCAATGAAAAGTGGCCGCTGCCACTGATCTTACAGCACTTCAGCCCTTTTTGAAAATTAGAAGCAGGGATGGCTGTTTTGCAATCTTTAGTCTTATCACTTCTGGGCAGCCTCCTTGGGCTCTGAGAATCAAGCTGCTCATCTCTCTGCTTTAAAAAAATTACTATCTCATCACTGTGGGAGTCTCACCTAGACTCATGGTGTTTGTTACATATAAGGTATGTCTTCCTTTAAAAGTCATAGAGCCCCAAAGAGATACAGATTCACACCCAAACAGTAGATGGAGCTCAGAGAGTCTTACAGAAGGGTTGGATTGAGGGACAGGAAGACCAACAGAGTCAATTACCCCTTGTCTCTTGGGGGCTTCCAGAGACTGAATCACCACAGAGTGAGCACCATCTGGACCTCGGCCCCCCGTACATATGTGGCAGATGAACAGCTAGGTCTTCCTAAGGGGCCTACAAACATCTGGAACAGGGTCTGTCCCTGAGCCTATTGCCTACCTGCCTGTTTGTGCATCCTGCATCTCTAAACGGACAGCTTTGTCAGGCCTCAGTGGGAGAGGATGTGCCCAGTCCTGCAGCGACATGATGTATGGGAGGGGGAGAGGGGTGTCAGGTGGGATGGGGTGTTTGTGGGGGGCTGACACCCAGAGGGGAGCATCCCTTTCTAAAAGAAATGGGGGCAGGACTTGTGTAAGGGAGTACTGGGAAGAGAGGAAGGGCTGACAATTGGGTTGTAAAATGAAGGAATGAATGAATAAATAAAGCCACAGAGCATTGGCCAGTTTTTAATTCTTTTATGGCTTTTCAAACTTCTTTTTCTAAACGTGGGCTTGGGTGGCAGCTGGTGTGGTTTGGAATCTAAATCTATACAGTTCAAGGAAAGTTGTTCCTATTCACACTGCGGGACCTATATTGACCGGACTGGATGGGAGCTCAAAGCAACAACTGATGGCTTGGAGTTAATTTGTATTCTGCCTGCCTCCTGTCAGTGCCACGGGTAGATGTAATCGGCTGAATACTGTGAATTCTAATTACCAGAAGTTAAATTAGCAGCTAGGGGACTGCCTGTACTTAGAAATGATTTCATCAATAGCTTTGATAATTGCATTTTCCGCTCACAGCAAACGAAATGTTTTAAGAAGTATCTTGCTTCAATTCCTACTTGGTAATGTCAGAAAATGTAATGGAATTAGACGCGTTCCCCTCGGACCTGGTTACTCTGGAAGTCGTAGTCCAGTGAATACTGGAGTTTTCCCAGCTTCTCCTCTTCCTTGGGCTCTTCCTTTTCTTCCCCATCAGTCAATCCGGTTTCAGCATCGTCATCCTTAAGGGCCTATGAGGAGGAGAAAGAAATCCCAAAGTCCAAATTAAACTAACTATATAGCTAGACCTCCAAGCTGTTCGAAGCAAGCACTAAGATGCTGGTGGTCTATTTGTCTGACATATTCTCATAGGCTGCTAACACAATGTGGTTTTTAATTTCACTTGTGCATGAACCTTCCCCCCCTCCCCAGTCAGCAAGCAAAATGGAAGCAATGGAAGAAGCCCCCTTATAGTATAGCAAGCAAAAATATGAAATTGTTGCAAGGAAAATGTCAACTCGGTATTGTTCTTGTCTCGGATTACATTGCCTCTTTTTTTTTTTTTTTTTTCTAATATGATGAACATGCTTGTATCCAGGCTGTGTTTCACATTCTCGGAGCTGCAGTGGTGCTCAGCATCATGTAAAACATCATTGGTACATGCAGTGGAGAGAGTCACATGGAATGCATGGCCTTCTGCTGCCTTATTGCTTCTGTCAAAGATGGCTGAGTGACCCTTGGAAAATGTAAATTCTCTGTGTTTTCCCATCTATGATTGTAAGATTTAAGAAAAAAAGGAGAAACCATGCCAGCAGCAAATGTTGTTTAGAGGGAAGTCCAGTCCCTTTCCAGCTGAACTTTACCATTTCAGTTTCATAACAGCTCCTCAGAAAGCTAGGCTGAATTAAACTGATTTGAGTTCATTTAATATCAAAGACAAAAGAGTCATGTTTGTCATTTTGGAAAACTTCATATAGGTACAAAATTCATTTTGCATTGAAGAACAAGGGCCATGGTGCTAGACTTAGAAAACCTAGTCTAAACCATTATATATTCTTCAATCTAAAAGGTAGAATATAAAAATAAAGTGTTTGAAAGGTCATTATGTTATAAAGTACATCAAAAGTATATAACATTTTCCTAAAATGTAAAAGTTGTGGATATTTCTACTTCAAAGGTTTATGCTATTGGAAGAGTTCTTCATGAGGATGTACAGATAAACTTATACCGTATGCATGGTCATTCTTCACAATCGAGAATTACGAAACGTTCCATTTCCCTGTTCACTAGTATGTTTGAAAACTGTAAATGCTATCCATACTAACACTCACAGTTTGCTCTGGTCGCTGCCTGTACCATCTGCTTGCTCTTTTTCTTTTGACATTGCTTGTTTTTTAATGGAGCAAATGTTATCTATTGCCATCTAGCTGTCACACATTTGTTGTGTGGCTGCTGCAGAATCTCACAGGACTCAAAACAGACAAGCAGTGGCCTGCACTATATTTTTGACAGTGTTAAAGAGTCTCTACTGTTGTCTAACTATCTTCAGCTCTCAAGCTGATCTTCAAGAATTCTTACAGAACTCAAATATGATAGGTTTAGCCAGGCTGCAAAGGCCCCAGGGCTATTGGAGCCTGGTTCGCCATCTTGCTGTTCCTGTCTGTCTGTCTCCATGGACGTCTCCTCTGCTGTCATTGTTCTCAGTGGAACCTCTTTCATTCCCTCATCACTTGCACAGTGAGTGCTTGTGGTACTTGAAATAGCAACCTCTGTCTTCCAGTCTGGCTCCTCAGAGCTAACCCTACAACGATCCCTCAAATCCATTTGCAGCAAGACTGACAGAGCTCATTAGTTCTGCTCTCTGCTTAGAAGAACATCTGAACAGAGTTGAGCTGTCACCATGAGTGTGTCATCCTTTGTGTCTTTTGACACATCTCAGGAGTTTACAACGAGTCTGAAAAATTGAAAATTACCATTTTCAAATGTGGCTAGCCCTATACCATTTAATTTGGAAAGATTAATTTATACTTGGGAAATTCCTTGAATGTTAGAGTAAATTTGCTAAGGGCCAAAGCAGGAAGCAGCACAGTTATTTACAAACTGCATTAAGATGACGGAGTCTGACTAGAACACTTTAGGTAGTGGCCTCCATTTGTCCCTGAGAACCCTAGCTATGTATCATCTTCAGCACCCTAGAGGGTGTGTAAAAAGAAATTATGGTTTAGGTAGTTTACCTCCTTTTAATAGTTTGATTTCTAAAAAAAGAATAGAAAATTCCTAAATGGACCCACTGTCTGAAAATACATACATATCACTCCATTGTCTCAAAAAAAAAAATCACAAATTTAAATACTTTTTCAAAGTCCCTTTTCAGAACTGACAATTTATATATCATGTTTCAGCCCAATGTAATTTGAAATAGCTGAGATATTAAATCTCATTTTCCCTTAGTGGTTTTTGCCAGAATAGAAAGTGAAGGACCATTTCTGCAACTTTTTCATTAAATGGGGCTAAATTTTTGATAATTCTTTGGTTCTCCTGTTCATCACCAAAGTGAAGTCTATTCTTGTCTTGGAGGTCAAGCTTCATCAAGATGTACCCTGTACATTACATTAAATTCAGACCTATTAAATCAGTAGTATTATAATCTCAAGAGCAATATTTTCCCTCCATATGGAAAAACAAACAATTAAAAACCACCTGAGATGAAAAAGCTTGTAAGCCTAGCAGCTCTGAATTCAGGCAGATTGTAACAGGAAAGCTTTGTTGAGAACATCAGGGCTTTTATAAGGTTCCCAGGCTTAGAGGGGCATGCCTGTGGTTTGCTTTGGCATTCAATATTTACCTAGTCCACAGTCATCAGTAAAAGCATTTGCTCATTCTAAGTTCACTGTTCAGACAGGATTTGGTAAGGTTTATTAAAAGGTGCCCTAAGGGACTGCGTTTTCTTTCCTATCTATCAATGTCAAATGTTTGAATCCTGTTCTATTTAGCCCATGTTAGCCATGTTTAAAATGAAACATGTCCTTGCCGAAGATCAGTTGAGTTCAGCCTTTAGATGTCAGAATGGTAAGCCACCAGCTGTGGAGCCCAGCCACCAGCGCTGATTGGGGATATCTAGTAACAGAAGAAACCTACCGCAAGGGACAATCCAGAACAGTCATGAGACACAACACAGATAAGGAGGACATAGAAGGAAGAAATAAAAATTAAAACATCCACGCACATCAGTGAAAACCATGGAGAAATGACTTGTCTAAGCTGCTTATTCTACAGGTTGCTATCATCTGCCCTTCATGGCTAGTCATCTCAAGATTCAAGTTATTTTAAAAAAGCCCTCCAATACATGAATCTTTCGGAACACAAAATATACTTTTCTAGAGTTTACTTTTGGAGTCATTGCTGAATTTTAAAAAATATTTCTTGGTTATAAAATCTTAATATAGATACATAGCCATGAGTGTTGAAATTTGAATTTCTGGAGTTTGGAATATATTGAAGTAATAAACACTTATTGATTGCCCTCAAGCCTATGTAGCCTCAGGAGTCACATCTAAAAATTGTTTCTTTCTGTCCTGTCTTTAAATGAGAGAACCACACACTGTCCTAATTTCCTTTTTCCATGTTCACTGAGATGTGCTGCTTAAAATATTTCAAAACCACAGTGTTTAAAAATGAATTTAATCTGTATAATTTGGAGGATTATGGGACACAGTGTGACAGACCATTCTTCTAAAACCTCTTTTTCATCTTCAGCCTTCATATTCATAAGCTATTAGCTATTTTTGTAAGGACTGGTAGAAACATATACTATTGTTACATAATTTTCATGAGACATGATAATTTCACTTATTCCAATGATATTTTATTCTATACATTTATGATTAAGAAAATTATACCTAGCTAAAAGTCCTGAATATATAACATTGTTGACTTAAAGCAATTAAAACCAAAAGTGGTTGAAATTCTACATACTTTGCTATATCAAATAAGTTATTATAAACTATCAATGGCTTTTTCTACTAGCTCATTATTTGATTCATATTCCTCTGCCCCAACCCATCCAAAGGAACAGGATAGATGGAAAATCACCATCAACTCTATATGTGAGATCCTGGTCATTTATCCATGGTGTACTGGGATAAAAGCACTATGCCATCAATTGTAGTATTACATCATACAGAACAAATCCACAAATGAAAATATAACATTCTTATCCTAAAAGAAACGCTATAGTTACCACTTAAAAATTAATGCTTTTAAGTGTTCATTCCAGGACACAAGAAAATCACAATTGAATTTTAAAATTAAGAAAATAACAGCACTATCTATTCAAAGTTTTCTTTTCAAAGATATTGCTAAAATAACAACCTTTTCCTAGCCCATATTCACCAAGGTAAATTATGTCTATACTTAATAATACAATGCTTAAAAAAAAAAAAAGCAAAAACTAAATGAATAAAAAAGGAGGAAACATCAGTATTAAATTCTACTTGCTCTAAGCCAAAATTGGAGTATCTACTTAACAAATTAAATGAAGAGGAAAATCCTTCTTAGTTACCTGCAATTGTACATGAGCTTCTGTGACTGATGAGAAACTGTTAGAGAAATCGAATCTTTGTTCAAATTGAGAACTGAGCTCAAGCCAAAGTTCTCTGAGGAGGAAAAGAGACTTCACACCCATTCTGCAGCTCTGAAACCAAGCTGAACTGCAGGGAATGGGACGTGGGTCCCTGGGAAATTTTTGTCCACAGACACTGCAGGGTCTTTGAGAAGGAGTTTAACACTCACACTGGAAAGGAGGGTTAGACTATGGGAGTCAGTGTGTGGAAACCCAGGACACTCTACATGTGTGCTATGAGGCTCGGGTTAAGCCCTGGTCAAACTGTTCTTAGATGCATGTGTTAATAATTCAGTTAATAGTAATTAATACCATAAAACAATCAGAAAAACTGCCTGCATAGGTTCCTATTTGGGCATTAATAGAACTTTTAAATTATCTGATAGAAAACAATGTTTCTAAGTATTTCTATGAAAAATCTTTATACTCTCATTTCATATGAATTAAATTTTATTTAGAAACATTTATTGTAAGTATTATTCTAAAAATGAAGAAGCACTTAATACTTTACCTTAACTAAGTTGTCCAGTTAACTTAGTTAAAAATAAGCAGCAATGCCAGGGAAACCAAACATCTTCTCTATGCATGGGAAGACAACTCGGACACATAGTTTATCAATAACATTAGGGTTCTAATTACCATCACTAATTGAGGAAATAAAATTTTGTCTTTCAACTTGGTGTTGTTCTTTAGGACTGGACCCTATCTCCCCTACCGCATAAAACTTATTATTTCTGCACCTGAGGGCTGAGCTTGCAGGGTGCGTCTCAGTAGGAACAAGTAGGCATTTACCAAGTAGGAAGAAGAGCTTCAACAGACACTAAGAACAGCGCAAGAGGCAGAAAGAGCTCCCGTAAGTCAGAAAGCACTCAGATATCTTGTATTACCTTTTTAAAAATTCTAAACAATTAGAATTGGCTAACGAGATGGAATTAAAAATGTTCAGGAATTATCTAATTATGCCAGGCCCATGAAGCCACACCTCATGGTGTGGAAGCTTCTCCTGGGGCATGTGTCATCAGGAGAATGTAACGCCACCGTCCCTGTCTCCACTACACTTTGGGAGACCGAGTCATACCTGACAGGACCGCCAAGCAGCTCTACAAAAACAACAGTAGCCACAAGTTGTCCATGTCTTTTAGCATCTACAGAAAAGAGCACAGCCCCACTGGTGAATTCTCGGAGGCGTCTGTGAGTAGGGACTAGGGGACGGGTGCATTACCTGATCCTTCATGGTCTTCCCTAAGTCTTTCACGTCTTTCATGTTAATGGCGTTCTTTCCTCCCTTTTCCTTTCCCTTCTTCTTGTTTTTCTTTTTGAACAAACATTTCTTACAGACACAAAAGCAGCAGGTGACGACTAAAAGGACCGCAACTATGGCTATGGCGATTAAGGCCCACGGTGGCACTGGAAGAGAGAGGGAGACAGAAAAGGAACATCAGCAGCGGAAGCAGTTAATCAAACGCAGCGCGGACATCCACGCCTGCGGCTGGACTTCCCCAGAGTTCGTTTTGCTCCGTGGTGTACTGTTCGGTAGGGTTTTATCCGCACTGTGCTCTGGCCTGGACTCCTCCTCTACCTCTGATATTTCATGGCACCTCTCCTATATGCTCCAAGCTCATTTCCCATTACCTCCTCATTTACACAGAGCATAGCTTTCCAGACAGTTTTGCGAGTTTGAACACTGGTTTCATTGTATACCACCTCTGCTCTCTTGTACCACCCCCACCCTCCCGCCTCAGCTTCCTCATCTATTCAGTAGAGATAAAATTGGCAAGTAGCTTAGTGAGGCTTACAAGAATTAAGTATTAAGAAGCAGTGGCTAGCATGAAAGCTTAACTAACATTAACTGGAATTATTCCTTATCGATAACATTATAGTTGTTAATATGTTCTGGCATGGTAGAATATGCAGATATTAACCACACAAATAGAAAACCAAATGTAAAAATTAAAGCCATGTTGACGGCAAGGAATAAGTCCTTGGTGCCTGGAGAATCGATCACGGAGAGATGTACAGGGCTTGGCCAGGCAGGGGTTGTATGACTACTCCCTGATTGCTTAATGATTAGTTCTGTTTTCTTCTCTATCAAGTGAAGAATATAGTGGCGGATTAAAATTAATAGACTGGAAAAAACAAAACAAAACACCTTAGAATGGCATCCAGCACATAGCAGGAACTCAAGTACTGGTAGCTATCATTTCTTTTTATATTCAAGGCATAGGATTGAGTGACATCAAGAATCTTAAAGGAGACACAAGATTTACAAAGAGAGCTATCAAAAGAAAGATGGACACCCTGAAGCAGAGCTCAGTGAGAACGCACAGAGGATGGAGAGGAGGAAGTATGAATTTAGGTTAACAGAGGAGGTAGATTTATAGGCTCTGTTTAGCATAACAAAGTAGATTACTGCCCCCCGCGCGCGCGCACACACACACACACACACACACACAGTTTTCTGTTATAGTTGGTCCAACTGCTAGGGGTTAAAATGTTTCCTTACTTAGCATCTATGTACAACGTACTTATAAAAAGCTACGCTCCATGGGTGCCTTTGAGATTTAACTTTGACTGGAATGGAATTAGTCATGATTCAAATCACAGCTCTTCAGATTCATCAGAAGTAATTAGATTTGTCTGTTGTAATAAGAAAAAGACATTGGGCACTGAAATTGTAAGAAAAAGCGTAATTTTCTTTGAGCCACATAAACATCATTAGTGCCAATGATGGTTGAACACAAGTCAGGAGTACTCTGATAAAGTAAAAACACTTAAAAATTAACCTCTCTTCAAAACAGAAAATCCACTCTTGCGTGCTCTCTCTGCATTCAGCTTTGTGGTGAAGAACATCCACTCTGCATATTATTGAATATTAGATAAGAACCTAAGGACGTATAAAATTACCACTTTTGATATCATGTTTATAGCCAGAGTCATACTTGTGGGAACGGTAGAGATAAGTACAGACCTTAAGACATGTTTTCCTAATGCTCTTTAATCTATTTGAACAATCCATGCCTTTTTTTAAAAAAAAGTGGAAATCAATGCAAGCTCACTCGACCAATGACATTATTCCCAAACCTTCACTTAGCTGATTCCAGCTCTGATGACTGAGTTAAAATCCTGCCATGCATGAAGAGGGTTGGGGGTGGGGAGGTGGGGGAAGGTGGGGGGGAGGTGCTGCGTGCTCAATGCAGGCAAGGCAATGTTAATAATGGCTCTTCATTCTAAATCTCATAAATTATTCTCCCGGTCAGATTTTTGTGTCAGTCTCTCAGAGAGCCACATAAAGGCCTCTTAAACTACAAAAGACAAGACTGAGATGATTTGACAAGTTCACACAAAGAAAATAGGTGGTAAGAGCAGAGGAACATTATTTAATCAAAAAAGGTTACAGAGAGGGAAAATGGGAAGAAGTCTGAAAGAGCACAACTGGAAGGTGATTTCAAACCTCTGAAAACGTTTCATTCTGTGACCTTCGTTTCTTAAGGCATTTCGAACGGCTGAGTTTGCTTTTCAGTTGATCTGGAGTGCAGGTTAATTTTAATCTTAAATATAATTATTAGAAGTTTCCTCAAATTTACTAATACCTTTAGATAGAATTTAAAAAAACAAACTTCCTCTAGTTATTTTGTACATCCACAAAAGAGTCAATAATAATGTAAAGGAAATAGCCTTTTTTAGTAGATAAAATTATTTGAATATAGTATTTACCTTAAAATTTTACCTTATTAGCCAGAGACGTAGACTATTTTAAATTCGGCAAGTTTACTAAGGAGACATGAGCAGCAGTATTCACTCAGTTCAGTTTTAGTACAGTGTGCTAATCTGACAGAGCCCATTTTGGATTACTGAAAAGCTGCTGCTTATGGTCTAACCACCAGGACATGAGTTTAGCCACAGCATTTCTTTTAATCTTCACAGCAATTTTGTTCATTATCACTTTGGTTTTACAAAGCAAAACTTAACAGACTGAGCATCTTGAGGAATATTAATGTCTTTAGGTTGTTCAGCCAAAAAATGGGTAACTTAAAAAAAGCATACGAAGGACAAAGTCATGTCTGGTTCTGAGGCTTTTTTTAAATAGGGCATTTTAAATGGAAAAAAAAAATCCAATAAAGCAAACAAACAACCGTCTAAAATGTGGCCAAGAGCAATGTCCTGGGTATGAATACATGCCCATCAAATCACTGCTTACTGGCTCAGTGCTCTGCTGCCACTCACCACTACCAACTTCCCACAAATGAAATTTCAAATCAGGATTTTAACATTTAACTTAAAGGCTTCCAGCAGAAAAGTAATATACAAGGGTGAAAACTCTGGAAATAATTTTAATTTTCTAGTTAATGAGTTATTTTTTTCCTGGATTTCTTGAACCAAAGGTAAATAGATACATGAGAATTAAGCCAAAGGAAAGCCTTTTCTATATGAGAGTTTAAGTTAGACTGATGGTAGGCAGAAAAAAAGTCCTTCATGATTTGCATGCACATCCTGCTTCTGGGAAGCTGTGAGCAGGTTACAGACATTGGCATCTCTCAGCCTGTTCCTATCACTATGTTCTTCTTATGTGTGTTAGTTTTTTAGAGTGTTCTTCTTTCTTCTTTTTAGTCAATTAATATTTACTCTTTTGGCTTACTACAAATATTAGCATTGACAGATGTTTAAGTAAAATTACTAGATACATTTGTTATATCCCAGTGGGATTATTAACTGTGTGATATAGTACATTGGGTGGCTTATAGTAAACCGGTATAAAATGATTGTCATTTGAAATAGTAATTATTATTTTAAATCTGCATGTACTTAGAAAACTTGAATATATCCTTTTTCTATGAATGAAACATACTTCCTACTGATTCAAAACTTATTTTTTCTTTAGAGTATTTGTGAGCTGAACATTAATACTGACATACACAATGAAAAGATTAGTTACCATTTTAAAGTCAAATTGCATTAAAAGGTCTTTTATTGGAAAAGAAAGTAGAAATGTTCCCTTCACTAAGAAAGGTGACTCTCCTATGGAGGTAGATAGACAACGAATAATGAAATATATAATTATTTAATCAAACACACTAGTGGGTGCCTACTAGTGCCGTGTCTTCTTCTCAAGCCTGGGATAAAAATTAAGCAGGGGCTGTTACATGATGCACATTAATTTTTTAATTTTCTAGTACTATAAGGTAGATGTCATTGGCTGTATTAAAGGACGCTAATTTCCCATTTGGCTAAATGGCTCCAGGAACATAACATGGTGCATTTTAAGATGAAATCCATGTGGCACTATTATATACTGTGTATATTATTATGTACAAGTAGGCACTTGTGTATAAATTTAGGCTGCATGGGCATATCTACTGAAGCCAACTGGTAACTGTTCTTTCCAGAATAAAAAACCAAAACAAAACAGAATGGTATTGAAAAACATCCTTTGTTTCCTCCAAAAGAGTTTTGGCACAAAATAGATTTTTAAGGAAAGTCATTTACTTAAGGGACTCTGAAGAATTCCTTTTTTTTTTTTTTTTTTAGCATGGGTACTTCAAATTTCCTTTTCTTGAATATAGGATTGTGAATTATGAGCTAAAAGCTCCACAATTACAAAGTTGTTGCACAGTGTACATTCTCCAAAGGAAAATCTTCAGCGTTCCCTAGTAACTCTTCTGGGCATCTGGGCTCCAAATCTGAAGCCTGCCCTCCAGAATACATTATTGTCGGGTTCACAGAAGCAGTAATTCACTCAGAGCACCCTGTGGTCCAGGGATGCTTCAGTAGGTAGCTCTGCAACTCTGCAACTACAAAGAAATGATTTTCAGTGACTCAGAGATCAGTGCCTGGCTTGTAGAAACCCACAGAGCCATGCTCTGTTCTTCTAGAGGGAGTGAGAACATTCTGTAATGTTCTCCATCCTTGGCTTCTCTTGGGGCTCCTAATCCTAGCTCCTCAGCTCCAACTCCATAGTTCCTCTTCTCTTCTTCCTCAGCTCATGTTTCCTGCGCATTATTTTGTGGATTTGCTCTTTGGGATCTTGGTTTAGGTCAGGGCCATTGCTCAGTGTTGTCCATGTCCCAGGCTTGCTTTTGCATGCACAGGCGACTCTGCATTTTGTGCTGGTTGCATTATCATTTGTCATCTCAAAAGACCACCTTAAATTCAGGTCCTTTTTGTGCTAAGATAGGCTGCCGCTATTCCTTCCTGGGAGATAACAACTAGTACATTTGCGGAAGTCTTAGACCAGCCAGGAACCTCCATACAACACAGGGAATTTTGTTGCCATGGACACTGTAAAAACTTAGCAGTGACTTCAGGTATTTTCTGTTTTTGATACATCTTTATTTGTCCAATGAAAGCCTCACTCCTTCACTCACATCTTTGGAACGAATTTTGTGAATAAATTCCAGATTCTGCATTCATATACCACTGAAGGTTTTTGTCAGTGTCTAGTTTACCCCAAATTACCCATCATCTTTAGATATCGTTACGGTTCTCCCAGATGAAGAATACAATATGAAAATGGTTATTTTGTTATTAACTAGTAGGAAAAAGAATCTATTTTAAAGCTTTGCTTTTGAAACTGTTTATGAATAATTACAAAAAAAAAACCTACCAGGATAATCATCTGATAAAGACTGGCACACACACACACAAAATCAATGCAAGCTTTGTATTTGAAAGCTTTTTATAAACTGCAGAATGTAAGTGAGAAAAAGGAACACTAGATGTAACTAGATGTATGTGGATTTAGATATCATTAGTCACCTCTGGAGACTAATATCACATGCAAATTTGAAAAAGTCTACCTAGCATATAGAGTGTAACCAGATTAAAAGAGACAAAAGTCAGAACGGACACTTTCTCATAATAAGCAAAATGGATATAAAGTGAATTTTGGCACTTAGGTAATTGATACTTTTTTTTCCCTCACAGTTTAGAACAAGGGTTCTGGATTTCTTTTGTAATGATATGCTGCCTTCACAGTATATTAAAAGTGTTAAATCTTCATGAGAAAAACATAGTTTTCTTTAAGCATGCATCTGTACGAGTGCAGAAACTTAAATATGGTTGGTAATGTTTGGTATGCTGGTCAAGGATTAATTAATTACTTAATTCCTGAATTTAGGAGATGTTTTGGTTCCATCACCCCTTGCCCAGTGCATCAGGGCAAATTTCATCAAGGTTGACTGATTCACTAAGCTCATGGTCATTTAACTTTTTATTTAATTGATCATTAGCCTTTTATCCAACTGGTCATTTATCCTTTCTTTATCCTTGATAACCTGCTGAGTGGTCAAGTTGTGGAAGGATGTGGGTGCTGAGGACAGGAAGAAGCATGGTCCTTGCCTCTGGGAGATGAGGAATAGTCACTTCCAATAAGCTCTTTAGAAAGAGACAGGAAGCAATACAGAGTCGAAATTTAGTGGAGCTACTGGGTTGTCCCTGCAACAGCCGGGGAAGAGGATAAGTAGGCCTGAGATTCAAGGAGAGCTGCAGGGAGAAGGTGAGTTTTGAAGCGTGTTCGAACACAAAGCCTTGCTTGCTACCACGAAAAGACTATTTTTTAGGACTTCACGTTCTTCTCCCTGCCTTCTTTCCCCACGTATTTCCTTCTCCTTCTGAACTTTGAATCTAATTGATTACCCAGTGGTGACCCTGTTAAACAAGGCGCTCAACAGAATAAAGACATCAGAGTCTACATTAGATATTTTTTTAACCCTAGTAGCTGAGACCACTTTCCACGTGTAGTCCATTCACAAACCCTTCACCAAATGGCACTCACAGTAATTTTCTTAGGGATCCATTTGGTATACTTTGCCACACAGCTGTTTACCTTTTCCATTTCTGTCCCCAACAACAAGCAAACTTGGAAGATCTGCCCATGCAAGTATGCTCCAGAAGTTATTTAAGGCTTGATGTCAACCATCCCTGTGCCTTTTCAGGGTAAACATACTTTGGTTACTGTCAGTGTAGGAGAGATGAATAAGCTCATCCATTACAGTGGTGACTTAGCACATCAATGCTTGACATGATGGAAGAATGCTAGCCAAGTCTGAAATAATTCAGAGTTTCTTTCTATTTGTAGCTTTAACACATACATGAACAAGACAGAATTCGGAAATGGCAGTGGCATTTCTTCCTACAGTCTGATGGTATGCACTCATTGCAACCTGATTCTACATATGGAATGAGCACTTGTTTAAAAGAAAACTTTAATAAAACAGGACGTCTGCCTCTGTACACCAACTCTCAAGAACTGTTAATACACAGAACTTCAGTAAACATATATTGCTTTGATATGCACAAAGTCGCTAGCTGTTCTTCAGTAAAAATTTACCAGGGGCTCCACCCCTCAATCTGATTTCATATTTACTGTGTTATTGATAAAATTCATATACACAGTGGAATAACTTCAGGCACTGACATTTCTTGCCAAATGCTATGATTAGCCTTGATAATAAGTTATTTGATTGATGGCCATTTTATCTGCACGTGGATTAATCAAATAATTCTATATATTATCTATAATAATAGTAGTCTGCTTCAAATGATAAGGCCATATCTTCACAGTACTGGAAGGTTTGAATTTGATGTAGAAAATGATGTTTGCTTTTTGGGTGGATAAAAACTTCCAGAGGATTTAGATAAGGTGCCTGGTCTGCCCACCAGCTTGCTAGCAGCAGGCTTCTGGAAGGAAGAGTCTCAGAAAATGGGAAGGATGCCAGGATAGCTGGCAGAGGTGAAGGCCATTCCACAGCTGATCAGTCCAGAAGCTGCTGGAAGTTCGTAGCAGGTTTCAATCATTCTGCAGACAACACAATTTTGTAGCAAAAGGAAATCCATTTATCTATGGTACCTTTAGCAGGTCTCTCTCAAGTTCTGATTTCTAAGTTTGGACTTAAAAACAAGTTATTATCTGGTTTTTCCCCCCTTATGGAAGCTAATGTCTTCTCAATTTCTATATAAGAAAAAAGTTGCAATAAGTAGCATTTGGATTTTGATCCATCTCATGTTGGTTTTATTTAGACACTGTGAACTGGCTAGAAATTTCTTTAATCTGTTTTCTGCCTTGGCAAAGATGCCCAAGGAAAATAATCTAATCTAAAAATGGAACATGGCTCCTGTTGGAAATTTATGGGTAATTCAATATTTTATTATCAACATTTGTTTCTTTTCTCAGCAATTTAATGTTATTAAAATTCCACTGGGTTTTGACACAAGCACATCTGCTAAAGGGAGGGGATGCTCCCTGTCCCTTTACAGTCCAAGGCCATGGCTATAACAAACAGACAGAATCTTCCTTAGTTGTATCATGTTGGTTTTGGAAGAACCTCCCACCCCTCCACAGTACATTGTGCTTATTCTAGAAACAAGATTGCATATTTTTAGAAATCCCTGCAACCTGAAGAGTTGATTGTGCTGCCAGGAATCTTGTGTGGCCGCTGTGCCTGAATGGAGAACTGGATGTCTGAGCCTTTCCAGTTGTGAGAAGGAAGCATCAGGCTCATTCATCACTGCACAAAGTGACAGGAAGAGAACACTGAGAACAAAACTTGCATGTCTAGCCAACCACACGATGTTTCACTTGGATTATCCAGTGGATCCCCATGGTTCTAGACCAAACATTAAGTTTCTTCTCAAACTGTTGTTTTCTGTTTCTCTCAATACGTTTCTTTCCATGGCAATTTCACATGTCCATTTCCCTAGCTGAAGTGTCATTCCGTCTTTCTGTTTTATGGGCTCTTGGATATGAACTTTCATCTTTATTTTATACAACTCCCACAATCCTTGACTTATTTTCTGGTCTTGTTTTGAAGAGACTGTCCCTACCTAGTCAATCTTGTACATGGTGGCATTTCCTTTGGGGCTTACTCTCTTTAAAAATGTATTCTTTTGTATGGAGTTTGTCCATCAAAGCCTTGTGACAGTCAGCCTCAAGGCCTTGTATGAATCATGTTTATCCTTAGTGATTCTTATAGATCTCAACTAAAAATATAGACTCTTCTTTGCTTTGTTTTCTTCACCAACACTAGATTGATACTTTAAATGTATATATGGTTAATAACATCCATGAACCCTTTAGTTTGTTTTTCATCCATATTTATTCAAGTTTTTTGACTTTCAGAAATAAAAATAATTTCTTAATGCAAGCTTACTTGTGCTCATTGTCTTTATCATGGGAGAAGCCATCTGGGAGTGAAATGGTCTCTCCCTTTCTTTTGTTTCGATGAAGGCTTCAGCAAATGCTTATCAAATTATAAGAGAATGATTAGAGGTCAGAGGAAGCCCTTCTCAAGTGTTGTGAAAACATGGCTCCTTTGAACACCTTTAAAAAAAGCAAATGATATCCTACTTCCTCTTAGTGTTTCAGTCAAAGCTTGATTAAACGTCAAAGCTTCCAGACACTTCAGGAAAACTTGTGCTATTAGTTTTTATAGTTTACAAAGGTCATGGAATGACTCCACAGCTCACTGTTCTCTGTCAATGATCTTTCCTAAATGATTTGCTTACTTGACCATGGACAATTGAATGTGTATTTGTGCTTAATAATATGGTTTCTTAATACAAAACCTACAATGTCAGTATAGTGGTTTTTATTTTTGAAATTCCCCCCCTTGAGACCCTTTTATATCATCTCAACTGGTTTGACCTTCTATATTGAATGGAAGAATGACTGAGAAAGATAGAATTATCTCAAACTTTCAGACCAGAACCCGGAGAATATGAATGTGGCTTCCAGAACATGACTCTGGGGTCAGGCAGGGTTTTGTGATTGAGCTTTGAGTCTCTCACTATATAGTCCAGTATTCTTTTGTGACCTCAATGAAAACTGACTAGGCAATTTTATTATTTCTAAGAACAGTTCAGTTTTGTAAGACATATTAGAGAGTATTCCTATCAGGTTTCTTTGTGCTAGCTCCCCCCCCCTCCCCCCAAACAATGGAATAATGCTTTAACACAGTAGTTAAGATGTTAGTGGCAAGATTTCACCCTTTCTGTTGGCAATGACAAGTCTACTCAAACACATGCTTACGGTGCACTGTGTGGGCACTGGTAACAGATGTCCTTCAGTGCGGCTTTGCTTTGCCTTCAGAACTGGCTCAGAATTTAGAGACTGAGAAGCCTACCTCTGTGCCACGCTTACTACCTCATAAATATTGACTGATATTTAATTAGTGATCACTTTTATTAAGAATCAACTTTATATTCCATGCTTCCATGGAATAATTTATGAAATATTTGTGCTTATTATTTCAATTAGTCAGTATCACCTTTATTTATGATGGTAAATTTATGCTACAGAAAGTAATGTGAATCTTAACAGATTCTTGGGAAAAAATCATGGCCCAATCCCACACTTAATTCTTTGAACCATCAAACTCTTCTAATTAATCCAATTTCTGGTAATTCCTGTTTCAAATCAATGATTTAAGTACTTAAGATACTACATTTGGTCTCTTACTATTCTGTTGTTCTAATGGAGATGCCTGCTTTTTCTTGTTTCTTTTTTCTAGAAAACCTTTACTTTCTGCTATTTATGAGAAGACATAATTTTCCTGAAAATAGGAGTTCATAATATTCTTCTGTAGGTTTTGACTAGAACTGAAACATTAACCCAAAGTATTTGGGTTATTCATATTTTAGTATGAATTTATACTTTAATCCATATTTTAATATGAATTAGTAAAACAGTGAAATAGAGGATTTTACTAAAGCATCAAAGCTATGAAATGTAATAGAAGGGATAGCTGTATTTTGCATTTTTTTGTATTTTACATCAATAAAATGACCAAAGTCAGAACCTGGCCACTATGATTGCAGAGTTTTTATTGCTGTTATGCTTTTTTGCTTACAGTATCTTGAAATCCAGCTCATACCTACAAGGAATGCAGTTGTCTCAATAGACTCGTGGCTTTTGAAAATTCTTTCAAAATCTTCAGTAGATGGATTGCTTAATAAGTTTAGACCCATGCCTTTCCAGTGATGTAAAAGTTGGTATTTGAAGTTCACTTGAATGACTAAAAATTGGCAAATTTACTGTGTTGATATGGGCAAATTGTTTGACTTAAGGTCAGATTAGTACCTATGAAAAATATGTTTATTTTAAATTAAATATTGTTAAGTAGAAAGGGAGAAAATACCAGAGTGCTGGTCATAAAACTGCTGTAAAGAAGATCTTGAGAGGGAAAAAAACAACTCTGAAATGAATGGAGTTGTGTGTGTGTGTGTGTGTGTGTATGTTAAGCAATCACCCAGAGAAGCAGCTCACTGGTTTACAAGTAGTGAGTGAATGTGCTACTTTTTTCAGTCCCTGCAGTCTGAAGTCTCCTTAGCCAGTTGTAACAAATGGAACATAAGTTATGACTACATCCTAGAGACTCTTTAGATAGATGACGTGTTTGCGTTCCCTGGGCTAGATTCCTCTGACTCTTTTCTTCTACTTTGTTCTTTGGCCCTTTTTCTGGCTGTCTTGGAGTAGTACAACTTGTGAGATGGGTAGGAGGAGGGGTAGACTGGGATGGTAGAGCATTCCCAGGAGAAAAGGGTGAGCTATTTCAGCTCCGACAGCCCCCAGGAAGTGGCAAAGAAAGCAGTAGATAGTCTCATGTCTCTACCCTGTCAGAGGAAATCAGGTGCTGTGATTACGGGGTTATGTGGGTAAGAAGAGAACGTACAGTCTCACGGCTACAAACATGAAGATGAGCACTAGCTTAAAAATGGATGCTCTTCCATAAAGGACCAACGAGCTGTGGCACTGGCCATGAACATGGCTGTATGATATTTACTGCAAAAGTGATATTGGCTCTATTCCTCATCTCGGCCCCACCAAGTAATGCTGAGGAGTTTACAGCAGCAGATGCTAACACCTACGGCTAGAAAAATACCACAGAAGAGTCATGAGGTTGGAGTTAGATAAGAGAAGTTTCTGTTTCGTTAGAAAGTTAAGATAGTTACTAGCTATTCTGAGATGCTTTATAATTTTCCAGGCAATCTTCCAACTGTGCTATAAAATGAAACAGGCTCCTCTGAAAACAGCAATGTGTAATAGGATAGAGACTTTGTTAATCCCAACTTGTCAGACTCTGATCAATACACAATAATGGAAAATAAATTCCTAAAATGTCTGAGGAGTTATGATTGTTCTGCTACTTCATTATGGAGCAAAATCTAGTCTGAGAGGGTTTAAGACTAACTCTCCCATTGGCATCGTGTCAGTAGAATATGGTTTTGAATTAAAAGAATGTTTCAGGTTGAATTTTAATAAACGTGAAACTTAATAAAGGAAACAACAAAAACAAAATCAATTATAGTGTTTAATGCTACCTCAATTTGTTATGATATAGAAAGTACCAGAGGTTTAGAGTGAGAGGATTCTGACTTTAAAACTCAGTGATGTTTTCTTCTTCGAGAATTTAACTTTATGAAAAGTAGGTCTGATGATATCACATTGATAATTTTGAGGATGACATGAAATTCTGTGTGAACATCTAGCATATACAGATTTTTTAAAAAACCACTTTCTTAAGATTAAATTTTTTTATGTATATGAGTACACTGTCACTCTCTTCAGATACCAGAAGAGGGCATAGGATCCTGTTACAGATGGTTGTGAGCCACCATGTGGTTGCTGGAAATTGAACTCAGGACCTCTGGAAGAGTAGACAGTACTTTTAAGTGTTGAGCCATCTCTTCAGCCCCACATATACAGAATTTAATAAATAATAGTATTATTTATTATTAAACTTGACATTTTGAAGAGTAAAGATTATATATCAAACTCTTCTCTAAAATTTAATAGAACTTTTTATTCTAAAAGTACTCTCTGGAGACATTTAAAATGTTTAGGTACAAATATTCAATTATATGTGATCCTTTTCTCTCTCTTGAGAGTTAAGGAAAAGAAAATTGGCCTGGTTTACCTCCATAACCTGAAAGGAATGTCAATGATTTGGAGTTAATCCAGCATGAAATGAACATTTGAATCTTAGAGAAATCTTAGATTTATGAGAATGAAGAACCTACTTCCCCAAAATGGAGACTGAAAAGAAAGAAACACAGTATAGCAGCTGAGATTGGAGACACAGGAACAGGGAGTGGGGCCTCCCTCAACCTGAACAGCTGATGCCCTCTGGACTTGAGAGAATGTATCCAATGTAGATCATCAAGTCTCATAGGAAACAAAGGGTGTTGGCAGACAGTTCTGTCTTTCTTGTGTAACCATCATTTACGCTGACACAGCATACTACTGTGTTACACTCATAAGCATACTAACTTACCATATTATATCTGCTTGAGAAATCTGTAGGAGAGAATGAGACTTCTGAACACTGATGAACCTTAAGAACCCAGAAGACAATGACAGGTGGCAGAGGGTGGACCTAGCAATTGTGTGAAGTAGCTAACAGTGAGCTTGTTCTTGGGCCATCTTATCAGGTTACAGTGTTTTGGGGAAGGAGTTTTCTAGGTATAAAGGACTCATTAGATGATCCTCAAGGATTTGGATCTTATGATGTGGCAGGTATTTCAATAAGACAAAGTTATTCTTTTCCTTTTATGGCTTAAGACTTGAGTCAATGAGAGTGAGAGAGCGAAAGAGTGAGAGAGAGCAAGAGGGGGGAGGGGCTGACTTACTTTTCTATAAAAATAGAAAACTCTCCCAGGTAAACGAGCTAATGGTTCTCACATGGATGGGAAGATTCTCATTTTCAGTTTTTGAATAGATAGTGATCATTGACTAAAGAATGAGGAAAGGCGGGAATTAGTTGAGTTTTGGATCTTTGTAAAGGACACCAGGAAGCTAAGAATGGGAACAGCAAGATTGTCAGGCTACGTACTACCTAAGGCAATAGACACAGTTCATGGGGATGGTACACAAGGGTGGACTGTAATTTTGTCTTGTAGTTCACGGTAACTGACCAAGAGATACTTAAGCATAAGGGTACTTTAAGCAATCTAGGTATTAGGAAGACTTGTAAATATGTATTAATAGTCATTTTGAGCCCATTACATTGGAATTTGTTACTAAAGAAGCATTATGCCACAATTTTCACTGTGTACCATTACATCTGCATTAACAAGGAGCACACGTGTCCTCTCGTTTGCCACTGCCTTGTTTTATATGCCTAACTTAATCTTGATGCCTAAAAGTACTATACTACGTCAAATTCAGAGGAAATTCTGTTTAAGGTCAGATACTTGGCTTGTAACCTTAAAATCTGTGATGGAATGGCTATCCCCATTTTAAGTTTAGATCTAGGAATGGCATTTTCTTGCAGAACTATGAATATCCACCTTCTTCAGGTACTGTTTTCCCTTTCATCAGAACAATGTACAGGAATTTGGTAGCTACAAAAAAGAGGATGGGGAGGAAGTTCCGGTTGAGACTGATGACACGAATTGATGCTCTTGGTGCTGTGTGTGAGAAGCTCGAATTTTCCCAAGACAGTGACTCCTCCTCATCAAAACTGCAAGTCACGTACCCCAACATCTGCTTTCCAAATTTGTCATAATTCTTTCCCAACATGCCACTTCGCTTTCTATCCCTCATTTTATACACATTTTGAGTTGTCTTCAAGAAATACACAACTTTGTACTCATCCTCTTCATCATGAAATTTCAGATATGATTCCATGGTCTCTAAGTCTGTCAAACATTATTGTAATTCAACTTAAGCCAACGAGATAAATGTATGATATGCACTTACAGCTATGCAGCTGAAGAACTATGAAGATCTGGTGCTATGAAGTCCCACAACCAGCTCTGATGATACCCTTTCTCTTTCCAAAGAGATAAACTTTACACAAAAACTAGTGCCAGCCCCCCTCTTGTTTTTCTAACCTCCATTGGTGTAGGCAGTGATTCCTTTGGCTTTTTGATGAGCTACCAAAGGGATAAGTAATAAAAGTAAAAATACAAAAAATAGAATTATATCTAAGAAGCTTCTCCTCATCGAAGAACTGAGGATTTATCTGGCAAGGAACTAATACTGAGAACATACTAAAAATCCAAAAGAGTTGACCATCAAAACCCTCCAAATAAGTCAAAGAACCAAAAATAAACCTTTCAAAAAACATGCAATGGTCAAGTCTATGAAAATAAAAAGCTGAGTCTCACTGACCATCAGGGAGCTGTGAATCAAAATCACACTTCCCATTCTGGTGAGAAAGGCTGAGCTCAGAAGGCCAAAATAATAACTGCTGCTGAGGATAGAGAGAAAGTGCAACCTTCCTTGTCTAGTTAGGGCTTTCATGTCAGGGAGAGAGCATCAAAGTCAGACAAGATTCTTAGTCAGAAAAACAAAACCCTAAAAATCTGACATCAGACCCTACCACAGTCATTTTTAAAACAAAATGTTCTTCTTTAGTGTGATCCACAGGGACAGGCAAACTAGAGTCAGGCTCCAAGTTGACGAATGCCTTCTTCACTCAGATAGAGCTGAATTATGAAACATGGTGCTTTTTATCTGTTAAGGTGCTAGTCTCAAGGCTATTTGCCATGACCATGACCACTCCGGTATCTTGCTAGAACATGCTTAGAAACATTTTGTTTGGAACATGACCTCTGTTGTAGACAGGGCTAAAGCTCATATTAGCCAACTATGATTTGAGGCTTCCTAAGTTCATTTAAGGAATATATGAGAACATTAAATAATACCATATTATGTGGATAAATATGATGATATTGCCACTCAGACATAAAATTCACATGTAGGGCAAATGAGCAAGCTATGCGGAATAACTTGGTTTTGGTAGACTGCATTTTCTTGATTTTTTTTGTTTCTTTCTAATCAGACAGAATAACTCCCATTACACTTTAAAGAAGAGTTTCTATTGTTACCAAACTTTTGTAAGGATACTCACTGTTAATAGTGATAGATTTCTTCAGATCAAAAGATCTTGGAACAAATGAGTTAAGAAAATATGTGTTATCCTCATAGGATATGATAAAATTTTCAGTAGAACCTATAATTTGGCACAAACATGTAAAAGCTCACAAGAGCTGGCAGGGCATTGTGCTTGAGAAGCTAGTGGACTTTTTCATTAAAATGCCAATCTAAAGGCAGTACAATGACAAGAAATTAAAAACCATATTTCCCTGGATATATTAAATCTTCAGCTACAGGATTTTACACTGAAACAAAGCCTGAGTCTTCTTTCCAGGCTCCTATTTTGAACACTGAATAGATTTGAATTGTATTATTTAGAGGCAATTAAATACACCTGTGCTATTAAAGTTGAGATTGCAGATATTAATAAGGCAAATGTGTTCCATGGAGATGAATTTGTTTTGCTCTTTCTCCCATTGTCTGCATGATTGCATTACAGAGGCTTGAGGCAGTCATTTACTTTTAGCTTTTAACTGGAATCGTGGCTTTAATGCAAATTGTGTCCATTTTCAGGGCCACAATGGGATGGCAGAAAAGATCATTCCACTCTATTTCCTATCTCTTCTCTTAGAACAAAGGGAGCCACTATTCCTTCTGCACTCTAGGAATGTATTTTTAACTTAAGAACTGCTTCAAGTGGAATAATCATAAGAGGTAATAATTAATGGTTATGTAGTCTCCCTATTAACATTCTTTAGTGTACATTATGTTAGTAGATCTCTTTCTAGTAGTGTGGCTAAGCACACACAGTATCCATTATAACATTTAAGCAGAGATTTACCAATATATCTACCTCTTTGTGGTGGACTTAAAATCTCTACCGCAACAAAATGCACAGCCACCAAGGAACTCCCTTTAGGAGGCCCTCATCTGTTTTTGCAGAAGGCTGCTGGTCTTGTAAAAGTTGTATGGGTGGTTCAAACAGCCATTCTTTTTCAGTCCACTGAGGGAATACAGATATGTTCAGCTATCACACAGATTATTGTACTCAGGGTGAATTATGATTGAATTAAATCAGTATTTGGAATTTCAGTATTTCTCTCATTGATTGGTCTACAGTTGGGACAGAAGACCCAATACTGCTAGTCAGATGTAAAAGAAACCTGTGGACAACTGCTTCTAAGGGTTTTCTTCTCTGATAAAAGGCACAGGCTGGCAGGAAAGGGAATCTCCAACTACTACCACCACACCACTGTTAGCTGGATTGCCATGTGAGCGTCCAATGTTTGGAGTTGCCTAAACTATAATTTTATCCACTCAGTGAGGGCTCAAAATTGCTGTAATCACCTATGAACAATCTTGGAAATTATTTTCCTGAAATTTCAGTTCAACTGAATGAATAAAATGTGTTATTATTTAAGTTGTCTATATTAGTTAGGGTAGGTTAGCTCATGCAGCAGTAACAAACAAGCCAAGTCTCACGGGTTGGGTAGAAGACAGATTTTTCACTCTTGCTTTAACAAGGCCTCTATCTTTGTAGTCACTTAGGGATCTACACTGAGGGGGCAGGTACATCTCCAAAGAATAAGTTCTGGATGGTCTCCCAGCCATAACCAAACATCGTAACTCCAAAGCAACAACTGCTATACTCTGCTTATAAGGCAAGGAAGTACAATTGTGTTGTGAACCCCAAAGCACAGACAGCCAGAAACATGCATTGACCAGGTACTAATGACTACTTTTCAGCTTAAGATTAGGACCCTGTTCCTTGCAATGGAGGCATCCTGAAGATGATGACAGTGATGATGATACTAATAATGCAGAATGATTAAATGACGATATTTTAACCCTTTCTGGCATTATACCTTGATACACTTAGTGTTCTATTAGTAAAATAGTAATACTACTATTCTCATAAAAATCATCTCAGATGTTTCTTCGTGGTGTTCATATAGAAGCTTACTACTAGAGTCATGATTTTAAAGTGCCCAGTTAAATTGTAAAGTTTACTACGTGAACAGTCTCTATTATTTTTAATTTTCAAAAGTCGGACTATATATCTATCTACAAATACACACATATGCATACATATATAGACACATAGATAATGTTAAACTATGAGTGCATATTCTACAATATTATTGGGAAATTAAAAGAAATTAAAAATTCACTAGAAATGTATCCATTTCAATGCACGTAGTTGATGTTACCATATTGGACAATGTTTGAATGAATTTTCCAGAAACATAGGGTTTTCTTTTTTCCTAGTAGACATAAAGCAAGATATATTTTATAAATTACTAGGCCTGGAGGTCTCCATCACAAATAGTTTTAGCTCTGCTTACTTGGGGGTAACATAAGATTGAATATACTATTTAGTATCCATGGAAAGAAGTAAGCATCTGTAGCCCAAAGCTATTTATATAGCAGGTACTCAAGGGTTCAGCTTACTCTCTATCAGAGAACTAATTTCCTAGCAATGCTTGTTGACGCATTGAGGATGAACCTAGGCTTGGCGACTGTGGAAGTTTATTGAATCCACTTTTCTTGTCCAAACAAGCTCTGGCCAGATCTTTCTAAGAGATTTTTATACTTCACTATCTTGAATTGGGATTTTAGAGTTTTAATTGAAAAAAATTCTCTTCTGTAGATACACATCCACCATTTTGTAAAAATTGGCTTAATTTTTCTTTAGAAAAAATGAGTGCTTTCTTGTTCTTAGTTGAAGTAATTTGATTGGGTCACTGGTGCTGGTTTCTCTTCTATAAGAATGGATTTAAGACTCAGGTCTGGTAATGAAAAGTTTCTGTTTTCCTAAGACATAATGATTGGATCACTCATGGGTACATGATTCAACACTGTGCCAACTGTCAAGACTTAGGACTACTGTAACAAATGGTGAACCTAGAACAGGCAACAGAGAACAGAAAATTTTCTTGTCTTTTTTGATCCATCTCTACATTGCATACAATGTTGGCACATGCATATTTATTGAATGAATGAATGATAATGAGGAGACTATGGTATTTAAGCTGTTGTGTTGGTTGCATGCAATCCTTGGACTTTTAGGTAGCTATTCTATGGGAAACACATGCCCACAAAAGAAGTCATAACTGCATAAATTCAAGCAAAAAGATGGAAGGAAAGAAATGTTGATTTCTATTGACATCATTTGGATTTGGGGATACAGCTCTACAGAAGATAGTGCATTGAATGCTTCTTATTTCTAAGAATCAAACGTTTCATTTAGTGCCTACTTCAGGTTGGATTGGGTTTCACCAAAAGAATATGAATTGCTAATGAAGCATTTTATTATTTGGACACTCTTTTAGCTTTGAACTACTGTAATAAAACGACCCAAATCACATCATCCTGAATTCACAGGCTTGAACTTTTCATTTGCAATTATTTTATTATTGCTGTAGAAGACAACATGTTTTTGTAACATTAAGACCATTTGCAGAGAACTACTAATATTGTGCATGAGAGTCACTTTCTAATTCAAATATTTTAAGTGGTCTCTCCTGGACTCAAGTAAGCTGGCATCTAACTCAATTTCAGAGGATGAACTAAGGAAGTATTGATAAAGATATGAAGAATATATTCAATACTAGAATTAAGAAATGTTAAGAGAGGATGTTTAGGTCACACTCTTAGGAGCTATAGCATACTGTGAGATACATTATCAGAGAAGACAAATGTAACGAGCAGTGGTCTCCTTTTCCCTGGTATGACTCCTAGGAGAGGTCAGCTTTTGTGCTGAATTTCTTTTTTAAACTTCTACAATGGTAGCTGTTTGTCACTACTTACAATGTTTTTATCCTGCTTGCTACAGACAATCTGTAACTTTGGGCAAGTTGGTTCCTTTAAAATGAAATGGTGGTAACAGTCATTTTATAAGAGTTTATGAAGATTAAATAAGATTATTAAGGTAACACTCAGTAGCTAGCAAGTCAATGTCAGTTATGACTATTCTGGGCTTTTTGGGTTAACCTACTCTGCACGAAGTTTTAAGTCCCAGGTATGCTAATTTACACTACCCTGATTTGGAGATGAACTTCTAGAAAACAGGCTTCAAAACCATCTAAGTTCTCATCACCTGTTTGGATGAAAAGTCTTATTAAACTTAGTTTTTTTTGGGACAGGGCACCTTAAGTTATTCATCTATCTGAAGGAATAAAGTTAGCCTCAAGGTGGGGTTTCTGCTGCCGCCATTTTAGCTCTCTGGGTATTGGTAAACATTCCATCTGATCCTAGCTTCTCCTTCTTTCCTGGCTGCAACCACCATTTCACACCAGCTCCAAATATCTCAGTGCCATCCGCTCTAAAACTACTTAGCTGGTCTTCCTCCAAATTCTCAGGTGGGCTGCTAGTACATTTTCATAGATACATGCATCCTCTAGAATCTTTCTTCCATGGATAGGTTTCTTTCCTTATCAGCAACTCTTTCACATATTTGGATGCAAGTTTGGAGAACAGGCAGGAGAGAAAAGCAACACATGGCACAGTAATGTCCTTCTATACTACTTCTAAACCTGAACTTCAATAGCAATATGCCTGGGAAACTAGACATTCTTGGGCTGGAAAGCTGGCTAACACACATAGAGAAAAAACAACCATTAATAAAATAAAAATAAAACCATTAATAAAATAAAACTCTTAATGAAGATCATAAATTTTTGTTGGTCAGTGTGTCAGATTGTCCACCTATTCTTCATGTATCAATGAGCTCACCAATTAGCTCCTCTTCTTGAGCTGCTCACCATAATTTCCTATCTGTTAAAGAGCTCTCTCATTAACCTCCACTTCTGCCGCAGAGGCATTTGGTTCAGAATTAAGTTTGGAAACCTAATCTGGTTTTGCCTACCCTCATCTCGACTGGGCTTCCTGTTAGCTTTTTCATTCAGTAATTGTGGAATATCCTCATTTTTATGGTTTTAGTTGGGGCTTGGTTCATATTGTTCTCTACAACTTTACACCTAACCCAAATCCAAATTCCATGTGATGCCATTTTGAGACTCAAATCACCTTCAATTTAACAAATATCCCTTTGCATGATTGTGAAAGTTTTATACTTAAATTGCTCTGTTGATTTCTAAGCAAGAAGGCCAGAGACATTTTAGCTTCTCATGCTACTATGAAAATATTTTTTTTTTTCTTTTTCAGATATGTTTGTTTCTCCTTCCAAATTCCAGGTGCCAGAAAGGCACTCTATTAGTTTCCCAACTTTAATTTCTCTCTAGTGAGTCTTTATTTATAATAAGATATTTTTCTTTTTAAAAAAGATATTACTTATCTATCTATCTATCTATCTTTCTATCATTTAATGTTGATGAGGGCTCCATCTGTATGAATGCCTGCAGGTGAGAAGAGGGAATCAGGTCTGATTATATATGGTTATGAGACACACGTGGTTGCTGAGAATTGAACTCAGAATCTCTGGAAGAGCAGCCTGTCTTCTTAATCATTGAGCCATTTCGCTAGCCCCTGACAGTTTTCTTTTAAGCAATTTAATCTTTTATTGTCCATTATTTCCATTCCACCAACCTAAAGATCCTGTTTTTTGGGCATAAAATCAACATTGTAACACTCTATTAATAAAGTACTCACATTAAATATATTTTTCAAAATGTCTTCAGTTTGTATCCATTTTGTGTGTGTGTGTGTGTGTGTGTGTGTGTGAGAGAGAGAGAGAGAGAGAGAGAGAGAGAGAGAGAGAGAAAGAGAGAGAGAGAGACACTAGTTCACTTGCTTCAGTGTAGAACATCACATGGAGGGGTTTAAAATGGACTATGATGATAATGAGGCCTAATGGGCATAGTTCTGCCTCTGTTCTATTTAATAATTGGAGTTAACTACCAAGGCTACCATAAGATCTTGATTGACTTTCATTTTATAAAAATTCAATTCAAGCTGTACTTTCTCAAAAAGTATTTTCGTCTCCAATGTTGCTCTTACTGTCTTTCCAGTGGGTTCCTTTTCATTGTGCATACTCCTAGGTTTTATTTTGCTATTATATCCTGTGCCTTTTGAATTCCTTTCCAGTATTCTATAACTATTTGAATGTGTTCTGTTTTCTTCTTTATGTAACTGTGAGCCTTTTGTGAAGCAATGCCTGTGTTCCATAAACATGTATTGTGTTGTAACTCTCCCCCACCGTCAGTGTTGTGTATTCTAGAAGACTGTTTAGTACACAGCAGGCATCCATTTAATGTTGAGTGGCCCACTGCCAACATGTAGGTGGATGCAAAATGTTCTTTCATGTGTGAAAGGAATATATGTTTTTACTCTTTTCAATTGCTAGTGGAATGTTAATATCCCTTATGTCTTTGGTAATTCTCCAAAAATTATTTATGTCACTGCAAAGACAAGTGATTCATTAGTTTTGCTTGTGTTACTGTATATCCCAACAGTAGTTTATTAGTTCTAATGTTTATAAAATATATAAAGTCCAATATGAGCAAAGCATTGTTATCTCATACATAATTTGCAACAGTGGATATCAGTGAGTCAAAAGTACTTTTAAGTGGGTGGAATGAGAATGAGGTTCCATATAGTTGTACACAGATACCTGATTGCCCCACTGAAGTCTTAATCTCAGCTTTTAAAATCACACACTGGAAGAAGACAGGAAACAAACTACTCATCAGAATCATGACGTTCCCTTTAACTGAGTCTCATGACACTTGGAATTGGACACAGATGTCAAATTTTAAAATAAGTCCAAAGTATCTCCTCTACTAAAAGTTCCATAACTATATCTTTTCATCTCAACACTTACCCTTGTAATGCCATGAACAAAATCCTTTGTCCTCCTTATAATGAACTCGGGTTCTAGCCATTGAGATAGTTTCTCCAGTTTGATCAGTTTTCCCAAGCTCAGGGTAGAACTACACAGTTGCTAGTGTGCTTTCCTTGTCTAAAGAAGGCATAGGTTTTTTGGCGGTCTACTGGTCTACCTTCTTGTTATGGAATTCTCTCTTAAACTACTCTGTTGAATATTTTGTGAACTGTAGAAGTCACAAATTAATACTTACTGGCATTCTACCATCACTATCCCTTTAACTTAGTGGTTTTCTGCCTGTGGGTCACAACCTATTTGGGGGTTGCATGTCAGATATCTTACATATCAGAATATTTATATTACAATTCATAACAGTAGCAAAATTACAGTTATGAAGTAGCAACAAAATAATTTTATGTTTGGGAGTTACCACAACATGAGGAACTGTATTAGAGGGTCAGAGCTTAGGAAGGTTGAGAAATACTGGTCCTAAGTTGTCAGTAAGAAATCAGTGAACTTAATTACATAGTGATAGGAGCTAACTTCTGGAGTTTCTCTTAAGGGGTTATTTAGAAAATTTGCTTTCTTCACAGTAACAGTTGGCAACATTTCTAATGGATACTTGCTATTCTTGTTCTTTTTTTGTCATTATTTTTCATGTTATATTTTCTTATGAATGCTACCTCACAAAAGCCACCACAAATATATAATGTACTGTTTATGAAGCCAGTGCAAGGGTAGAAGTTATTTGCTTCTATTTGAGCTTTCAAGCAACAAGCAAAGTGATCTTTCTAAAATCATGGCTTCTATAAGGAGGTGGGACAATTTCAGAGTCACTCCTTTGGCAAGAAAACTCATTTCTCATGCTAGATCTTGTAGCCATAATAGCTGTCATTCCCATGGAAACGGTTTCTAGGAATTGAGTTTGTTCTCCATAACTGACGCCTACTTCATCAGATGAAGTTTAGAATAACTTTTAAAGGGCTCTTTCCATTCTTGCTATAGAAGAAAAGAAATGAGAGAGAAATCCCTTCAGAAAAAAAGGAAAAGCAATTCAAAAGGAAAATAACCTCTGAGTCTCTCTAGCTCCAGATACTAGGTTGAACTGTGTGGAAACTCAGGACAAAAGGTTAAAATGAAATATGAATGCAATGGAACCATGTTGCCAACAGAAAAAGCTTTAGCAATCTGCAGAGAGCAGGATCTCAGCCATATGCAGAGCCAGCAATGTGCTGACCAGACCAATAAAGGCACACTTTTTTGGCCAGGAAGAGCAGTGAACACTAATAATTAACAACAGGTAGTGCATCACCACAGTGTCATACCATGTCTAGAATGGAGTTAAGATGAATTGACCAATAGTTCTAACACATTTGAAAATGTGGGTGAGAGTACCTCCTGCCACTGGGTAAAAGGTGATAGCCATATAGGATTATGCTTTTATGTCATACGATTTGTGTGGCATTCTAAGCTTTGTTAGATGTGGTTTTACCAGGCCATTCCTGCTGGCATTTCCTAGTTTCCTCATCTCTCTTCTTTCCTCTCTTGCAAGTCTTCTTCCCTTTCCCCCCTCTTTGTGCTAACTAAATTTTCATTGTTGCATTTTTCTTCCTTTGATGGCCCTATTAATGTTATTTTCGATTTCTATCCTATTGAGATAGGATACTTAGCATGTTTATGGAGAAGTTTGAAATTAACATTTCAATTAAAATCTAGCACTAATGAAACCAGCCTGGCACTCTGGGGAAGCTCCAGCTTTTAGAGACCTCCTGCTTGCTAAGAGAAAAGCTTCAGGCTCCCTGAGTTTGGAAAGAGAAAAGCAACGCCATTTTCTGTAGTGATAGTACCACTTTATCCCTAAGTCCGTGGAAATCCCCCATTGGGTTTCTTAGTATACTGATTTTTTTCTTTTTTAAAAAATAGTACTGAAGACAAAAGGGATCTAGCAACTATTCTTATCTTAATTTATAATAAAAGTTACATGTATGTAAAAAAAAGAATTCCTTTGACATTAATTATCTTCAATCATTAAAGCTTATCTTAAGAGCAAATTTACATACTCAATGTAAGTTACATACAAATTACATATGACACTCAATGCAGTCTTACTATGGGTGAATGGGAGGCAGAAATAATTTATTATGGATGGGAGATGGACCAGATGTGAGATTACCATACCTGTTTGGTCTGAATCCTGTTCTACATATTTGTTAAGTGACCTTGGTTAGTGACCTTGGTTAATATATTTCTTAATATTTCCACTTCAAAAGGTGATCATAAGGAATAAATGTCACGATGCACACTCAGGGCACCATAACGTGGCTGCACAGTCATTGGCAGATTTTACAACATTGGTCATACTGCATTAAGTGTTTTCCAATAGAAACACAAGGAAGGAATGCCTCAAGGTGAATGTGTTCTGGCCAGACTTTCTTTTGTTCTCGTACAAATTGATAAAGACCTAAGTGGCCAGAGGGAAGTAAGGAAATAGTTCAGGTCTCTGCCTTCTCTGGGCTCTCTCCACAGCTCCCCTGGTCTGGGAAGTGATTGGGAAGGACTGGGCAGAGGAGGCAAGGTGATCTTAGCTTTGGTTCACATGCCCATTGCTTTCCTGGGTTGTTGCAATAAAGAACCACAAAAAAGTGGCTTCAAATCAATGAAATACATTTTCTCATAATTCTAGAGGGGAGATGTCGAAGATCAAGGTCATAGACAGACCATGCTTTCTCTGAAGGCTTTAGGGGAGAACTCTACCATGCCCTACTCATGGTTGCTGTTGGTGTGTGATTGACAGTGTTCTCTGGCTTATTATCTATCATTATGATCTATTACTGTGGTCTGTAACTGTGCTCTACCACCGAGCTCCATTATATGAACAACTACTGTGCTCTGTCACTGTGGCTAGTCATTGTGGCCTATCATAGTGGTCTGTCATTGTGGCCTATCTCTGATCCATCACTGTGGTCTACTATCTTAGTCTATCTTTTTTTATGTGTTGGTCACTGTGTACCATCACCATAGTCTCTCACTGTTCCATCTCTGTGGTCTTCTGCCTTGGTCCATCTCTCTTACTTGTCACCATGATCTCTCACTGTGCCTATCATTGTCACTCCTGCTTCCATTGCCACCTAATTGGGTTCTCCCTGTGTGTCCTAGTGTCTGTGTTCTGCTCTTAAGGCCACTGGTCACTTTGGAGTGCATGCCATCCTACCTGACGTGAACTCAATTGTATCTTCAGAAACACTATTCCTCAGTAAGCTCAGGTATACATACAGGCTTGAACATGCCTTTCTGGGAAGGCAGCTCAATTTCAAACATCCACTATGCAAGTTTCAATTTAAGAAACACTTTCTAACTTTTTACTGTGGATCAGTTATTTATCTCTTTTACCAACATCACTTAATTTCTATTTACCCATTTCTTTATTTTACTTAAAATATGATTTTTATGTTTTGGGGAAACATATGGAAAAGCACCTAATGCAAAAAAACTCTTATTAAACAATTAAATTGTTATAGTATTTGTCTCTTTCCTTATAATATTGCTCATACCATTCTTTTTCAACAGTTAGAAGGTCCTTGGGAAACATGAAGTAAACAGGGCTCTGGGGATCAAAGTATGTCTTAATTACTCAATGAATGTCATGAGTTAGGATCAAAAAATTCTTTTTATTCATAACAGACAATACATTTCACCCTCTCTGCTATGGCTAACATTTGTATTATTTGGATCTAGAAAGTTACATTCTATGGTGAAATTCTGAATATTTTTGAAAACTCACTTTAGCCAGACAGATGCCACTTTCAGAACAATGAGAATCTTAATGTATTCAGGATGGTTTACAGAGCATGAAGCTAGTTCATTTTACACTTTATACATTTTGTTCTTTATAATTTAAAAAAGACAAAGGCATTTGTTTTCGAATAAACCACGTGTATCCCTCTCCCTATTTTTCTTTCTTCATCGACAATTTCCTGATACCATGGCTAGTGTCAAAACGTTGCAATACATAATCCTTCTCAGTCTTAACACTGTCACAGTCCATAATCAGACTGATCCAGGACATACCAGAGCCTAATTATAGGCCCTTCATGTGACACCAAACTAAGATCAGAAACTCCTCTTGTTAACCATTCTTCTTTTTTCAAAGCAAAAGTGTGGGATTGGACTAGCATCCTCACCCTGGGATGCATCATGCTTTCACGCTCCAGGAAAAGGGCCATTCTGGAATTTATGGATGTGAACTAATTAGCATCACCAAATGAAACCTTTCAAGTTGCTGCTAGAATGGGGCTTCTTGCTAGTCAACGGATGCAGCTCTCAGGTTCTTTAATGTTGCCTGGGCTGCACAGCACCTGCCTGAGTACACCCACCCTCCATAAACACGCTGTTGCTGCCTTGGGAAATCACACTAGATAACCATAATTGAACACCACTAAAGACAAAAGAAAACAAAATAAAACAAAACAAACAAAGAACCACCAATCCTGCTAGCTTTGTAAAAAAGTGAAAGTATATAGCACAAGGGCATTGGCTAGAAAAGAAGTCTTTGTGATCTTTTCACAGAGGAAAACATAGCTTTATTTCCTCTGCCAAGCTCCCTTTCTCTGTATCGGTGGTAAGCGGAATTCTAAGGCTCCATCCCTTTTATAAACATGCCTCTCCCATCCCCTCCCCCTACATGCTGGAACCCAGTGTGATTGTATGATGGGCCTGCCTGCCATACGGCAAAGGGGAAAGGGACTTGCAGATATAACTCATATCCCAACCACAAATCAGTTGTAAGTG
This sequence comes from Rhynchomys soricoides, assembly GCA_019843965.1. Classification (NCBI taxonomy): domain Eukaryota; kingdom Metazoa; phylum Chordata; class Mammalia; order Rodentia; family Muridae; genus Rhynchomys; species Rhynchomys soricoides. The sequence goes on from JADRCH010000124.1 coordinate 5,549,588, forward strand.
AACTCATCAAAAGAGAGAGATTTCTGAAAGGGCTCAATCAGTTCTAAGCCCTTAGGGCTGGACAGGCTCTTCCTCAGGTGAAAAAGTGTACTCTTGTTGGTCTTCAGGAAGCATACAGTCCTGTTATCATAAACTGCCTTAGGAACTGAGGACCTGAATTTTTCTAAGCGCTTGGGAAAGGTCTCAAATTGCTCTTCTATCTAGTTCATATTTTCCTACCTTGTGGCAAAGACCTTTTGCAGAAGATGCAGTTAAACTGTGCTTGACTCTTGACCCGTATAAATTGAGACACTGAAATCCTAAAACCTCTTAAGACTGTGACAGTAAATTCTATGTAGCAATAGAAAACTCATAACACATTTTTCTATACACCAAATTTTGCATATATCTACTCAGTAGTAGCAACATATAAAGTGTCTATGTCTGCCTCCAAAGGCTTTAGAATGCTCTAGAAAAGAAACATCTAGAATGTAAGAGGGCAAAGCATCCTCAGCACAAGATTATAGAGAATCCAAAGGCAAGGAGGTTATGATCAGGGAAGTGAGAAACAGTGAAAGTATGTTGCTAGATAGTCTCTGCAACACTCTGCAGAATAAGCTAACATGCTACTTGTTTGAATCAGAGAGGACCTCTCATACTCGGGACATTGATAGACCGTTGGCCATTTCTGTATCCCAGGTTAACAAGCGTATTCTGCTGCAAAAAGTAAGAGGGGCTGATGGGTAATAACACTACGGTGGGGTTATGTGGTGGCATTTGGAAGTAATTGGGAAAGTGACCTCTGTGGAAGTGCTGATCATTCTCTTCCATTGTATTCTGTTCTCCATCTCAACACCTGTTTAATTTCTCCTTGTCTACAAGCCTGGGCTGTACTTCCTGTCCTCTTGAGGGAGAGAATGGATCATGATTACACTGCGCTTTTCACTTCTCAGCCCCTCTCCCACACCTTGTCCACCAACTCCCCAGTCCAGCACTCTAAGGAACAAGGTTTTTCAAGGTCACTAAAGAGCTCTATATCTGCTGGATTTTTTTATTATGCATAATCTCCTGCGATCTTTTTGTAGCACTTGCTACACCAGCAGGCTTACTTCTTCTCATGGTCAAAAGCAGAAAAAAAGTAAGTTCGCTAGTATTCTGTTCTCCAAAGCCCACAGAGGTTTATGGTTTGTAGAATGTATGATGACCCACTCAACAAAATATAATAATTTCTTAAAAATTTTCCAACTATACTACTGAGTATATTCGATTCATCTGTATTTGTCTCATTTCTAACCACAATTTTCCGTAATGATGCTTAGGTTGGTCAGTGTGAGATGACTTCCTGTTAGCTCTCTGCTGATGCAAAGCCTTTCGGGTTCCAGGCACAGTTCAAAGATTTCTCCTTTCCTGATTGCTATATTAGAATTTCTTCCTTCAAACCTAGTTTACTTGAAACTCTAACACATGCTTGCCTTTCTATGTACTAGCATTTAGTTTGTTTACTGTCTTTGAGACTCTTTACTCCACTATAATATTGGAATTATGTATGCAAGTAATAATTAGTCAAATTATAGTTTAATATAATAAACTATTATTACAGGGCCTGTACCTAGTACTCAGAAAATGTGGGTGATCACGACAGTGTCTTTTTAAGTCTTCTACTGTACTTAAAACGTGGCAAAGGTAGATTGAATAAGTTGCTTGTTGTTTAAACTAAGCCTCACACTGAGCCTTCAAGACAACGTTTGTAGGATCGTATTGACTAGCTTTCCTCAGAAGCCTTCTTTACTTAGCTTCCACGACACACCTTTCTTTTCTCTTAGTCCACATTTATCTCTTTATCAGCCTTTCTCTGTATCCGTGGGTTTGGTAATCTAAGAATTTCTTTCAGATGCTCTATTTCTTTGCTTCCCTTTTATATGGGCTTGCTAACACTATGACTCCATTCGCACAAGCTGAACTCATAGATAGTCAAGTCCCAAATCACTACTTCTGCATTCTTCTTATGCTCCCTACATTTTCCATACCCTGGAAAGGATGGGTATTCAGCATCTCTAGAATTACTTTCATTTTCTCTTTCCTTCACACCTTCAGCACCAGTCACACTGCCTGTCAGTAGCAGACTCCCGGAGTCTGTCACATATGCGCTTTCTTTCCACCAGCAATTTTAGGCGTATTCCAGGGTCCCTTCAAGGGCCTTGCTCCTGCATAGCCCTCTCTCCAATTTTCCCTTCTTGTCTATCCTCACCACACATTGCTGCCAAACAAATGCTCCCCAGACAAGAGGATAAACTTCATGTCTATCTTGATTGGTTCCTGAATTCCTATGGGGTATCAAAGTCTTAATTTCCTTAGCTTGGTATCAATGGGCGCCTTTAATCTAATTTCCAGTTGCTCTGTGAGGACCCTTCCTAGGATCTCGTAAGTTTCAGCATGCATCCTATTTTCACCAGGCCCAGGCAGATCTAACTTCTAGTTGATTATGTTGGTCGCTGTAGTTTGAGTGTGAAGCGTCACCTATTGGTTGATATATTTGAATATTTGGTCCTCAGTTGGTGACATTATTTTGGAAGGTTGTGGGACCTTTGAAAGGTGAAGCCCTGCTGTAGGAGTGGATCCATTAGAGGCTGGCCTTCAGGTTTTAGAGGCTGGCTGGCTCCACTTCTTGTTTTCTCTTCTCTTCCCTTCTTGAATATGGGATAAAGTATGACCAGATGCCTCCAACTCTTGCTGCTTTGTCTTCTCCATCCTGGTGGACTTTGCCCCTTTCAAACTATAGAACAAAATGAACCTCCCCTCCATTAGGTGCATCTTGTCAGGTATTTCGTGGCAGGAAGGAGAAAACTGCATAGAACAATGGCTCCTCCTTTTTTGGCATTCCCTATTCGATGCACATCCAGGGCACATAAATTGGTATCTTACTGCTTTTAAGCATCCAATGTGCAATATCAAGTATGGAATAGCTGCTCAGACTCTTCTTGAGCAGTCTAATATGCAAGATAGCATGAGACTGCTTCTCAGCAAATATGAGTATGTTGATGCATAAAATGGGAAATGGGGAGAACATAGACTAGAAAGAGCCAGTATTTGAATCATCCTGTTCTTTTAACATGGAGGCATATGGCTATGCAGAGATGGAATAATGACATTTCTGATGTGAGCAGACCACGGACTAAGAAAAAAAGAACAGGAATTAGAAGCATCTGTCTAGTATCTAGAAACACATATCCATAGTATTGAGATGGTAATCATATTGGAAAGGTGGGCTGTGCCAAGAGCAGGCAAGGCATGCCAAATAAAGAAGTTGAAAATTTAGATGAAAGGAAGTGGTCATGGGTATTGAATAAGGAACCTGTTTGCTCTGATCTCAGCAACAAGACTATGTAGACAGCATGTGTTCAGCGGATTGTCTGTGGATGTGCACAAATGGCTGTAGGGGAATATTGTGGTGGGCTCTAATAATTACATACAAGGTCCCAGATTAGAGCAGGGTCACGGGGAGCACAGAGATGAGAAGGAGCAGAGAATGCAGCACTGTGGCTTACAGTCTGACTGGAGAGCTGGGATGCAAAGGAGGAGACTAACAGATGATGTCATGCTTCTGAGCTTTATAGCAGAGGAACGCACACGCCTGTGTCGTTGAAGAAATGAGAGTTTCTCACACGTTGAATTCTAACCATGGCTGGGACACAGAGATGACTGGATCTAAAGGAGACCTTTAAGAACTATTGATTTTATTTTGTATCTTTTCTTGTATCATCCTTTCATATCTTGATTTATTGTCTATTCAAATATATTTCTCAATTATCTACTGGGTTGTAAAAGTTGTTTTTTTTTAAAAATAAATTGTGGGAAAAAAAAATCCTTGCCACATCTATGGACTTTGGATATTCTGATCTAGTCTATGACTTCTCTTCATATTGTCTGTGCTATATTTTTTAAAAAGCCCAATTTTCACCCTTTTCCCCAAATTTTCAATTGGACAAAGCTTTATTTATTAAATTGTATTGCTAGTTGATGCTTTGGGATCCTTCCTAGAGGATGCTTTGCGAACAACACGGAAGGTCTTATTGTTTCTTCTCAGTGTTCCAGCTTCAACTTTTACATGTAGATCACATTCCACTTGGAGTTATCAGAAGATTACAAATGTTGGGTTTTAAGCCTGGGACAAAGACTGAGGTGCCTCTTTAACATATCTAAGTGGACACTGGTCGCCAGGTTCTCCCTACATCCCTCAGGCCTTACCTGTTATAGGACTCTTCTGGCTGGCATAGCCAGCCTCCTACCCAAAATCCTCCAGGCCAGGGTCTGGGATGCCCTTCCTCCAGCTGCCCTTTCCTATATAATCCAACCACTTTGCTTACCTGGCCTCTTGTCTACTCTTTTGGGCCTCCTGGCTGCTACACCAAGTTCCACGCTCTTCCCTTTTCCCTTCCTCTTCCCCTCAGAAGAGGCATGGATCAGAGGAGGAATGTCCACTCTGGACTCTCCCAGATGCCCCTGCCTCCAGCTATGTCTTCTTTTTATCTACAATAAACCTTCTCTTCCACCATACCTAGGAGCATGGTAACAAAGCACGGGAGAAATTATAATCAATATGTATTAGATTTATATATATAAAACAAAAATATAATAATATGACAGAAAGACCAACTAGTGTCTGAAGCTAGAGATGCTAGGGCAGGCATTACTGGAAAGGTACTAGGAACTTTTTCTTTTTAGAGTGATGATTACATTGCATGCAGGTGTGAAATATGCAGGCGTACGCATGTGTGGTGCAAGCAACTTAACTGTTTGCAAACCATTCTTGAAAAGAATTAAGGAAAGCAAGAAGTTTGATAGAGATATCAAGGCTAGGGGTTAGGCTTTGAGTGTAAATGACATGAAATCAATTGTATTGTAAACCCTGAAAAGATAAAGGAGTCACAGAGATAGAGGAATGCCTAACGTGCATCTTTGGAGACAACTTTCCTGTCTACAATTAGAAGAGAAAGAAAGGAGAGGGTGTTCAGAAAGAATAGAACAGAGAGACTAGATCCGTGGTTCTCAATGTCCCTAACGCTGCGACCCTTTAATACAGTTCTTCATGTTGTGCTGACCCCAACCATAGCATTATTTTCCTTGCTACTTCATAGCAATGTAATGTAACCATCTGATGCAGCAGGATATCTGATATGTGACCTTGTCCTTTGACTTCCAAAGGGGTTATGACCCACAGATTGAGAACCACTGGAATAGAAGCTCACTAGCCAACAGTATTAATAAAGGCAAGGTACATGGGGCGGGCTGCCTTTACGTATGGCCCAACTGTCCCTGGTTGAGTGAGTATCCATGTCAAGTCATCCATATAGTGGCAAGGTAGCTGTCCTAGCTGAAGCTATAGGCAGCAGGATGAACTGAAGGAACGGTCCTCATGCTTTGTAATTGGAAACATAGGTGAAATCGCGTGGTGTTCAGCTTCTAGAGTGACTATTAAGCTCAAGCCCTCACGGAGGTACTTGGCTGTGCATCAGAAGCACCGGTGTTATAGCTTAAGACTACTTAATGCAAAATAGCAAAACAGATTCACAGCTGATGAGGACCTGGAAGGTAGCCAGTTAAATCGCATTAACACTGCGTTAGCAGGAAGAGAAGTGGGTGGATGACAGCAGCCCTAAAAGGTGAGGCGATGGGGAACAGTTCCAATCAGTGTGGGCAGGAGATGGCAGGCAAGGCCAGGCTGAAGCACCACTTCAAATGATAACCACTGCTAGGCTGTTATCAGCAATGACAGCAGCACAGAGCCTCTGAAAGTGGGCTTTGTGTGCCTGCTGGAGGAGACTGAGAAACCTGACCGAGGTCACTGTAAACAGCTACTCACCAAAGCAAGCCTCATCAAAGGGCCTGCTGCAGGAACGCCTCTAAGGCGTTTGAGCTGTCCCTTGAATTGTCCCCATGAAAGCACCAGGGAAGAGGGTGGTGTTATGCAGCAGCTGTCATATCAAATCAGCGTATGTAGCTTCCTTGGTTATCCCAACATAGCCAAAACCTAAGACCTAAGAGATGAAATCAGGAGCGGATCCCACATCTCTAATAAAGTCTCTGTGGGAAGGACTATGCACCCCGAGGGCCAATTCAGAGATGGCCTGCTTACCAACTGCGTCAGACTGGTTGCCACCAGGCTCAAAAGAATAAAACAAGCAAGGGACATGTTTAGGCAGTACAGGCAAGTAGGAAAACAAATAAAAACAAACAGAGCAGAAGGTGACGGCACTAAAGAAAGGTCAAGAACAGAGACAGCAAAAGAGAGAGAATAAAAGGCGAGGCGAGACGTTCAAGGGCAAAGCCTGTGGTTTGGAAGGTTGCCCACTTCTGTCCCAACGTAAGGGTGAATGTCACCTTCCTATGTCCTTCAAAGCCTTTCCATAGGTGGCTTCTTCGAAGTCATTTTCTTATGACTCAATGTAATTAACAGGCTGCTCTGAACTAAAGGGGAGTAAGAATTCTACCTACTACGAGCCTTTTTTCTGGGACGGGAGAATCACAGGAAAAGAGAACATCCACCCACACAGATTACATAGTATTCACAGACAGAGACAGTTAAGTAACATATCAAGATGACAAGCATATACACGCATGGATTCATAGCAGAGCAAGAGCAGGGGATTAACAGACGACTGGGAGGTTTGAGGAGAGCGGACAGTAGCAGCTGGAAATAGCACAAACTCAGAAGGGCAGGAGGATCCAGAGGCAAGCAGAGGCAAGCAGTATTCTAGGCAGAGGAGATCGTGTGTGTGTGCGCGCGTGCGCGCACACACGTGAGTGTATGTGTGTGTGAGTGTGTGCATGTGAGTGTGTGTGAGTGTGTGTGTATGTGTGTGTGTTAGTGTGTGTGTGTGTGTGTGTGTGTGTGAGTGTGTGTGTATGTGTGTGTGTAGCTCTAGATGCACTGTAGATGATAAACAGAAATGCAGGGGAGCTGCCCCTGCTAGAGCAAACTGTGAGTGGCTAGCAGGAGATGAGCTCAGTCCATTCCTGGCCACCAAGTGTAGGTGCCTGGCCAAGGCACTGTGATTTACTGTAGAAGTCCTTTTGAAAATGGAATAAGGACAGAATGGAGGTCCAACACATGGTAAAATGGTTTGCTTGGCCTTAGTTTTAACTTGATGTGACATGTGAAGCATGGTATATGGTAACATGTCATAGAAACAGACATATTTTAAATGTATTCAGTGTTGAATTGCAAATATTACGTATAGTCCCTTGGGAATATTGCTACCTGTCCACATTTATACAACTCTGGTGTTTGGCATGCATATTAAGTTATTGGCTCAAGGACACACACTAGTAATGTCACAGTGAATCCTGACAGATCAACTCACACTATGAACTAGCTCACTTCATAGTGTCACAGCAGAGCAAGCCACACCCCTGACATGTCTGCCTATTCATACTGGGCCAGTCTCTCAGTGGTTAGCAACACTTCAAACAACTTCTAGGCTGCAGAAATGTTCCAAAGATTTTAGGGACACAATTGCAAAATTATGATGGGAATTGGTTTTTATTCGCCACTATAGACTACTGCAGTTCCTATGCTTGAAAGAGCCAGTCTAAGTCCTCACAAAAATAAATTATAGTAAAACTTGACTTCCAAGGCACTGAGCCATTTAACTCTGTCAAGTAAAGGGAGTACAGAGAAGTATATATTGTTTTCAGGTAATAGCGTACGTCTCAGGCACATATGTTTCTAGTATTTGTAATCTATTATTATGTTATTCTCTCTCTCTCTCTCTCTCTCTCTCTCTCTCTCTCTGTGTATGTGTGTGTGTGTTATAAACAGCTTTAAATATAAGATAAAAAGTAGAAGAGTGCAAATGATTTCAGAATCTCTCCAGGGCAGCAGTTTCAATTAAAGTGTTTCTTGGTGAGGAAATCTTTAGATGGCCCAATATCTTTTTATTCTTTACTTCAAAGTTATCTAAGCTCATTCAAAAGACAGACAGTGGGGGGAGGGGGGTGGACTCAGAAGATACCGAGTTTCAATCCCTTTATTATAATATTCTCTTAAGTAAAAACTAAACAAAGAAAAATAAAGCCAAGTGCTGGAATGTAATTGACGACCACATAATTTTCTTGTGTTTTCTGCTCTTATTTCTTTATCAAATGTAACAGAAAGTGTCCCAAACCCAATAGTCAGCCATGCAATAAGGGATCGATATAGTCTTAAGAGCGAGCAGAACAGCAGGATCCCAGGTTTCTAAATCCATAGCTTTCTTAATGAATTTGCTTCTGTAGGCAGGCTTTGCTCAATGATAACCTGCATTCTGTACTGTAACAGGTATGTGCTAAGGAACTGACTTTTAGAGCTATTTAATAAGATCTGTCTCCTTGTCAAGTACTCCAGCACGGTAATTCTTGAGTTCCATTAATATCAGACCATGGTGTTATTTACAGCCCTTATTTTCCTTCTATGGGCTTACTTAATATCCTTGAGATGCCAACGAAGTTTAACTAAATAAGCTCTGGGAACTTAGCTTGAATCTTAAGTCATTTGGTGGCTTTTATAGCTTACAGTTATGTCGTATCACCTATGCTTTGGAAGTTTATAGAATCCCTTAACACTTGTTCATTTTAAAGGAGTCGATTTCTTGTGGGGAATTTTTCTATATAATAGGATTCCTGAAGGAAACCACAAGGACATATAAAAATCCTTCCTGAAATGCAATCTCAGTGGCATGGAGTCAGCTTACATTGCCACCCAGACCCCAGAATACTGCTAGAATTATATTGTACACTGGCTTAAATTTAGTATTATCTACAGCACTAAAGTTTGTAACAAATACTTTAAAATAGTTTTCTGTCTCACAAGGTGAGCAGACAATATAAAATACATATATAATTTTAAAGCTCATGAAATGTATTAATTATAAAAGAGAATTAAGGTTTGGATTTACAGTAAATAATTTGTAATAATTTACCAAAAATAAAAAAAAATTCAGGCAACAACACTATAAGACACAATGAAATAATTAGATGCCTGCGACTCCTAGAGGGCTCACTGGACAATCAAAAGATTATTTTTTTAATCAGGAACAAAAACCAAAGACTAGATTTTAGACAAATATTATAACAAAAGCTAAACTGTTTTACATACTTAAGAGACATACAAACCAGATCATTTTAGATTAAAAATACATACATTCATACATACATACCTACATATGTACATTTCTACTATTCTTAAAATGAGAATTGAGTTAACATGATAATCTAAGATGGTGGACTAAGCTAAACTAAAGTGAAAGACTCTTTGTTGAATGGAAGTGTAGATGCCTGCCTCATGCTCATGATGAGCTTCCCTTTTCACTAAGTGTCTCTGCCTCAATAGATCCCTTCATCACTATTGTGATGACGTCAGTATTGCAAAGTCCTTAAGGTTGACAATACTCATTAGAATTGAACCTTTCTTTCTTGCAGATTTTCCATTTCACAGAAGTTTGGAACTTCACTTAACATTTTAGCTATGCCTCTCTGAAGTTTTAGAAGAATGGAGTCAACAGATAGGGGAAGCTGACTCATGCAGCTCATTCATTTACAGAGTGTGCTACTCTTCAATAGCATGGCTATATATCTGAGTAAAGGAAGACCATTTAAAAAACTGCAGAACTAAAGTAAATAACTATTCCCTTATCAAGCTGGCTGAGGCAGGAAGAACATGAATTATATTAAAGTCACATTCCAGGTATTCAATCATCAACAATATAAATCACAATATGACTGTCTCTGAGCAGGTGCACAGTTTATCACTCATTTCCAGTCTTTTGCTGTAATAAGCAAGAGTGGAGGGGATGGGAAGCCTCTATGATGTTCTCATGAGGCCAAATCATCAAACTGGAAATGTCTCCTGACAACACCTCCACCCTAGATTCTCCAGCCTGAATAAATTTTTGGACAACCCTTTTTTCTACAAAAGCCTCCGAGTTCTTATGCATACAATGGGAATAGTTATTGTTCTTATTTGGCAGTTTTCACAAGCGTACTGTAATTCATATAATGCACAACATACAAAGACATGCTGAGTGCTCAATAAACGTGGTGATCAGTAATGTGATTCCTGTTCTTCACACACCATGGATCACTGTGTTCCTAAAGGGTCTCTTCATCTGTTTCTTGCCATCGACTTTCTTGACATTCACGATCATGACACTGACATAGGGCAATGCCATTATGTTCATTTTTTAGCCACAGGAGGGGAAACAAAGTTATCCAACTACACCTTCCTGACTGATGCAAGCTTGCTTACATGATGCTCATTGCTTCATTGCTAGCTGTTTAGTTACTGATCATCTGCCTCCTGAGGTTTAAGGTCACCCTGTTCAAAGTGTTCCTACAGCTAGCTGTCTTCGTAGCTGCTGATGTTACATCTACAGGAAGACTGTAATAGTAGCTGAGCCTTGCTCTATCATATTTCCCTTTTCAGTGTTCATGTAATATTTCATTTGAAAAGGACCCTTGTGTTCAAAGGTTTGAAATTTATTTTCAGGGTTCAGTTTCTGCAAACGTGGGATAAACACCATACTACTTATAATAGTGTAAAGTTGTGAAACCTGACATCTACACAGTTGCTTCTAGCATAAATTGGTTTAGTCTTGAGCAAAACTCCATGCCATTTTTTTTTGTTTTTTTGTTTTTTTGAGAAAGAGATTTTTCCTGGTCATAAACTCAATACAGTGCTGCACAGATCCAAATTACACTACATCTTACTCAGGCCCACTTTCCATGAACAGGACAGACAAAGACGTGTGAGTAACTATACCAGGGCCTTGGGAATTAACCTGTCATTGGGAAAGCAAGCAGAAGGCCTGTAGATAACCAGGATAGGTGAGAGATTTGAATGAAGAGCTTTCAAGAGAGGAAGTCTCACACAGCCCTGCCTTTAAAATGAGGGACTCTGCAGGCAAATGGATGGAACTTGAAAATATCATCCTGAGTGAGATAACTCAGTCACAAAAGAATGAACACAGTATGTACTCACTGATAAGTGGATATTAGCCCAAAAGTTTGGAACGTACATGATTCAATTCACAGCAACTGTTGGACTGAGCATGGGGTCCCAGATGGAGGAACTGAAAAAGGAACTGAAGGAACTGAGGGAGTTTGCAGCCCCATGGGGAGGGAGCAACAGTGTCAACTGGTCAGGCTCCCCGGTGCTCCCAGAGTCTGGACCACCAACCAAAGAATGCATATGGAAGGGCCCATGGTGCTCGCCACATATGTGGCTAAGGAGGGCCTTGTTGACCATCAGTGGGAGGAGAGGCTCTTGGGTCTGAGAGTGTTAAATGCCCCAGTATAGGGGAATGCCAAGGAGGGAAGATGGGAGTGGATGGGTGGGTGGGGGAGCACCCTCATAGAGGCAGGAGGAGTGGGGATGGGATAGGGGGTTTCCCAAGGGGAGACCTGGAAAGGGGAAACTATTTGAAATGTAAATAAAATATTAAATAAAAAAATTCAAACAACAGCAACAACAACAAACCGAGGGACTTCTCATCCTGCTAGGGACAAATTAGCTGGGTATTCAATAATAAACTAATATATCAGGGCTAGTGGGAGCCCAGCAAGAGATACCATCACTAGGTAAGTACTAGTTGGCTTTGAGAGAGATTTCGGGATACGTGTTCATGGGCTTAAATTCAAGCAGAGAATTGGTGGAGATGGAGCTGGTTGTGGTCAGGAACACAATAAGAGTTCTTATTTGAATAAGACTTTCCACGGCAGGTATGTAGAACAAGAACTGAATGTAGAGTGAGAGGTGTGATCAAGAAAATAGGGCTTCACTTTGAGAAATGAATGATAATGAAAAACTTGATCAGCCTGTAGGGAATAAGGAGAAGGCTGAGAAGCGGGGTGGGGAGGGGCGAGAAGTTGTCAAGACTATGGAGGCTGGTAAGCCGGTAAGCGGTAACGGGCAGAAATATCTGACTTCATGAAACTCTACAATAACCCTCTCAATATCAAGACGTGCCCAGCGAGTTTACAGAAGATAATTTTAGCAGTGCATGGAGATGGACATGAGAGCAGAAAGCCCTGGATTGTTAAAGGGCATGAAGACAAGGCAGGACCCAGGTTATGTATTTTTAAACTCTGGTGGAGACGTGAAGGTAGATGATAGAAAGGTAGTGTGACCAGGGCAATTTCAGGGGATGGCCATTTCAGACCACAGAACAAGCCGTTGGCATTCCTTTAGCACCTATGACATATATAATATCACCAAGCCCTCCCTGATATGTGATGTAGGCTAAGAGCAGGGCTGAGAACAAGCAAGGTCAACAGAAAAGTAAGAAGGTTAGATGAGGGGCCAAGGAAACCCTCCATCATCTTCCCTGGAACAGGTACCAGAGAAATGGGCTTAAAGAATACCATGCTCATATATTCCTCTGCAAAATTTCTGGAATTTTCTCTGGGTGACTGACCTAAATAGAGGGCTTTTCTAAAAGAGAAATGGAAACTTGTCAGAACGACAGTGTGAAGTTAATAATAGCTAACATTTCAAGTGTGGTTTCTTTGTGCCAGACACCCTGCTATACTTTGTACATGTCGATGCTTTTACCCACCAACCTAGTGACGAGAGCACTATTTAAGATCCTATCTTTGCAACAGGAGGGAACGGATGCACAAACAATAAATATGCCCAAGGTCACACAAACACTGTGCTGCAGATATAGGATTTGGATTCAGTGGCCTGTGCCCATAAATTGTTTCTATTTCTGCATCAAAATGTTTATCCCAAACATTTCTGCACCAACGCACAGCTATCCTTAGACCTCTTGCTCCTATTCTGGACTGAGAGTGAGGATTTGATTATTTTGCTGTACGTAAGGAAAGGTACACTCTACTTCAAAAAGCTCATGAATATCAAAACCTTAATCATAGCTATTTGGATGACATGAGTTCATGCTTTACAAACCAACCATGGCCTTAGTCACATTAAAATCAAAGTTGCAAAATAAAGAAGCATTCTGGAAATCCTTGTCTGCTTCATTTAGATAAGAGTGTGCAGAATGAATTGAAAGATAAAAATGCTCAGAGAATTTACAGTTTTCTTCTCCTCTCTCTTTTTACATGTAAGCCCCATGGTGTCATGGATGATATCATCAGGCAATTTGGTTTGAATAAGCTCCACACTGGACTGTGTAGATTACCTAACTAATGACATGCATACTCCTTGCCATTGTGACACCTCTCTTCTTACAAATGGGAATTTCAAGTGACAGACTAAAGCTGTTTGCTATCAATTTTGCAAAAACCACATCTGCCAGATAGGCAAGATTTAGTTCAGAGACCAAAATCGATTAATATTCTAATTTGTTACCTGTCATTAGCATCTTACTGTGTTATGCCAAGTCAAAAGTGATAATTTTTATATAGCATATGCCCCTGAAGGAATTTAAGTTTAGGGACATATTTTATTTTGCTCATTGTTGAGTCCTGACTGAAAAATCCCATTAGCAATTTCAATTATCCAGGCAGTAAAAGTTTTAGTGGATTAAAAAGAAACTGTAGATTATTTACTGCTAGATAATTTTAATAAAGCTGCATGACTGTATGAAAAATATTATTTTTCTAAAACCTATTTACTTTAAAAATATTTTAGATATTTACTTGTTTCATATCAAGGAAAACACTAGCAACATAATATTTTGTACAGGTCCTTAGGGGATCCTCTTGTTTTTAGCCTTGTGGGTGACCGGTTAAAAGCAAGCCCCTTTGGAGGAGGACATGGCTATTGGGTATCATTTCTTGCACCTGATAATGGAATATAGACTAGGGAAGATCTTGGGAAGAAGAAAAGCTAGCTAAGGCAAACAAGGAGTTTCATATGTAATCTTTTGCAGTTGATTATTTTTCTATTGATGAAGAGGAAAAAATGTCATGTCTGAATCTTCGTGAGAGAGAGGCAGAGGACATCATAAAGATGGAAATATTTTGCTTTGTAAAAATGAATAACATTGGTAAGCACAGAAATGGAATTTTAACCCATACAATGTACAATCCATGTTTTAATTTGATGGCACCTTAAGGCTACAGAATTTAAGAGGGACTGTGTAAGCTAGAAGTTGAATTGATCTTCGTTCATTCATTTCTTAGTCAAATATACATTGAGAGCCTTCTATGTACCCCTCATCGTGAATGACGTGAGTACTCAGAAAACATGTATAGCTAACTTCCCTCGCAGAAATTTTATTATTTTGGAAAGATTCAGAATAATTAAAAACAATGCAGTAAGTCATACATCTACATAAGTTATTATTGTAGATGGTACTGAATAATAGGGTGAGAAAAAGAGCAAGACTGAGGGGCAGGGCATGCTGGCAACAACGGAGGAGTGTAAATGCTGTGCTTGGATGGACCCTAAGTAGGCGGATGACGTTGTATGAACACGAAAGAGATAGGATGAGTTATGCTGCTAACTGGGAGCACATTTCAGTTTGATGATTATCAGGCTTGCTGTGTGCCTCATACTCTTTACTCTTCCAGAAGAGACAGTTACACATGAGGCAGGACATGTGTCTCACTCTTTCTTTCTTTCTTTCTTTCTTTCTTTCTCTCTCTCTCTCTCTCTTCTTTTTTTTTGATAGCTTATGACATGTTTCTCTTATGGAAACTATTTTAATAAAATAGTCTTTAAGCCTGAGTTTAAATCTATAATGCACGCATATGTTTTACTTCTAGAATTTCCAACCTCAAAGTTATATAAAAAGCACTTCGACTTTTATAACAGTCCATTAGCTAAGCAATGGAGCAAAAGAGGAACTGTGATCTTCTTCTTGCTCAAGGGCTTGAGCTACTGGACCATCTCTCTCCTTCCATTTCTTCTCCAATGGGGCTTCCTGCTGAGAATAGTAATTACCAATAATTCTGTTAGAGCTAGCTTCAAAGGAAGCTGAATTTGTGAACAGTGTGGACATATGAATGCATTTCTAGTTTTTGAAGTATGAGAAGATCTTATAGATACATTTTCATAATGTTATCTTTTATCTGGAATATTCCAATAGCTTGTTTATCTTCTCTTCTTGGATTGGCTTCATCCAAGTTATCATTAGGTCCCAATGTATTATGCTACATAGAAATTCAACTTCTGCTTGTCTTGTTCTAATTAAGGGCATACTTTTAAACCAATTTTAAGAGGCCAGCATCATGCTGGTATGAAAGCCAAGGAGCCCACCAAAAATAAAAAAAAATAAAAAAATAAAAAGTTACTTGATGCTAATCACTATTCCTGGTTACTGTGTCCAGGGCTTTTCCTGAACAACCAAGTTGAAGAGAAAGTAAAAAGGTTAGTCACCATGTGGGCTTGATTAATTTCAGGAAAGGAAGAAGAGTTCAATTTTTGTAAATTATTATATATGATAGATCACATTAATAGGGTAAAGGGTAAAGCAATATGAACATTTTAAAAGAAAAAGAATTTGAAAATAATTGAATATTCTTAAAAATGCTCAACAAGTTAGGTATACAAAAATTATACTTCAATATGATAAAGGGTGTACATGACAGTCCCAGAATTAGTATTTAAAAATTTCCTTCTATAATGTAGAAAGAAAAGATGCACAATCATGAAACTTACTATGGCAGGCCTTATCCAGAATAGAGCAAGAAAGAGAAATAAAAGGCATCTAAAGTGGGCAAGAAGAGATTTTCCTTGTTTGCACATGATGATGATCATATAGAGACCCAGAGAGTGATTACCAAACTTAGAAGTAATGAATTGACTCAGTTGTTAAATGACCCAACATTGATGTACAAAGATCAGTATTATTTAGATGCACTATCTCAAAGATAAAGCAAGAAAAAAATCCTTTGCCAATACTAAGAAAGAAAACATTCCACATTCACCTACACTATTTTATTTACTATTATTACTGTGTGTGTGAACATAGTGTGTGTGTGTGTGTGCGCACACGCATGTTCACATATGTCACAGAGCACATGTGAAGGTCAAAGGACCTGGGGCAGGGGCTTGAGAAGCAGGTGAGGGAAATGGTCAAAGGATACAAACTTTGATTCAGAGAGGAAAACAAATTCAAGAGACTTAGTGCACGACATGGGCTGTAGTAATGTTGAGCTATGAACGAATGTTGGTCGTTGTCAGTAAAAATGGTTCTATGTGAGGCAGTGTCCACATGGTACTTAGTAGGTCAATATACACTATTCATTGCTGAAAACACTGTTATTATACACAGTAAATGTATCTGCAAGTATGCAGATAAAGTTTGTATTACCAGTTAGACTTAGTACTACATTTACCCTGATAAGCCTAGCCATAGGCTTTGTGTTTCCCATTGACAAATAAAAAATTAAAAGTAGGCAAAAGCTTTTGAAATATTGACAAATCAGTGAAGGAAAGACAAGTTTTAAAAATATTAACAAAGGAAAGGAAATTAAGCTTGTAATAATGGGAAGGTATCAGCTAATACAGTCTTTGCTATACAACAATTCCATCAAAACAAATCTAAACTTCATATAATACAACCTATAGGCATTACTATTATCAGAGAAAAAGAAAACAAAGGACCAACCTACATTAAACCCAGCACACATAATTTGACTATAAACTGTGCTATTATTATAAAACACAGAGAAAGAAAAAAATCACATTCTATTTCCAAAATCACTTACCACTGGAGTACTACCATGCAATATTACCAAGAAGAGCAACATAGTGAATTCAGCTGACGTTCCAGTGATTTTAATGATTGTTCAATCTTTTTATCCAAGTGAAGAGTGTATACTCACATGGAATTTTATGCAGTTCATTCATAAACTTCTGCTTCAGCTTGGAAAAGGCATCTTCCTTCCCTTCCCCAGGACTGGCTGGCTCGGTGGCATTGTGTGGGACAAGGGTTGCAACAGTGGTGACAGGGGCAGCCAGGGCCTCAGGATGACTGGCACTCACCATTTTGGGTTCAAGAGAAACTGCGATGGGGGAAGCAAAGAGAAAGTCAATTCAGAAGGAACGCCATGCCTGACCCCATATTACAGGTGTACCCAAGATGAAAACACACTGCCCACACTGCACCTGCTCACTGGGTAAGCAGGCTGTCATTAGCATATTACTTTATGTTGGCTCATGAAATATTTATGGAACCACAGTGAGTGGAGAACGCCTTCCGGGAAGGCTAAGACCAAATGTAGTTACTGACTAGCATTCTCTCCCGACAATACCATGTAAGCCCTCAAACCTATTAGCTATGTATACGAGCCCAATTTTCCTGTGTGAATTTAATTTTTAATGATATCTTCCCAAAGTATGTAGAAAGTGATTGTTGATGACAGCCATGCTCTATACTCCAAGCATCTTGTATTATTTTAAAAGAAAAAAAACACAAATTATGAATATTAGTGTTGTAAATGTTGCTAAGTTGATTGCATACATTCAAACAGTTAGTAACTTTAAAAATAACAGTATATAATAGAGTAATCCCTGAAGCCTAGGACACAGTAAACATTATACAGCAAATGTTTCTTGAATCTTTTATCAAGGTTACGTTTTATTCCTAGTCATTTTTTGACCTTTACTGGAGGTGGTACGCTGATCAATAATTTACCTGTTCTGCTAGATGGTATTTTTAGGTCATTGTAAATGTGGCATAATTGACTCCATATATCAAGACCCTCCTAATGAAACAGGCCTTGTCTGCTTAATTATTTAAATTCACCTAGCTTCATTATCTTATTGAATTATTTTATTACATTCACTCATTCAATCATTTTAAATACTTATTTACTTTTGAACTAAAAAAAACACAGTTAATTCTAAGGTCATAAATGAAAACATTTTGGCTCGGAATTGTGAAGACAGCAATTTTCATCTTATTCTCTAGCTAAATGAATTTTGAAAACTTGTATGACTTCTCAATTTGATGCTTATAAAGTGGGAAGAAATAAACTTGCTCTCTCTCTTTTACTCAGGGTTACTACTGCTGTGATCAAACCATGACCAGAAGCGACTTAGTGAGGAAAGGGTTGATTTTACTTCTGCTTTCATAGCAGAGATGTCATTGAAGGAAGTTAGGGCGGGAACTCCAACAGGGCAGGAACCCGGAGGCAGGAAGTGATGCAGAGGCCATGGAGGCATACTGTTTACTGCCTTGTTCTTCATGGCTTGCTTAGCTTGCTGTCTTAGAGCACCCAGGACCATCAGCCCAGGGGTGTCCCCACCTACAAAGGGCTAAAACCTCCCACATAAATCCCTAACAGAAAATGCCCTCCAGCTGGATCTTATGGAGGCATTCTCTCAATTGAGGTTTCCTTCTTTCAGATGACTAGCATGTTTCAAGTGAACATAAAAACTAGCCAGGACAATTGACCCTTCGTCAGCTAGGCACACCAATACAATATCAGCTAACAATAACGTTTTCTTTTTTGTTTATCCCTCAAATATCACATTAATAATCATAATATAAAACATATTCAAAACTTAAAACTCCCAGGTTTTACAAATTTGAATATTTTAAAACTTTAATTTCTTTAAAGTCCAAAGTCATTTAAGAATCCAAAGTCTCTTTAAAAACTTCCTAGCCTCTCAACTATGGGCTCCTACAAAATCAAAATAAGTCAAATATTTTCTTATTTCAAGGGGAAAGAACCAAGACAGAGTCACAAACTAGACAAGGAAAATGAACGTCAAAAGGACAAATAGCTTAGTGTCCAGTGTCTGCCTTCCCCTCACAATCTTTTGGGTTGCAGAGGGCTTGCCACAGCACCCACAGTCTCATGGCTGAAGCCAGCTCTGATGCTGTCTGCAAAATTCTCAAGTCTAGTACTGTAGCTGGGATGAACTTTTGCCAAGAGTCTTTTTCAGGTGCTCTTCATGGTGCCCTGCCCCAGCTTCTCTGAATGGACTCTTCTATCCTGGGCTTTCCACTGCTACTGAGGTTAAACCTTCTGGCTTCTCACAATGCCAGCCCTCAGCTGCTCTTTGTGACCCCTTCATGCCTTCAAAACCAGTATTAATTTGGAGCCTCTTACATATGACCCAGTTTTGACCAGAATGAGGTACAACACCCCCCACCTCCGGAACTTCTGTGCATTGACCCTAAGGAAACAATTGCCAGAAGATTTCACCTTAATGATGCTGGTCTCTTCACAATCATTGCTAATTGGGTTTTTGTATGTGTCTGTTGTGTGTACATTGTCTTTCTTTCTTTCTTCCGTCCTTTCTTTCTTGTTTCCTTCCTTCCTTCTTTCTTTCTTCCTTCCCTTCTGTCTTAGTTTGTTTGTTTTCTTTGTCTTCTTTTTATTTGCCTGGGTTTTTTTGTTTGTTTTGTCTGAACATATTTATCTAGCATTTTGACTAAATATCAATAACAAAAGTCAGCATACAAGGAACTGGATAATTGTGAGGAAGGGTAGAACTGGAACATGCTCTATGGACCCAAATTAATAGA
This sequence comes from Rhynchomys soricoides, assembly GCA_019843965.1. Lineage (NCBI taxonomy): Eukaryota > Metazoa > Chordata > Mammalia > Rodentia > Muridae > Rhynchomys > Rhynchomys soricoides. Next base: position 5,568,994 of record JADRCH010000124.1, read on the forward strand.
ACATATCAAAATATGTGAAAGGGTTCATCCTTATTCTAGGAAGACATTTATAGGAACTTTAATATCAGAAACTACCTATCAGAGTCAAATAATCATAGTAATTTATAAAATAATAGTATTAACCTTGTCTTAAATAGCTTTGAACTTGAAAGCACAAGGGAATATTAGTTGCTAAATATAAGTGATGAAACATTCCACAGAGTGTGCATTGTTTGTAAATAAAGGGCTTTCATATTAAAGAGGTTGGAAAGATAGAGTCAATGTCAAATTTCTGGTAGAATTTTTACCTTCTATATGTTTTTGTTCTTAATATGGTATAAATCTGAGCTATTTTAAAGTATAAAAACAATCTGTTAAAATTGTTTGTTCTTATGAGGGCTGAATCTGACAATGAGAGTTTAGCATCCTAATGCTGGATTGAAAACACTTTCAAATACAAACAGAATCTCAAGGAAAAACAGTGAGGCAAAATTTTCAGCAAAAAAAAAAATATGCAAAATGGCCATTGGCAGAAATGCAGTGTAGACAAAATAGTAAAGTCTCATAAACATTCATTTTTGTGATATAACCTATGGGAAGTCAAGATCATTGTTGTATGACAGTCTCCTATTCCCTCCTTTCATTCTTTGAAGGACTTTATTTATGCCTAGCTCTAGATTTAAAACTTTGTATATATTCCTCAGATTATATAGTAAGGTATTTTATTATACTACATGATTTCAACAAAAATCACCATTTCCACCTCTATTTAAGTATTGCAGTTTGTAATAAAAGTACACAAAACTTCAAGGTCAAATGAAAAGGTGAAGAATTATCAAAAATATTACCAAAGAAAGTATTATAAGACATAAGACTCCCAAACTATAAGTTATTTTTGCCATAATCATTAATAATAGTCCTGGAGATAGGAGGAAATGTTTTTGTGTTAAGGAAAGAGGACAGAATTTAGGGAGTCTGACTTCATGAGTGTCCTCCATCCATCACACAGCAGGTATAAGGCCAACGTAGCTGCCACATGCATCCTTCTTGGCCCCATTTCAACCCCCAGGTTCAGTAAAGAGCCCCCACCCTCTCTTTATACGATGTTCAGCTAGTACCAGTTGCTGACAGACATAGCCAAATACTTCTTCCATTGAACTGGACCTGGCCAAGAGGAGCTGGCCCGTTAGTCTCCTTTCCCTAAAGGCCACTCTAACCCTACCACTCCTATCAAAGGCAGGTAAGGTTCCCAGGAAATAGGATCACATTCACTGTGAAAGGACTTGGAAAATTAATGAACTACTGCCATCATTTTCATTTAAATTCTTCTCTTGCTGGAGGATCCTGAGGCAGCAAGTGAAGCCTAGCAGCCTGGCAAACTCTCCCATAAGTTTGCAGGTGTTTGAATGTCAGCCTCAAGGTGCATCTTCTCTGCAATTCAGACAAATACATTTTCTTGTAGGGGGAAGCAAGAGATTTCAGGGTTTTGTTACGGTGGGTGGCGGCTGGTTTCTGGTGACTGATACAATCAAAGGGTTAAATTAAAAGGTGGAAAATACTAGAAAACATTGATAGGAGTTTCGATACAACATACAAAAAAACCATTAAGGTCCTGTGTCAAAAAAGTGTGCTGTTCCAGTTTACTTACAAGCTGCCTCAATGTGTTTAAGGTGCCTGTATTTGCTGTTCTTTCCACCTTTCCTCATTTTTAACTCTGCTTTCTGTAAAGAAAGATGCACCTGACCCTAGTCATGTAGGCGGTGAGCATGAGGCATAGTCAAGATACAAGTCCCAGTGTCTGCCCATGAGCAGCACCTTCTTGGTAAAGCTGCCCTTTCACAGGCTCTGATCATGGGAAAGGTCTATGTTGATGCCATATGGTCATAGTCATAGCAGATATTAGGAAGGATGAAGATCTGGTTCCACACAGGTCTGCGGCCAATAAACTATACAGACATAAATCTTTTGCCACGCACCAAGCAATATTCTAACTGTACTACAAGTTTATTTCCATAATCCTTATAATAACCTTTGAAGTATGGAGGTCTATTATCTCTACTTTACTTATTTGAAAGTAATATATGTATGTAGTTGTGTGTGTGTGCGCGTGCACGCATGCATGATGTGTGTGGGCACACATGCCATAGCATATGTACACAGAGGTCAGAGGGCAATGTACACGACTTGATTCTTTATTTGTATCATGTGAGCTGAACTGAGGATTTCAGGTTCGGAGGTAAGCACCTATAATCTGCTAAGGCATCTTTTAAAATTATTTTAAATTGAAAACAGATTTTTTTCATATACTGTATTCTGATTATAATTTCCCCTCCCCAACTCATCTCAGATCCTCCCGACTTCCCCATCCACCCAAATACACAGCCTTTCTCTCATTAGGATACAACATGCATCTAAAATAAAAATAATGGATGCAAAATATAGTCAGGCCAAAAAACCTCTTGTCTAAGTATCTAAGTTTTGAAATGCTCTGATGTGTCCAGAGCATATAGGCAAGAATAAACACATAACAATGAACAAGTCAGAACAGTAGCAAAATTACATTTATGAAGTTGCAATGAAAATAATTTTATGGTTGGGGTCAGCACAGCATGAGGAACTGTATTAAAGTGTTGCAGCATTTGAAAGGTTGAGGACCATTGGACTACAGCAGTTTCTATGTTCCCGCACCACTATGGTGTGATTCTTTCGGATACCTTTGAATTCCTGTGGAAATTATCCTCAAAGGCTAATACTACACTTAGATTTATCTGCGTATCTGCATCACAGAATCCAGAAAGCACAAGAAATCAAACTGAACGTTTGGGTTCCCTAGGCTTGTTAGTTCTCAGAACAATTTGAATACAAAACTGGCAGGTTTTGTTACTAAACTCACACTTTTGTCCCTAACTGTTGTATGTGGAAGACTGCTATCTGACGATTCTGAGTGATGCGGGGCTCCTTACATAGCTTAAAAACCATGCTGAGTGACAGACTGTACACTCCACAGATATCTTGCTTTGGAATATATACCTTCACATTTCCCTGTGTCTGAGGGGGGAGTTGTCTTAGATTCTAAGGCTCTGCACTTTGCCAAGAGAAGCGCTGTTTGCCTGGGGATGCTCAAGACAGTTGTTATTCTCAGCAATGGATCATCTCACGAATCATTTCAGGGGAATCTAAGCAAAGGTAAATGGGTCCTGTCTGCTGTCTGAAGCCAGTGTGTCAGCACGTGTCATAAACACCAGCAGAATAGACTCAAGCAGATGGAAAGGTTTCAGAGGCCATATTAACTAAAATGCTTTATCCTGGTACTCTTTTTAAAAAGTTATATATTTTTTAAATTTTGCAATAATTATAGACTTATGAGAAATTATATGAAAGTACAAAAACCCGGTGTCCCCTTCACTAAGTTTCTCCTCGATCTCCTACAACTGTAAAACTTTAGAACCAACATTATGACCGTGGAACATTATTCGCTGACACTAGATCCTAAATGAAACAGATTTTGTGTATATATCTATAAAATATTAGCACAGGAATAGTTTTATGTACTAAACAGTAGAAGCAAGATACAAAACGACTTCATCAGCCTAAATGAACTCTTATGACATAATGTAATGCATAACAGGAACACATATACTAAGCACTATATAGTCCTGAACCCGGGAAATCATTTCTGTTATTTCTCTCCATAGTTTTGACATTTCAACAATGCTATAGAAATGAAACTGTAAAGCAAGTGACCTTTGAGATTTTCCTCCCCACTTACTATAATATACCTTAAAGCTCATCTAAGTTACATAGTGGTCTGTCCCTTTTTACCATAGAGTAATATTCCAAGGTAGAAATGGTATATTTACCCATTCTGGAATATCTGGGTTATTTGTAATCTGAGGCGATCTCAAATAAAGCTGCTATCAAAAATTTCATAAAGGTCTTTGTGCCATGATGGTACAACTGCTGGGTCGTATGTTAATATATTTAACTTTATCAAAGATTTCCAAGTTCTTCTGCAGAGTACTTGCATTTCACATCCCTGTCATTGCTGTAAGAGAACTATAGTTTGTAGCTTTAACAGTATTTGGTACTTTCACTGTTATTTCTTTAGCAATCTTATGAAGTACACGCCAGATCACACTCTAGTTTTACTTTACATTCTTCAATGACTTAAATACAATACAGTTCATCACATTACCTGCATCTATACATCTTCTTTGTTGAAAATGTCTATGTCTTCCCATTTTCTACTTGATTGTTTTATTTTTGAGCTTTGATCATATACTGGTTTCCCATAGTCATTAGACAATGCACGTATATTCTTGTATTATTATTTTTCTTCTTTTTTAAAACAAAATGAAGTTGTTTAAATTTTGGTAAAGTCCATTATATATACTTTGTTTTCTTCTGGATTATGCATTTGGGCTAAAGTTTAAAACACTTTAAAGTTAACTTAAAAACTTAACGTTGTCTCCTGAAGATTTTTCTAATACATTTTTTTTTCTAGAAGGTTTCCATCTTACTTTAAATCCATAAAACATTTTGAAGTACTGTTAGAATATATTTTCTTGGCCTGTACATGTTCAGTTGGCCAAAGCGCATGCCCTTTCTTCCTTGGATCACCTTTGTACTTTGTCAAAATTACACAAAATGAATTAGTTTATAAATCGTATGCCAAGTATTTACATCTGCCCATTTTTGTTCTCCCGCTTTATTCTAGGGAAGCCAGCTCTTCCATAAGGTCTTCCTTTTCTTGTTCCAACTCCTGCAAACGCTGCTGGTTTTGCTCTAATCTGTCCTCTAGCCACTGTAGGAGAGGCCCACAGACCGCGGACATCTGACTGCACAGATGCTTGGTGAATACAGAGCCATTATGGATCTTGGTTACTGAGTCCAGATGTGTAAGGCCGTGAATCCTCCTAAACGCATCTTGTTCTTCCTGACATAGGATCCCTGGCAGCTCTACTGCTGACCTGAGGCAGACTTTCCCAATGGTGGTATGAGGGACAATATGGATTGGGATTTCGAGTCTCTCATATTCTGAACTCTTTGATGCTTGTACAGACTGGAAGCAAGTATAGAGTACACTGCCAATTTTTGTGGGTTTGTCTTCGATGAAACAAGCAAAAATCAGTCCTACAAAGCTTTGATCCATCATCTGGTACATGGCTTGTGTACGGACATCGACATGAGAAGGCCAAACGGTGATATGAGGGTGGGAATGGTACCAGCCGACAACTCTCATGGGACGACCTGTTTCCTCAGCTAACCTTTCTGCCTCTATGGAAGCTGCAGACAGTTGCTCCGGAGAAATTTCTACTCGGTCCTTTGTCTTGTCAGAACGTCGCAAGATAATAACAGAATGAATATGAACAATTCTAACGGCATCTATCTTTTTCACAACTGTGCACATTTTAGCCCCAGCGTATGAAAGCTTGGAGTCACTCCTCCCGTGATCATTCAACTGCCCAATACACAGACCCATCACCTCCTCCTTCTCTGTGCTCAGAGCGTGATTGAGACAAACCAGGAAAGCGTCCGATTCAAGGTGAACAGCCTGCACTCTCTGCATCATCCGCACCGCCATCTTAATACAGATCCACTCAAGTAGGCTTGGGCCCACTGCAGACAGCCCAGACACGGGGTCAGCGTCCCAGGAGGCCTTGCGGAGTCAGAAGCAGTCTTCCCAGGAGGCCTTGCAGGTCTCCACTGAGGAGGAGCCTGAGACAGGGGGAGTGGCTGGGTGCCATAGGGGGTGGAGCCTGCTTAGCCACACTGGGGAGATTCTTTTTTCCCTTTGTTGTGTTAACAAGATTGCCACAAAGTAAGCATATCTAAAGAAATGAGATCTTTGATGAACATACAGTTCAATGCTATGAATTTATTTTGGCATAATTTACTTTGCAATCATTTCTGGCAAGGGACTATAAAATGATAGTGAATTTTATAATTAATAGTTTCATAGAGCCAAAACCATGAGATGAAAAATGAGCATTATTTATACATATTATAAGGTGATAAACTTTATAAAAAATGTGAGCAAGCATAGTTTCTCATTCCCTCAATTATATTTGGTAATTTTAATCAGCATAAATTTTATAGGTATTAGTTTAAATAAAAATTCTATTCATCCCTACATTAGTTTTCCTCTCAGATAAATAGAATAGGGATTGAAATAATAGAAATAAACCAAGTATCTAAGCCAAAAATGAAATATTCAGTTATTACAATAATGACAAAAAAATTATCAAGAAATCTTTTGTAAACCTGAAAAGTCCCCTACACTAAGGACAAAACTCTGAAATCATGGGACATTAGAGCTGTTTTTGAACAAATTTGATAGCGAATTCATAAAATTAACAATGCTTATTTTGCACCCATTTCTATTTTAAGAAAATATTTTATTACTGCAGTTACAAAAACCACACTCGCTTTTAAATTGCCAGTCCACACACTGGAGAACATTTATGCTTTTTAATGGGTCTCCCAAGATTTCAGCTAGACAGACAAGGTTACGGTCAAAAGGAATAACTTTCCAAATGTATTAGAGAGGCTTCAAGTATGTTGTATGTTGTCATAAAAATGACAAAGTTCAAACTTTTCTTCCCCCCCTCCCTTTTTTCTTTCCTTCCTTTATATTTCATAGCAAAGATGAACAAGAACACCCCAGAGGGAAACAAAAATAACAGACTGGATGATTTCTAAATTTGTGTTGACCTCATTGTTGATGATGGCTGTGATTTTATTTTATTACTCTTTTTGTTGTTGTTCACTATTTCTTTTGGAGTTGACATCTTCCATTGATCAATTTTATATGCTCTAAAGCACAATATTAATTGAAGCTACTCCTTCACTTTTGTATGAGAAGGAAAAATCAGATGCATTGACAGTTTCTGAAGAAGCATGGGTTAGTTGGTTCAAGCCAATTGGCTCTCAAAACGCTGTCTATAGAAACTACAGATAAATGGATTGGAATACCTATTCTCCTCCGCTTTGTTTAAGCTCGGCTCTGAACTCTCACTGTTTCTGAGCTGCAGGCACTTGAGAGAAAAACCTAAGCTTGTAGCACAAAGCCCCCTTTCATCACAGTGTTCAGGTTGTCATTGTTTTGCTTCACAGTGAAGCAAAGCTTGAAAATCAATCCACAGCTCCAATTGTGGGAACTACAGCGGCTGGAAAAAATGTTCCAGTCTTCTGGCTTGAGATAGAATATTAGTAAACAAAGGTATGTGGTACTTACTAAGATGTGAAATTCAGCTATTTATTTTAAAAAGCATTTTGAAAATATAAATGGACCTGGTATTTACCAACAAACTTCATTAATCAGGAGTTATCATTTATGTGTTAAGGATGAGTAGGCTTGCTGAAGGTTGCACAGCTACTAAGCAACAGAGCTAAGGTTTGCACTGAACAGGGCTAGTTCCATAGGCCCTGAAATTTTCTTACCAGTAAGAAAATAAATGCTGACTGATTGAATAAATTGTGTGTGCGTATAATGTGTCCAATAGGATATGATGTGCTTTGAATAAGTCTCACCCTGTTTTGAGTAAAAAGAAATGTAATAAATGTCTTTCAGACCTGTTGAGACAGAAAGGCTCCTATTCAGAGTTATTGCCTAGAGAAATTATTGAGGGAGACTGTACTGAGAAGATACATCACTTAGAAAATTATTGAGAATGCCACAAGGAAGCCACGTGCTTAGCACTGTTTGAGTCTGTATACTAAATATCTCAGCTATGAATTATGAAAGGTAGCAATTTTGCTTCCTTCTTCCCAAATTCTACCTTCTGTTATGTGTCACTGGATTTTTGTGAACATAAAACATAAACAGTATCTATAGTCCACAAAATAATCCATCCCTTCCCTATGATTTAAAGCAACCACATTGCTTTGCTGTTTCTTGATAACTGTGGTCCTAGGAGATAACCTCATCCCACCTCACAGGCAAATCTTTTTAGTTAGTCATGATAACCCCATTCATTTAACCAGTGGTTGCTCTGAGACTCTGTAACACAATTTGACCAGGTTGTGCTATAAAAGGAAGTTTCCTGTCCACCCCCTCTGGGAACTTTTTTTCTACCTTTAATAGTGAAGATGTCCACAGAAATGAACATCTTCTCTACTGGTTGGTACTGTAGTGACTCTGGGACTCGGAACTGTTGGGACTGAGAGAAACCAGTGATGAAAAGCTGATACTTTATGGCTGGCAGAGTCCAAGGTTGGTAGTAACCACGACCTTAACTGTGATGGTGAGTTGCCTCAGTAACTGCTTCTCACCATGGGACTGGCAAAAAGGAGGCAACCATGTTCCTCAAGGCTCAGCCCAGTTTTTTTGTGCCACTATCAATTTCTTGCAGCCAGGAGGCAGTGTCTATAAACACTCTACAATCTGATTTTTTGTTTTTCTTTCTCCCCCTCCAACATAATATTTTTATTGATCATTGGAAATTACACACAATGCACCCCAATCACATTCACTTCTTTGTCTTTCCAGCTTCGACTGCCTCCCTAGTGACCTCCCCAAAATAATGAAGGAAAACAAGAGTACTTAGTTTAATTTATGTTGCTCGTATAAGCCATCTCCCCTTTCTTTTGGAGTCAGGGTTTCTCTGTGTAGTCCTGTCCTGGATCTTACTCTGTAAACCAGACTGGCCCCCAAATCACAGAGATCTATCTGCCTCTGCCTCCCAAATGCTAAGATAAAAGGCATTTACCCACTGACTGGCTAACTATCTGCCTTTTTATAAGCTTATTTCTACTATGTTTTGGTAAATTGATTTCTTCCTGACGCTCTTGTATGTACATCAGACCCTTAGCTTCAGATGCTTAACTGATATGAAAGATAGTCACATTTCTTATTTAGAACCTGCTCCACACATTTAGTCTATAAATTAGGGTAAAGCTTAATGCTCCACAACCCAGGTGCTAGAAAGATAAGAACTGAGTTGATATGAAATATAAGAAAACTGCTTTGAGACTAATTTCCTTTCATTTAAATGTTATAAAGAATTTAGTGAAAGATTGACTTTGGTACATAATTGTTGCAGGAAATATTAAAAAAGATGAACTATATAGCAGCATGGTCCTACATTAAGCCCTGGTTCTCTCATCCCCGGTGGGCTGGCCAGCCATGCATTGGTGGGCAATGGCCGACCTGCTTTCATCTCGTGGAGCTCTGAGCTCCACGATCTCTCCACCCAGCTTGCTAGGTTCCCACTGGTGGGTCACTATCACACCAGCCCTGTGCTTCAATACCCCCATGGCCTCTGTGGTGCCCATCAGGCAAACCCACACTTTGCTGCTGTACCTTTCTCTCTGGAACTCAGACGAGCCGTGAAGAAAAACATAAGACAAACATAGCTTAGAAACAATAGTAACTCAATCTCTGGGCGCAACAACTAAAACCTAATCTTGTAAGGCTTAGGTTCTGATTCCTCTGGTGGTGAATCCTTGTAGATCCACCATACCAGGAGACTCTAGTAGCTACATCTTACCTACATGCTGTCCCCATTCCAAAAAGCCCCCCCCCCCTCCTGCTTCCTCTCTTCCTCTCTCTGACCTGGAAGTCCCTCTAGGCACCCAGTGATTGGCTCTTTTATTCATTAGGGGATTGGTTCACAAGAAGTCACAGGTGTAACTCATTCCTTGTCTGAAAACCCTCACAGGAGGGCAGAATTAGAATAAAAAAAAGCCCCAGGGCTATCCAAAACACATAATATTTAACTTCAATGGTCTACCTTTTAACACACTCATAATCAATGAAAACATGTAATAGGGCAGTGCACAGCTCCATTTTACCTACCAGGAACAATTTAGAATTGAATTAGGGAGTTAAATTGGGAAAAACATTCTAGCAGTAGATACCTGTGACTACTAGGAATATCACCCTCAAGCATTACTTAGGTGGTGCTCTCTCTTCTCCTTTCTTCCTTCTCCTCTTGCTTCATTTGCTTTTGTTTCTGAATAAGAAGCAATTTGTATTCGATCTCTGCAATGAGTCAAACTTTCAAGAAGTTTGAAATTCACCCATAAAGATCCCCATGCCACCCTCCTCTTGATAATCTGAGATCATATCACTTTAAGAAAGTGGTTTTAAAATAATGGTCGGGTCAAGATATGTTATAGACATATTTGAAATTGTCAAAGAACAAATAAAAGATATATTTAAAATGAGCAAATTGTGGATCAATTGCTCTTGGATTGGTGGGATTAACATAGTAAAAATGACCATCCTAATAAAAGCAATACACATATTCACTGTAATTCCCATCAACCCTGTAGCACAATTCTTCATAGATCTTGAAAGGATATTTTTCAGCTTCATATGGAAAAACAAAATACACAGGATAGCTAAAATAACCCTGAATAACAAAAGAATTGCTGGATGTATCACCACTTCCAACCTCATATTGTATTACAGAGCTATAGTAGTAAAATCGACATGGTACTGGTACAGAAACAAATATGTTGATCAATGGAACCAGATTGAAGACACAGACATAAATCTACATATTTATAGACACCTGATGTTTTGATAAGGAATCTAGAAATAGATACTAAAAAGAGTATCTTTTAAAAATTGTACTGGTCAAACAATATGGCTGTATGTAGAAGAATCCAAATAGATACATGCTTATCCCCCTACACCAAAGTGTACTCCAAATGGATAAAAGACCTCAACATAAGATCAGACACATTGGACCTGGTAGAAGAGAAAACCAGGAATAACCTTGAAATCATTGACATAGGAAAAGACTTTCTGAACTGGACACCATTAGCACAGGCACTAAGAGCAACAATTAATAAATGGGACCTCAGGAAACCGAGAAGCTTCTGCATGGCAAAGGAGATCATCACGCAGACAGAGCACTGGACTACAGTTTTTTAGCAAGTACACATCAGACAGAGCGCATATATCTAAAATATATAAAGAACACATAAAAGTAGATAGGAAGAAAACAAATAATCCAAAAAAATGGGTACACATCTAAATAGTGAATTCTCAACAGAGGAAACTCAAATGGCTGAGAAACACTTAAATGTTCAACATTGTTAGTCAACAGGGAAATGCAAATCAAAACTATTTTTGAGATTTCATCTAACACCCATCACAATGGTTAAGGCCAATAAAACTAGTACCAGCTCACGCTGGTGAGAATGTGGAGAAAGGAGTATAAATTGTACAGCCACTGTGGTAATCACTTGGCAGTTTCTCAGGAAAATGTGAGTGTATCCAGCTATATCACTCTTGGGAATATACCCAAAGAATGCTTCATGCCACCATAGAGACATTTTCTCAACTCTGTTCATTACTGCTCTATTCATAACAGCTAGAGTCTGGGAAAAACCTAGACATTCCAAAACTAATGAATGGATAAAGAAAATGTGATATATTTTAACAATAGAATATTACTCAGCTGTTAAAAATGAAATCAAAATTCACAGGTAAATGGGTGGAACTAGAAAAAAATCATCCTGAATGTGGTAACTTAGATACAGAAAGACAAATGTGATATGTATTTGTTTATAGGTGGATATTAGCTGTTAAGTCAAAAACCTTTAATCCATGGAATCACAGAGAATAAATATAGAACAAGGGACTGAGCAGGGGGCAGATAGATTTCCTTAGGAAAAGGAAGTAGAATAAATATTTATGGAAGGATGTGAGGGGACTTGAACATGAAGATCAAATAAGAAGGGAGAGGGAGGAGAGGGGAGAGAAGAGGAGGAAAGAGGAAGGCACAAGGGAGAGAATATGGGGGGGGGGCTAAAATTATGGGCCAACTGAAGGGTTGGTATAGAAACCTAATACAGTAGAAGTTTCTTTAAATATATGCATGTATGAAGGCAGTCTATAGGAATTCACCAAATACGGGGGAGACAGAGCCCAAACTGGACATCTTTTGCCACCAAATGAAGTTTCCAGTACTGGGATTTGGTTAAATCTAATTGAGTTGCCAATCCAAGGAGTCCCATGGGAAACCCAAAACAATCAAGGAGGTTGCCAAGACTGTTGAATGCTCTCCACAAATTGATGGCAAGGGGCCATTGCTGAAGACAACACCTACACAACTCATTGAATATGGAGAAGTCAAATTGGTGCCTACAGAGTGCCTTCACCCCCTACACGTCTTTGACACAGGAAAGTACTCTGCATACTACCAAAGGTGAAACTTTACCATCAACCCAGCCACAAAGGCTTTAGTCTACTATGGTATCCTGCCTGCAACAAAGCTTCTGGGAGTAACCAGTGTCTGATTTGAGTTGAGGCCTACTCCCAGAGATGGAACTTACATCTACCACTGCCTGGTGACCAAGAACTGGGGACTGGATAGCCCAGAGACCTAGGGTAAAACCAAATACTACTGTTCTAAAAAGAAAAAACAATAAACTGACTCCTAATGATATTCTGCTAAACTCAAAAATCAGCCATCATTACAGAAGCTTCCTCTGGAAGCAGATGTGACAAACACATAGATGCAGGGTCAGACATTTTACAGAATATGAGAGACCTTGGAACACTCAGCCCTAAATATGATGTCTCCATCAAATTTCTCCCCTCAGCATTCAAGGGGAGGTAGAAAGATTATTAGAGCCAGGGTAGATGGTGGACATTAGGAAAAACAGACCTTCTATATCAATTTAAGCAAAGTCATATGAACTCACAAATGGGATGACCTCTGGATGGGAGGGTAGGTGGGGAGGAACTGGGAGAACCTGAGGGAGGAGAAACCATAATCAGGATGTAACACGTGAGAAAAATGTCTGGGTTTGATAAATACTTGTGCAATATAATTAAAACATGATCTCACATTGAAGTAATACTCTGGAGAAACGTAACTGATGAAAAAAAAAACTGACTGTGGTTTGTCCACTTGTGCTTTCATTAGGACAATAACTTTCCCCATATGGGACACTCAATAAGCCGACAGACGGGTGTGTCACAGTTTGCATTTCAAGTCTTCAAAGAACAGATTTGGAAAGACATGGTTTCTGTTTAAAGAGTGCTGTGTCCACACCAACTCCTTGCCGTTGCAAACTGGCAGCCTGGCTACCTGATAAAAGCACCACAAAGAAGATGCCTTTCCTTTCACAGTGACAGGCACTACAATGTTGTCAATATGAAGTCACTCTGTAGGTGGCTTGCTCATTTCCTTAGCCAATTCTCCTATGTTATTTATCAACAAGTTGATGTTTGAGCCTAAATGTGAAGATGAAAAGGGAATCTAAAGCATTAAGGGTGACAAACATCTTCTTTGAGTGATAACATAGAAAATTTAAAAAAAAATTAAAAATCAAAAACTGATATTGCTTCAGTTTTAACATTCACAAGCGGGCACCATCACTAGCTAACAAAAGCAACAGATACAAAGGGGATCTGTGGCATTTATGTTGGAGAGACCATGGTTACTGTTCTATCAAACTTCAAGTTTGTGTCATTAGTCAGGATCCAAACTGTGACAAGTATGCAACGTCATTTCCATGGATTCAAGAAATCATTCATGACAGGCAATGGTGCATACACCTTAAATCTTAGCACTTGGGAGACAGGCTGGTGGATCTCTAGGAGTGAGGCCAGCCTGGTCTACAGAACAAGTTCCATGAAAGTTAAGGCTACACACACACACCCTGTTTCATAAGACAAAAAAATTCATATTTAGCCAGATACTTTTCTTCCATGCCACTGATATACATGTAGCTGAACCTAAATTAATAGCTGGTTGCTTAAGGAGACATTTCTGAGTGAGGGTATACCATTGCAAAGTCATAACGTCACACGATGGTATAGACAAATGAACATTTTATTATGATAAAATATGCTGATAGCATGAATAAAATATGAGTGTTGATTTTAATCAGCTAAAAATCACCTTGTATTATATGAGGTGAAATGCGAATGAATTAGGGAGGACTCAATAAGATCCTATTTGTTTATCTGTGCTATGGCTCATGGGAACCACTTAGGAGCATTTGCAATCAAAGACAAAAATCAAGGATGGCTCACAAAAATGACTAAAAACTTTATCAAACTTTCATGCTTTAAAAGAGAGAGGGGGGAATGCTAGTAAAGTACTACTATATAACTGCATTAAAATTACAAAATCAACCTAAAATATATAAAGGTTAAGAAAAGGTAACTTTAGGCCTGGTACCATGGTTCAGTAGGTAGATGTTCCTATAATCAAGACCCAAGCCTGATGACCCAAGCTCAATCACTTGGACACACATGATCCAAAGGGAAAATCAACTCAAAGTTGTTTTTGACATCCATATGTACATAAAGAATCTCTCTCTCTCTCCACTCTCTCTCAAATTAAATGACTAGATGTTAAAAAAAAAAAAACCAACCCCCCCAAAGGTAACTTCATATCAGATCTTTCATTTAAAAATATACAGCCCTATTACAAAGTTTGAATCCGTTAAAGGGAAAAGTATACATTCCTAAAGGGAAAAAAGTCCAAAAGGAAATGTCAAAATTAAGGTTTCAGAAATACTGCTTAATTCATTGAGAAGAGAGGTGGATCTTCTCAAGGGATATAGTGAAGTTAAGAACCCCTTATCAAGCACACGCGGCATTAGTATGACCAGCTTTAGAGGCAGCGCCATTATGACACTGCCTCCCCTCGACTCAGAGGCAGGTCTCTATCACTTCTATTCTGAACTGGTGCTTTTGCTGTTACTGAAAAGAAAGAGAATAATTGTACTGTAAGCACACTGGTCAGTAATGATTACATTGATGTAACATGAGCAGTGAAAATCCCTTGCTTGGTTCCTTTAGGAGACACATGCATGTTTACTGCAGAAGGTGTTGCCTAGAAGTTCTATTTTGACTCCATGGAGGTTAATATAGTGCTATCTGCCTTATGGATTTCTGCATGAGAGAAAAATGCTGACTCATGAAAATGCCATGTCTGTCCAGTTCCAGAACATTGGTTGGCTTTCTGCTTTCCACACTAGCTCCTTGTGAATTAGTGTGTTGTACCAAATGATGACTTTTAAAATAGGTTTCTAAGCAGATCACTTTGAAGATTAGATTCTGGAACAGGCTAACGTTTTCCGCCTATGTGTGTGACTCAGCATCCTTGGATACTGAACCCACACCAATTGCAATAAAAAAGATATTGCAATACTTTGGTCAGTTTCTTAGTGGCTTTTGTTTAAATTTTTTTCTCCATGAAATAGAATATATATGTGTGTGTGTGTGTGTATGTATGTATGTATGTATGTATGTATGTATATATATTTATAAAATTTTAAATAAAACAACAGCCACTACCAAAACAAAATTTTCAAGATTCTGTACAAAACTGGGTAGAAATTTTAATGCTCATTGGCATTGGTAAGGCTTTTCAGGACATTGAGAGACAGCCAAGTACTTACCAAGTCCAATTCCCACATTATAGTTATACACACATGGGGACGGCCTAGACTAGCACCAGCCATTCCATTATAGAAAGATTAATCAGAAGAACCATGATGGTGATGGGTAGTGGGTGGTGGGTTTAGGACTCTATGGCTTTAGAAATGAAGAGAATGAACAAGTCCAGAACACTGGAAAGAGCCAGGAGCAGATTTAAGGATGATAGCCTGACATGCCTAGCTTACCTGAGAGACAACACTCTGAGATCCAGATCCAGTTCTTTGAGCTTTGAACTTTCTACTTTTTGTTCTGGGCTCAAAGGCTAGCTATTATTTTGCGTGTAAAACATACCCTGTAATGAAGGCTGGTATGGTGTAAGAACAGCTGCTACTATAGGATCCTTGAGGATAGTCTAAATTAGAACTGTGACTATGCTATGTCTTCCATGTCTTTAACACACGACCTCTTTCTCCTACTCTAAGCCTGCATGACTGAGGCATGGTATCGTGAACACCCTTCCTACTAGATAAGCAGACAGGTGGCAAGGATGCATCCCAGGAACGGCCTCGGTGTGCTAGCTGAGGAGGACCCTTTTGAGTGAATTTACTTCTGGCAGGAACTATTTCTAATTCTCTCCATATTTTTTTTTTCTGAGATAAGAGTGCTTTAATAAGCTTCTCCTTGGGTCCTACTCACTTCCCATCCACTCAGAAGTTCTCGTTCTGACCTCTCTATTGACACTGGAGCCAGCTGTTTATTGGTAAAGTGGCACTTCCTTGTTAATGTATTACAGTGCCACACTGGCTCTCCAGGCAGACATTCTTGGACAGCTTGGATCAAGAGCCAAGTGAAAACAACAAGCTTTCTCTCTGGAGTAGGTTTTTTTTTTTTTTTTTTTTTTTTTCCCCAAGGAGTGTGTTCTGCTATTTCCTCAAATCTGCCATTGTCATCAATGATTATAAAATGCCTTCTATGTTTTAGAAACATGTCAGAGTTTCTGATTTAATAAGGTATTTTCATGTAGCCCTGAGTTCGTGTCCTTTGCCCTGTTTCATATATTTTTTTCTAGCACCAGGCTAGCTGGAAGGAAGCATAAACAAGCACTTCTAGTTCACATGCCACAAGGAACGGAAGTTACATTTATCCTAAGGAGAATATGACATTGTATTTTCTTCAATATATAAAATGCTCCATTCTTTTTACACGGGGATACTTGGAGAATTATAGCATGTAATGATTTTTGTACTTAAGGAATCATTTTGTCTGGCGGCAGCCTGAGTTTACCACACTTAGCACTTCTCAGCCTCTACTAGGAAATGGCCAGCGTTTGAAGCTGCTGATCTAGGCCACTTCTTTGTCTACCTTTGCCTTTCTCTTTTGTAAAGGGCTAAATGATACAACAGTAGGTAAATTTGCCCATCAATCTTTATTCTTTTCTCTGATGCTACGCAGGCTTTCAATACGTTTCTGAGTTTTACCGTTTAAATCAGATCACGCTCAGGTTCGAAGAGAATTGGTATTTAAGGAGGTGAGAAGACATTTTAATAAGGAGAATGGAGCCTTAAAACTGCGCTGGATATAAAAAGTCTACAAGACGCTGGGCATACATCATTACTGAATCTTTTATGTCCCAAAATGCTGATCATGGAGAGAGAGAGAGAGAGAGCAGCTGGCAGAAAGGAAATGGTTATGAAGCCAGCAGTGTTGAAAGAAAGAACATACAGTTGCAAAATCATGCTGTTATTCATTACAAGGAAAGAGTCCAGGCAGCATTTTGCTGAAGGTGTTAGAGAGCAAACTGTGTAAATCAGCTGATTGAGATGTTAGTGTGAACTCTGTCACCACAGACTGCACATACAGTTGTGAATGATAGCAGCCTGCCCAAGAAACAAGGGTGGTGGGTGGCATTAAAGTGCTTCGCAAGAACTTAGAAGAATTCACAGGATTCTTCAATGCTCTTGAGACTTTGGACATGCTAGTTAAAGATTATAACCACTTTCCCAGTGCAGGAAGTCTAGAAATCAATAGTACCAAAGTATAAACAGAGGTCAGAATGTTTATAGTTTTCAAAAGTTCATACAGTTTTCTCCTAGGCCAGGGGTCTGTCTCCAGGATGTCTTGACATTTTCTGTATTACATACATAATTCAAAACTAAGTTGTTATTATGAATATAGAAGCAATGAACATGGATGAGCAAGTATCTCTAAAATAGGATACAGGATCCTTTGGAAATATGCCCAAAGGTCTAGCTGGATCACATAATAGATCAATTTCAACCTTTTTTGAGTACCCACACCTTCACTTCTATAGGGGCTGACCAGTTCACACTGCCACCAACAGTGAATGAGTGTACGGCAATTTACATTTATTGGTTTCCACATGTTGAACTATCTTGCATTTCTTGAACTAAACTGAGTTTATTATTAAAAAAAAAAAAAAAACAACAAGCCCAACCTAAGTTGTATACTAACAATCAGCACAAAGAAAATGACTGAAGTCCTTAAATTTAAGTTATTAAAAGGAAGAAAGAAAGCTCTATCAATCTTCATCCAACTATTCTGTCACCTCTAACATCTTGTTCCCCAAGGCTTTTTTTTTGTACGTCTCTAATCCCCAGATACTTATAGTCATAGTCATTTACGCTACTGCCTAAAAGAACAACAACAAAAACTCATAAAATTAATGTTCAACTCGATTTAGGCATGAAATTCTAATACTGTCAGGCAGAACTCACACTGTTTCAAAAATAATTTTTGTGTAATTCCACAAATAAAGAAACCATTTATATTAATAAAATACTTGTTTTTAGTGTATTGCATAAAATCAATTTATATTCAAATACGTGGCAATTGCGGAGTCAAAGTCTTTTAGAGAACTTAGAAACAAAAGTACTATAGAGATTAACTGTGAAACATTTTGCTCTATGAAGAACAATAAGACAGAAATTAGAATATTAACAAAATAACAAAGCCATGCTGACAAGTTCACTTTGGTACTGAGGGTCACTTCTGAATTAACAATTCTCTACTGTTGCTGCAACTGATGTTTGTCCCCCATGGTCCTGATCTACTTATTCATTAACTAAATGGATTAGTAGAATTAATTAAAATGGAAGTAGATATAAACATTAAAATAGAAGAGATATGGAGGTGAGAATACCAATTTGCTTTTCTTCCCAGTTAATTCCTAGAATATAATTACAAAACAGGATTTGGTGACCATTTTTGACATGATTTTATTGTTAGGAAAATTTGCATGAGATAAATCAGATAAATTCTCCCCTATCTTGAAGTTAAAATTTAGAAGTAATTTTTTATGTTTTAATTGTTTGTTTGTTTTTTTCCTTTTTTCCTTAGGAAAAAAAAAACCCCAAACCTATTATCTCTGAGGGATGAGATTTCAGTAGCTCTCAATAATTCTTCTGAGAATGTATTTGGGTTTTAGAGATAAGCATCCCCTACCACACACATATACACCAACGTCCTATTTATCCCCTTATTGAAGCTTACAACCAACAACTGGCACTGATTACCTTCTGGGAGAGACAGCTGTGATCAGTCTGAAGCTAGTCTCTGGCCATACAGTCTTCTAGAGTGATGATTTTAAAAATCCTTTCTATTTTTTGCTTTAAGAGAAACTAAATATTTCCCTTTCTCCCCGTCTCTTAAATGAAATGTTATTGATCATTACTACTCCTTCCTTTCTCCCCGTCTCTTGAATGAAATGTTATTGATCATGACTACTACTTCCTTTTTGCTCCTGTCTCAGTCTCTGGACTGGGGTCCTTAGAATTAGGTCTTTGACCCGATCAGCCTTTCACACTCCTCTTCATGAGACCTGACTTTAGACTCAGCACTTGGGACCTCATGATCCATGTCTGTCCTGATTTCTCCTGTACCCTAAGTTTTACATTTTGATAGTTGTAATGAACACTGCATCTACAGTCTCATGTTCACTGAGGATCCCCACAAACTGTACTACTACAAGGTGACTCAGGCGTTCCTAGTACAAGTTCATTAGTCTCATAAATTTTAGAATACTTCCACGCACGGCATTTACTGTATACGTGCACTGCTTATCAATCATGGAGCCCAAAGAAGGCATGGAATTACATTGTTTCATTCTCACATCCACAGGAAGGGAGTCACTGAATTGTATCCTTGAAAGTGATTAATCACTGTGAGCTTTCTGGTAACTCTTCCGCCACGTCACATGATAGATAAGAATCTGTAGCCTTCTGCAACCATGAACACATGTTGACTAGTTCTGACAGCCCACTTATTAATTGCTGCCAAACGCTAATTGTTATTCCATTAACACTGCCCATCTGCGGAAGAGTGGATCAAATAGTGTCTGTCTTTGCCTTAATATAAATTTATTTCTTTAGGTTTCATCGCTGATCTTTAACATTCATATTATTTTCAGGCAATTTCATCTACAATCTCAAATACACTGTAAAGACTGGAACTAATTGTTCCCCTAATTGACTGACTGCCTTACCCCCTGTAAGGGGGTGTATCATCTGGCAGTGTGTATCATCTGGCAGTGTGTAACAGCAGGAGGGAAGCTATCAATCAATCATAGGACAATTAGTTCTCATCTAAGGTTTTACCCCCTTTGTGTCTTCCTCAAAGCTTAAAGGCACGCATTTCTCCTCAGCAGTGGTTACTAATGGAAAGCTGTAAGGTTTACATTGAATTTTCTCTCAGATGTAATTTATATTAAATTCTATATGAATGTTCATTAAATGAGAGAGAAGTACCCAAGCCCTTGCTCTCTTAGCCATCAACTGTTAGTTTCTTAGTGAGCCTCAGGGTGACTGGAGAAGGGATGCTTGCTTATAATTCTATTTTCTCCATCTAACAAGCTGCAGATTGAAGCTGCACTAAGAATGAGCTGAAGGAAAGATCAAGCGAACAGGTCACAGTCTTCAAACACACACAAATGCAAGCAGTTTTACGTTACTTAGGCCGTTGGAAGCAATTCTTTATAGAGATACTTTGGCAAACTAAGACCCTCAGTTTTAACTTTTTAAAATTGTTTTGTAAAACAAAAAAAGAGAAAATGATTTTGCATTGAGTATTTCATATATTGTTTCTCATTGCTTTGACAAAACACCCACCCGATGATAAAAGCAACTGAAGGAGGGGAAGGTTTATTTGGGATTGTGAATTGAGAGTAAAGTCACAGTAGGGAAGGCATGGCAGCCGGAGTTTGTGTAGAGTCACACTGCATCCCCAGGGAGGGAGGGGGAGAGGGAAGAGGAGGAAGGAGAAGAGGAGGGAAAGGAGGAGGAGGGGAGGGAAGGGAGGAGGAGGGGAAGAGCGAGGGGAGGAGGGAGAGGAGGAGGGAAGGGAGGAGAAAGAGGAGGAGGGAGGGGAAGGAGGGAGGGGAAGGAGGGAGGGGAAGGAGGGAGGGGAAAGAGGGAGGGGAAGGAGGGAGTGGAAGGAGGGAGGGGTTGCTGATACTCAATAAGCATTTTCCCTTTTCCTTTAAATTCTGAGACCCACCCCAGACCCTGGAACGGTGGCATCAACATTCAAGGTGGGTTTTTTCTCTTCAGGTAAATATTTGCAGAAGCAACCTGGTAGACATCCCCAGGGGTATCTCCTGAATGACAATGACAATGAAGACTGACCATCAAAATAAAGTCACTTGGTTTTTATATTTCCAGTTTTAGTTTCTCACAAGTTAGACTGCAAATGCAGGTAGATCATGGGACAGCATGGGGGAGTGTGGGGCATTTTAATCGGTTAGACTTTACATCATTACGATTTGCTTTATCTAGCCTCAGTATCTGTATCTGTTTCTGTATCTGTAAATGTATATGTACATGTATATTTTTCAAAGTTTGAGGAAACTAGCTCTTATTTTCTTATGTACAAAACAGCCATTATGTTCCTGAAATTCTGCCATGTTTTACCTCAACAGACTAGATTACTTGTAGTTCTCTCTCTCTCTCTCTCCCCCCCAGCTTATTTGTATTCTCTTTCATTAATTCTTTCACTTTTCTGCCCAACACTGAGCAAAAACCTGCTTGTTTTCGAGTGTCATCGGACCCAACATAATATCACTACCTAAAAACTTAAATATAGTCATTTAAAAAAAAATGATTCAATGAAAAAGAAATTAAATCTTTGGCTTCTGAAAAGTGACTGACAATTATAAGGAAAGTCTTAAGAATGGAATGACAGATACGGGAAACTGTCCCTCAAAGGCCTTGCCATTTCTGCTAATGCAGGTAGGTAAGCCGCCACTAAGCTCATGAAAGCATCTGTATCTAATATAACCGAATGGGCAGGACTAAGACCTTGCAAGTACAGAAAAGACTCCATTATACAGTCTTTCATGTCCTCACAATTACGAGGGATAGCAGTGAGTGTAAAGTAGGCTTTGTTAACAATAGTGGTTTTCTCATTTACTTGTGTTTTAATCAGGGGTCACAAGCTAACAGAATTTATGTATTAAAGTCTATCCAAGTAGCTTACTGAAATGCCAATTCTATATCTATCGGACTGGAATTAAATCCACACAGGCAAGAGTCTATTGGCAACTTGACCTC
Source organism: Rhynchomys soricoides (assembly GCA_019843965.1). Lineage (NCBI taxonomy): Eukaryota > Metazoa > Chordata > Mammalia > Rodentia > Muridae > Rhynchomys > Rhynchomys soricoides. The sequence continues at coordinate 5,590,894 of JADRCH010000124.1, forward strand.
AGCATTTAAAGTGTTCACAGCAGCTGAGAATTGGTTCGGGCAGCTTTGAGCATCAAAGCCACTCAATACGGTAGATGCGTTAAGCCCACGACTACATGGCTATGAAAAAAAAAACCCAACCGATTAACAGCTGGAATTGGATGAATGATATGTAGGCATATATCTATCTTTTATAAATGACACACCCTTCACTTTCAATAACTAATTTTTAAAATTGGGCATTAGTGAGTGTCTGTTAACTGGTGTGTATACACACATGGGATCTCAAAGTGCAGGCCCTGGGCCAGCCGTGTTCACAGCGCTGGTAACTTGCTAGAAATACACTAACTCAAGTCTCCCTCTATATCTCATAGGAGCAGAGGTGTGACTGGCCTTCAGAAAAGTCTGCAAGTAGATCCAGAGTGATTATGGGGCAAGTTGGAGGGAGAAACTAGGACACAGATAGGATTATATTTCATTGTACATGTGTACGAAATTATAAAAGAATTAAAAAACACACAAGAATAAAAAAGGAGGCCTTCCAGGTGTTTCTACTACTGATTATTCCCGAATGCCTCTGCAACAGTTGTCTAATTCAACAGTGGTGACACTATGTATCATAAAAGGTAAACAACAACTGCATTTTTCATTTACTCTAACATCTATCTGAAAGCTGTTATTTTGTGTATATTTCAAACTAAAAATTTTTTAATTAAATATTTCTTATGTTATTACTGAGAAACAGGAAAAAACCCTAAATTTAAAGGGAATCTTACCTACACAGTGTAGACTATGTCAGGACTGGAGAGATGGCTCAGTGATTTAGAGTGCTTGCTGCTCTTGTAGAGAACCAGAGTTCAGTTCCCAGAATCCACTTCAGGTAGCACACACTGGCCTATAACTCCAGTTCCAAGGGATCCACCACCTTTTTCTGACCTCCAAGGGCACCTACATACATGTGGCTTACCCTCACACATATACACACATTCATAAATAAATAAAATATTTAAAAGTATGAAAGGTAGACTATATCAGTATTTATTTTGCATCTTCATTCTGTATAAAATACTACCTTTCTAAGTAAATCTTAAAACCTTTCTGGTCCTTAGTGGGGACTGCAAGTCATGATAAGCAGGACAGTGAAATGAATTCTTACTGTGAAAAAACCCTGTATTTCTCTCCCATTAAATAATTCACCATACTGAGCAGAGTCTACATCTCTCCAGACTTGCCTTGCAAAACTTTATCCAAGCTGTGCCCATAACCTTGATGTGTCTGCATCCATGTTAGCTGGCTCTTTCATCTCTGAGCCAACTCAGGCAGAATTCAGATGTTTTTCTTATTCCTCTCTTATATCCTGCTGTCAGGCATTTATCATTTGCATACATTTTCTTACTTGTGTAGGACAGAGCTGTGCACCTCATTTCTTTAGAATCAGGCACATAAAGATTAATAAGACATTGTTACTGTTCAGGCAGACTTATATTAAATAGCATAAATTTATACATAATTTATGTATACTATATATGACAATATATACTATGTTTTAGTATATACTATATATGTATTATATATACTATATATATATATGTATGTGTATACTATATAGTATATATATGTATTGTTATATATAAAATATACAATAATATAAACTTTTATTATTAGATTTTGATAAGGGAATAGCATATATTAAATATAATAGTATATATTTAAATATAATAGTATATATTAAATAGTATATATTAAATATACTATACCATATACTATATGATATAAATAGTATATAGTATATATGATAATTTAAATTTTTATAATTGGATTTTGGAAAAGGAGTAGTAAATTTGATACACATATATTATATGGTATAAATAGTATATAGTATAATATGACAAGATGCCCTATGGCTAATTTAAATTGAAAAATAATAACAGCTAGAGAGTAAACAAATACTAGGATACTTGAGAATGGAGCAAGTGTTTATATGGATGTATTGAGGGCAAGTTCCTAGCCTGTAGTGTGTGTTACACAAGTACTTGGACTCTTGATGTCTTCTGCTTCAAGACTCACATTCTAATTATTTCATTGGTAAAGGAGAAGTAAAACTTTGTGTTTGCTTTTGAAAGCATCAGCTCTCATAACTAGGGGATATAGGCACATCTTTGCAGACAGAAACAGACCAGAGTTTGTTAAAGAATGAGTGTGGGATACAAAAGAGCAATTAGAAGAAAAATGATCAATCGCTATAAAAATTGGTCATGTAAACAACTAATGAAAAGAGGGGTTTTTAAATAGACTATCAATCCACATTAGTGAGTAATGACCGTAGGTGAAATAATATAAATTGCTTTCCAAATAAATGGCAGGTAGTTTAACATAAGAGAAATTCTTTCTTTGAGAGTAGAATACTAATACGGAAAAGGAAGAGTTATGAACCGCTATATTCTGGTGATAACATGAGGACTGAAATATATCAGTTTCAAAGGTCTTCATTTTCTCCAGCCATAGAGAGCAATGGAATCAATGTTTTGGCTTCTTGCATTTGAAAACAATGTGTGTTTGTGTGTGTATCTGTGTATATGTGCGTGTGTCTGTGTGTGAATGTGCACGTGCGTGTGTGTGTGTGTGTGTGTGTGAATTACTCTATTGTGCTTTTACATGCCTTTCCTTACTAATTGCTTATTTTTTTTTTTCAGGTGAATTTCTAGGTAAATCTAAATGACTATTCTACAACCTTAATCCTTCATATGTAATTCTGATGGGCGAGAATGTCAGTACTAGTAACTAATGGCTTGGGAATCCTTGGGTTTATGAATTTTAAGGAATATATATGCACAAAGTTCACGATGAACGTGGAAAAGAAGGATGGCCAGGTTGGTTTTTATTTTCAGTGAGTGCTGCATGTGCAGAAGATACTAAAACTGTTAAGAGCAGGCCACGGTAAAAGCATGGAGTGAGCAAATAAGCCTTATGTTTATATGCCACACACTCCAGCTCTATTTACTTATACCCTGTTATCCTAATAGTTCTATTTACTGTACTATGCTATGGAACAGATTAAATGAAGATTAAAAAATGAAACAACTGTATACCTGCCATATAATAAGCACTCAATAAATAACAGCCATTATATTAATGTTGAGAAATTATGCCATTTATGTTTTTCAGTTATGCTATTGTTAAATTGTGTCTGTGATGGTTTAAATGTGACTCTCAGGATCAAACAATATCTACACTCTCATCAAAAGAACATTAAATGCTTACTTCAATTTATGTAATTTCCATAGTAAGCAAGGGCAATAACTTCCACCCCATGGGTGATAAAACTGAAGGGTGCACATACTACATAGCTTGTGTAATACTGTATAACCAAGATAAAGAATCAATCAAGTTTTAAACTTAAGAAACAATTCTTTCCCTTTCTTTTAACTTTTTTCATAGTATATATTAATTGAATCTGCTACTATATTCTATACGGGCATTTTTATATAAGTATCCATTATATATTGATCAGATTCCCCCAGGTTCCATCTCTTCTTTCTTTTCTAACTTTTCCTTGTTCTCTTAATCCTTTCTGCACCTACACAGTTTCACTTCTACTTTCAAGTCAGATATTCAGGTGTGATTTCACGCATCTACATGAAATCTAGGCATCTCAAATGAAAGTGCAGGATATTTGTCATTCAAACACTACCTTACTTTGCTTAATATGTCTCCATTTGTTTCCAATTGCATCTCTTTTCCCGTGACAGACATAACTTCTTTACCACACACATTCATACACAATATCAATGTTCTTTATCCATCCTTTGTTGCTGGACATCTAGGTTCTAAGGTTCCATAATCTAGCTCTTGTCCACAGTGCTGCAATAAGCACAGATGTTCACACACCTCTGTAATATGTTCACCTGGTTCCCTTCGGATAAATACCCAGGAGTGATATAGCTAGCTCTATAGAAGATCATATGTACATATTGATCTTCTAAATTGATTTTCAGAGTGGTTGGACTGGTTACCTTCCTTGCTTAGTCTCTGTGTCCTTCATCTACCCCCAGTTGTTACTTCTTTTTGGAAGATCTGACATTCTGAGTGGAGTGAGATTGAACCTGAATGCACTTTTGACTTTCATGTATTTAATGGCTAGCGAGGTAGAAGACTTTTTCATATGGTCATTGTTCACATATCCTTCATCTTTTGCATGCTGTTTGCTTCATTAGCTTATTATTTCTTCACTGAATTGATTTCTTGGTTAGCTTGTTTTTTATTTTTGGTTCTATCTTCTATATATTAATCCTGTGCCAGAAATCATTGTAGACCCACCTAAAGTTCCTAGCTTTAAAGAAAGAAAAAGCACTCAAAAAGGTACATTTGCTTCCCATAGTCAGAAAGCTCAAGTGTAGGTTTATTTTCTACTTACTTAGTCTCTCATCCGTTGGCTGAACTAAAAATTACATGTTGGAAGTCAGTGTACTATGGAAGAGCTCAAACTAAGACAGAATCACCTTTAGACAATTTTTAAAAAAATGAATTAGTGATTTAACACTCACATCTGTAGTTTTCCTAAGAGTAACCATGCAGGTGACACTTACATCTCTCCCTGCATCTTCACAGACTTGAAGTGTTTTTGGTCATATTTCTTAGACATCTGTTGCACATTTGTTGGATTTTTCCAAAGATCTACCACTAGTGATTCATTTGGGTTGATTGTTTCTCTTTAGTTTTTAGTGAAAAAAAAAAAAAAAACAAAACCAACAAATTTTCTTATGTAATGATTCCACAAGTAAAAACCATTAAGACCCTTCCCACATACTAGGAAGATAGGGCAAACAGTGTTTGGTAGAAAGTCACATTGTATGTATAATAGTGGATCTCAAAGGCTAGATCATCCAAAGAAAAATTAAGGCTATAGCTTTTGATTTATAAACCCTTGCAAAAGAACAGTCAAAACATACACTTTCCCTGCTTCACTGGGATGCAACATGGATGAATAAAGAAAGTTAACAGAAGTGAAAACTATCTTAGTTTTGAGAAAAGGGTTCAAAATCCAAATTACACCCTTTCTTGTGCCTTAAGAAATCAATTTGCCATGACCACTTTCACCCAGGATGGAATTACTTTTAAATCTGAGATCTGACTTCTGGAATCCAATCAAAACTCTTGCACTAAGATGTTCCAGATACATTTTTCATAAGTTCCAAATCCATTTTTCATAAGGCCTAAAAATGGAAAAAAAAATCTGTCATTTGTAGAATGTCTCCATTTTAGAAATATATTCTGGTGTGTTGGGTTTTCACTCTGTTACCTGCTATACCATCTTGCAAAAACTTGGGGATCAGTAAGAAATGTGAACAAACAATTCTTTAAATGCAGCACATAAAGTATGCAACTTAGAAGCTATTTGTACCAATAAATTGTAATGAAAAGAAGTATATCACACTCTTTGTGTGCGTGCTTTTCAGTGCATCTCCTTTCCAACTGTGGTGATAGTAAATGAAAAAATGTGAGAACTAAAATAATACAAATGAGAAAAGTTGGAGATACAGGAGAAGTGCAAAGAGAAATTGGTATTTAACAATAGCCAGACAGTGGATTGTGGCAAGTTATTTTAGAAAACTCAAAATTAGTCTGTGGGAGAAAATAGTTATAGGATATTCATTCACAAGGATTAATACCATGAACATGGTAAGAACTTGGTAGAAAGTGTCAAGTCAGTCAGCTAAAATGTGCAAATTATCTAAAGAGACACCTTGTAGAACTCTGAGAAATGAACAGAAATTGTAGAAAAAAATGTACAAAACTGATACCCATTGAGAAAACATAATAAAAACGAGATACCATATCATTTCTAGTCAGGGTGGGTGTTATCAAAAAGACTAAAAGTAGGCGTTAGGAAGCTGGGCCATTCAGCTAAGCATCATAATCAAGAGGACTTGAGTTTGTATTCCTAACAGCCACCTAAGAATCTAGGCGAGGTGGTATGTATCTTCAGCCCCAACACTGTGGAGGTAAGGAAGAGCTGCCGATCCATGGAGCTCTTTGGCCATTCAGTGTATCCAAATCTGTAAGTTCTAGATTCAGTGAGAGACCCTGCCTCAAAATGTAAGGGAGAGAACAAATAAGAAAGCCACCTGGCATACATACATGCACCACACAGCCACATATCACCAACAATGCTGCCACCCACCGCTGCCACTACCACCACCGCTGCCACTGCCATCACCAGCACCACCTCTCATACAAGTGCTTTAAAGCCAAAATGTAAATGTTGACAAGCCTGTGCATAACGGGAAAGTCTTGAATACTGTCTTTGGGACAATGAATTAGTACAGCCATTATGAAAAGCAGAAGTGAGTCTCCTTAAGAGTAGAATCTCTCTACTATGTATTTTCAAAGCTACAATTAAATGTGGTGAACAACCATACTGTGATATAAAGCATTACAACTTCTCATTCCTATCTATAACTTGGTACCTGTTAACCATCCTCCTTCCATCTTCTCTACTCTCATACTTTCCAGAAATCAATATCCTGTTCTCTCCTTCTATAAGATCAACTTACTTTAACTTCATACATAAGTGAGAACATGTAGTTTCACCTTTCTTTGTCTGACTTATTTCACTTAACACCATCTCATGTTAATATAAATAATAGGATTTTATTCACTACATGGCTAAGAAATATTCCATCATGTGTGTGTTTTCATTTTCTTTTTTTCTGTCATTCATCAATGGGCACCCATGTTGGTTCCATGTCTTGGCTGCTGTTAACAGAGGTGCAGTAAACACAGCAGTGTCAATGTCTTTAAAATACTGACTCACTTTCCTCTGGATATATACCAAGCAGTTGAATTTCAGGATGAAGGGAGACTGACTCTCTAGCATTCCCCAAACTGCAGCTCATGACCTCCCTGTCTTCCCACTGTTATGCTCAATGACTTTTAAAAAATGCTATTTTGGGTATAGTTCCTGGGCTCTGTCCAATGTATTTATTTGAATTTGTCACAGGAATATTGCCACTCGAATGCACTTACATAGTTATATAAAACCAGCCAGATGGCAGCTCCTTGAGATTTGAGATACCTTGTGCTGTGAGGGAGTGAGGAAAGAAAAACCAATAAAAACCTAAAAGCAATTATAAACAAACTAATGTTAAGAAGAGGGAAATATTTTTCTTGTATCTAATTAGCAAAACAGTCTGAAGGGATTTGTAGCGAATGCAAATGTTAAATAAAGTTTTGATGAGACCAGATTAGATGATCTTTTAAAGAAGAAAACTAATAATATTTACATTCATTGTCTCCAAGAATCAATATAAACTCAGAACTAAAAAGCCTATTGTACCTTTTCACAAGATCATTTATGTCTTTTGCATGGGATGAGAAAACGTGAGGTTGACATTCACTAATTATTCATTTGTAAGGAAAAAGGATCTCAGTCCTTAGTGGTCTGCTGCTTAGAATGTAATAACTTGTAGCTCCAAGGGAAATCTGGTAGGAAGTACTTGCATCTGATAAGTGCGAAACCAGGGGCTGGGGGTCCCAGTCCAACCTGACCACTTATTAGAAATTTAATCCATGAGGAATCATTCAGCCTTTCAGAGATAGTCACAGTTACTGTGATAGACAGCACAATATTATTTCCTTTTTCTCAAATGAAAAGATATAGAAGTTTACTTTCTTTTCTAGACCCAGGAATGGTAACAAATTCATATCAATCCCAATCTTTCCAACCTTTTATATATATATAAAAATACATATTTTATAAAAATATATTTTATATTTATATTTAAAATATTTATATATTTATAAATTATATATATATATATATATATATATATTATTTTATTTATTTACATTTTGGATGTTATCCCCCTTCCTGGTTTTCTCTCTGCAAGCCCCCTATCTCATCCTCCCTCCTCCTGCTTCTATGAGGGAGCTCCCCCACCCATCTACACACTCCCACCTCCCTGCCCTGGCATTCCCCTACACTGGGGCATCTATTAAGCCCTCACAGGACCAAGGGCCTCTCCTCCCATTGATGCCAGACAAGGCCATCCTCTGCTACATATGCAGCTGCAGCCATGGGTTCCTCCATGTGTACTCTTTGGTTGGTGGTTTAGTCCCTGGGATCTTTGAGGGGTCTGGTTGGTTGATATTGTTGTTCTTCCTATGGGATTGCAAACCCCTTCAGCTCCTTCAGTCCTTCCCCTAACTCCTCCATTGGGGTTCTTGTGCTTTACTAAAAGAAAGTCCCAAATAATGAAAGAGTAGAAGTTAGGTTTCTCACATTCTTGATGTTCAGTAAGAAAAAAAATGCAGAGTAATAGTTCATGTGCAGAAGGCATACTTAAAATGCAAACTAAAGGTATTACACGTGGGATGTGAAGATAGCAAGAGGAATGTTTAATGTCTATGATTGACTCATTGAATTCTAAGCTAAAAATTGTACTTAGAAGAGAAGAAAAATCAGGGGATATTAGAAAATTTCTTACAAGAAAACTCGAGGGACGAGTTAGAAGACATGAGTGCAAGCGAGATTCTTGCCCAGAAAGAAAACTCTGTATTTTCAGGAGAGATGGCAGAGCTTGGCTGAGCTTGGTGAATAAAGAGAGAAGATAGAGTAACAATACTGCAGCAGCAGCAGCAGCAGCAGCACATACTCCAAGGACAAAAATGCTGCAAAACAAAACACACCAAATACCTCACGTGCATAGGATTGCATTTACTCTCATGTTGGCCCAAATGGCGAAGACGGTAAAGAGGTAGGTACAACCCTTATATTTTTTAAAATACACATTAGTGGAAACCCAGGACCTCCTAAAGGAACAGACTCATGTAGTCAGCTTTTCTTTAACAAGCCTAATCACTGAAATAATAAATGACTTGGTAAGATGGAGTCAGCATGCAATCATGAACTTTTTAAACATTTTCATTCATCATTATGTACACAGCTCTGTGGGTATGTACACATGAGTACAGGTGCCTGTGGAGACCAGAAGAGGGCAGCATATCCCCTAGAACTGAAGGTACTAAGCTGTCTGACATGCGTGCAGGGAACCAAACTTGGGTTCTCTATCAGAAAATACACATTCTTAACTGCTGAGCCATCTCTCCTAACCCCAAACATGGATTTTTAATGATAATTTTTATATAGTGCTGTTTCACATCTTTAGCCTATGTTGTGTGTAAACAGTGGATACTATGATTTTCTATGATTTCTTAAACTTTACGTATGCAAGTATTCTCGTTTACTTACATGTGTATGTACATATATGTGGGTAAACATGCATTAGTGTGTACATGTGGAGGCCAGAGTTCAGCTTTGATGCTCATTCACAGGAGCTGTCCACCTTACTTTTGGGACAAGAACTTTTCTAGAACTTGGTGGTTACCAGTTAGGCCAGGCTTGCCCTGGAGAGTCACACATCGCCACCTCCTCAGGGCTGGTATTACAACTGTGCACCCCCTTCTTGGCTTACATTGCACTAGAATTTGAACTCAGGTTCACCTGCTTCCCTGACAAACACTGGGAAATCTCCTCAGCCTCAGTTTATTAAACACTGCAATGGGCTATTGGTTCTCATGCATTTGAATTTTATCTCTAGTAAAGATGTCAGTGATTAGAGAACCAAATCATCCCTTTGTCAGGGCAAAGCTATAGCCAACATGGAATGTGGCTGTTGGTTGGCTGGCTACTTTGAGAAAATTTCCCTCCAAATGGATATCAGAAAGGCAGGGTGGTTATTCTGTAAAATATGACCATAGAATCACCCCTACGCACATTAAACCTTAAAAGCACGCAATGGAGCTGGAGACCTCATCATATATAACAGAATTTCCTAAAAAACTGATCCAGATAATTTGAAATGTCCATTTAAAGGTGAAGAGTAAACAAAGAGGCAATCAATTTCCTTTCACTCCAACGACTAGAATCTGTCTTTTAAATAAGTTGCTGTTTATAAATATGTGAAGTTGACTGGGGAGCACTTTCCAAAATAATCCAAAATTCACAGAATCTAAATATACTGTCCCAGTATCAGGAGAACATGTTTCTTCCAAGGATGAGCAGTTACTGACCGAGATGGCATTGCATGGTGGCATGAACCCACTCTGTGCAACCCCTCTTTGGGAGATAATGTTTCTATTTATGAATCAATAGGCAGCATAGTTTTATTTCAGGGAAGAAGCAAAAGCCAGAGACAGAAATGCTTAACCTTTATAACTATTTGGACATATTTATTTCCTAACAAACAAACAAACAAACAAACTAAACTTAAAATACTGAGAGCTGTACAGGTTAAGAAAGATGAACCTACTCTCGAACCAGGCAGCCTCAGCTGTGAACAATGCAGCAATGGCTAAGATAAAGACTCAGGACCTGTGCAGCAAAAAGGAGGAGCTGTTGCAACAACTGGACAATCTGAAGGTGGAACTGTTCCAGTTTCATGTCGCCAACAGGTAGCTCTCCAAAATCCGAGTCGTACGCAAATCCATTGCCTGTGTCCTCATTGTCACAAACCAGACGCAAAAGGAAAACCTCAGGAAATTCTACAAGGACAAGAACCTTGACCTTGTAGACCTACAAGCGCCTGGACCTGTGATGCAAGAAGACTAGAGCCATGCGCCGCCGGCTCACCAAGCACGAAGAGAAGCTGAAGCAGCAGCGGAAGGAGTGGCTGTACCCACTGCGCAAGTATGCAGTCAAGGCCTGAGACGACAATAAAGTGCAAGACTGACTGGCAAGAGAAAAAAAAAAAAAAAAGAAAGAAAGAAAGAAAGGAAGGCCCAAGGATGAGGGAGATGAAGGATTGTAAGAGCCAGAGGGGTTGAGGACACTAGGAGAACACGGCCCAATCAATCTACTAAGCAGGGCTCGAAAGGGCTCACAGAGACTGAAGCACTATATATCTATATTTCTTTCTTTCTTTCTTTCTTTCTTTCTTTCTTTCTTTCTTTCTTTCTTTCTATCTATCTGTTTGTCTATCTATAATCTCTCTATGCATACGTATGTATACATGTATATGCATGTGTATATGATATAAAGGACCACTAAGGTATAACTTACATTTTTATGCCTGTACTTCTATGCCTAAGTAGAATTGTTTAATTGGGAAAAAGAATTAAAATGGGATTTTACACTCCACCCAATTCTACCAAGCTCAGAAACTGAATGCTGGACGTCATGTATGATAATCTTAGGGTGATATTTTTTAAAACCTGTGTCTCTAGAAGACACATTTGAGTTGAGCATCTGGTAATAACATCAGACAAAAGTTATTCAAATGCCCACATTCATCTACTCGCATTTACACTGTCTCTAACAGTGGCCTGCCTAGCCGAGGGTCGCACAGTTGGAGACAGGGGATACCAACTCAGTACCAGGGTTCTCATGACAGCTAGGACCTTTTCCCATTTAATGCATTACTCAGTTCAGTCTGAGTTTAAATGACTCATCATCTGCTCCTTCTCTAGTAAAGGTATAAAGCCACACTGGCAGCTTCTAGTCTTACCACATCCATATTTTGTCATGCACTTATATTATTAGGATGATATCAATAAATAATTTTGTTTGACATTTAAAAGAAAAGAAAAGCATAAGTGAATTTGGGACTAATACCTGTTTCCCTGTCAGTGTTTGTTTATTATTTTAACTCTGTGCAATAAAACACTAATAATGGTTAGCATGACTAATTTCCTCTTCTTATTTATATGTAAGCAATAATTCATTGTCTATTTCATAGGAAGACAGGGACCATATTGGGAACATACTACACAAGGCAGGCAAAAATGCAGAGCAGTTCCTCATGTTGGGAGATTTGTTGTTTCTTGTATTTCAAGAGGTGGCTAAATAAAAATGGTGCTTGGCCGAGACTGTGATGCTGTCCCGCTGAGAGCTACTCAGGGCACAAACACACTGGGAACGAATTATAATGTACGATTGTGCTTGTACTTTGTGCTATGAGATTTTAAAAACAAAGTTGTTTCCTGTAATTATGCCCAGCAGGCATGGGTCTTACTACCTTAGTGCTTGCTCAGAAACTTTAGTAAGCAATGATTGACCCTTGAGAACAGCCAAGAAAACAAATTGAAGGTACCACTCTCAACTAAACATTTACCTGCAGAATAAAAAAAAAAGGTCAGAGGAAAGTGTTTGAAAAGAGATAGTCAGAGGAGAAGTGTGGCTTATATTCTAAGAGAATCCAGGAACAAAGCTATGTGCTCCCGTCTGCTCAGAGCATCACATATTGTCTCTCTCTGCTTGGGGAGTAGCAGTTCATTGCAGGATGCATGATGGCATTTCCAAATGACAATTGCATCTCCTCCCCATGAGTTCTGGAAGACAAAGATGTCTCTATACATTGGCAAATATTCCTCAGAGACCTTACCTTTAGTTAGAGCCAACTGGCCCTTTTTTTTTTTTTTTTTTTTTTGGTTTTTTGAGACAGGGTTTCTCTGAGTAGCCCTGGCTGTCCTGGAACTCACTCTGTAGACCAGGCTGGCCTCGAACTCAGAAATCCGCCTGTCTCTGCCTCCCAAGGGCTAGGATTAAAGGCATGTGCCACCACTGCCCAGCCAACTGGCCCTTCTTATTGGAAGCAAATATCTTCCCCTCTATCTAACTTGATGTGTTTAGTAAAATCTGGTAAACTCAACATTACACCATTGCAAAAAGAGGCAACTCTTAGTCACACATACTCTACCATCTTATCCAGTTTAAATTACTCAGATGAAATGGTCAAGTTTCAGGTGGCATTTGAGGTTTTTTTTCTTTTCTTTTTTTTTTTTTTTTTTTGCTGAGTCCTTGTCCAGAAGAGTTATTTTCAGAGAATATATATTTGTTGATTTAGGATATAGATGGGTGATAACTTTTATTAGGTTTCTAACTATAGTAATATATCTGCTCTTTATTCTGGATTTCAATAACCAAGACCAGGCCATATCAGAAAGTGACATATATCAAACAAAGCTAGTATTATTGTGCATATAAAATAGTTTATTATTCAAAAATTATCATTTAAAACTGGAGAAATAGAATGGATTCTAATGGAAAGTAACAGATGATTAATAAAGGCACAAAGAAGGGTAGCTTAGTCCCCATAATATGATGTGTTTTGCTTTGAGGTTTTAGATTAAAAGAATTTCCCTACAGAATTACTGAAGGAAGTGTTGACACTTATGTTTTTAAATTGCAACCAGTTAAACAAATAATGTCATGCTAAGCACTGGCTCGTGGAATTGAGCCCCAGAGCTGCATGAGATCTGGACTTAACTATATGTGAACTTCTTCTCTATCTACTCTCAGGCCCCAAAATGTGTTGGGATATTTTCAAATATTTGGAGATACAACCTCCAACTTGCTTTCCTGAGAATCATTCAAAAAACATTGATGAAGCTGTTTCTGGGAATGTCTGATTTAGTAGGTGAAGAAAGGTAGTGAACAAGAGTAAGAAAGAGCATCCAGATAGAATACAGTAGCAATCAGATGTCCTTAGAAGCATGGGACAGAAGTTTAAACCCAAGAGCACATAATTCTACCACATATTATAGAAAGCTTGAGGACAAACATGAAAGACTATTAGACTAAGAGGTACAGTAAAATGTACCCCTTTTAGAATCTAGAAGTTAAAATGATAAAAAGTAGTAACCCAAGTACATCAGATGGAGGAAATGGCTTTAACAGAGAGACCTACAAATATGTGCAAAGAAAAATTGTCAGAAGATTAAAACATTATAAACAAAAGAAGATGATTTATGGAGCACAGCTCCAGATGAGGCATACTGGGAGAGGAGTGGGAGCCATGTCATCTTGGAGAGTAGAAAACTAGAGGAGAGAAGGTAAGGGTGTTAGTAGAAAGGAAGAGCAGCATTGCTAGGAACAGAAATGGATGTCCTCACTCTTCTCAGTCTGTAACTCCAAGTCAAGGTCATCAACTGTAAGAAAACATAATGGGCACATTGGGGTGATTTTCATTACCTAGAAAGTTTGGAGCTGGACCTCATGAGTGGCAATGAAAGCCCTTTGATATCTGATGATGGGGATCTACAGTGCTTCCAGTCACTTGACTTGGGTGGCCAAACAGAGCTATTTGAGAATGGAAACCACAGAAATAGCATAGAGTGTATGAATTATTTACACATCAATAGTAGAAATCTATAGAAAGTGTAGAAAAGTTGTGAAGAGCAAAAGGGCTCTAGAAGAAATATAAAGTAAAGGAGATTAGAATTTAGAGTAGCAGATATACAATACTGATAGAAATAAAAATATGATATACACTTAATCATACTTTTGCCATTAGCATCTCATGTACTGTTATTGTGATCCATATAGATAAATCTCTGAGGCTTATTTCAACTCCACAATTTCCATCACGTGAATTACTTTGTGTATTATATCTTGATTGGTCTAAAATAAACACCATAGTAAATGCTAAAGCTTCATAGTAGTTCATGCGTTCATGCTTGTCTACCCTTCTAGCTCTGCTATCTTTCTGAAGTGGCAATACTCATCTAAAAATTTACTCAGAGCATATACCTTCTACAGTATAAAGCACCATACATAATGCAAATGGCTTCATAATGTTGGGGGTGGGGACTGACATCAAAATATCAAAGGGTTGAGGAAATTTGGATGGGTCTATAAATCAGAGGACTAGAAAGACATAAAACCAGAGTAAATGCTTATCTCTCTGCAACAAAGTGGGTCTTCTTCCAGATCCATTTTTAACCATAACTCCATTAGTGATGCAGAGTCTAAAGGAAGAGGAGGGTAATTAAACTCTTAAAACTTGATCTTATTGGTTTATAGTAACAGTGATATTGGTATAGATATTCTAAAATCCCATTTTGTGGATCTTTGATACAGTAAATGGTAAAATACATCGATGCCATTGTTTTCATGGTAGCAGGTACATAGCTAAGCTGAGGAAATGTGAGGAAAATGTGGTATTGTTTTAAGTTGGAAGTGTAAGAACTCATTAATTAAATAAGTCTAGGGTCTAGTGAGATGGCATGGTCTGTACAATGATAGCTGGGATAATATGAGGACCCAAGTTTGGACCCCTAGCACCCAGGTAAAGCCAGGTGCTGTGATGTTGTGACCCTAGGTACAGGTAAGGGAGCTGAGAGCCTGTTTAATCAATTGGTGATCTTCCAGTTCAGTGATAGAATGTGTTTTGAAAAATGAGGTAGAGAGTGTTTCTCTACACTGTTGGTTACTGCCAAGGCATGTGTGCCACTACTGCTTTCTTAGGGTTACAATACCATGTTGGAGCCAGAGGATCAGGCACTTTGATATGGCATTGTATCTCTTAGTAATGCCAGAAGCTACACTCAACATCTCATCAACATGACTGCTCAAAGATGAGCCAAGCAAGGACAACAATAGATATGTCAAAGTAGATGAAGGGAAAGCTCAAGAGGCTTCAACCTATGCAAACAACTATAGGCAACCAAGGAATGCTGAGAGAGAGAGAGAGAGAAAAATAGTCTTCCCTAGAGAACAGCATGCCAATACCAAATGGTCAGTCCTGAAAACATACACATTAGTAACATCAGACACACTGACCAGGTTATATTTAGTAATATATATGTATATGCATGTAATAACAATGAAAAAAAGAGGCTATAAATTTCAAAGAGAACAAGAAGGGTATATGGGAGGGTTTGCAGGAAGGAAAGGGAATGATGTAATTTTATTATAATATCAAAAATAAAATAAAAAAAAATCACTGACTGTAGAGACAGTTCCCCCTAGCTCTTCAGAAGCAGTGTCAGTATTGATGTTTCTGGAGTGTTTTGATGAATGTTTGTATTTATTGATGAGAGTTAACTGAGGGTCTTCCTCATTTCAGCATGGATAAAATATTTAGTGTTTTTACAAACAAGTGATAGTAAAGATAATGAAATTGTGCTTACTCTTGCTTTTGCTTCATAGAAAATAAATAAAATAGCTAAGTCATAAAGCCATTTACCATGAAATTTTAAATAATGATTTCTTTCTCCCCCTACCCCTGTGGGGTGTGTGTGTGTGTGTGAATAGAAAGTTACATTGTTAAAAGTTTGAGTTCCTCAAACAGGACATTGCTACAATTACTTTAGGATATTCATTCTTAAAGAGACATGGTAAATTTACAAGCTTTCTTTTCATAAACATTCCAAGGGGGTGGAGTTCCTTCTAGTGGCAGCTAAATTTATACTACTTTCTTGATAGCCATATTAAAGTCTCTCATCTGCCCTTGTCCTGATGACCTTATAGACAAATGGAGAGCGAATATAAGTCAAATTAAACGTATTTATTGCATTATTTCTGTAGTGATGAGCATCTTGTGAAGGATCAAACCCAGAACACCAATAAAATCACGGCAGCAAATATCCATTACTCTCTTCTGATCAGCCAGGCCTGTGTCGCAGATGTTATTTTCATTGTGTTTCTATTAGAGCTAAAATTGAGTACAGTGTAAGCCCTATTATTTCATGGTTCCTTATTGCATTAATTTCGATAGAAGACAGGCTAAATCATGTTTTTCATCGCATAACATATATAGAAAACAAGCTGGATATAACTCCATTAGCTTAGATGTGAAGAGCAAATCAAATCTCTCCTCTGCGAGTTTTGAAGATAAAATAAAACACTTTTCTTGGGAGCTTGTAAAACTTTGATAATCATTCTTAAAGAGCAAGGGCAAGCCCCTATAAAAATAACCCACAGTAACCACTGGGTGGCATCATGACTACACAAGGCAGCTTTAGCAAGCCCTTGTATCTGTCTCTTGAATCTTGTTTGGTGTTAGCAACTTGTTCCAATAGGATGATCCCAAAAACCATTCCCAATTGCACATGTTGAATGGATTCAACCTTTCAACATCCTGAAGTGGATTGGAAATGCTATCAGGATGGTTGAAGATGCTTAAATCACGCCACCTTTCATACTGTCAATAGTTCATTCACCCAAGCTACCCACCCTGAAGCCATCATCTTCTTGTTCCCTGCTATAGATCCTCTTCCGTTCTTTCCCCTGTCTATACTGATTGATCTTACTTCCCAGGACTTAGATTCTGAGAGTACCTTATCACCACAGTGTCAGACACGAACCTTGTCGGTAACTTGCATTTGATTACATATTATAATAAATCCTCAACTCTTTCTTCAAAATGCTCTGCTCTATTTCTCTATTTCTCAGATAGAAGAAGCCACCAGACTGTCACTCAGTATTCTTGACAATATGAAACATTTCCTTGAGCAACTTGCCTTTTCTATCTTCATGTCATTAGGTCTTCATCAATGACTTCTGGGATGGCTCCTACTATAATTTGCTAGTATCCTCAGAGTCTTCAAGATCCATCGAGGGCTCTCTGCCATTTGTCAATTAAAATTCATTATTTTTATCTTCGTGACATAACTTCTGTAGTTTGGGTTTCATTTCTGGGTTTTGTTCTATGGTCCATATCATATACCCTAAAAATGTATTTTTTTTTATCCTTGAGCTTGAGCATCTTTCTACTTTTTCCTGCTGACCTCTTTAGTGTTCTATTCAATCTCTACTCATCCCACTGATGACACAAATGTCAATATCAATGCCTAAATCCTGTACCATTCATTGCCATGGTATGATGTCATCATAGACTATCAGGTCACTTTTAACATAAGGGTACATACGTCCTAATTGTAAAGACTGGATCATGTCTGCCTTACTCTTATTCCTTAAGTGTCATAAAGTATGTCATAAATGTTATTAAATTCATTGCAAACTCACAGCAGTATCACCCTGACCCTCTTTGATTCTTGGAAATCTCTTAGTTCTCTCTCTTGGACTTCCCGTCTGACTGTTCATTGCTTCCTCATTCTTTCATCTTATGTGTCTTCACTTGCATTCCTCTCAAGTTGCACCTTTCTGACGTATTTCCCTTTCATTTTAACCATCTGGGAATCTTTTTCTCTGAACAGTATGCCTGGTATCTATTTTAGAGTAGGAAAACATTCTCTCTTCACATCTAACCAAGTGAAGGGGGAATTTCCACTCTACTCCCTAAAGGAAAAAAATAAGGGAGTGTTAATGTGCAGCTTTCGGGCTGCCTTCTTCCATACATCCTTTGCAGAACAAAGATGGCTGCTGGGACAGGTTAATTTGGAAAAGGGAATTGAATGTGCTTGCTCAGATATTTCTATTCTTACCCTCATCTGCACGTATTTAGAGAAGTGGCATGCTTGTATTTACTGGATGTATAGCATGCTTACAGGGCAGACCTTCTACCCATTTAGGGTAATGGTCTAGGTTTGAACTGTAAGCTTAATTCAAAGAATCTCACTGGGGATATACATATAGGTTCATAATATAATCAACTAGCTCCAAGAAGCCACTGTGTTGATCTGTAGTAGCAGAACTTTTTGATCTGGTTTTCAACTGGTTCTGGACCTTTGAGTGAAAAGGACAGAGATATTCTGAATTAAGCCCCTAAAATTCCACATTTGGGTACTTTCCATCCTCTGTCCTTTTGTTCGTTGGAAATCTAACTAGATACAAAACCCCTCCCCCTCTCAGAGGACAGGGTACTTTCCTGGACTCCACACAGTTAGCATCATGGTATAAAGTCCCAGAATTGAGCTGTCAATGCCAGGATAACCACCTAAGCTGTAAACACATGCTTATCAGCCACTAAATCTGGCCTTTGTGTCACTAGAGGGGAGGGACAGAAATAAGGAAGCTATGAAAGAGGAGAAGTGGTTATGATGCTAAAGAACAGAAAAAGTAAAGCAATTTTTCAGATTATATGACATGGAACATGGAACAAACCCCAGAAATGAAACATAAATAACTCAATGTCAAATAGTCTTAATACTTACCAGAGAAAATACTTCTTTAAACCTAAGAAAATGTAAAATGGTAAGTAAGAAGGGTGCACACTTTCTAATTAGAAGTGTTTATGACTCTGTTTACAAATTAGGCAATTTGATAGTTTGTTTTTGGATTTGTCTCTTTCTACAGTATTTTTTGTTTATTATTACAGAAAGAAAAAAAGGAGTACAGAACTGTGTGAATGTAGGATTAAAAAGCTAAAGTATCTTTTTTAAAAAAAGTGATCTCTTCAAACCTAGAAAGCACAAAATATCTATCATTTATTTGCCAATCACAATAGGCCAGATATGATTTAACTCTTCATTGAAACAGGGAAAGGAGACAAGGAGACTAGTGATATGTTAGAGTCATCACCCATGTTACAAAGCTCACATAAAGTAGTTTCAGGTCATCTAATTCCAGAGCCATGATTTTAAAGGCTTTTTACCCAATCCCTCTTTTGGAAAAATCATGCCTTTGGCCAATTAAGCCTCTCATGATGAGTAACAGAATTCTTGGAGGAATTACAACAAATAGAGTGAATAGAAATTACCTTGAATAACCCATTTTACCTATAATAAAGTGGTGTCTGTGCAACCCAAATGTTCTCAGTCTATTACTGTTATTCCACAGTAGCAAGAATGAGATTTCTTCAGAACCGCTGTGTTCACATCAATCCCCTTCTTGGGAGAGTGTGTGGCACATCCTAATTGGTGACCTTTCACGTTTAGCTGTAGTTAGATTTGGTCCCATAGGTCAAATCTGCTTGCAGCATTTGCATGTGAATTTGAAGCTTCACTGATTTCTACCTTCTCTTCAGCGATGTTAAAATTCTGTTCACTAAATGATATTCACTAGACCTAAATGGTTCTGTTCACAGTTTCACATAATAAGCACACTACTAAATAGGACAGAATGTATTTCTTTTCCTACATGGGTTCTTATACTCTCTGTAGATTTTTAATACATCTTTGTGCCATTTATACTTTCCAATTCTGGAAGTGAGGGAAATATTTTGTAGGAATCCTCCAGTGCCCACAAGTACATATAATGTTCATTTTAAAATCCAATATGTATAGTTGACTGACGCCATGCCAAGTACTACTATGTGAACTCTGAGCAACGTTAAAAAAGACAGTGAGAATTAGAATAAAACTCAAGGTAGTCCCTTGCATCAATGGGTTAAGATCTGTAAAGAATTCTAAGTTTTTTTTTTTTTAAAAAAAAAAAAAAAAAAGAGAAATTTGCAAATGGAGTGAAATCACAGACTTCCTGCTGTCCTCTGATTCATCTCTAATTTCACTGGAACTCTCATTTAAAAGTATCTACATTGTTGAAAGTCCATTTAATTTCCCATCTACAAAAGCATGCAATTGGTGATTGCTGCAAACAGGGAAGATTGCTGCTCAAGGACTCAAGATGCTTTGAAAGGAACATTGAAAACTTAGAAGATGAGTGAACTAATGGCCCAAAAGGATATGGAAAACCTATTGGGAAACATGAGGTTGATGATTATCTCTGAGGCCTCCTCCTTAAACGGGAAAATATTACCTGCTAATTAAGCCAAACCTATAGATAATTAGCCTTTTCTCTCACTGTATCTTACACATATTGAACATACAGTGTTCAGTTAGGCTCTTAAAATGTCATCCTTGAGATCCTCATTTTGAGTGCATACAAGTGTAAATAGTTCTGAGGACAAAGAAAGCTCCCCTTACAAACACCACTTTCAATGAAAAGTCTTTAGGGCATTTGCTAATTGTAACAACCAATCACCATCCCTTATAAGTGGTAATATGAGAAAACCCTGAAATTTAAACTTAAAGTGGAAACATGAGAGCTATCGCTCTCTTTTAAGTATTTATGATTCATGAGGAGGAACTTACAGTTTTCTGTGAAAAAGAAAGAAGCATGTTGCTAGGTGTCTTCATTGTCAGATGAATGTGTCACTCAGTGCATTAAGAGTACGGATGACTGACTGATGAATCACTTCTTGTTCTGTGTCCCACATATTTTCCTGGCATGGTTTTGGTCATTTTTATTCCTTATGACATCGAGCAGGTTCCTTACAACAACCTACTGAGCCAGGATTTTACCTCTCAGATGAGGAATCAGGGATTATTGAAAAATGCCACTCAAATAAGCTTTAACCAGGCCAGGGTGAGTCACTTAACTTCCCTTTGTCTTCATATGTCTAAAAGAGACATCAGAAGGCAATGAAGTTGAGGGTGTATGCATTTGTTAAATGACATCATAGTTTATTCTTAATTAAAAAATTTGATTTCAGGGCTGGAGAGATGGCTCAGTGGTCGTCAAGTTCAAATCCCAGCAACCACCTGATGGCTCACAACCATAGGTAATGAGATCTGATGCCCTTTTCTGGGGTGTCTGAAGACAGCTACAGTGAGTGGGGCTGGTGTGAGCAGGGAGAGAACGAGATATAATACATAAATAAAAATAATTGATTTCAACTTATTGGACACTTTAGGGAAAAAAAACTATAATTATACTATTTTAAATTGCAATTAGGGTCTGGTGAAATGACTCAGCGGTTAAGAGCACTGACTGGTCTTCCAGAGGTCCTGAGTTCAATTCCTAGCAACTATATGGTGGCTCACAACTATCTGTAGTGGGATCCGATGTCCTCTTCTGGTATGTCTGAAGACAGCTAAAAATGTACTCATATACATAAAATAAATAAAATAAATTGCAATTAAACTTATTATTTGTATTATTATTTTACATAATCAGACTACTTTTAACACGGTAGGATGATGATCAATCACATCTCCTGGTTCATGTAACTTGATACACATTTACTTTATGTTCCTTTTTACTATGAAAATTTATGTTTCTCAAGTATATAAACCTATTGTGAGACAAAAATGTCCTACATGTTCTAAAGTCTTGAGAACACATTTCAACTATATTAGCCAAACATACATACACATAGTTTTCTCTCTCAATACACTGGACAATGTCCTGTTAGAATCAGTTCTCCATAGACAAGTATTATTTATAAAGCTAAAATATTTCATTCTTAAAGATCTGATGATTTTTTGAATTTCCTCAGAATCTGTTGTTATATCTCCCTTTTCATTTCTAAGTTTGTTAATTTGGATACTGTCTCTGTTCCCTCTGGTTAGTCTGGCTAAGGGTTTATGTAGCTTGTTGATATTCTCAAGGAACCAGCTCCTGGTTTTGTTGATTCTCTGTATAGTTCTTTTAGTTTCTACTTGGTTGATTTCAGCCCTTAATTTGATTATTTCTTGCCTTCTACTCCTCTTGGGTGTATTAGCTTCTTTTTGTTCTAGAGCTTTCAGGTGTGCTGTTAAGCTGCTAGTATATGCTCTCTCCAGTTTCTTTTTGGAGGAATTCAGAGCTATGAGTTTTCCTCTTAACACTGCTTTCATTGTGTCCCATAGGTTTGGGTATGTTGTACTTTCATTTTCATTAAATTTTAGGAAGTCTTTAATTTCTTTCTTTATTTCTTCCTTGACCAAGTTATCATTGAGTAGAGCGTTGTTCAGCTTCCATGTGTATGTGGGCTTTCTGCTGTCATTGTTGCCATTGAAGACCAGCCTTAATCCATAGTGATCTGATAAGAGACATGGGATTATTTCAATCTTCTTATATCTGTTGAGGTTTGTTTTGTGACCAATTATATGATCTGTTTTGGAGAAGGTACCATGAGGTGCTGAGAAGAAGATATATTCTTTTGATTTAGGATGAAATGTTCTATAGATATCTGTTAAATCCATTTGGTTCATAATATCTGTTAGTTTCACTGTGTCTCTGTTTAGTTTGTGTTTCCAGGATCTGTCCATTGATGAGAGTGGGGTGTTGAAGTCTCCCACTGTGTGAAGTGCAATGTATGCTTTGAGCTTTAGTAAAGCTTCTTTTATGAATGTGGGAGCCCTTGCATTCAGGGCATAGATATTCAGAATTCAAAGTTCTTCTTGGTAGATTTTTCCTTTGATGAGTATGAAGTGTCCTTCCTTATCTTTTTTGATGACTTTTGGTTGGAAGTCGATTTTATCCGATATTAGAATGGCTACTCCAGCCTGTTTCTTGGGGCCATTTGCCTGGAAAATTGTTTTCCAGCCCTTGACTCCGAGGTAGTGTTTGTCTTTAAGATGGAGGTGTGTTTCCTGGATGCAGCAAAATGCTGGGTCCTGTTTATGGATCCAGTCTGTCTTTTTATTGGGGAATTGAGTCCATTGATGTTAAGAGATATTAAGGAATAGTGATTGTTGCTTCCTGTTATTTTTGATGTTGTTTTTATGTTTGTGTGGCTATCTTCTTTTGAGTTTGTTGAACGATTACTTTCTTGCTTTTCCTTGGGTGTAGTTTCCCTCCTTGAGTCAGCAATTTCCATCTTTTATTCTTTGTAGGGCTAGGTTTGTGGAAACATACTGTGCAAATTTGGATTTGTCCTAGAATATTTTGGTTTCACCATCTATGATTATTTAGAGTTTTGCTGGGTATAGTAGCCTGGGCTGGCATTTGTGTTCTCTTAGAGTCTGTATGAGATCTGCCTAGGATCTTCTAGCTTTCATAGTCTCTGGTGAGAAGTCTGGTGTAATTCTGATAGGTCTGCCTTTATATGTTACTTGCTCCTTTTCCCTTACTGCTTTTAATATTCTTTCCTTATTTTGTGTATTTGCTCCTTTGACTATAATGTGACGGGAGGAATTTCTTTTCTGGTCCAGTCTATTTGGAGGCAGCTTATGGCATTGTTTTCTGTTTTTTCCTCCCTTTATTTCTCTTATATCGGTTCAACATCCAAAGTAACTCCTGCCTTTTACCCAAACCTCAAAAGCCCCAAGGCCAGGATTTTCCCATCATTCTCTAGACTCTCCTTAGGGACACATAAGTTATGTGTTCAGCATTCAGCAGACAAAGTCATTTCAGTTGTCAATCTTTTCTGAAGATGCTTTTCACTTAACTACTTTTGTATGTCAATTCTTTTTACCATACTACATGTAATGAGTAATCACTCCACGAATATTATATTAGTTTTGCAACTAACTGCTCTGAACACTACAATTCTGTTTTAAAATGATTTAGAAGACAGAACTATGGGAGAAATGATTAAACCCATTTTACACGTTGAAAAAAATGATTCCCAGGGGAATTACATTCTACATGATTTGTTTAGGATAAAGTTCCCAAACCTAGAATTTAAAAACCTAGTCTAAAAGTCTGTCCACTGTGCAAAACTCTCTCTAGAACCTTTCTCTATCATTGAACCATCATTGGCACAGCATCCTGGTAGGTTTTTAAAAACATTATCTCAAGTGCTAGCACATTATCTAAGGAGGCATGCATTTTTATACATGTTTGATGTCTATTTACCTCTTATGACTCAGGGTTCAAAGTTATTTATCATATCCTTGAATGATTACTAGAGCAGAACTTTCCAAAAACAATATAGTTTTTTTTATTTAAAGAAATCCTCTAGAAGACTATTTAATATCTATATCATATACACAATGTCCTTTCCTACATAGACTATGAAGCGATCACTATAAATATCATCCACTGATGTCTAGTTTGTATATTACATTAGGATTTGCATTCACCACTAATATATTCTATTATAATTATCATGGTAGAATTTATCAAAATAGAAATAAGATGAATCAACTGACAAAACTCAGCCCAGACAGGTATGTATTGCAAAATTTTAAGTTACTTTCTCAAAAAATATATTAAAAAGATGATGTTAAAGGTATGTCTCTGAAACTCACAACAGCACTGATATTTTTAAAAATTTCATCTAGAGCATATGCAAACATAGAATTTATTGTCAAGTAGAAACTGTATCATATTTTATATAATCAAAGCCTGGAAATCTGACTTAGCATCCAACGTTAATTATTGCCTTTAGCTTATCTTTTTGTATTAGAAAACATTAGGATGGTTTATAAAATACCATACTGCCTTTTAGAAAAGGGAAAGTAATTAAATTAAGAAAAAGTTAAGAAAGAATTTCATGGGTAGATAACTAGAGTTTAGCTAATGATGTTTCCTATAGCATTAGTTTTTAAATGAAGGCTAGTGCTCATTTTATTTTGTATGCTTAATATACATTCTTAGAAATAATAAAGAAGGTCAAAGGTTCACATATATTTTATTCACCCAGAAGCTTCTAGTACAGACTAGCAAAAAAGATTAAGATGTGTTGCAGGGGTTGAAAAGAACTCATTAATACTTGCTTATTTAGAGGTGGGAGTCAGGTCTTCAAATAGCAAGTGCTTGATGATAAAACCTCTTGAGTTATTATAAGGATAAATAAGTATTCCAAATTAGCATCTTCTATTGCAATCAAGATAATTTTTCTAGTCCTGGAGGGAAGGATAAATATTCACTGAAATGCACTTTAATAGAACAGTCTTTACAAGTCTCCATCAAGCAAAACCAGTATCTATATCTTCCTTAAAAAACACTAGAAATTTCAGAATAATTTTAGGGAACAAAATCTTCCCATTACTCCTCTAAATCAGAGTTGGGTTGATGCCCAGACCACAAAAGGCTTTTATTTGTGAAGAATCTTCTCATGCTACAAATATATAACAAATGTGGCTATTTAAATATGATAAAACTATATAATTAACCAACAGAGACTTTTTCTAACTGTTCAATTACAACTTTTAGCCATAAATGACATAGAATAAACAGAGTTAAAATTGTTTCTAAAGATAAATGTGATAAAAACATGTTACCCAGAGCAAGCATCCTTTAAATGAGTTCAGCTGATATTTGGGCTAAGGAAGCTATATTTTAGGACTCAACAGGATATCCTTGAACAACAATTTCAAAAATGATGAATTTTTTTAAAAAGCCCTATGCTGTGGTGAGAATTAAAAAAAGAAACACCTTTATTGCTCATTTCTATTTCTTAAAGTATTTGGGTATAAGACTCTACTGTTCCTACCTCTTATCAAAAAGGTATTCAACTCCTTCACAAAGAGCAATGCTAGATGCAAGGTCTCTTCTGTAGGTAATTGGTACTTAAACCTCCCTTAGCAGAAATGCTTGTATCTTTCATGGTTCTGTCTATATCACCATCGCCTTTTATTTATTTGCAGTTTCTTATTTTAAGCATATATTTTCAATGCTTTTTGATCCAGTTGAAATAATGCATTCAAATCCATTAACTTGCCAAATGAATTTCCAAATGCATGCTTCTTCAGATCTTTTCCCATGAGAAACATCTTGCTGCATTAAAACAATGGTTACACATTAAGATTCCAAGACCAAACAGAAGACTCAAGAAAGACAGCAGCCATCGAGAAAGGGGAATTACTAAGGAAATATCTTAAGTGTATTTCTCCAGGGAGGCTCCTAAGCAGATGAAGAGACACAGAGCTTTCCTTTTTGTCATGTCTAGTGAATGACTGCTTAGCCTGTTTGGATAATTAATGAGCTGGCTGTTATTCATACACACACACACACACACACACACACACACACACAAGCTTTACTTTAGTAAGGCATATCTTCCTATGATTTTAAAAAATGGGAAAATGAGCAATGAATAAACTCTAGATGAATTAAGAGTTGGGAGAACTATGGAAAGAAAAAGAATAAGAAAAAAAATTATACTGAATTGCTCATAAATGTTTCATGCTAAGTAGACCACTGTAATGGTGTCTTAGGACCACTGAAATTCATTGTGTCCACATTTCTTAATTATTTTCTTAAGAGGTACAATTGATTTGATATTGTCCTTATGATAAAAACATGTCTTTGCCATTTTATGCTACTGATCTCTCTCTCTCTCTATCTCTCTGAAAAAGAAGCTGTAAAATTAGGAAGGGATTCCTGTTTAGGAAATATCCCCCTGAGCCAATGAGTTCAAGGCTCTTTCCCACTTTCTCTTCTATTTGATTCAGTTTATCTGGTTTTATGTTGAGGTCCTTGATCCACCTGGACTTGAGCTTTGTGCAAGGTGATAAATATGAATCTATTTTTATTTTTATACATACAACTGACAGTTAGACCAGCACCATTTATTGAAGATGCTTTTTTTCCCCCATTGTATGGCTTTTGGCTTCTTTATCAAAGACCAAGTGTCCATAAGTGTATGGGTTTATTTCTGGGTCTTCCATTCTATTCTGTTGATTGACCTGTCTGTTTCTGTACCAATGCCCTGCAGTTTATCACTATTGCTCTGTAGTACAGCTTGAGGTCAGGGATGGTGATTCCCCGAGAAGTTCTTTCATTGTTAAGAATTGTTTTTGCTATCCTGGTTTTTTTTTTTTTTTCCATACAAAACTGAGATCCTGTTTGTTTGTTTTTTTTTTTTTTCATATGAAACTGAGAATTGTTCTCTCCATGTCTATGAAGTGAGGAACAGGAGGGGGGCAATATCTGGATTGTAAATAAATAAAATGATAAAAGTTAAACAAACAAACAAACAAATTAGGAAGTGATGTAATACACACATGTGTGACACGAACAACTAGTTAACATAATAAATGGTAGGAAAACATACCACAGTGGGATAGCTCACATTTTTTTTTTTTCATTCAATATTTTACTGACAATCTGAACGAAGAAATGAAGGTTGGGCATTAAGTCCCCACCAATAGAACGTTTAAAGACATAATAATGTTTGAGAAAGTATTCCTCAAGATTGGAAAAGGTTAAAATTGCAGGCTTAGGGGCAGACTATCTAAATGTTATCTTAGAGTTGGATACCTCCTTGACTAATACAGTATTTTTTTCTCACAAAACACAAAGTTCTTTCTTTAATAATTGTGCATCTGTACAATAGGGACGTTATTTCCCTCAATCAAAACAGGGCCAGCTGACCTGCCCATGAAAGAGAACAACAGCTAATACCAGGGCTTTCAGTAGAGTCAGACTTGTGGGAAAATTGATTGACTGTTAATGTATCTTCTCAGGTACTTTAAGACTCAATTCCTTCACTGAGCAGACATAGTAGAAGTTCTATGAGCATAGCTGCTAAGAAATGTAGGCCTTGACCTGTATCAAGTTCATGATACAATGCCTGGCACATGGTGCTCCTGGCAACACCAATGCCACAGCTTGCTCATTCGCCACAAAGGAAATCATGGGCACAACACCTCCATGAATCAGATAAATACGTGTGTGTATATTCCTTCTTTTAAACAAAGGTATAGGAGAGAATGCTTGTTAATTCACAAGCAAACATATACACAACTATTAGCTAGGGGTTTAATGGCCAAGATGAACACCAAAGAAGCCTCCAAGGCTAAATTATGAATAATAGCAGGCAAAGCCAGGGAACTTGTTATCTACTACATACAAAGAATGTCCCACCAAGTGTGGAGTGTACTCCACGAGCATAGAAATGATTCAGACACATGCATATCATGCCCTGGACTTGTGGAGGCGGTGGCAGATGTAGTGTTCCTTGGCTAATGTAATATCCTGATGATAGAACAATTCTGTTTTAGGCCACTGAAAATTATGCACATATCAAAAGACCTGATTTCTGATGAGCATTTGCTGCATCATCTACAGAATGAGTGATACATCCCTTGTCCCCGGAATTGCCGAAAGAGAAGATTGAAAACAGCCTAAAATGTCACCAGTGGGCCCAATATGTAAGAAAAATTTAAGAGGAAAAATATAAAGTGATGTATTTTATTTTATGACAAGATGGTTTCAACTCAACAAGTGTTAGATTTACAAGATTTATTTG
Source organism: Rhynchomys soricoides (assembly GCA_019843965.1). NCBI lineage: Eukaryota > Metazoa > Chordata > Mammalia > Rodentia > Muridae > Rhynchomys > Rhynchomys soricoides. The sequence continues at coordinate 5,619,399 of JADRCH010000124.1, forward strand.
AGCAATGAAAGTGAAATGGCAATTATGAGTTTTTATGGGCTAAATCATACTAACAGCCAATGAAATCACATAAATGCTAAAGAAAAGAAAAACCTAGTATGCTTTATAAACATTCATTGGCAGTCTACTTAATTCTGAAGTAGTTAAGGTAGAAGCTACTGGATATGCTTAGTTGTGAATAGCATTGGAAGAGCAGCCTCTTAGTAAAGTTTTATAAGTTAAGCAACAGAAACAGGGAAAAATTGGAAACACATCTTGAATGGTATAAGGCAGAAATAATGTCACCAGAACCACAGAACACCCTGTCACCATGCTGTGCTTGTAAACCAGAGTGTTTCTTGGTCTTTAGAGAGTTTATGATGTGAATTAAACAAGTAACAAAATGTTACGACAAATACATTAAGTTTGTATCTTCCTGTATGAAGTCTAATGATTTAGTTGAACAGGACTTTGACTGACAGCTACCTTGCTATACTTGTCAGCAATTCTTCCAATTTCCTGTTGTTTCACCATGGAATTCAAGTGCCTGATGATTTTATTACCACTTGATTTTTTTTATAGGTCACAAAATTATTTGTTTCCCCTTCACAATCAAAAGTAAATAAAAAGAATAGTTTAATATGGCTATATTCTTGTCTTATGAAAACGTAACTCGATTTTTGTAGCATTGAAGATTATATCTATACAGACTAAAGAACCCTATCAGCATCTAACATACAATTCTAGATTCCAAGAGGAACAAACATAGCTCGTCTCTCCGATACAGGTGTGTGTGTGTGTGTGTGTGTGTGTGTGTGTTTATGTGTGCATGTGTGTGTATATTTATTTTTTATAAAAGAATTTGGGTTTGCATCAGATGCTCTATAAGGAAGAACAATGTATGAAATTACAGCAAAGCTGGCTTTTTGTGTGTTGCATGCACTGTGAGCCAGGATGATTTTTAACCAAGAACTTTAAGCTCAGAATGCCACTTAGCCACTTAGTAGATATGTGTGACCTTGGGAGAAGTGGTTGTCAGAGTTTCTTCATTTATATACAAGAAAATTGAATATGTAGCATGCAGTTATTTGTAAGTATTACGAACAGCAGATGTAAGTGCCTTTCACTTACTGGTACTCAATATATCATAACTGTTTTAGCTTATCCTAAAATGTTCTGTTTTGTAGAAGTCAGAACTGCTTCTTCTGTCTAAATGTAATTTACTTTAAAGTTTTATACTTGAATTGTTTCATCTTTTTCCTAGACGAAGTCTTTCATGCCACAGTTTCCCTCCTCTTCCTATGAATAGATGACTTTCAAATCTGTTTCTTTCAACATCTATAGCTGAATGGTTACTCTTTTCAACCAAGCTACCACGTCATACCTTATCCTCTGCTCTCTGTGGGAGGTAAGTCTCAAGGCTCTCCCAAGATGCCTGAAACTGAGTACCAAATCCTACACACACTCTTTTATTGTATGCATATATATTAAATGATGATAAGCTTTAACATACATTTGCAATAGGCAGGAGTTATCAACTAAGGCAATAACAATAATTTTGATAATACACAGTTAATAATAAATCTGATAATCTACAGGAACAAAACCTATATGGGCTTTCTTTTCCTCTTTCTCTCAAAATATTGTATCAGTCACTTTCTTTTTTTTTTTTTTTTTTGCCATTTTATGAGATAATCAAGACCTATGTGATGTGGTGAAGCAGGGTAAATTACGGAAAGGTAATATTGTGTAAAAACATTAACTGGCATTAAAAGGTTACTTGAACACAGCAGTACCCTGAGTGTTGTTTACTGAGACATAACTGAGACAGTGATTTGACTAATGGGTGGGTGGCATCCATCATCAGCATGTAAAACAAAGGGTGACAGAGAAGGATGGTGGGAACTATATCAAGTTACCCAGAATAGGACACAGCTTGAACTTGCCGTTATGTTTTCTGGAATCTTCTATGTTGCATGTTTGGGCTACATTGCTTATAAGGCTTGGGTCCTAAAACTGTACTTTTAAATAAATTACATTTTGTTATCAACAATTAGACAATTAGAGATCAACATGGTCACTAGATTCTCTGCGACCTTCTGCATTAGTGAAACTGCCACAGATTTTCTCTAACCCCAAGGATCATCAATGGTCAACACTTTCAAAACTGCTTTATATGTTTTCAACCCACACCTTTTCAATTATTCTTTATGTTTCCTGGGGGATCCAAGTCAATATTACCTCATAAGACCAACTTATGTGTTGGCTAGACACACTCTACCTTTCAGTCCTTAAGTCTTTCAGTTTTTAAGATATTACTTTGTAAGCCATCTTGACAGTACTAGCTATTCTGAAAGTGCCC